>CM065359.1:22872855-23472855 GCA_033032245.1 Poecilia picta | reverse complement strand
ATACATAACATACTGTATATCAATGCAAAAATGTCACATAGATTTAATTATAATGAAACACAATTTTAACCAATAAACAGCGTTGCTGAAGAACTAATTATAAGCAAAGTTTAAGCGATTTGCAATAATTTGCAATTTAGCACGAATCTGGTTGCCAATTTTAATAATGCATACCTTTTTTTTAATCTCAATTTTCATGTCCATATCCATTGTTTTTTTCTTTTGTATGGCACTTAATTTTGCTCTTGAAGTGTTGTCTTGTATTTTAATAATTTTCTACCTTGTAGACTTTTTTAAAAAGCTAATTGCGGTAAATGCTGTTATTTCTCCGCCTATTTCTGCTAAAAGTTATCCTTCCACTTAACTTTCCACTTAACATTAACATGCTTGTACACAGCTCTGTGAACAGCCATCTTCTTCAACTTTTTGTATCTTACCCTTGTGCAGACCAAAACACAGTGCTAACAATTCTGTATTGTCGATATAGTATTTTTAAAATCGTATCGTCTATTGAATTTGTGTTTCATCAACTGAAAGCTGTGGTCATCAACATGATCGTCACTATTCAACGTTTGAAATTTTTTTGCAATGAATTGGATCATTGAAATGAATAAACGTTAGATGTTATTCTGGAATACTAAGATGCACCTGTACATAAGGAAGAAAGAGTCAAATTACTGTATAGATATTTAAAAGAAATGAATCGAAGTTAGTTTTATGCTGTGCCGTGTAAATTCTATTAATTTAATATATTAATTTCGATATATATATGTCACCATTAGTGTCCACATAAAACTGAAAATTGTCCATGGGAACACGATGCAACACTCCTGTTGAAAGAATCTGAGTCAAGCCCAGAATCTTTTGTCCTCAACAACCGACATTTTCTATTTTTTTTTTTTGTGTGACCAGAACTAATGAACACGCTTTAACGATAGCGTGGACGCTGAAAAACATCCAAGAAGAGCAAAATTGAGGTGGGGGAGTGGGAAAATGGCGTGTTGTGATTGGACCGGAATAGGAACGGACCTATGAGATGCGTGCAGACGGGATACCCAAGCCAAAACTGCGTGTAGATCATGTGTCTTGAATTTGAAGTTTGGGCTGGATGGGTGGGCTGGTGTGTGTGTGTGTGTGTGTGTGTGTGTGTGTGTGTGTGTGTGTGTGTGTGTGTGTGTGTGTGTGTGGTGGTGGGGGGGGCGGGGGGGGGGGGCTGTAGGGGAAGGTTCACGCGCGTGTCCCACTGGTTCGGATGAGAATCGGAGGGATCGAGAGCCACGACGCAGGAGGAGATGGATGGGGGAGGAGAGATGGTGGCGATAACATGAGGCACAGGGTGAGCGGTGGGGTCGGGGACCCGCAACAGACAGCCAGCCATCTGGTCCCCGTGGCGCGTGCTGCGCGCGTGGTTCCCCTGAGTGCGGAGGCATTTGATGGGCTGTCAATGTCGCTTCAGTTGTTATTCAAAACCAGAAACATCGGTGCACATTTTATAGATGTTGGTTTGCAGAGAATTGAAAGAGAAACGACGCGAACCCAACGAATGTTTCGCGTCCAACTCGACTTAAACGTTTGCAAAATCCAAGTTCTGAAAAAACAACGAAAAAACAATCAAAATGGTGTAATTTTTATTTTAAGCAAAAGCTGTTGTTAACGAACACCCCCATCCGCTCTTTGTCCCCCGATTTTTCGGCCCCCACCTCTCTGCTTGAAGGGGTCGCTGCAGTCGGACACTCCCTACAGGTAGAGACCCTCCCCCGACCCTCCAGACAAAAACTGCATAAAAACGTCATATGGATATGCTAAGCTTTTGTTGTCAAAGTATAGGAGCAGATGTTATATAAAAGTAGCGTGGCTTGGGTGTGTGATCGGAGAACCAGTGTGTGTTTGAGTGGATCATTTTCTAAACACACACAAACCTGACCCCTATGTGAGTGATGCACGTACTGCAACCTGCTTTGGACTGGATTTTCATTCAAAAATACATAGAACAATTTAAACTTTGATATTATAAAGAGGAGCAGAGAAGAGCACAAAAAGGAACATTTAGGGCTAAACGTAATTATAATCAAATTGCACCAGGACATCCAGCGATTCAAAAGTTTTCTTGTCTATGCGTTACAGAAATATTGTTTGGAAATACATACACACAAATTAAAACATTTTATCTCAAGTTACTTAATGTTTATGTCAAACCTCGAGAAGCACCAAAGCTGTGCTTTGTTGCGCAATTACGCACTAATATTAGAGTTTATGTTCAAATCGTAAAATAATTCAACCACTAAGCAAAAAAGAAAAAGTGGTGTTGGTGTCTGTTTGGGAGTTTTAAAAATTACTTTCTGGCAGGTAAATAACCCACCATATGACTTGCAATGTTGTGCGTCTTTACGCACTGATTTCTACAGCTTTCTGACGCAGCTTTTGTTTGGTTTATGTCTGTGGATCAAATTGCAGACACGCAATTTTTTTTCCACATACCTTATAAGCTGTGAACAGATGGTCGTCTTATTAAATTCAATGCTTTTGTGTTTATTTTGTCGCATACGAGCCAGTCCGGATCGCTTGAGTCGGCTTGGGGGCGTAGCCGTGACGCACGGAAACCGACGCCGCGGACTTGGATAAATACCGAACCGTCAGTCCGTTAGAGGCACATCCTCTCCGATTTAGCTCTTGAACGCTTCTGTGGTACAAAGACGACACTCAGAAATGTCTCCAAACACGATCTATGACGCTCTCCAGTCTTTTTCTCCAAGGCTGACAGTGGCCAAAAGGAAAGAGGCTCTGGATTTGAGAAAGGTAAGTTAAATGCCTGTTTTTTTTTGTTTTCCGGGGTCTCAGCTCCAATTTTTAGCCATATGAATGTAAACTCAAACTCTCTGTGTTCTCTTCAGACTATGAAACCACTGATGGAAAAACGAAGGCGCGCCCGCATCAACGACAACCTGAACCTCTTGAAGAATCTCATTCTTCCCCTCACAGGCAGAGACGTAAGCCTCTCTATTCTAATTTTATGATAAGCAAAGTTAAAATGTGGCTCCAGAAACTCAAGATAACTCTGAGCTCTGCGTGTTTAACGTTCGCCTTTGTGTTTTTTTCTTAACAGAAAACCCTCTACTCCAGACTGGAGAAAGCCGACATCCTGGAAATGACCGTGAAGTTCCTCAGTGACATTCCTCCTGTTAACGTCAAAAGTGAGTAAGAATTCCGCGCCTTTAAATGGTTTCAGCCAGTACTAAGCCCGGGACTCCATTTGTGAACATAAAAACTCACGTTTATTCGTCTTTCCAGGCCCAGCAGACAGCTACAGAGACGGTTTCAAAGCCTGCCTCCAGCGCGTCCCCGGCCTGCTCCCCAAAACCAACCTGGAGCAAGAGGCGCGCCAGCGAGTCGAGGACTTCGTCCAGAAGTCCATGTCTGCGAACAGCGCGCCGACCTGCGTGAAATGCTGCGCCCATAGCGCCAGGGCTTTCCCTCTGCTCCATCAAAAACTCCTGACCCTGAAAAGCTGCGTCCGCGCCAGCCTGGAGATCCAGCCGGCGTCAGCAGCCAGCCGAGCGCAATCAGGCCCGCAGCCGGTCCGCGTCGCTGTGTGGAGACCCTGGTAGAGCTCCGCAGTTAAAGATCCCTCATCTTTAACGACGAGGAGTCTCTATTCTGATGTGTTACTTTTAAGTTGAATTACTTGTAAATATGTGTGGTTCTTTAGAACTTGTTGTTGAAGTGGTTTGACTAAGTATTATATACTTGAGTTTTGCGCGCAGGTCCGTTGTCTTGTGTAAGTTGACAATGTTAGACAGTCGTATTCTTCTTAAATCCGCATGTATGTATACGTTCAATGTTTGGTCCTCTCGCTGGACTGAATGATGAAGGGCTATTGAAACAGCCCTGTAAGACCCTAGGGGTCATCATGTGTACGGATTTGCACAAAAGACTTCAGAGTTCTGAGTCAGTGCAAATGGACTTTGTAGACATTGAATGTCTCTGTAAGAGTATCTTTGTTTGGGGACGTGATGTACTTGTGCTGTTTTCAGCACATATTGTATATATGATGTAAATAAATAAAACTACGATGTCGTGGTTACGTCTTGAGTTGTTTTTTTTTCTCTGTGCACTTAATGGGGATTCGCTTGCTGCATTAAAAACAATAAATGAATGAAAAATAAAATCAATTAAAAGTATTATTTTCAAATTAGAGCTAAAATTAAAAGGGAAACTGGATTTAAGAGCTAAGGAAAAAAAATAAAACAAAAAGACACCATAAAAAGGATATTTTTTTTTCACCTAAACCCACTTTAACAGCAAAATCTAACCATAAAACACTTAATATTTTTTTACATGTGCCTTTTTCTTATGTTTTCCTATGTTCTGGTTTATAAACAAGTGTAATTTTAATATGTTGTGCTTTTCACTGCCCTTTGTTTCTTTTTTATGTTTATTTAAGCAGTTTTTATCATTTGGAGTTCGCTTTACTGCATATCTTGTTGAGGGAAATTTATGTCAGCAGTTGAATTTTAGTTGTGTAAAGCACATCGCCAGACTATGCCTGTTAAAAAGAGACTCTATAAATAAAGATTGATTAATATAACAATACATATTCTTGCAAAAATAGCATAGCATATGAATCAACACGGGCACTTTAAATAATTAATCGCATTGTGTTATGAGCATGTGGGACAAATGTTTAGTTCAAATGCGCCACCTACTGACATGATAAAATATAACACTGGTGAGGATGACGTTTGAGCGGTCTCTGCTGCCCCCCTCTGGCAAGTTAAAGTACTGACATAGTTTCAGTTTTTACTGTATAATAACATCTTATTTCACCAGAGCTCGGCATATAAACGCCATTCAAGTTTCCTTTACTTTATAAAGTGTAAACCAAACATATGGAAGTTTGTTAAAAAAAAAAAAGAATAATCTGGTCAATATTTTTGCGGTCTCCGTTACTTTCCCCTTTCAAACAGTCTTGAAAGAGGCACGGTGACCAGAGCCGCCCTGGGACGCTGCCGTCGGAAGTCTGCCTGATTTCACGCAGGAACACGACACCGGCAGTCCAGGGGAGACCAAACCATGTCGTCGCCTGGGATGGACGAAGCATCCTCCCTCCAGTTATGCAGGTATGACGTCCATGGTTCGTTTTTCTGATGTGGGGTGAAGGAAAGACTCGCTTGTTTTGTCGGTAATGATGAGCACAGCGCTTTCTGCTCGCGCCGCCGTGTGACCGTTTGTTCACCCGGATGATAACCCGGATAATCCGCCGCTTCGGAACTCATTCTAACACAAGATGTCCACTTCGTCCGTGAAAACACTGCCTTTATTAAGTCAGGGCTCCACAACATGTATTCTGCTTCGGTCATCATACCCTACAGTTGCTGTCTTAAAGGATCTTAGCTGTGTGATGACCTTAGCTCGATTAGCTACCCGGGCAGGAAGCGCTTTAACTGCCAAGAACAGCTCGTTATTGCCTAAAAGCTAAAATAGAGGCTTATTTTTAAGAGCAAGAAATCTATATCTCTTCTCCTGTGACTCCTGAAAAATCTTTGGACTTATGTTTTAAAGATATTATCCAAATGAAAGAAACAGTAATTCAGCAGACTACATTCGAATGAATGCTAATCTAATAGCCGGCGTATTAAAAAAAATCCCTTCTATGAATAAACTCACCATGTACGGATGCAGCTATTCTCCTTCGCCTGCAGAGGGCGCTACATAACTCACTCACAATATTATGTGTCTCTAATATCTGAGGTCGTCACATCCATAGACATAATATGGTCACATCCCAGTCTAGCTTCAAGCTAACCAATAGTATGCAGTTTTATCGTTTAACCCATAGACATAATATAAGGATACACGTCTCATAGACCGCTCTCGCCTATTGTCACTTACGAGATTTAGGGCGGCCATCTTGGAGAGGTAGACCACTCCACTCAGCCTTATGTGTTTAGCAGGCAAAATGACGTATCAGCGCATTTAATAGATCAAAACACGCTTTTTTGTTACTGGAGACCATATACAAACATCTATCAAAGCTACATTTATAAACAATTGTATTATTTAAGTATGTTTTTAATACATAGTTCAGCATATTTAAATATGCTTAGTGGCTATAATAATAGAATAGTTCTTATATTGATGTATGATGAGCATATTACACACAGTCGTCAGAATTTATTTAATACATTATTTAGTAATATCAATACATATTTATATAACTATACAGACACACATAAAAAACTACAGTATGCTGAGTTACACAGACATTAGCTTGAGGGTGTTTATTGCTTAAAAAAATCTTTAAAAACCAAACGACATTTTAATCTAGATTTGTGATTTATTTGAAAATCCAGGCTACGTTTTACTCAGGCTTTTACGAAACAAATTGTGACCAACGGTGCGTCATCTTTTCATGTCCCTGTGTGATGTCATCAATTTGACACATTTCCTGTTCTTCCTGTCCTGACGACGTCAGATTTTATTTGTCTGTTGGTGAGTGTCTGCCGAGATCGGGTTTGTCGTCTGGTCTCTGACATTTTTTAAAGTCGGCTTGGGGTTTTCCCTGCATGACATCAGTTGTAAGAACATTCTCAAAACCTGAGATCACAGTAGCAGGGAGACTTCCAGAGAGAACAGAGTCAAACAGGGTGTGAAGATGGATTGTAAAGAGGCAGCAGATGAAGTGGACAAAACAATAGCAATGATGGAAAAACGGGAGCCTAGTCAAAGTCAACCAGGCTGCAGGGACGGCTGTAAAGATGTGGGAGCTGGATGTGAGGATGTGGTAAAGGAATTCCAACTCAGCAGGTACTTTATTGCACTGAGAAATATAAACTTTTTTTGTTGTTGTATTTGTTTGTTTGGTTTAAACTCGCATAGCCTAATCATGAAAAAAACAATTTAAAACCTTAACTTTTCATTGATCTTAAGTTTCAAACTAGTTTTCAACGTCATATCTAAACTTGTTACAGCATCCACACCACCGCTGATACCACATAATACAAAAGTATTAAAAGTTCAAGGCTGCACAGTGGCGCAGTTGGTAGAGCTGTTGCCTTGCAGCAAGAAGGTCCTGGGTTCGATTCCCGGCCCCGGCCTTTCTGCATGGAGTTTGCATGTTCTCCCTGTGCATGTGTGGGTTTTCTCCGGGTACTCCGGTTTCCTCCCACAGTCCAAAAACATGACTGTTAGGTTAATTGGTCTCTCCAAATTGTCCCTAGGTGTGCATGGTTGTTTGTCCTGTGTGTCTCTGTGTTGCCCTGCGACAGACTGGCGACCTGTCCAGAGTGACCCCGCCTCTCGCCCGGAACGTTAGCTGGAGATAGACACCAGCAACCCTCCCGACCCCATTAAGGGACAAGGGGGTCAAGAAAATGGATGGATGGATGGATTAAAAGTTCATCTGACTCAACAGGTTTCACAACACTAACCCTGTTTTATGATTTCATACTTATTGTGTGCGAAGCTGTTAAAGTCACTTTGCTTTGTTCTGAGTCATAAACACTCAGGTCACTGTGATCTTACAGCTCTTGGAGGATTTTCAGTGCTGAAAACTAATTTTCCCCACCCAACGGAAAAATGTTTCACAGAAAGCCTTCTGCACTCGTACGAGAAGCTGAGTGAATGGAATGTTTTATGGGAACTAAACCACATCGCAGTAAAAGATTAAGAATATTGTTATGAGATGGATTTCCTTTCATTATGAACTGCATTCTTCTGTTGTTAAGCATGACTTAACAACAGAAGAATGTCTGATTCACAAGATTAGTAGGTCTTGTTAGACCCGTTCTTTAACTATGACAAATGTGAAAAAGAGAAGAAGTTTTCATGGGACTGCAGAGGATACTTTCTCCAGCTTTGCTGTTTTCTAGCAATGAAACCCACCAAGGACACAACAATCTGTTACAGTAACCTTCATCAGTCTCAGTTGTGACTAATCACTTATGGCCTCTGAGTCTTTCTTGTCTTTGTGAGACTGGCACTGTGCCTTTTGACTTGATCCATGCTAATTAAATACAATCAAAAATTAGGATTATTAGGATGATAACTTGAAAGTAACATATCACAGCTTAATGACAAGAAATTCGGACTAAAATGTACGGTAATACAACAGTGTATGGCATGCCATAATCGGATGTTTTTTGTTTAAAGGAGAAAAATAAATATCTAATACTGAAGAAACAACACTAAATATTGGCTGTTAAAGAATCTTATTATCTAATACTTGAGCGAAAAAACAAAAAACCGACAAAAAAACCCCCAAACAAAACAAATGCATATTAAATTTAGTGATAGTTTTCGAATGCTTATTGCAAAAATCAAAAATGCTTGCTTTGTTCTCTGTAGAGTAACACTGGCATAACAAAGTAATTGCTAAGTTCTTAATCAAGCTGTCCACTGAAGGTCACTCTGAGGTCGACTTTTTAACAGACATTAAAGCGTGTGAGGGGAGGCGGTGCTCCTTTACTTTCCATAGCAACATGTTTGTGTTTTTCACCATGAAACAGCCAAATGTCTCTTTGCTGTAAATGAGGTAAAACTGTATTAAGTTTCTTTCAGCCAGTTGACCGGAAGTGTGCAGATACAAGTAGGATAGGGGGCGTGATGTATTACTCTGTGCTCCATAAAACTGGAAACAACTTGGCTCACTCTGGCCCTTTTTACTGCATCTCATTGAAAGCGCCCATTACTAGCATTACGGAAGTTTTTTGCATTTCTGAAACCATAATTGTATAAAAGTTTGGTATACCTTGAAACTTGTAACTACAGAAGAGCATTGCTATCACGCAGGAAAAAAAAAATTCGAGCGCTATAGCGCTCGAATTTTTTTTTTTCCTGCGTGACAGCAATGCGCTTCCGTAGGTAACAGATATCTCAAGACAGCATCATAACTGTGTGAACGACTTTTTAAAATAAACACAGCATTTTCCATCAAAATGGACGGGCCACATCAACAAAATACTTGCGTCTGTATAACTGTTAGCTATTTAGATTTTATGTGTAAATGTGAATGTGTGTGTGTGTGTTTATTTTAAGTCTTATTTTTTTTTTTTACCTTCCTTTAACTATGACACCAATAATTGTAGTGGGGTTCTTTAACTTACTTCAAAATTATTTATTAAGTATTTATTAATGCAGACATGTTACCACCAGATTCAGACTCTTAGTCTGCTGCTTTGCTGCAGGGTTATGATGCCAGATGACGCCAATTTTATGGGTAACGTTCACGGCGGCATCATCCTCAAGATGATAGAAGAAGCTGGAAGCATCATCGGCACAAGACACTGCAACACCCAGAATGGAGTGAGTACTGACCATATTTAATCCTCATTAGTTTTATTCCAGGTAAAGTAAACAAAAATATTAGGAAGTCGTCTGAATCCCCACAGTGCAGCACGTCAAGTTCAAGCATAAAACCATTGGCAGCATGATGCTGCATTCTGTCGCACAGACTGTCAATGCCTTTATCACTTGTTCTCATCCCCCATTTTTAAGGTACATTGAACACAACATCCATTATATTCAACAAGAAGAAAATATGGCTCATAAACTTGAGACTGGTCCTTCACACAGCCACCAGGGTTTAATTCCTGGCCTTGAAAAGTGTCTTACCTCTTCTGTCTTTACTCATTTGCTGTCTGCTGCAAAATGTTAAAACAAAACATTTTTTTATTTTTTATTTTTATTTCAGATTGCATTAAGTGACCCATATTGTGGATTTTTTTTTGGTTAAAATTAGAATTGGCTCACTGTCACACAGCAAATTTGGAAGTGTTCCATCAACTCCTACAGAGTTAAATTGAATTGTCCTCATTGTGTAGATATGTTCTCCAGAGTCCTGCTAATCACCTAATTATTGTATTCAGGTGTGGTGCAGCAGCGGCACATCTAAATGTTGCAGGACATACAGTGGTCCTCCAGGACTGGAGTTTGACACCTGTGGCTTAGATCAAGCCAAAGGTCCAGCACAGCCACTCCCCCATTTTGCAGTCTACAGCCAAAAACTTAAAGAAAACGACCCCGCAGCTAAATAATGCTAATTCAAATGGCCTCCAGATTTTCCTGACAGTTTCAATGTTAGTTTAAGATACTAAACAGTCATATATATACCGGGATATCCAAACAAATAAACGTACGTTAAGCCAACTGTGTATATGAATCAATACCTGCGTAAACGGAAAAATAATGCCTCCATAAGAAATAGTCAAAAACCTGATAATTTTAACATGGACCTTACCTTGTTATAATAAGCTCCAGACAAGACGCCATACTGCTGCCTCCGCTCCTCAGGCAAACATGTGATGCAGTAACGAAGAAGACAGCGTGGGCCGGGGGGCGGGGCTAATGACCGGGCCCAAATAATAAAGCTCATGATAATTTAACTTTACAACATAGACATGTCCATAACAGTGGAGCTAACAAGTTTCACCACCACAGAGAGCGACTATGTCATTTTGAAGTCCATCTGACATGAAATACAACAAACCAAGAGAAGAACAGAAACACCAGACTACTGGTCACTAATGATGAAATAACACAAATTCAAAACATGTTAACTAGCTCCAGTTCTCAATTGTTTTCTGAGCTAATGAGTTGCAGACTGAAACTGGAATTTCAAAGTTTTTATGTTAATGTTACTCAAGCTCATTTACAATTAGATACAGTTTTGAACAGAAGTTGAGTTGGTGGTCATTTATGTTGAATTTTGGATAGTATCATGCCTCCTGACTGCGAAAATAACTTTGAGATATAGAAATCATTATTATTAGTTGGACACGGTGCTTTGCTAAAGCATACTGGGATGACACAAGATGTTTTCCAGCGTTACTACTCTAAGTTGATTATTATTTAACTGCATCACGAGAAAAATGACTCGTCTTTTATTCTTCTGTCTGTAATTACGCTAACCTTTCTTTTCCCTTTCTGTAGGACAGATCCTTAGCAACTCTGGTTCGGGTGGAGAAGACGGAGTTTCTGTCACCTGTGTTCATCGGCGAGGTGGTCCACGTTAACGCCGAGATCACTTACACATCCAAGCACTCACTGGAGGTTCAGGTCAAAGTCATGGCTGAAAACATCTTGACAGGTGACTCCACTTAACACAGACATTCAGTAAAATGACATGTCCATGCATGCCATTAAGTAAAGGTCAGAGACACCTCATGCAAGGAGGCCCATAAATCCCATGCTGCTGTACACTTTAACAGAAATGACTGATTTTACATCCACTGACGTTTCATGTCTTTGTGGTGCTTTAACGGTCTTGCAGGGAATAAAAACAACATGAAACTGTCAAGTACTAGAGGATTTAAAAACAGAAACTCACACAAAGGCCCTGCATCTGAAGTGAGATACAGATCAGGATAAAAGCAGTGAACAATGGCAGTTTGAACCTTTCACAGCTCAGGAGGACCTGTATTTGATTTGATCAGCATTGTAAAACTTTTTGTTGTAACAAAAAAGCTCCCCCAAAAATGTCATTCTAGCAGAGATGGGAGGATAGATTAACTTTTCATGATAAAACCTATTATCAAATTTTCTATAGTTGTTCTGGTGTTCATGGTTTTGTAGGTTGGAGTTTATCTCTGCAAGACAAGAAGTAGGGAGGACATGACAAAATCTTTAGACCTCATTTCTTTCCTTGCAAACCTACACGGCATCTTGGAAGACCAGCAGCGGCATATTCCTGTACGGACCAATCAGAGTTGTGTACAGTGAACCAGAGTTCACTGTATTGTGGATTTTTTAATGCGGGGGATTTTATTTGTCATCTACTCATTCAATATCAGTAGTTAAAAAATACCATCTTTGTTCAGTAGATGGCAGCAAATCATACTTATTGTGTTAATAACCTTTCTAGATATGTAAAAATTGCCTTAAAATAGCTTGAACTGTTTTAACAAGATGCTGCATTCTGCACTATAGATTATTAGTACAGGATACATAAAACAAGATTCGCTTCTGCAAGCAGGCTTGTATGAAGCTGCAGGAAAATTGACATTGAGCTGTGTCTTATATATGAACCTTTAAATACCATCTGCACAAAAAATGCAAACTAAGCTGCAACAGCCTGTATTTATATAAAGGTATGTTTTATCTGCATTTACACATCAGACAAATGTTTATTATTCAGCTTTTTAAGGCAGTTTTTGAACATATGGTTCAACTTTGGCGAAAAAGTTGCAAATACTGCTGACTTTGCAGATTAGTTTTAAACTACATGTAGTGATTGGTTGTGCTTAAAGAGGATAAGAAAAAGATGCAGAGTGCAAAAGATAGAGAGATGAGAGGGAGACTAAAAAAAAGCAAACAGAGGGAAACAGAAAGACAGATGGATATAGGAAACTGGCACAGGGAACTTGAGCAGAAGAAGAAATACTTTGCGAGTAGGGAATTATGGTATGATAGATGAGAAAAAAGAACTTGTGAGAAACAAAAGAAGTATCCCCTAGACGGCTGTTGCCGTAGCAACAGGCTCATAGTGGTTGGTTGGCTCGTTGCTGGGCCGAGCGCTCATTGATGGAGGTGGAGGCAGAGATATGAGGTGACATGTTGAGAGCGGTGGGCAAACAAGCAGGCATCTACAGGGGCAGTCCGCTGTGGCCTTGACAGGAAGGACCCCTGAATGACAAAAAAAGGAAAAAAGAGCCCATTGAGTAAATTCATTCAAGACATGGGCTGAGGTTCAGAACACATTCAACCTTAAAATACTGTGAACATTTAATGTCAGAGGAAGTACCCTAAAAATACCTGTTGCATGTGGTGCTCAGTTTTTCCTGTTCTCACCCACAATCTTCTGCAGAGTCTTGGATTTATCAAAGTGCCTCTTGCACTGTTATGAATAATCATTAATAATTCTGAAAGGCTAAGAGAACAAATCGATTAGCATAAGATTCATATGGATATTCTAGCTCAACATCCATCATTCTGACATGGTCTGTATTTCATAAACTTATTGCTGGCGAGTTTGCAGATCATCTGCAATCACTTCAGTGTTATTATGACTCACTTCTATCCTGCTGCATCAATTTAGTAAACCCCTGTTGCATGTACAAAGGTAAAAATGCCAGTATATGAGTTGTTTTCTGAATTTATAATACAAAATAAGTATTAAAAAAAATCAAGTAAGCCCGAATGCTCCTGTAATATAGTTTTTTTTATCTCTGTGTTTGTGTGCATGTTTAAAATCTTTTGAGTTTTGAGAAAATTTTCAAGTAAACTTTGCGGACATCAAATCCTGTAATCTGGTTCTGAATGTGTGATGTCTTATGTGCTGCTGTCTTGTGGGTTTTAGGATGAAGAGTGTACATTTTACTATTCTACTGCATTTCTTTTACCATGATGTTAACATCTAGTTATATGTTTTTCTGTGTATTGAGAATCAGCTGACCACCTAGGAGATCACACAAGTAGAAAAATAATTAGCTAAATGAATCATAAAGCAGGTCAGGCTGCCGTCAGTTAGAGCCACTTCAAGTGTTCAGCATGCGAAGGTGAGTGAACCTTAATAAGTGTAGCATAAGATTAATGCCATTATTAGTTTTTGTTTGAAATCTGAAACGAGACAGATATCTTATAAAATATATTAAATAATATACAATAATTATTAATAATATTAATGTGTTTTCTTTTCCCAGCCAATTTAAAAATGGAATATTGACAAAAAATGTATACAATAATCGGCGTAAAACCCTTTATTGGCTTTACAGCAATCAAACCCTTATAGCTGCTCACTAACTTTCTGCATGCTTTCACAGTATCTTTAAACATTCGTCCTTCACAATGTGCTTTGAGGTTGGAAGGTCCGATATAAACCCCTGTTTTGTTTAGGATGTGTAAATTGGAATAACACATAAAATCCACAGTCTCTCACTGCATCACAACTCTGTTAATTAACTTTTCTACTTATGTCACCATCTAATTTTTTCATACTTAATGATCACTTAAGCATCTTTGGCTTAAAGTTAATTTATCTATACCCCTAATGCATCAAATATTTATTAGTTGAATTAAACAGAAATCTGGTTGTGCCTTCACATGAACTCCAAGCATTTGGCACTGTGAGGCAAGTAAATCATTGTTAATGCAGATAGAGCATCTGCACAATGTAGGATCATTTATGTAACTTAATGAGTGAATGAATGAATGCAATGAATGAATTTCTGCTGGGTATTTCTTTTGTAAAAACATTTGCATTACACACTACGCACAACGTCTGAGGCATCTCAGGGCTTGAGCCACTGAATTTGTCAAAATACAAATGCATAGCAATCTGACTAAAGTGACAAACTGCGTACACTATAGTATCAAATGCATTAGATGAACATGTGGGAGAACTTTGTAATTAAACTTGCATTTGCTTTTATGTCATTGAAGAACAAGGCACACATGCAATAGGCTGATCTGTTTGGCCTACTAGAAGTGGAGCTGAATCTGATGATATTTTCCAACATTATCTTTTTCAACTATAAACTGAGGAATTAGGGATTCAAAAATGGTTAGTCTCAGACAAGGTCACTGACATAACTACTGTATTTTTGCACACCTAAAAACCTTCAGTTTCCTCAAACGTTTTTATAATCCGGTGCGCCTTACACATGGACCAATATTGAGCCACAACAGGTGTAGCAACTACGGTAAGCAGCCGCCGACTGCTGCTCTTCGCCCGTAGAAGAAGAAGTGCACGGTCCATGCTGGGATAGTTGTCAGAATTCTGGTTTGTTAATAAAGTTTGACTGACCTATTTACCTACCGACTGTGTAGAATCAGGTTGTCTGCAGGCCATTCAGCACCACATTCTCCACGAACATGCTGTGCGCGAATGGAGAAGGGTGACCATCGTCCGCCCACCCCCCATTTTAATGTCTTTTATAGCAAAGATCGTACTGCGCATATTATTAGTTTTTACGAAAACTCCAATGATTTCCAACCATTCCTGTGCTCATTATATTGAGAAAAGTAAACAAAAATGCTTGTATAAACAAATAGAAAGTGTAAATCCTTAATCAGTACTATGTAGAAACATTCACACTGATTAAGGCACTGAGGTGAGATCCTCTGGGATAACCTTTTTTATCTGTATTGACCAAAACACAGCATATGCAATCACAGTCATTCCTATAATAGCCAAACGAGTTGTATACAGTTCTAATCATAGTAGTTTTAACACAAGGTAGTAAAACAAGAATTCCAAAATATCTGGACAATATTTACAGAGAACAAGAAGATCGGCTGTCGCTTTGTGCAGATTTCGGTCATATGTACTGAATGGGAAGTGGGTCATATCTGAGTGTATGTATGGACACACGCTCGTGTTTGTGTGTGTGCATTCTAGCTCAGTGTGTGAATGCATCATTTTGTGTTCAAGCCTTAGTGGTATGTGTGCCTCTTTTTTTGGTGGTGGGCATGTCTCCCGAAAATGTAAAAGCCGGGTTTATTTAATGATCTTCACTTAGATTCATCATTTTGTGACATGTGCACTTTACATATGCAAGCGCGTGTTTTTCATCAGCGTTTGGCCCTTTAAAAGGTTCCTGCAGGGCCGAGGGGGAAGAAGAAGAAGATAACGGGAGCAGACATTATTTGCTTCTGTCATGTCGGCTTAGCGTCAGTCCCTCGCACACTGTGGCCCAGTCAGATACAGATGCGCAAGTGGATGTACCTGCACACGCGCCCTGACGGGGACGCACGCGCGTACGTTCTCCACTGCTGATGCACGCCGACGAGCGGGGAGCGCTGGGAGGAACAGGGGGCACACGAGGAGCCTGAAATGCTGACACGTTCGACGCAGAGAAAAAAAATAGTCGCACTTCCACGCATCCTCACACCCACACGGCTGCACTCTGAACAGACATCCTCCCTCTTCTTAGTAAATGAAGCAGGACTGGCAACACTTTACACATTCAGGGCCAGACTTGAATAAGTGTATTTTCATGCAGAAGTTTGTTATAACTGAGCGTGCCTTTGTACAGCCGTGAGGGTTTTGTGGTTTAGTGGCTGATGAGTAAGACTTGTGTATATAGTGGGTTTTTTTGTGATACATCTTTGTGTTTATGCATTCATGTTTATTGTCTGTGTGTGTATGCCTGCATGTGTGTGTGTGTGGATCCAGGTTCCACAGTCAGTCAGGCAGCATCTCGTCAGGCGGGCCTCGGTCACAGACCCCCAGGGTAAGACTGCCTACTGTGGGCACGAGCCGTGATGATTGTCCCCGCTGGGGGATCGCACATGCGCACTCACACACGCATGTGCAGTCACAGTCATGCCACAGTGCTTAGAGATTTTCTTGTACCCACCCATGTACAAAACTGTCTCGGGACACACGGATACCTCAAGTGAAGTACACACACCTTCTGAAGAGCTTCATGCACACATGGCACCCGTAGCCACCCAGATCTGCTTTGCACACATGAGAAACACAGGTTGTTTCTATAGAGGCATTTGGGTTTTCTGTGTGCATGCACCTTTAAGCACAGGTTTACATAAACATATAATAACCAGATTATGCCCCCTCAATACACCTAGCTGAGAGTAATGCATTGTGGGTTGAGGCTTAGTAGTGACAGCTCTTGTTCTTGCAACACAACTACAGCTAACCCGTACTGTTTGTTTCATTAAGGTTTGAAAGACAAAGGAGTTTGGTCAAAATGCTAGTAACAGCACACCATCAGTCCTTTCAAATTCTTATATCATCCTCTGAAAAAGATGAGGATACCTTTAGCAGCCTGGGTTTTTATAATAGGTTAGAGTGCAATTTCTGGTGAGGACCCAGTTATTCCGCATGTAAAATGGCTAAAATTACATCCAGGCGTATCACATCAGTAGCACATGGTTAGAACATCATTACTCAGTGTTTTATCGTAGGTATACCCTGTTCAAACCTCAGACATTTTGTTTGTTGTACTCCAGACTATTTGAAGCGAGAGTGAACACCAAGAAAGTGTTCACTCTCACTTGAACTAGATCAAAAGAGCTTTCTGAAGCCTTGAGAAATAAGATTATATGCTATGGGATTTAAAGAGGTCTCAAAAGGATTTGAAATCACCCATTCAAGTATCTGGAAAATAGTCTACAAGTGGAGGATATTCACAACAACTTCCAACAAGCCCAGGTCTTGTTGTTCAGGCAAATTCACCCTGAAAGCAGGCTGCAGGATGCTAAAAGAAGTCTCTAGAAACTCTAAATGTAGTCATATGTGGAAAAAGTAAACCTCTACTCTTTAAGAAATACATGAAGATTTTATTTAAATTTCCTGGGACAACGCCAAGACCAAGATCAACACAGAATGCACCATCGATACAGCTGTATCAGAGGATGTTTGTGTTCTGGAAAGTCAGGTGTCAAGTCAAAGTAAAAGTCTAGATCTTGACACTCCGGGGCCACTTAGGACAAGCTATTCATGCAAGAATCCTCTCTACAATCTCACAGCCGAAAGTCAGGAGTGGAGCAAACTTTCCTCAGACCAATGTCAGAGACTGGTAGAAAGCTACAAAAAAGCATCTCACATAATATTGGCTGAAGGGAATCTCTGGGGATTGTGCAACTTCTATAAAAAACATTTTTTACATTTTTTTAACGAGTAAAACAGCACACAAAGTTTCACCCTCTGCCCCAAAGCTCTGAAAGATGGATGAGATTTTTGGACAGCTTTGGTGCAAAGATTATGCTTGATTTAGATCGTTAAGCTAACATTTTCTTTATCTTACATTCATATCCGAAGAAAATTATGAGCAAGAAAAAAATGGGCAAATCCCTTGAACATAGAAAACAAATCGTAGGGCATATCCGAGATTTACAACAGGAACTGCAGTGGAGCTAGTGTAAGGATGAACTGCTCTGGAGTTCATCAGCTGTAGAGCTGTTTTTGTCCCGCAGTCAATGTAAATTTAGTTCGAGACATTAAGTTCTGACAAAAGTGTTCTTTTTCTTTCTCCTTTTCAACATCTAAAAGCACTCAGAGAGCCTAAAGTATACTGTCATGTTTAAATTGAGCATTGGAAATTCACAAGAAAAGCGCTGCCATTAAACTTTTCCTGCCCACATGATTAATCTCTTCCTATCAGGCTGTAACATTTCACAGGGAGAACATAGTAAAGTTAAGAGTAAAGTAGGAGCCTTGGCACAGTGCAATGGAAAAAGCTGCGGTTTTGATCACTGGGACTGAGCACCAGGAATGATCCTCTCTGTGCTCCATCCAATCCTGGAACACATTGTCCAGGATGGAGGACGAAAATACATATATTTTTTAATCCATTGTGGAAGAACTAAGAGCAGAGAGTAGGAGACAAAAGGGGGGAAACAAAATGGCAGTAGAAACCCTTTGAGGGGAAAGAAACACAGGCGGGAAAGAGGAGCAAGACCAGACATCAAAGATGTTCAGGTAGCATATCTGATCAAAGTGTTTGAGAAAAGAAACATGCTTTTAGGTATTTTTCAGGAAACCCAGGATGGCATGATTGATGACTTAAACTTGGATAAAAGGGGATTGAATATGGGATAATCCATGCCAGAGGGAGTCTTCCTCCACATAAGCACCGGCTCTTTAAATAGCCTCTCTGTTTAGTCTTTGGTGTTTTGCCTTGTGTTTGGAAATTCTTCTGTGGCAGCTTGGATCTATCTGTCTTTTCATTCTTGCTCTTGGTTCTTCTCTGAGTTGACTTTTCATATCAGCCATCTTTGAGATGGTCCTCATCTTATCGGCTTGGTTCTCATTACTGTACACTGAAACAAGCAACTAATGCAATTGTGATGGTGGTTAAGAAACAAAACTGGTGTCTAGACTTTGAAACTGGAATTGCTTTTAAATTGAAGCAAACGTTTCTGCCCTAAGCCCTGCCAACTAACATGTTGATAACCTCTTTAGAAACCCTGCTCAAAATGCAAAACTATCTCTTTAAAGGAGAAATGCGTGTTTTTATCATAATCAGGAAATGAGTACATTACTTAGGGATTTTTGTTTCTCTTTTGTTCATGGACTTAAATCCAAGGCTAGCTGTTTCTCGTCAGACTAATGTCAATTTCAAAACCAAACGCAGTGGAAATTGGTGGAAATTTCAGCGAGCAGATTTGTGAGACTTCTGTTCCTGGAAGGAATGTAGCCAAAATCAGATCTGTAATTTATTTAGTAATCCTAAATAAGTGAACCAGCTGCCTGTTCTGCCATCTCTTCTGAGTAAATTAATTAAAATTTCATGTGACCACACGTAAAATCGAAACCAAATCATTTATTTTCAGTTATTAAAAACAACACAATTTCTCGTTTCCAAGCACAGTTTTTCCTTGAGCCCTAAGATTCCTTATCATCTAATGCAATAAATAATCCCCCAAGCATAAAAGGGAGGAAGTTTTGCTGTTTTAGTGGGGTTATGGTGAAGGTTAAAGGAGGGAGTCAAGGCGATGTCATGCTCAAACATCAACATTGTCTTCATGTGCTGCAGAGGGATTTGGCATTCAGAGCCAGTTCCCTGGCTCCACTCTGGTCAGAAAAGGTCATCAGTCGTTGTGGGAATGCTTCGTTCCGGAGATTCTCCCTTCTTTCTTCCTTTTCACTCCTTGCCTTCCTTCCTTGATTGTGAGCACAATTCACTTAAAACTTCCAGCAGGAGCTAATAATAGACCAGAGCTGCTCAGTCCTGGGTTGAGTCGAGGATATGTAAATACGCCTCTCTCACGCCTGTGGGCAACTTCCTGGTTGTTGGCAAGTGTTTGAGCCAATGGCAGGAGGAGTGGGAGAGAAGCGCGGTGGGCATGGCAACGAGGCCCAGCTGCCTGCCCAGTTTTAACTTCAGCGCACAACATAAGCAGTGACCTGTAGGGTACTCTGCTCCCAAGAGCCTTTTGTCAAATGCTAAAGCCATGGTCCTTGACACTAAGATGACCACAGGCCACATTAATAGCTCTATTCCTGCTTATTTTCAGCTTAACACTTCTGTTTCTGAGAGACAATTTATTAGAATCCATTTAGCTGAAATGTACATTTAGTTCTGAACCACTTTACATTAAGACAGCCATTTTAAGTAATGTGTGAATATTTTATGATATGGTTATTAGTTTGGTTGTGGCCAAACATAAAGGAGATGTCATCTCTGATCTAAGTTTCAGATTGACTTTAAAACCTTCTTTCTGGACATTAACTATGCAAGTAAATGGGTTGATGGTTAAGGTTGGGTTCAAAATGTTAATGGTGTACTTAAAGCAATATATTGTGTTCACAATATATTGTGCAGCTCTAGCTTGGACGAACTTCTCAGATTTCATCCACACACGAACACATAGCTATCAGAAAAGCTGATTCCCGGTCGGATTCTTATTTCTGTAATCTACTGTGTGAATTGGATCGCTTTCCAGACCAATATCCCTGAATTAATCGTGAAATTAACCTGCCGTCTTCTCAGTCTCGAGAGTCCAGCTGTGAGGCACGTTAGCAGCTGAATTGATAGGAGTTCTCTTTTATGCAAAATAAAAGGCTCTAATTGTTATTTGCCCTGGTGCATCTAGCTGCTTGTTCATTAGCTACTTCACTTATTAGTCTGTCATACTGTTTTATGAAGCTGTTCACTCCAGTAATAACTTGGTTATTATTGTCATGAATATCGTCTTCATTAAAATGCCTTGAGTGTTGGGGCTAAAATGGGTTATGTTGCACATTTACAAAAGTGCTTATTATTAAATATAAGCTCAATAGTTCATAGCGAAAATCAGCTACTTGGCCACAAGTTAAAGACTAAAATAGCTTAAGAAGGTTATTTCCTCTTATTTTGTGTACTCACGTGTGTATTGTAATTCCAGCATCTTAAAAGAGACTCTCTCTCTCTGTTTGTGAATTAAGTGACACAAAGTGTGGGATGAATGGAAATCGCTATAACAACCTCCCCTCCTGATTGCGTGATTTCAGTGAGTTTCTCATCCTTACCTTAAGGCACAGACACAGGACTGGAATTGCTGCACTCAAGCGCGAGGGCCTTTATTTGGCCTCGGTGCAAACAACATGAGTATTTGTTGGGAATATTTATTGTGTGGAATGTCATGGTATTTAATGCATTCTACACTTGTGGGATTCACAGTGTATAAATTATGCTGAACCATGTGCTCAAAAAACTTAGTCTAAACAATCATTACTGCTCTGAACGGACGTGGACAATTGTCTCCGAGTCTTTGTTGTTCTCTTCATCTTCTTTGTTTGCAGTACAAGCCGGATCTATAAACCGCGACAAAAGAACGTCTGAAAACTAAATTGGCCGTTGCGTTCTGTGTGGAGAGTGGATTTTCCTCTATTGTTCATTTTAATAGAAAAAACATGTCAGAACATCTTGACTGCCAAAAACAGCTGGAAGCTGCCCTGCTGACATAAGTGGACAAGAATTCATTCTGTTCTTTCCTGTTGCAGGTGCAAAAAAGCTGGCCAACAAGGCAGCGCTGTGGTACGTCCCCTGTTCTCTGCAGAATGTTGACAAGATCATGGAGGTGCCTCCTATTAAGGTATGTTAAAGCTTGTCTTGGTCAGCTTAGAGCTTTTGTTTTGGGTTTGCATTCTGGTTTTGTGTTGACCCCAGAATGAGAGAAATAAGCATCTTAACTCTGGTAAGTAGCAGTCTTATCCACGTTTAGAGGGTTGAGAGAAGCTAATGGAGAAGCTTAGCTACCAGTAAACCATAGTAGGACCCATTCAGGAGAAACTCTCTCTCTGAACTCTCCAGGAAAGATTTCCTAAACTCTGTCACTTTTGTACGAAACAGTTGTTCATTTTTATGTGTAAATTTAATTAATCAATGTCACAATGCTCTCACTATGTGAGCTATATTTTAACACTTAATGTTAAAATGTTATAAAGTTGATCAATTTGGTCCAACACAAGTTCCTTTTCTCTAACTAGCTGTTCTTAGCTAAAATTGAACAAGCATAACTTACTTTGAAACATCTATTGTGTTGTGGCTTTTGCATTTTTGGTCCTTCTGGACTATCATAGAAGCTCTTGCGCTGAGTTTTTATAAAGAAAATGGCTTTGATTTGAATTAATAATCTAAAAATAGAACTTTTATGGCAAACTTCAGTGATTGCATTGGCTTTGATGTAAAAATGCATAACAAAAGTAGACTTCTTTTGTGAGAGTTCTGTTGGAGTAAAATGGCACTGTGAGGTCTTTGTGAGCATTGCTAACGAGGAGGATATTAAATTCTCTTTTGGATTTCACAAGGAGTTTAGGGAAACATTTATTATTAAACAGTGGAGAAATATTATTCTTCTTGGCACCTTCAGTCATGCAAGGAAACACTGATCAATGAAGTGAAGCTCTTGATCAGAACCAGGTTCACTTTGTTTTTGTGCAGGAATGACCTTCACTGATATTTAGTAGAAGTTTGTGCTGCACAAGATGAAGAAGTAAAACGACAAAGAAATTAAAGTTTTCCCTTAGTCATATACCTATGGTTTCACAATGTTTCTGCTGTTATTTGACGAAAAATATACAAGTTGAATAAATCGCATGCATATGTTTTCACTGTATGTCTTCTGTGTTGCAGTATGCTTGTCCAGAGAAGGAAGAAGAAGGCAGGAAACGCTACGAAGCCCAGAAAATTGAGAGAATGCAGACCAAAGTGAGGGTCGAGGAGCTGATGCCGCTTCGACCAAACCTAGGTACGCTGCAGCTGCTCCTACCTGTTCATGTCAGTAAATCAGGTTTCTTAAAGTCTGGAAAAGTCTGAAATTTAATTTGACTTTTTAAGTTCTGAATAAGCGTAAATAGAAGAGAATGGAATCACACTTCCATTTCTGTCCCTATCCTATCCTAATAATTTTAGTGTTTTAAAATCATCACAAAGTAGTGAGAACAGTGGGAAGTTGTCTCTGGGAAAGCTAGAACTTGATGCAGATGAGAATGAACAGTTTATTATGGTACAATCTGGAAACAATATTCAAATTCTTTGTTGCTGTGCAGTTCATACTGCAATTTTGATCAGTGGTTGTAACAAAGTGGAGAGTTTGGCGCCATGTAGAATGCAGTGTTCAGTTTGTGTTTCCATTACGTTCTCTTTCCCAGATTACTGCAGTTGTAATGACATCCAGACCATGAAGTGCAATACAGACATACCACATCTGTAATGTGAAATACCTGCAACTCAGAAAATATGTGGCACTGGGTGCTGACTTGGGAGTTGTTATTACTCCTATCCCCAACCCTAACCCCTACTCCTGTGATCAAATTCGAGTCACATTACTGAAGAGAACAAAGACAAAAGAAAGAGAAATCAGATTGTGAAGAAAAAAATCTTTCAATGTTCAACGTTAAAGGGTTGTGCCACAGTTTTACCTTTTATATGTAAAAAAGCACAAATAACATCAAATGTGTTTTTATAGATGTATTTTTGTGCTGCAATTTAAAATATTGAACTATTATGCAACTCTTGTCATTTTTGCCAAACAATAGAGGATGCACCACAGGGTAAGTGAACAACATCAACATGCATGTTGAGAATGTTGGTCAGAAATCAGGCATGCCTTTCCATTTGTGGCTTGGTTTAGTTGTTGTGGGAAAATATACCTTTTCTATTGTTCCAGAATTTTGTTTGTGATAAGATTTTGTTTGTGTGTTTGTGTGTCCACATGGCAGAAAGGCACACAGTCGGCTTCAGCCAGTCCAGCCTGATCCATTTGGTGGGGTCTTCAGACTGCACAGTAGTGGACCTTGTTTATGGTGGTGAGTTTATGTCTTTCTTATGTTGCTTTTAATACATGTAATTAACAGGACAGTTTGGCCTGAATAATGTTTTGCTGAGGTAAAAACTCAACTGGCCGAAGGAAAGGTTTACTATGTCCCCTCCATGGCTTTAAAGAAAACTTCAAATGACTTTTTTTCAACAATGGTTTTCCCAGTAAAATACATTAAGGTTTTTAGTTCAAATGTGGCAAAATGCAGAGAAGTATAGCATGTGGAAATCCCTTTTCTATTATGCAACAATAGAAATTAATTCTTGAACAATTTTTTTTTTATGAAAGAGCAACATAAACAACAGAATGCTTTCCTACACAATAAAAGAAATACAGGTATGAGTCACATACGTTCATGTAGAGCAAGTTAAGAAATTATGTCACATTTAAAACCTCAGTAATTTGGCAATACCGTTTGTCTGCTTTTTGCAAATACTGACTGTGTCATGTGTCTCACATAAAAACAACAATGTGCCAGAACAAAAACCTCCCAAAAAACAGCACTTTCAGGTCAGGTTGGAGGTCCTGCCTGTTGTGAGGAAGCTAAGAGGTGATGCAAACCAAGTGAAATCGAGGAATGTCCATCATGATGCTCTCTGGTACCTTTGAATTCAGTTAGGAATCAGTAGACTGTAAAAATGTTATTTTGAAAGTATCTATTTTTGTCGATTTTGAAAACTGCTTTGGTGTTAGACTTAAAATCGTTCCTAAAGCAGATAACATGTATGGGACAAACCTGAATGTATTAATTGAGATTTTACATGTAATATTAACGAATCTTGTCTACCTGAAACAAAAATGTCTCTTTCCTCACAATATTTTATTTTAGATGAATTCCTGTTAAACAGCTAATTGTACATGGACTTATTTTGGCTTTATCTATAAAGTTTTAGACTGAACAGAGGTGTCTTTCACTGCATCAATTTTCCAGGGAGATTATAATAATTATAAATGCTGTTGGGTTTTATCTAGTTTAACTGTAAACAATTAGGGCTGAGCATGATTTACGTCTGTGCAGCTTAAGTAACTGCTTGAGCAGCTGTAGTTCACAGTTAACTGCAGGAGAGTGCTCAATTGTTATGAGAACAGCTGAAATGGGGATGGATGAAATTAAATTAACAGCGAAGAAAAGTAGGGCAGGAGTATGTAGCAGTAGGAAGATAAAAAGGTGTTTATAACAAGAAATTATATTGTACATTTTTCAGTGCTTCAAGTTTGTTGTATAAAATGTCTAAATAAACCGCATAAAACTTAATTTTTAGCTTGTAATATTCAGATGGACCTGATAAAGGGGTTTTCTTGAGAAGTTATGGGTACTCAGTATCTTCCCTCTTTCCCTTTGTATTTTCTTCTCTAACTAAGCTGATAGGACAGTGTAAAATAAGAACATAAATACGTATCCAGATTTGTTGGTGTAGCTTCCTGTAGACATCGGTCAGACTTCTAGTGATTATAAAATAGAAACCTTCTAGCATGCATTTGTAGCAAATCCAAAAATGTATTTTCCAGCACAAAGCAGACGCTTTCTATTAGCTGAAGTATATTGTTTATGACTGGATGTTTGTGCCTCACTATGCCATGAGCCCAGTCAAGAGGATGAACAGAAGAAAGATGTTGACTAAGAACAAGAGGAACTGAACTGAGCACTAGACAGGATAGGAGAGACAGGATGGAACGACGAAGGATCACGGACAGAAAGATAAATGTTGTAGATTCACGGTTGCCTTTTTAATTTGGAGGGCTCGCTAGTAAATGTGTCCAATTAAAATCAAATATGGTAAAAGCATGCAGGTCATTTAAAACGCACACACATGCACGCATACACACATACACACTCTGTTGACTCTTTCATGCCATTGCTCATTAGGCAATGTACCTTGTTGTTTGCTTGCTGCTGCTTTTGCTACACTTATTTTGTTTACATAACCAAGTCAGGTCAGGCAGTCAGGGTGCTCGCTTGCTCGCTCTCTCTCTCTTTTCCTCTCGTAGCATGTCTTCCATCCCTCCACTCTGCGAACGTACTGTATCCTCAGCTTAGAGAGCCAGTGGTTCGACAGTTACGTCATGGTCACTAACACATGATAATCCAACTGTCATAGTGCGTTATCTTTTGTTTCACAGTTGTTTGGGCTTCTTCTCTTGGGTGGCTTTGATAGTCAGTATTTAGGATTTTTTTTTTAATTTTGTAACCTTCACCTTTTCCCTATTTTAGGAAAAAGAAAACAGCTGAAACATTGAAATTAAACAGTCTAGATTATCCAAAATAAACTTCCTCCTACAAAGTTTTAAATTGTGATTATGTTTCAGAAATGCGGGGACAGACTCAAAAGCAATTTGTATTAAAACACATAATAGATTAGATTAGCGGTTCTCAACGTGGGTGGTACCGCCCCCCAGGGGGCGTTCAGAGGATGGCAGGGGGCGCTGGCGGACATTTTTACATTTTTACAAAAGGGGGCGCTGGGATGCCTTTGGGGGGCGTTTGGTCGAAGATAAACTTTATACCTTAAATGCACAACAATACCAGTTCAGACTTTGAGCAACTTGGTAAAGCTGTATTGTGTAGCATTAAATCATGCTTGGCTACAACTGTATCGATGGCAGCTCTCCTTGTCTTCAGTGTTTGTTAGCTTCTGTTAGCTTCTTGGCGCAGCTCCGCTCCTGTTAGTAGCTTCACTGCATCAGTTCAGCGTTACATTGGCTGATGGCATTGCTGTGATTCATTTTCTCTGGTATTTTTGTACTTATGTTTTAGCAGTTCTGTGTTCATGTCTAAAAAGTGTTTTAATTCCCTTTGAAAGCTGCCCGCTTCCATGTAAGGTCAACAGAAAATCGCTCTTATAAACATGTAATTACCAAAATCACGATACCCTCACTTTGTATCCCTCTGAAAAATGAACCCATTTAAATAAAGAAATCCCTCCATGGGTGATACCACGATAGAGATCGTTCATTTTATAGCTTTAACACCGGTGCTGTAAGTGGTCCGGTATGAAACGGGTGTGATAGAACAACGGTACCACAGCACTTTTAAATTTTAATAATCAGAATGCAGAAATTGTTTCTGTTGTTTTAAAAGGTTTATGTCAGTCTGCCTTTTCCCCATCCTGACCGCCCTGCAACTTAGGAGGTTAAAAAAAACAAAACAACACCCACTTTGTGCAAAACTCTGAAACAGGAGAAGCTGGACATAAAACAGAGCGACGAACTAGATGTGAATTATTGCATTAAATCAGAGAATCCGACGTTGAACAGTGAAAAATCAACACATGATCTGAAACACATGGCGATTAGGCGTCGCAGCAGGTGATGCGTGAAGATTACTGATGGTCAATAAACTATAAAATAAATGTAGCAACAGGAAATAAAATGTACATCTTTTATCTGGTCATTTTGTGGAATATTTAACAACTAGAAAATAGCACAAAATAAGAATATTTTTTCCACTCTGATTGGTTGCTGTTAGGCCTACTAATTTTAACATGAAAGTCCATTGCATTTTTCATAGACGCCTGTGAAAATAATTTCTATTCCCGGGGCTTTTTTGTTCACTGGGAAATTATTTTTGATGATAAATACAGAAACAAGTGATAGTAATATTAATGATAAAATAATAGTCAGTGTAAAGTAGCCTACAAATTCTTTGGTGGGGGGCGGTGAGGGACCTGGATAACGGCTAGGGGAACACTGGCCCAAAAAAGGTTGAGAAACACTGGATTAGATAGTTACGTTTGGTACATAATATAATAAAATGTGTCATATGAGCTAAAATGATCTCTAGATGGAAAGAATAAGGCTGAAGACAAATATGAAATGGTTGTGATCTCCTGGCCCTGAGGCAGCGCTGCATTAAAAATAGACATGATTCTGTAAGTGGAAATCGCTGCACAGGCTCAGGAGCACATCAAGTTTATTGTCGCTGAACACAGCTTGTTGCTGCAATCCACTAATGTAAAATAAAACCCTGTCATAAAGGAAAAAAAACAGCAACCTTATTTAGCCTTAAGTTTATTTGAGGTAGGGTGAGATACAGACATATCCTATAATTAAAAGCTGAGTTTTATATTCTATGTTCAAAAATCTTCTTTTGTGGCGATCTCAGGTATAGTTGTACAATGTGTCCATGTTTTACAGCCACGAAACAAAGCATTCTTCTAGAGAACACTTATTTCAACAACTTTATGCCAAACGTTGCTTGTGTTAGGACATGGCTGATGTAATTCTGAAAAATTGTCATTGGTTCAGAGTAAGCGTTTGCATCATTTAAGATAAAAATAAGTAATACTCTCATTGGGTCACTTCTGCAGGATTACTCTTGTAAATTCCTTAGAAATTCTAAAGTAGGTGGCAACTGGACTTTCCTCATTTCTTGAAAATGTTGCGCCACTCACCCTTCTTCAGAACTAAAGAAGCTACTTGGAAGAAATGCAAAATGTCTTCAAGAAACAAAATAAGTCCAGTTGCCTCATACTTAAGCACTTGGGATTGGCATGTCTTGCATGAATGAGAATCTTCACCTTAGCGGTGGTTTTTATGGTCAGTATACATGGCTTCTTAGAGTTGTGATGCTTCCGCTACACAATTTTACAACATATCCAAATAAATCTGTGTAAAAAAAATCCAGAATTTGAATCAACTCAAGTATTATGGGAAAAACCTAGCATAGAAGCAAAATTGTTAGTTTTTTAGATATTAAATTGTATATACTTGCAATTATGTAGTTTACTTTATTATTAATTGTAGAGCGATTAATAGATTATATTTCCTCTTCTAAATTGTTAGATTGTCCATTTTATTTCTTTTCCATAAATATTAATTATAAAATTGTAAGAAATCTTTCCAACTTGCTTTATGAATGCAGTTATGAGAAACTCAATAGAAAGGTTTTTCAGATGAATTAATTTTATTGATCAGTTTATTTCCTCTGAAGTTGTTTGGATAGCTGATATTCCCAACACAGTAGGGAATATTTACAGAGTCTGTTATGGCCCACACAAGCACTGTTAGATCTGAAAGATCAGAACATCTTTGGAAACACGGCTCATGAGTTTTTGCTCTGTAGCTTCAGTTTTGAATCTTATCAAGGCCTCTGTAAAACTATGTAGAAGACAAGAGACGACCTGGGGAAAGACGGGCTGAATCAAAGTTTTTTGTAACTGGACATTAGAATTCAGGCTTAGTTTACATGTTGTCCTAACACAGTTTGTAAAACTCTAAAGAGCATTGAAAGTTCAAGGTTAAATGATGGATGCCTGGGGACAGTTACAAAACATCACATGTGTCTTGAAATATTCCAAATAAAAGGAAGATCAGAACGTAGAGCCCCACAGAAGTCTTGACTCTTTCTGCCTTTGCTCTCCTTTTTCTTTTCTGTCTTTACCTCTGCTCGTTATCTTTTGCTCTCTTCTTTCCCCTTCCTCCCTTTGCGTTAACAAGCGTGCCACCTGTTTCCATGGACACAGCAGCTGATTGCTACATGTGCACTAAAACAACTAACCACAATTCATCACCAGCTGGATTGTGTATTGTAAAGTTTTAGAGGCATATTTAGCACAAAAGTGACATTGGCAGTTCTTAGAATGGTAACAAGAGAAAATGTAGATATTTTATTATGAAATTTGATGAAGAGAGCGATGCTGAACTTCTGAACACAGAGCATGTGGTACTTGGTGTTCTAACATCTGTTCTCTGCTCTGGTTGTTGATCAAGGAGTGTTAAAGCATTTCAGTGCCTGAGGTGGAAGTATTCTTGTGTGTCAAACACTTAGTTAAAAAAAAAAGATTGGAACAGAAAGAGTGGCATTAATATGAGGTCTATTCAGTCCAATCTTGGAGACAGAACAATTACCAATTACATGCATTTCAATTTGATCCTGCTTATAAGACATTGCAGTCAGGATTGTCTTCTATCAAAGGATCTTCAGTGGTTG
This sequence comes from Poecilia picta, assembly GCA_033032245.1. Taxonomy (NCBI): domain Eukaryota; kingdom Metazoa; phylum Chordata; class Actinopteri; order Cyprinodontiformes; family Poeciliidae; genus Poecilia; species Poecilia picta. The sequence continues at coordinate 23,443,226 of CM065359.1, read as the reverse complement.
ATTGAAGATGCTGTAGAGATTTGCTAAATGTACCTATAAAGGGTGATTTACATCTAGTGGGGGGACAAAAGACGCAAATGGCATCATTATTGAGTTTACAAATCTTGTTGTCATGACAGCTGCAGAAAAACAGAAATCCTACTTTCAAATTTGCCTCAACAAAAGGAAAACAAGCTATCTATTGCACACAATGCAATGAAAGAGAACCTCAGCACCAACCCATCTGTTTGCATTCTAGATTAGAGAATTAAACAGAAGTAGATATTTTGCTCTATTATTTCTTTAATATGTGATGCAGGTTTCAGACAGGTTGACTGATTTCAAATACGTTTTACTTTTTTGGGGGTTGTCAGCTTACACAAGCTTTAATTAAATTAACTATTAAACCATGTTTAAACTGGCTAAAGAGAGATTCTGTTTACTTGTGCTGAATGTTTGACGTAGAATCAGTGAAAGCGAAAGCCACCCACCTTAATTTCATCAAATTGATTTAACACATCCGTAGCCGATAGGCAGATGCAGTAAGGAGGCCTGGGTCCTGAGTGTGGATGTGAACAAATCTTCCCCTGACAACATCATCCAGTAGACTAAGCTGTTTCAGCAAGTCTAAAAATGGAACGATGGGCTTATTTAACAAGGTTGGTGTTCTTTTTTCAAATAAAAATAATAAAAAACTATCAATGCGTTTTGATGTCTGTCATCTTTAAAAGAAACAAAAAAATAAATTTTAAAAAAACATGCACACAAAGAAAACAAGTTAGTTTAAGTTTAACAAAACACAGTTGACTAGTATATTTCTCAGAATGCTGCCAGACATTCTGCCAAAATTCTGGCTGGCAGCAACTTTCACTTTGGACTTACTTTTTTTTGCTGCCTCCAGCATCACCAATCAAGATGGTGCAATGAGCTGTGATTGGTAGCTGCAAAAAAAGAAGATTACAATTGCCTGCTGAGCATTTTTCCGTGGAGGGGAAAGAAAAATAAGCTTTAACGCTGAAGCTGAACAAATGTGTTTCACTGATTTCTCAGGTTGAACACGTCGTTAATCAGCAAAAAGGTTTTTCACGTAGTAACTATACCTAAAACCTAGTGTCAACATAAAATACAGTTCTTCTGTGAATATAACTTCAGAAAGGCGGAACTTGAACGTAAAATATGAAAAACGTTGTTTGTGTGAACTAGTAAAAGTGTAAGCACTGTATAAAATGTAAAATTGTAAGCAGTAGTGTGGAAGTTTAAAGCTGAATTCCGGCTAATTACGTTGTTTATTATTTTAAATAATTTAAATGAATCCATGCAATGGTTTAAACTATTTGCATTATGTGTTTTTTATTCAAGAGTCCCAATTAGTATTGGCTAAACCGGTTGAGCAGATGTCTTGGTGTAAATAATAATATCTTTGTCAAAGCCTTCAGGAGTTTTATCTCCAGCTAAATCCAACATGGCTACAGAAAATGGGCACATTCACTCAGATGAATGTATATTTCATTGCAGCCAACAAAGCTCATGTTTTTTCTCATTTGACCAAAAAACACAGTTCTAACTAAAGTACGGGTAGGTTTAAGCAAATCCCACATATTTGAATGTGTGAAGACCGAAAAGGTTTTTTCCTTGCATCACTCCCAAATAGCCGGTTAGCATGTAGACGGCGTCTGGTAGTTGTTATGGTAACAATGTGACCCCCGACATGCCACTGTTTGCTGCGGTTTCCCTGATCTGTGGAGAATATTTTTCCTTTCTTACCATTCTGCTCAGTGTGCAAGGGGGACAAAAGATACATCCTCATCCACCTGAGTGGGGACGAGAAATGTGTCAAAAAATAAAACTTGTTGGGAATTCCTGTGTTTTTCAATGTGAGATTATGTCACTGCAACAAAAAGAGGGATTCTTTAGATGGCTTTTTAAACTTTTTACCCTTGAAGCCAATAAATATGGAAAACACTGCTTTTTGTGGGGTTTACAGTTAATAAGAAAAGTCATCACGAGCTTAATGCGATTTGCTGCATCCTAAAGCCACATGCAGATTTGTTAATAAGCCGCCTGCTGTTTACTAATGTTTACCTGGAAGCAGGATATGTTGGAGCAAACACAGCCTATAGGAGTTTCGAAGGAAATGTGGGTGGGATTGGGTGCTTTGCAATACCGTTAACAGGAGCGGTTTCCATAGAAACAGCTCATTAGGAGGCAGTCTGAGCTGTTTGATACCGTCCATGATTAAAAGACTTGCTGGGGAGGGAATGAGCATGACGGGAAGAGATGGAAAATCATCAATAAAGATTGACAGAGAACCAAAACCAGGAGAAAGAGAGGAGAAACCGAAGCATAGTGATGAGAGAACATATAAGGGAACTGAAGTTAGTTGCACTTTGTGGAAGATATTCCTTGTAGTGTAGTGTGTTCTGTATCTTAGTGAGTGATAAATTTAAAAGCTGGAAGTCAGAATACATAGTTGAAGGGCAGGGAGAGCTGCCTTGAAGACTTCTTTCATTGTAGCCCGTGGACAACACTGCACTCAGGTTCTGGGAAATCGTCACAAGGCATCTAATCACATAGGTATTCTGCCTTATGGCGAACTGGGCTCCACTGGGGACTTGGTTGCTAATTGCCCCCTTTTCCCCCCATTTAGAGTGAGCTGTCTTCCCTCTTCACACACACCACCGCTACCCCTTCCCTCCGCCTTTTTGTGTTCCCACCCTACGGCAAAGAGAGAGTCATGAGTGCCATGTCATCCAGTGAATGTGTAACGTCAAGCCCAGGGCTGTCTTGGCCTAGGCTGTCCTCGTTTGCAGTCTCACAGTGAGGATTACTTCAACCTTCTACTCTGTCTGTACAAGGAGAATGTTTTTTGCAGGAGTTGCATTAATGCTTAAGCCGGCGGTAGTGATTAGCAAAGACAAGCATCTACAGTCGTTAAGGACAGCATTGTCCTTGACTTGCTCTGTTCAAGCATTTTGGTCAAATGTTTTTTTATTGTGAGCAGGTTCTAATATGGATTTGTTGGGTCGAATATAGTAGACTAATTTGGTACATTAAGCAAGAATGTAAATGGTAATGACTATACATTCAGTTAATAATTCTTGATGCTGCACCTTTTGTTCAATTCAGTTGAGTTCATTTGAGTTATATAGCACCAATTCAAAGCCTGTAATCTCAAGGCACTTTAAATTAGATTAAAACAAGTATCTTGAATCTAATCATGCATACATTTCAGTTGATCCAAATAATCAGACAGTGCAGTCAAATCGGTTAAAGTCGGGGTTTTTCAAACCAATGCTAATTTGTAATCTCTTGTAACACAGTACCTTTATTTGCTGTCATCATTTTGTTGAGATCACCAACCACCATCGTTAAATGTTACATGTGCAAACATGACCACTCTAGGGTTTGCATGTGCTGGACACCTAGGGGATATTTTCCATCCCAAGTGAGATCTCATCGATTTTCTAAACATAACAGTGGAAAAGTAAAAAAATATCTTCTCAATAGACTCAGGAAGTTATGCATGATGTTTTGTTGCATACAGAATGGGGGAGTCTGCCACCAATTTGAACTGTGAGTTGATCATTTTTGGTTGACAAGTTGGTTCATTTTCTGTCTTGATGTATCTGGTCTCAAATTTGCATACATAACCACAGTATAACTCCTAATGGATATACTTTAAAAATGCTGTTAATCAGTTTAAAGATAAGACTGTTGCTGGATGTCAAATTAATTGCATCTTTAAATCTTAATCAGCTTAGTGGACCCAGTTTCATCGCAAACGCAAAGCAGCATATTTTGTGTATGCTCCCACACACTTGGCTGTCTTAAATAGAGCCACACAGTACAGATGGTATATACCTCAGGGAGCAGAATCAGCCTTCAGCAAGCATCCTTATTGATTTTCTGTAACATAAAAGACACATAACGCAGCTCAGAAGGAACAGTCGTGGCGGCCGAAGTGTGTGGCGAACGGTCTGACTGTCTGTAAATGAGCACACATTCACAAACAGACATGTCACACATGCTCACAGACTGTCTCTGAGAAGCAGATGTCATCCTCTTGTTTTTCCCTCATCTCCATCCCACCCACTCCATACAACGTGTCCCACTTTCTGTGATAAATCATCAAACAACTACTTCCTTTACACATTTCACCAGCTGCCAGGGCTAAGTGTTTGGTATGGGTGTGGATGTGTGAACTTCTCTGCTTCCACGTTCTGAAGTAATTGTTGGTAAGCTTTAACTCTGGCTTCCAGCATAGTGATTTAGACTAAAATCTTCAAGCCTGAAATTTAGAGATTCTCAGATATTAACTCTTGGGCCTGTTAATGTAGCTAGAATGGCTAATGACCAATTTTATAGGACATAGTCACCACCATTTTGCTTCCAACTTACTAAAGCACATAAAAAGATTAAAATAAATACCAGTTTTTACTCATCAGAACAATACTAAAATGTTAGAAATAGACTAACATTTGCCAATAAATGATGTTCATATCCCTGCCAAAATAGTAGTTCCACCTAGTGCCATTCTTGAGGAGAAAGAGTTAGCTAAAACATTAATTAAAACATTAATTGGGATGGCTGCACAGTGGCGCAGTTGGTAGAGCTGTTGCCTTGCAGCAAGAAGGTTCTGGGAAAGGTTCCGGCCTTTCTGCATGGAGTTTGCATGCTCTCCCTGTGCATGCGTGGGTTTTCTCCGGGTACTCCGGTTTCCTCCCACAGTCAAAAAACATGACTGTCAGGTTAATTGGCCTCTCCAAAATTGTCCCTAGGTGTGAGTGTGTGTATGTTGTGTAACTGCAGACTTCTGCCCAGGTCCCCCTTGAAAATGAGATCTAGATCTCAATGGGGCTTACCTGGTTAAATAAAGGAAATAAAAATAAAAAAAAAATAATGCAAGAATGATAAGCAATCAAAATTCAGAGAAAAACTGATGATAAACTTTTTATTATAAACAAAAGTTGGTATTTGTTGAACTTCTTAGACTTTTCGGTAAGACTCAATAGGTTCTTTAAGATTTCTGGAGTACTCTGCCACTCCCACACCATTATAAAGTCATGTTAAAGGTCCTTTAAGTTCACCAGTGCGATTGTATTTGGGTTCCCACTAACTTCCATCTCAGAAATCTCTCTTTTGTGGAAAGAAAAAGGTTGGGAAGGTGCTCTTTGAAGGCGTAAAGCAGCAGCCACATGCACTGGTCTGGGTATTTCAGAAACTTCTGATTTTCTGTGATACTAAACCTCATGATCCATCTTTTAGGCTTACAAAAAATGGTGCAAAGAAGAAAAAATATCCAACAGGCTACAATTGTGTGGATGAAAATGCAGTATTGATGTCAGAGGTCAAAAGAAAATGGGTAGATTTCAGCTTTGACATTCAGGTGGAGAGCATTTATCCATCCAACTTGGCATTCACAGCTCAGGCTGCTGCTGGTGGTGTGGTGGTGTGGTGGTGTAGGCGATGTTTTCTTGGCGTACTTTAGGCTCCTTAGCACCGTTTAAGAATCGTTTAAATGCCACAGCCTTACCTGAGCAGAGGTTGATATCAAGATGGCTATTTGTGTCTTTTATTTCTTACAATTTTTACTACTCTGATTAATTTGATTACTAAATCAGACTTTTATCTGGTCCAACTTGTGGCAGTACTAATTATATCTGAAGAAATTAGTCAGACCTGTTTTCTAAGTGTAATGAAGTGCACATCTAAAAATCATCATCCATAAAAGCTTCTTTGTGCTTGTGTTTGACACAGGTGTAGCCATGAAGCTGATGGACGAGGTTGCTGGAATTGTTGCCGCTCGGCACTGCGGCACAAACATCGTCACTGCTTCTGTGGATGCCATCAACTTTCATCGCAAGATTAGAAAAGGTAAGGATAGAGTGGTGAATGCACACTTGGATTTCTATCACTCATCTATTAAAGTAGCAGTGGTGAAATGATCTGCACTATTTGAATTTATCAAGTTCAGCAATTACACTGGATTAATAGAATGGTTAGGGATTATAATTTTGCTTTTGAAGTTTAATGAAGAAAAATTAAGCTTTCCATTAAGTGTTTGACATGGCGCTGGACATTTTGACTCTTGGGCTATTTGCACTTTTCATCAAGGGAATTTTTTTTTTGTTTTTGCGTGTATTACAATAATACACACATAACCTGAGTCAAAGGTTTTCAAATGGCTTCTCAAATGTATTTTTCTAAAGCATGAGGAATTGCATTTACCTTGAACACTATGATTTTTGTAAAAAAATTGTGGCTTTTATATACCATAATTTCTGGTGTTTGAAATGATGCCATCTGGATAATCACTGCTTTTATGGAAGAAAGTCTAAATAGAGAGTTGATTTTACACCAATGACCTAGTTTGCATGACCAGATTTACTTAAATCTTTATGTTGTATTTTATATCCTGTGTTTGAATTAAGTGGGTCAGAAAACGCAACCATAGGTATGATATATACCTAGGTATGACATATAGCACATATAAGTGTATGTCAACAATAGTAATGACTGTGTATACTTCTTTCTAACCAATACAACTAATGGAATAAACATTAAAGAATAAATAAATAAATAGTATTTTGGCTTTCAGATTGGAAAATATATATTTTTTTACAGACCCAAATGTTTATTAAGGTATAAAACCATTTCAAAAGCAGCGCATGCAGTTTTCTTTCTTTTTTTTTTTTTTTTTACATTTTTTCTTCAGACAGAACCTTTTCTAGACATCTCCTAATGTTCAGATGTTGTGATCCCCCAGGATAAAAATGTTAACAATAGACTGGCTTCATCTCTACCCATTGTTGAATTATGAAGTGGAAAGGAAATGTCACATCTCAGCACGACTGTGCCAGCTCAGCTTTGCATTTACAGTACACGTGTTTTCAACTACATCTCCTTCATTCAAGCAGGATAACTCACTTCTTGTGTTGGTTTTGTCAATCAAGGTCTAAGGATTTAAAAGCAGCAGTGTGCAGGGCCTGAGACGTTGAAAACACTGCAAAGCAGCTGCGGAATAAGCTGAAGCCGTTAGAGGTGCCAAGCAGGATCCACCCGCCTCGTCACCATTTTCAGAACTTGTTCTCCTCTGCTTTTTGTTCAACATTTCATTTCACAAAGAACTGCATACAAATCTAAAACAAAGTATAAAAACAATCGGTACAATCAGTACAACAATCTAATCGGTACAGATTGTTTAAAATCAACATGCATGTCCTCTATTTCTAGCTGTACCAGTGTTGCTCTGGTGTGCAAATGTATGTGCACATTTGTATTTATCTTTTCTAGATGGTTTTGACGAAGTAGTATCATTCTTAAGATGTAGGAGGTCAAACGCATCAAGGGCATCAAGGAGGCTTGGGTATCAGTAAATACCCAAGCAGCAAAGAAACTTGAATATTTGGTGTTATTCCTGAGTTAGCAATGTCTACCCACTAGTGTGCATTCATAGTCTCTATGGTAACCACACACCTGCTGTGCTACTTTGGGTTTTAGCTCAGATATAGGTTTTTCCAGTAATACCTTCAGCGACCTGGAGTGATTGATGTTTGTTACCAGTATCGCTAATAGATCAAGTATGAAAAAAAAAAACACAGAAGTCTCTTACTGGCAGACATGCTTTATTTGTGTTTACAGCTGGAAACAAAACAAAAAAATCATCCTATTATCCAAGTGACAGAAATCAAAAGGAAAACTTTAGTTCATTTTCCTAGAAGCTCTCGTCCGTTTGGGGAGGTGCGAATGCGTAATCAAACTCTGATTTGAGCCGAGAAGAGCGAACTGGGGTCCATCTAAACACCTAAGTCTCACTTCAATTGATTTAGAGGGTTTGCGATTAAAATGTAGTTTTAATTCCTTTATTTAATTTTTTGGGGGCATTTCTTTTCCATTTTAAAATAAAATACAGATTTGTCTATTTTTAAGATTTACAATAATACGTGATGTATTGTTACAAAAGTGGAACTTAATATAACAAAGCCCAAAAACACCAGCTTGTTTCACAGCTAAAACATCAATGTCACTCAATATCCAAACCAAATTCTTTAGAAAACATACAGCAACTGTAATGTCAGATTGGGAAAAAAAAAGTTGTTATTTAGAAGCGGGAAACAGATGTTAGATTCTACCCATTGATGTCCCGTGTAAAGTCACTGCTCTTTTTTTGTGATCAATTACTACAAAATAGCCAGAGGTACAAATAATGAGAAGAAATATACAAAAGCTGAACGTCAGATGAAAGGACACAGCAGGGAGAGGGAGAGAAAAAAACTGCAATCAAGATGGGGGTAATGACAGTGTTTCATCTTAAAATCTTAAATTTTGTTTTTCTTTTTTTACCTAAATAAACATGATTTTGCCTTTATGCTTGTACAGTTTGGATGTTCTATGGTTTTCTTCATAAGCACTAGAGTCGAGATGAGAAAGTAGTGCAACTTCAACCAATTTAATACTCTAGAGAAAAAGAACATTTTTGGTTGTTCATAAGATAACTGTTACTAACACACACTGTCCCAAAGAGGGCAAATCTTCCATTTCGCACGCTCAGCTCAATGTATACATCTTTAAGCTTCTACCGCAGGTTTGCTGCGTCAGACGAAAACGTGAGCTGACCTTCAGAGCTGCACACATGCAGGATGTTTTTGCATGAATCAATTATTAATCACTGAGGTCTTTAAAAAAAAAACAGACCCATCATCAAGACTCATTTTTGTCATAATGCCATTGGGCGGATCTCACTTCTCTCTGCTGAGCTGTCTACATCTGTGCCAGAGGCGATTTATCTCGATGAGACTGGACTCGGTCCTGGTGGTGACATCTTAAAACACTCAAAGGGGCAGATGACAAGGGGGAAGATAAATGGCTTCAGTGTATCAGCCCGTCTACTTGTCGCTACTCATCCTGATATACAGTCATTGTGCTACATCACCCTTTTACAGTTTATCTGGGAAAGATGTTTTCGATCTGGATGTCACAGTTAATATATCATATTTTATATATCCACGGCCTTCAGAACTAGCCACGTTTTAAATTAAGTTAGCGAAAAAATATCATAATTGTTGTTTTACCAATCTTCTACCATTTTTAATTTCTCATTGTCCGCTGTTTCACCAAGAATAAAAAAGATCAGGAGTACCTAAGAACGTCATAGTTAACATGCGCAATATTTTGATTAAAGTCACCAGCTTGTGTGTTTCCACATTAATAGCATTTTCCATAAGAAGAGCTTTTTTTTGCATTCTGTACTTGAGTAACACATCTAAATTGTTTCTCAAGGTGACAATTTTTGGTTGAAAACATTGTCTCTTTTATTACTCTGGCTTTTTATTGTTTTATTAGTGCTTCAATATTAAGCCAGGATCTTTCTCAGACTGCAGAGATAACACCTTCTCTCCTTGTCTCTATGGCAACAGTGGTAATAATACAATGCAGGCACATCAAAGAGAATAAAGGAATAGAACCAGCCATGCCCAGTTATAGTGGCAGACTGGTTCTCCTACCGCCCTGTGGTGACCTGAGAAAAGAGCACCGTTTTCAGAGAGAAAAGCAGCACAGATTACATTTGTGTGAGCAGATGAATGAATAAACTCTCCTCAGCACTTGTAAGACTGGCCGTCTCATACGTCTTGCTGTCAGTAAAGTTTCCTCCTGCTCCAAATGTCCCACCGTCTCGCCTCTCTGCAGCGTGTCGTAAGAAGCTGCTGAATTTTTGATGAGAATAAAAATTTCCCCCTAATCCTCTCAGCAATGTATAGCAGCTTTTTTATCTTCATATTTCTCTCACTCTTGCTTCTTTCTTTTTTTTAATAAACAATGCTCATGCATTTCTAAAAATCTTCCCCTGTTGCAAGGCGAATCTTTGCAACACTGGATGACAGTACACCCGATTATCTACAGGAGCCCCAACCCGTCACTCAGGCCAATTGTTGATTTAATTGCTGTTTGGATTGATGAGAAACGTTAACACTTAGCGTGCAGGAGTGAGAGAGAGAGTCTGAAGTGAGCTGCCTCTTATCCATATGAGGTTTATCTTCAAACATGTGTTGTATTTTTTACTTAAAATACAGAACAAACTGTTTCCCATATCAGTTTAACGTAACCTTTTAAAAAAGCTCACATACAGGACAGTCAAGTGGTGTGTGGGCCAGTTGGCAGCCCTGGTCATTGTGCCTGGAACTAACTATAACTAGCTACCAACTAATTTTGCAACCCTTTCTGAAAGGGCTCAAGTTTTTGATTTAGTCTAAATAATTGATCAGATTTCTAACAGAATCAAAACAGAAATCAAGAAGTTATCCACTCATTTCACAATGTTACATTGCAACCGACCCATTGTGTTTGCTACAAACTAAATGTTGCATCATTTAGTTTGACTATCTTCAAATATTCTATTTATTTATTTATTAATGTAGTAGCAAAACTATTGCTTAAGTTGTTCAACTGTCAGAATCCTAAGCAGTATTCCTAAAATATAGTTTTGTCATGATGGGGTCTAGTTTTCGTACCCACATGCAAGGACACAATCAGGAGAAGCGTTTGATAAATGATAACTTTAATGAAATATTGAGGAAGTGAGGAGAAGGGGTTCGGGGAACAGGGAAGGAACCAGGTCTTCTGAGGTTTGGAGGTCGCGGCGAGAGTTTTGGATGGTGTCATACAAGTGGTATACAGGCACCGGATGACTGAAGAGTCGGAGAACGTTGGAGGGCGGAACAGGTAAGGTCTGGCGGCGGACAACGGAGGTGCGATCCACAGGAAAGGCCAGAGACGCAGCCGTCGGGCTTAGTTGGATCCTGGTAGCTCCTGGGCTTCTGGAGATCTCTGGATCAGTGGTTCACCTACGCAGGGAAACACAACGAGCAATTACTCAAGAAAAGATAACTCGGAGGGCCTTCTAGGGAAACGTTTTACCATAATTAGTAAACACTCAGGCACTGGAGTGATGGCCAGCCGCCTCTTAAGTACTGCACAGCAGTCCTCTCTAAATAGCCAACAGGTGTGTCCAAAGTCGTCAAACACCTCTCTCCAGGGACCCAGGCACCCGGCGACACCTGGTGGAGAGGGGGGGAAGCAGCAGGCGCACCCAACACAAAACCCAAGAAGGAAAAAACAAAATAAACAAAGCTAGACCCTAACAGTACCCCCCCCTCAACGGTTGCCACCTGGCGACCGAGCAGACGTGGAGGGGAGGGAAGAGGCAAAGTCTGTGATCAGGGAGGGGTCAAGGATAAAGGAACGGGGAACCCAAGATCGTTCCTCCGGACCGTAACCCTCCCAGTCAACAAGATACTGATAGCCTCGACCTCGCCGACGAGAGGCCAAGATCCGGCTGACGGAGTAGGCCGGATGACCATCAATGATACGGGCGGGAGGAGGGGGTTCGGTTGGAGGGCAAAGTACGCTGGACTGAACTGGTTTTAACTGAGAAACATGAAAGGTGGAGTGAATACGAAGGGATGGGGGAAGGCGGAGACGGACGGCTGCCGGACTGATCACAGACAGAATCTCAAATGGGCCGATGTACCTAGGAGCCAACTTCTTAGATGCGACTTTCAAGGGGACATCACGGGTCGACAGCCAGACCCTTTGGCCGGCAGTAAAAGAAGGTGCTGGGGCTCTCTTACGATCGGCAATGCGCTTGTTACGTGCCGCCGTGTTGTTCAGTGCAGCAATAGTGTCTCTCCATACTTTCTGGCAGCGTCGAATGTGATGCTGGACTGATGTTACTGAAATCATCTCTTCATCTGAGGAGAGGAGCGGAGGTTGGTAGCCTAGAGAGACCTCGAACGGGGAGAGACCTGTGGCCGCAGAAACGTGACTATTGTGTGCATATTCTACCCATGGTAAATACTGAACCCAATCAGCAGGATTGGACGCGGTCAGGCAACGCAAGGTAGCTTCTAGCTCCTGATTCATTCTTTCTGTCTGGCCATTAGTTTGAGGGTGATAGCCGGAGGTAAGAGCTACCTTAGCCCCTAGCGCCGAGTTGAACTGCCTCCACACCTGGGAAACGAACTGAGGCCCACGGTCAGATAGAATCTCCCTAGGAATTCCATGCAGACGAAAAACATGTTTTAACAGTAGATGAGCGGTTTGGAAGGCAGTGGGTAGTCTTCGAAGGGGAATCAGATGGCAGGCCTTAGAAAATCGATCTATGACTGTGAATATGACAGTCATACCCTTAGAAGTGGGGAGTCCGGTAACAAAGTCCACAGCGATATGCGACCAGGGTCGTTTAGGGGTAGGTAAAGGTTGGAGCAATCCTGCCGGAGGTTGGTGAGAGGACTTATTCCTGGAACACACTGAACAGGCTAGAACAAATTCTTTTACATCCTTGTGGATGGAGGACCACCAAAATCTCCGGTTGACTAATGCAATGGTGCGACTGACTCCCGGGTGTCCGGAGAACTTGGACGCATGGACCCACTGGAGAAACCGAGAACGAACTGAAGCGGGCACAAAGACCTTTCCAGTAGGGCACCCTGGGGGGGGTGGTTCCGCCTGGTGGGCCTGCCGGATGACATCCTCAATTTCCCAAGAAACCATTCCCACAGTGCAGCTGGGTGGTAGTAAGGGAGCCGGTCCCTCATCGGCGTCGTCAGGGGCATGAAGTCGGGACAGGGCGTCAGGTTTGATGTTCTTGGAACCTGGGTGGTAGGAGATCGAAAGGTTAAATCGGGAAAAAAAACAAGGACCATCGGGAACGTCGGGGGTTGGACCGTTTCGCAGACTGGAGGTAAGCCAAGTTCTTGTGGTCGGTCCAAACCACAATGGGGTGTTCTGCTCCCTCCAGCCAGTGTCGCCACTCCTCGAGGGCGAGCTTGATGGCAAGAAGCTCACGGTCACCCACATCATAATTACGCTCTGGTGGTGTTAATCTGCGTGAGAAAAATGCACACGGATGAGTCTTGTTATCTTTGCTGGAGATTTGGGACAGCACTGCTCCAACTCCTGAGTCCGAAGCATCCACCTCCAAAATGAACTGCTTGGAGGGGTCAGGCCGGACTAGGATGGGTGCGTTAGCGAACAGAGACTTTAACTGTTTGAAGGCCGTCTCGGCCTGGGACGTCCAGGTAAAGGTTGTTTTGGTTGAGGTGAGAGCTGTTAATGGAGAGGCCGTTTGACTAAAGTTTCGTATGAATCGGCGGTAGAAGTTTGCAAAACCAAGGAAACGTTGGAGCTGTTTACGCGTCTCGGGTCTTGGCCAATCCAGGAGAGCCCTGATCTTCTCCTCCGACGGTCTCACCTGTCCACCCTCTAAAATGTAGCCCAAAAAGGTGACTGACTGGCGGTGAAATTCACATTTTTCTGCTTTAACATACAGTCTGTTTTCCAGGAGGCGTTGGAGCACCTGACGGACGTGTCTTCTGTGTTCCTCTGGAGACTTGGAATATATCAAGATGTCGTCTAAATACACAAAGACAAAATCGTTGATAAAATCTCTCAAAACATCATTGATAAGAGCTTGAAAGAATGCCGGGGCGTTAGATAAGCCAAATGGCATCACCAGGTATTCATAGTGACCCATGGGTGTCTTGAATGCAGTTTTCCACTCATCCCCCTCGCGAATGCGAAGGAGGTGATAGGCGTTTCTGAGGTCTAATTTGGTGAACACAGTGGCCCCGTGGACCGGTTCAAAAGCCGAAGATAGGAGAGGTAGTGGATATTTGTTCTTAATAGTAATCTGATTTAAACCTCTTTAATCAATACAGGGTCTCAGAGAACCGTCCTTTTTGCCCAAAAAAAGAATCCAGCAGCAAGGGGTGAAGAAGAAGAGCGGATTATGCCTGCGGCTAACGAGTCGTTTATATACTTTTCCATCGCTTGGCGTTCAGGTCTGGAAATATTATATAACCTGCTGTTGGGGAGAGGCGCACCAGACAGCAGATCAATCGCGCAGTCATACGGGCGATGGGGCGGCAACGAGAGGGCTTTGTATTTACTAAAAACCGTGGCTAAATCATGATAATCTGCCGGAACCGCAGACAGGTCGGGAGGATCCGCCTCCTGCCTTTTTGCCGCCCCTTGGTTGGACGGGATGGCGGAGCGGAGACAAGTGGTGGTGTGGCATTCACCGGACCAGGCTTCTATGTGAGACTCAGACCAGTTTATATGTGGATTGTGTTCCTGTAGCCAATCGAAACCCAGCACAATGGGGGAACCAGCTGAGCGGAAGACAAAAAATGAGATCAGTTCGGAGTGGTTACCAGAGATGACTAAGCGAACGGGTTTGGTCTTGTGGGTTATTTTGGGCAGAGCCCCTCCGTTAAGCGCCGAGACGCGGAGAGGAACAGACAACGGTTCGACCTCGATCGCCATCTGTTGGACTAGGGAGGAGTCGATTAGGTTCTGCTCGCAACCGGAATCTAGAAAAACAGACAAAGAAATGGAGGATTGATTATTGATTAGAGTAGCAGGTAAGAGCAGGCGAGATTTCTTGGATTCTTGCTGCTCCGACAGTCTCCTCGCAGTTACTGCCGGACCTGCAGGTTTAAACGAACGGGGCAGTGAGCGATGAAGTGAGTGGAGGCTCCGCAGTATAAACATAGGCGAGATGACATCCTCTTATGCCTTTCCTCGGGTGTAAGACGGGTATGGCCTATCTGCATGGGTTCTGGTTCTGGAGGAGGTTGTGGACCCGGGATGCTTTGAGCGGGGTTGTTTAATGCGACGGGGAGAGCTCTGACGGGGGGATTACGGCGGTTCCTTTCTCTGGCTCTAGATCGAATCCGGTTGTCTAGTCTAATGGTTAGACTGATCAATTCTTCTAGCGTCTCGGGTTCATCTAGAGTTGCGAGTTCATCCTTCATTTGTTCGTTCAGAGCGTTGAAATACGCACTCTTTAAAGCGACCGCATTCCAGCCTGAAGCGGCGGCTTTTATTCTGAAGTCAATTGCAAACTCGGAAACACTTCTCTATCCCTGCTTGAGGTTCACCAACTCGCGTGAGACAGACGTCTTGTCGGTCTCCTGACCAAAGACTTGCTTTAGTTCCTTTAGAAAATCAGCGAATGTGCATCCAAAATCAGTGACTGATGTGAATTTGGCTTCTGCCCATTCCAGCGCTCGGCCCGTCAGCAGGGACAACATATATGCGATCTTAGCATTATCGTGTGGAAAACTCTGTGGAGAATGGTTAAATATTATTGAACATTGAAGAATAAAGCCTTTACACTTGTGTACGTCTCCTGCGAATTTCTCTGGGGCTGGGGGGCGGATGTCCGAAAATGTGGAGTGGACTTGCGGAGCAGGATCAGGCTGTGAAGCGGGAGCTACACTCTGCGCCCGCTGAGCAGAGTCTTGCAAGAAGTTCGACAATTCAGTAAGACGGCGATTAGTCTCTGCCTGTCGATTGCCTAACTCTCTCAGCGCCAAATCATGCGACTGGATGAGGGAGTGCTGTTCCGACAAAGCTTTCCTGATAGCGTCTGCGGGGGTTGACTGCTGGCCTGAGTGTTCTGTCATGATGGGGTCTAGTTTTCGTACCCACATGCAAGGACACAATCAGGAGAAGCGTTTGATAAATGATAACTTTAATGAAATATTGAGGAAGTGAGGAGAAGGGGTTCGGGGAACAGGGAAGGAACCAGGTCTTCTGAGGTTTGGAGGTCGCGGCGAGAGTTTTGGATGGTGTCATACAAGTGGTATACAGGCACCGGATGACTGAAGAGTCGGAGAACGTTGGAGGGCGGAACAGGTAAGGTCTGGCGGCGGACAACGGAGGTGCGATCCACAGGAAAGGCCAGAGACGCAGCCGTCGGGCTTAGTTGGATCCTGGTAGCTCCTGGGCTTCTGGAGATCTCTGGATCAGTGGTTCACCTACGCAGGGAAACACAACGAGCAATTACTCAAGAAAAGATAACTCGGAGGGCCTTCTAGGGAAACGTTTTACCATAATTAGTAAACACTCAGGCACTGGAGTGATGGCCAGCCGCCTCTTAAGTACTGCACAGCAGTCCTCTCTAAATAGCCAACAGGTGTGTCCAAAGTCGTCAAACACCTCTCTCCAGGGACCCAGGCACCCGGCGACACCTGGTGGAGAGGGGGGGAAGCAGCAGGCGCACCCAACACAAAACCCAAGAAGGAAAAAACAAAATAAACAAAGCTAGACCCTAACAAGTTTGTGTTTTATGGTTGGATTTGGGCTTCCCCCCTCAAGTAAAAGAATAAAATTGGAAATTGAAAGTGTTAACTTTCTCAATATGTTTCTGGATCAATGTACATGTTCTTATTTGAATGTTTTTTATGGTCCTCATTTTTTGTCCATTGCAGTTTATTGCATTTTTATTTAAATTTTTTATGAAATTGGACAACAAAATACCTGAAGCAAGTAATGAACGTCTGAGAAACAAAAGTGATTTTGAGATGTAAAACTAAATTGCATCAATAAATGCTACATGTACTTTGGTATTTAAGACAAAAACTTGGTAAACCAATTTATTCAATGCCCTTCTCTTTTCCTCTCCAAGGTTGCGTGGTGACGGTAACGGGCCGGCTCACGTTTGTCAGCAACAGGTCCATGGAAATAGAAGTGCTGGTGGATGCCGATTCGCTGGTGGAAAGGCAGACAGGCAAATATCGTGCTGTCTCAGCCTTCTTCACCTTCATCTCGCTTGACAAGGAAAATAAACCTCTAAATGTCCCGCCTCTAAAGGTTGGTACTAAACTTTTTTTCTGCATTTCAAATCATTGTTGGAAAAAAAACCCCAAGAGTCACAGTTTCAATGGTATGGTTCAAAATAAAAGACAAAAGAGGTTTTATTTTGATTTTGGAAAAATATAAATTGACCATAAATTTCTAGCAACACATCAACATTTAAATGTGTTATTTCTGTCTTGTTTATTTTGGATGCTGATTGCTTCACTCTGATTGCGACAAGGTTATTATTGAAGACTGTGGAGCATACGAACACCTTCAATCTAACCTTTTTCTTTCCTAACTTAGCATTTATATATGTTTGCTGTACATATTGCACTTCACAGGAAACGAAAAGAGTTATTCTTTCTTCTAGAACTACAAGAAAACAATAGATTCTTTTCCTTTTCTTTTAGCTTTTTCTTGAAACATTTACCTGGACAGAACTTGTTCCTTCTGTGCTTTCAGACAGCTAGCTTCACTTCAGTTTCATTAGAAGTGTTAAATCGTGTGGCCAAGATGAACTTTGTTCTTGTTTTTCCCTGCATCAGGTAAAATAATACATTTCTGTAGTCTTGCAGAATAAACACAGGCCTTTTGGAAAGACTAGACAAGAAAAAACAGAACACAAATCCAATAAGTTTTATTTCAGTCAATTTGGATCAAGTCTTAAACAATTTCTGCACAAGTTCAGAGTTCAGAGTATTACTCAGTGACTTTATTTAAGTGCATTTCATTTTCTATATCTAACTTGGCTTTGGGTGATCCAAAGTAGGTAACCATCCACTGACCTGGGCGGGATATGTTAGCCAAAACTTCCCTCAACCTCAGACCAGCCTTCAGGCTGCAGAGCAGCTGTTATGCAGGGATTCCTCTGTCAGGGAGTTCTGGACAGTGAGAACCGCAGGTCAAGAGATCCAGTCTGGGTCACTGAGAGGTCAAAAAAGATGATCCAAGCCCCTAAGTAAGGCCCTCTGATTATTTTTGTTTAGACAGAACTCTAATTTATTTTGGATAGTCTTATTCAAATTAGGCATTTTTTCAACTTCAGCAAGAGGTCAAGAAAACCTTTGAATAAAAATTATGCCTTAAATCACATTAAATATTGTTGTTTCAAGTTTTAATATTGTTTTAATATGTTTATTTCAAGCTATAGAAATTTTCCTTTAGGCAGTAATAGTTTTCTCATTTGTTGCTAATAGCTTACTGACTGATCACTTATCTGGGAGCCTGATTGATATTTTCATTAGATACAATACAGATCAGTTATTTAGGAGATTGATATTTATTGAGACTTTTTAAATTACTGGTACTTTGATACAGTTAAACATAAGCTATTAACCGACTGCAGTAAAGGAAAGGGGTTTTAGTCATTACCCTGATCTGATTTCTGAGAATTAAAGGCCGTTATTCCTGAAAACAGCCCGTATTGTCCGTGACTGCCTGACTCAGCAGTTCTGGTGTGTAAAAGCAGAGGTTAACACGTGGACATGAAAGAGATGGATGCTGTTTGCCCTGGCTCTGTGCTGCATGGTGATCCTAACCCTGTTTATTATGCAAACATTATGCACACAAGCCATCTGCTTTGACCCGATGTATTTGAATTATTTCCTGGCGCCACTCACCCGCCCTGACTCTCTCTATGATGATCCTTTGAAATCCCGTCCAACTCTTCAGAGAGATGTGAATTCATCCTGTCAGCGTGTGATATTTAAACAAGAGAGGGGCCCTTGAGATCCTGTTCCAAAAATAAACAAAAGGTTCAATGTATTGCAATTAATTTTAAATGTAATATTTATGCGTAGAAATGTCATGATTCCTAATTTCATAATTCAATAATGACTGTTTTTATGTTCGGTTTGGTTGCAAATTTCCCCTGTTTAGTTTAATTTGTTTCAGGCTTGCCCAATTCTATTGGATTAGATCGTTCCTTGTGATGTAGTGATGATGCTTCTCTCTTTGCTTTGCAAGCCCAGGAAAAGCTGACAACAGCGACATGAGCTGAGTAAGCAGCTTCAGAGAAATTTGAAAGTCCAGCAGTAGGTCATTATTCTCTCAAGTGGACACTTGAACCACATTTACAAAGTTAGTGCCTGAGCTCATCATTAAACTTTAAGTACGCATGGCTCGCTGCAGAAGCCAAAGAGACACATTAATAAATGAAGCCAGAGCAGCAAAAATGGTACCAGGCTGAAAGTGAAGAGTGAAGCACATGTCTACCTCAAAATCCATTCTCTCTTCTTAAACAAAAAATTTGTCTCTGTAAAATCTCCCCAAAAAAATCTTTAAGCTTGAAATTATCATTTTAAATGCGACCACAATCAAATATTTTCGAAAAGAAAAACAAACTTAACAGAGTCAATGTCTGTGAATTTCAAAAGATTTATCTCAGATCAGGTGTCTCATAAATTCTGCATTAACTCTTTGGCTATAGGCATCAGTAGAATTTGTAGGTGGACAGCTATTTTTAAAATGTTTATTTCTTCCTGCTACATCTTTTAGTTTTCACTTGTGTCCTGACTTGAAGCTCATGATGGTTAGATATATTTGTAAGATATAATCTGCTTGAAATTAAGTCACATTCTACATTCTGGTATTGAGCAAGGCGATGATCATAAATTACTTTGCAGCTGGACCTTCTTGTTCTTAACGTTTTATGCCATGCATTCACCTCTTTATCACCTTTATACTGCATGTGTCTCTGCTCCGCTCTGCACTTCACCGTAATTTAAAGCATGGACATTGTTCTTTAAATTCCACTTGGAACCTGCTAGCAGACTTCCAAGTCAAAGTCAACAATTTCAGTGATTTTAGTGAAACTTAGCAAAGTGTCTACTTTGGATCATATCATTCCAATGGACAAGGTTCCCTTCAAGTTTGACCATTTGTAAATAAATAATATAAGTTGCACAGATATAAATACAACTTATATCTGCTTTTTTCTCTCTTCATGATGCATTTTTTGACTGATGCGACTTGTACTCCTGAGCTACTTATAGTCCGGAAAATACAGTAATGACACGATTCAGAGATATCCGTCAATATGTAGACACAAGAGCCAAAAAGCACAAAAAAGCTCATGCATTTACTTATCTGAAAAGTCTTTCCTGTGACAAGCAACACTAGTGTTGACTCCCTGCCTAGGCTATCTGTCATCATTATGTCATTTTTTGTACATTCATTCTTAATCCTTGGGTTGTTACTTCACCTGAATCCTGATTCCCAATGCAAAGTGGTTTTGAGCATACAGATTGTTTCTGATAGATCACGATAAATCTTCCCTTTCTGCTATTTTTTGTTAGAAAATAAATTTTCTCTTTAAAGCAATTGCCAGTCACTTTCACCTGTTTCGTAAGCTTCATTATCATCAATTTTAGGTACTGTTTTTTGTTTTATATGAATACATAGGTTCTTTTTGTTTCAGGAAAGTATTTTGAAATGACTTGTGTGCTTTAAAATACATAGAAAGGTCAATTTTGATTGATTTATGCTTTAAGGATTTATATATCTTCCATCTCAAAACTATCATACTTGCCCTTTAGAAAAAAAAAATGACGTGCTTAACTATGAGACATCCTTCTCTGGTGATGCATCAGCTAGATAGTTATGATCATCAAACATGTGTCTCCTGCAGGTTGGCCTTTTCAAAAGCTCCGATGTTTCTTCCTATTTCCATTTCACAAAACCAGCCCTTTAGTTCGGCCATTGTCTGCCTCCCCCTCTGTGCATTCATTACCAGGTTTTCCATCTCAAACAGGCAGCTTGCTGCCTGGATTTCAATACTTGAAGATTTCAGTAATAATGTGAGCCTTTGTACGTTTTAATAAAAAATGTCATTCTAAGGAAAACGCAATGTTGTTTTAAAAATGTCTATTCAACACTAAAAAGGAGAACTAATTGGATCCCTTACTGCTGATGTAACATGCGAGCTTAACAAGAAGAAGAACAATAGAGAGAAATTTGCACAATGATGCATGCACTGTAGATATGTACCTCGAGTAAAAGGAAGCTGCCTTAGCAAGTGCAGATCTGTACGTGTGAGTCTTGGCTTCATGTGAACAGATCACTGAGCACAAATGAGCGAGAGAGGAACGCCAAAGCTCACTCTGTACTATTTCCAGCTTTCTATTTACTGTGGGCTTTAACATGGCATGAGGTTGATTCAAAACGAAGGAGCGTGCATTCAGTTTCCATCAGTAAGAGCAACTACTGCCAATGTCAACCTGTCAACCTCATTAACATCCGTGTT
This sequence comes from Poecilia picta, assembly GCA_033032245.1. Taxonomy (NCBI): domain Eukaryota; kingdom Metazoa; phylum Chordata; class Actinopteri; order Cyprinodontiformes; family Poeciliidae; genus Poecilia; species Poecilia picta. Next base: position 23,422,360 of record CM065359.1, on the reverse strand, counting down.
TCCTTTAAGAGAGATGATGTTATCCTCCACAAGATCTGAAAATGCAGTAAAGACATTCATTTGGATAAAACTGAATGAATTTCACCTAGGACTACTTTAATGTTGTAAAAATGGTCACCTAATAACTTCTGTAGGGGATTAATTGAAAACATTAAAAGAAAAAATATTTCAATAAAGTACTTTTTCTAATCCATTTGGCATGCCATTAAGGACAATGGCTTTTCCCGTTTTTGTGCAAAAGAATAGAAGAAAAGCCTTCCAGAACTTCCTCCTCTCTTAAAGCTTTTCTGCATGGTTGGTTGAGCTGAGTATTTTATAGCCAGAAGCTGGTTAGCATGGAAGGGTGGTTCTTAAATAGTGATCCTTGGATTTTTTTCGGTTCTCCAGTCGACTGTTAAAAACAGACAAAATGCTTCTGATGACTCGACGCTGTGCTGATGGAACAAAGTGAGGCAACTTGGCTGTCCTGAAACAAAAACCAAAGAAATAGGTGTTTTTTTTAGTCAAAATGTAATTTAGATTTTACAAAAAGGATTTTTCCAAACTTTTATACCAATCTTAACTGTGCTTAAACATTTTTGTGTGCTACAGTTTAATAAATATAATGAAGCTGCTTAGCTGATCCAGCTTTATGTCCCATTTAGAAGCAGTTACTGTCACATGGCTGTCTGAAGACGACAGAGGTTGATCTGCCAGCCCTGCTATTAGAGCTAAACGGTCTCCTGCCCGCAACTCAACTGATCCCACCATTGTTGTTTCTTATCATTCAGTACTGCCATGTTAAAGGACTATAGTGTTTATAAGACCTGAATCTGTTATCAAGCTCTTTGTTTTTTTTTTCTCTTCGGTTTGTGATCATTATTTTACCGAATGATATACATGTTTAAAATGAGCTTTTTATGCTGGCGCCAATTACTTTTTGGTTCACTGCGTCTGCATTAATGAATAATGGCCTGATATAACATTACTTTACCACCGTTATACAACTGCAATGATTGGCCTGTATCCATTTACCTTGAATTCTGGTTGACTGATTAATTGTTAAGCCAATTAATTTAGTGGAGCGATTTAAACCAACTTCTTTACTGAACTCGATTTTCAAATTGATTTTTCTTGTTTCCACTTAGCACTTTGATACTTTAAACCGTTAATGTACAGTATGACTGTGGGATAATATGTTAATAATGATGGGTATTTTCTTGAACCTTCATTGAAAAGAACCACAGACAACGCATGTGAATTATTATGACAAAGCTTTTGCAAAAGGAGAAGACTCAACAAACGGCTCCTCCAAGCCGTTCACCGAGCGTTCTAAAAAACCTTTGGTTACAGCTCGTCTTTTATTATCAAGCAAAAACAGGGAGGATGGGGGACGGAGGACAGCACAGACAATATTTATCACTGCACACAGGCAGTTTCTAAAGTAGGGAGTATCCAGTTGATAAGAACACCTGTGGAAGCGTAATTTAAGGTCTGGGAAACAGACAGTTAACCGTTTCACATGTAAATTAACAGGCAGACGTGGCCTTCAGGTCAGTTCAGAGACACAGAAGTAAGAGAACACTTTAAACTGAGCATTAGACTGAATATAAAGTAATAACAAAATGATAATACCAAAAAATCTCTAACAATTAATTACTCTTAGATATTAAAAGCTGCCATATCGATTTTGTTTCTTGGGGCTATGACACCTGATAGTTTCTCTGCTATTGTTATAGGGATGTATTGTTAATCTGTAAACTGATACCTGGCTGCTTAGAAAGTCTGGATTGAGTTTCACTGGTAAGCTGATGGTGTTACACTGAAGAAGAGGACATGTTTGTTTGCTGAAGGTCATAGAGTAAGGGCTCTTGAGGTTAAATTAAATATGTTGCTGCTGATTCAGACCAGTGGTAACATTGGTGCAAGTTAAATTGAAATGTGTTGGAGTACTGTTTAATGTCTAGTTCGAACTATTTTATGCCATTTTTGTCACAATTTTCCATTTCAAACAATCTTAGCATGCTTTGATTATTGGGAGCCATTTAAGATCGTCTCAAGAGATATTCCTACCATGTGTGGTGTACACATGGCAAAATTTGTGGAAAAAAAATTGTTGTTGAAAAGGTTAAGTTGTTTTTTCGGGTTACTGCCTTTTTGCTATTGCCATAAACTACAGCTCAAGTGGAACTGTGTTTGAGAAGTGGTGAGAAGTGGCCTGCCACCACCGTAATTATTTAGGTATAACAATTATCTACGCTCCCCTTTTAACTCTGAAGCCTTTCTATTGTTTGGGAGTCTGTTGTGCAAAGCTGTGAAGCACTTTGCATAACATTTCCCTCTTATTTATTTTTAGTTTTACAGGACAAAGACAGCACAGGCAAAATGAATTTGAGAGTTTTCAAAGCTTCAAATTTGTTTACCGGCAGCAAATTGTTTTGTTGCGCCGGAATCAAAAAAAAAGAAAAAGAAAAAAATAAGATTTTAAAAGGAACAAAACCAAAACATTTCTCCGAATGTATTTATCTCAAAAGTATGTTTTCCCAGCACAAATGGAGGGAGGATTTCCTCCTCTGTTACTGCATGTATGAATTTTCCAGTTGCTCTGTGTTGCTTTCCATTTAGTCTCGCCTTTTTCAAAGATCTCTTTGCTGAATCAACTTCATGAAAGCCACAAATTTCCCTCTTTCAGTAACATCTCTCACTCTTGCTCTCTCTCTCTTTCTCTCTTTAACAAGCTCACATACAAATTCAAATTGAAAAGGGCTAAAACCTGGGTGGATATCACCGGGTCTTCATTTCCTGCCTGTCCTATAAAAGGATTGAATAATGTGGGGAGGTCACACATAATGAGATTCAACTTCTGTTTTATCTCTCTATTAGTGTATTATCTGACTTTAATTATGAATGATTTGCACAGAAAAAAGGAAACATTTCCCTTTCAAGACTTTGATCAGCTTCATTTCACTCTAGAGCTCCACTCGTTTTTCTTTCCTCTCCATCCCCCATATTCTTTATTAGTCTAATCAATTTTTTCCTCTTGGGCAAAATATAGCAAATCCTGAAAGCTAGAAAAACAAAGTGTCAGACCATCCCTGCTAAAATTTTTATATCACCGAGGCGGTTTTTGAGCCAGTTGTGTTCTATAAATAGCCTGATCGAAAGGCCTGCCTCTTCTATTTTTAACTGCAGGTGCTTCCCCCCCCATTCTCAAATCCTTAGTGTCTCTCCAGTGAACTCGCCGTGGTTACTATCTTTAGATTTTCCTTTTATAGCTCAACACTGGGGGGGGAGGGGCGGCGGGGGAGGGGATGGGTGAGGTGGGGGGTTGTGGTGATGTGCGTGCTCTGCTGGTAGAGCCGAGTGGGGCATGAGGACAGCGTCAGCACAAAGGGCTTCAGGGGAGTGTCTTCGCAGCGGTACCCTTCAAAAGTACTGAAACGATGTATGCGCCTTGCCGGTCCAGTTGAAATAAATGAAAATGTCTTCAAGCACCTTAGACCTGAAAATTCTTTTTATTCTCTTATGGATTTGAAAGGTTCTATTAAAGCGAAAGGGTCAGTATTTCCTCTGCAACTGGAACGAGGCTGGCTGTCGACGTCTAATGAATAAATTAAGCGCATTCGTCCCTTTTGAGCTGGCAACAGATTTATCTTTTTTCACTTCTTTTATCCGTTCATCTTTGATTTTCTTTGGTCTTCTGTCCTTCCCGACTCTCTTCAGATTTCCCACCTCCCTCTCGTTCTCCTTCCATCCTCACTTTACTCTATTTTTTCTTTTTTGTTGTCCTCTTCATCCTGCCTTCCCGTCTTCCTCGTTCTTCATTGGCAGAGATTCAGCTAGCCTCCTCTGACACAAAAACAAGCCCAGTTCTCATGGCAACCTTCTGTGGTCCACATGAAACGATGCACATTTACTTCTAGATGCCCACCATTGAAAACAGCCACGAGTGGGTTAATGGGTGCACTCGCACCAGAAGCTCCAGTAATCCAAAGCAGGCACCGAGACCACGGAGCTGTTTGTTCTCACTGAAGCAAAGCTCATGAGTCTGGAGTGGATGATTAATTATACATATAAGGTTTTCGGCATACCTTATTCATAAATTTGCAAAGATGCTTAAATATTTATGACAAATCTAAAGAAAATCCAGTCTAAAGCGTTTAAAACTTGGCCACTATTTTCATAAGCAAACCGTTTTGTGAAATGCACAGTTTTAGTGCAGACACCCAAAGTGTGTTACACCTTTCTATTGTTTGGGAGTCTGTTGTGCAAAGCTGTGAAGCACTTTGCATAACATTTTCCTCTCCCTCTGTTTGTCGTAGGGAGGAGGATAAGAACCATGCATGGGGAGAACATGCGAACCCCATGCAGAAAAAAAAACCCAGGCTGGGATTTGAACCCATGACTTTGTTGCTGCAAGACAATAATTCCACCATGCAACCCTTTCAGTCGGTTTATTTACTGTCAGTCAAACATTTCTCATATTATTCAAAAGCAGTGTTTTGGTAAGGAATGCAGCTAGAGATGTGTTTCCTTTCAGTAATGGTACAAAGGTAACAGATCCACAGGTGGTTAATGAATTGTGAATTTCCACAGCTGGATTTCTCACACACACACACACACACACACACACACACACACACACACACACACACACACACACACACACACACACACCACACACAACAGTCTTACGCTGCTATCTAAGTGGGGACTTTCCATTTACTTCCATTCATTTCTAAAGCCTAAACCTAACCTAAACCTTACCTTTATCCTTTTCCTAACCGTAACCATCACATACCTAACCCTAACCCTAACCAAAACTCAATTCACACCTTAGTCCTAACTCTGACCCCTGACCCTAAAACAGGGTTTCTCCAAGTGGGGACCAGGCTTAGGTCCCCACTTGGCTACCATTGGTCCCCACATGGTAGGGTGTGTTAGGAAAATTGTCCACACATGGTAGCATACACACACACACACACACACACACACACACACACAACACACACACACACACACACACACACACACACACACACACACACACACACACACACACACACACACACACACACACACACACACACACACAATATAAATGGGCTTCGAGAAGGAGCACTTGGAAAGCTCTGCAAGTGTTAACGTGTGCATTTGGGCCAATGATGTCACATGAAGCGGTAAGACTCAGCACTGGGTGGCGAGGATTAACGATAAGCAGTGAGCTTCAGCAGTTGGCTCCATGGTTCAAGGTGATCAGCTAGGTAAACACCACTGCAGATGGATTTGGACCCAAATTCTAAAGCCTTTCAGAGACTTTCTACTGAGGAACAAAACTCCAAATAATGAAAAAAAAAAAGAGAATACGATAACGACAGAGCAAGAAATACATTTTTTGGTCAGTCTCTTGATTTCCAAACCCTGATAGATTCTTCTTTAAGATTATCCAATTGGTTTATTTGAAACATAAAATCATAACATTGCTAATGCTAAAACAATATGTTAAATTCATATGACTTATTATTTTTGAAAACAAAGTTCAGAGTTCTCATGACAATTAATTAAATATGTGTCTTTTAAGCTAGAGAAATTTAGAAAAATTAGCACGTCTTTTGTAAAAATATTACAAAGGAGTGCGAGTGCGACAGTAGTGTTTGACTGGTACAGAGCGACTGCGTTCCCTCTGGTATTTTGTATGGTGCTTTGTAAAAATAATCAATAAGTGAGTGAATGAAAAAATGAATGGAAGAATTTTATGCTTTTAAATGTGTAATTTTTTTAAATTCATAACTTACCTTGAGACAGTAACTATTCCTGCTAACACAGAGATGCACAGTTGTGGCATACAGAAAGGATGAAAGTGCTTTACTAGATAACTTTTTTCTTTCAGGCCGCAAGGCGGTGTAGCTTCACTGGTGTGAACTGTTCTGTAGTGCGGGTTGCGACATGGTGGGGCTGACTGCTACAGTGAGTCACTTTCAGCAGTAGCTTAACTGTTCTGCAGCTCCCAGTGGAGTATTTAATTATTACAGGAACAATTTGCACAAAATAATCACAGCGGGTCTATGATTATAAAATCAAACTTTTCCTCCCTACCCCGATTCTCCTCTCGAATGGATTACATGCACTTGTTCATAACAGCAAGCCGTTTTATGGACAAAACTCAAAGCAGATCAGTGGCAATGAATGCCATCTCTTTATCTTATTCAGTAAAGAATGAACAAGCCAAAAAGGAATACAATACAAATTATAAAACACCCGTTTCAAAAATGATTCAAAAATACAGTGTGTGCTTATAAAGGGTAAAAGTAAACTATACTAAATGTAAACAGGTCATATGACCAGCTTTCCTCCAAAACTACAATTGAAGCTCTGATGAGGACCAGGTTAGATGACCAACACTCCAGATGGCAGCTTCTCCTTAAAAAGAAAAAAAAAAACACTCACACACATTAAACACGGCAACAAGCAGTGATAAACGGGCTAATCAATCCACTGGTGTGCAGTCACCATGGCAACTTGATCGGATCATGTTAAAAACACAGATGTTGGTACTGATGTTGTTTTTCTTTCCTGTTTTTATGCAGTTGCTGTGAAACTTGTTCAATGTACCTTTATTTTTGTCTCTTTGTAATCTTTGTGTAAAGCTCAGTTGTGACAGACTGATCATTGTAAAGATGGGTTAAAAAATATCCAGTCACCATTTAGAAGAATAGTTTATTTTGCACAAAGTAATCAAGGTTGCTTTAACAATAATACTATTTGTTATCGCTGAAGGTCCTGGTTGTCAAATGGTGCTAGGCAAAGATAACACTAAGTGTCTGATAAGGTCTGATAAATGGATAACATTTGTCATGTAAGATCAACGGCTTTACTGGGAATATGTAGGTTTTATCTATTGTCTATTTTAGCTCTCATCTATTTACAACTTTCTCCAATCTCTCACTCCTGCCATGACTTGTCACCAACAATTATCCCAGAACCCAAAATAAGCACAGTCAAGTGCCTTAATGACTATCAGCCATTTGCACTATCCCTCATCATCACCAAGTGTTTTTAGACTCCTTTTTTCCATTTCTGTTCCATTCCCCTGTTAATTTGACCAGCATTAGTCTGCATACCAAGCAAACAGCTGAGGCAGTGATTGGCTCTACACACATGGTTTGAACAGGACCACACCTACAGTTGAAACCACATATTTACATACAACAAATATGAAGACATGCACATTTTTCCCTCACTGCCTAAAGATAAATCAGAAAACACTTCTCGTGTTTTTGGTCAGTTAGCAAACCAAGATTTTTTTCTCTATGCCTTTACACCCATGACCTCTCTCCATTATATAAACACAATCATTCAGTTTTTCCTGATTACCACCACCTTATGACTAATGGAGTGATGGAAAGTGATGACAGTCTATTGGAAGGAGGTTTTTACCACTGAGAGTGGCTTTCTTGTATTAACCTGAATGGAAACATCTCTAAAACCACATAAATAATAACAGAGTCTAGAAAATAACAACATGCACCCAGAGCGATGATGGTTGAGAGCTTTAAAGTTCTCTGATTACACATCTCAGCTGACCTCAGCTTGACCACACAAATCCTCCAATCAGCAGGGGGAAGGCTGCACAGAGACTGCGTTTCCTCTGAACCCTAAAACACCATCAGGATTTTCTGACCGCTTTCTCTCGGTCGACAATAGAGAGCCTCCTGACCTACTGCTGCATGGTGTGATTCAAAAGCTGCGCTGGTCTACACAAGAAAGACCTGCCGAGAGTAGGAAAGGCAGCAGAGCACATCGGTGGCACACAACTCCCTCTTTTCAGCAACTTTCCACAGTGACTTTCTCCACAGAACTGTCTCTTACATCTCAAGACCAAGTTGGGACATAATTCACGCCATCATCTGCCACCTGGTAGAAGAATGAAGGCATATTAAAAACATACTAACAGATTGTGAAACAGTTTGTTCCTCCCGGCGGTCAATAGTGAAACTCTGCCTGCCTTCCTCTTTTTAACCTCAGCCTAAAAGGTGAAGCATCTCTCTATCATTACATACATACCTGTAACTAGTTTTTTTTTTCCTGTCTGCACAATATAATTTTTTGTCATTGCAAGAAGTGATAAACTTGCTGAATTTATGAACACACAGAATGAATGGACAGTGTGTCCGATAGTGTACATTTGCTTAATATGCTGAACTGTGTTGAGACTTGGTCTTCCTCCCTTTTTGAAACCCAACGAAGTGGAATTATGCATTACTTTCAGCTGAATGGCAACAAAGCATAACTGGCTGAGCAATATGTTGATGGTTATGTAACTGGTATACGGCAAACAAACCAAGAACTGCAGCTGCATTTTCACCAACCTGTTTTTCGACGATACGTTCACGCTGGTGTTTGTTTTCTCGTCACATTGGAGTCATGATCCCCAGTGACTTCAACCTGCTAGGGTCTCGTGGCACAGTTGTTTCCAATCTGCCAGGTTTGCACCTCACCCATCAGACTGGTATCTGCTTTTGCATTTGCAATCTGAGTGTGTCCTCAAAAAGAAATTGATCTTAACATAAAAGTTCTATTTGCAGTTTGTTTTAAGTCACGTGAAGGGATACAGGAAACATGTGGAAAAAGGTTTTCTTGACAGAGGAGACTAAAAAGGAACAATTTGCCTGATGTGCAAAAGACTATGTTTGGAGGGAAATTAGCACAAAGCGAAGATGGACACTGGGCAAACCTGGTATTATGGCAACACACATCAGCAGATACAGTCAAGAAAAATATACCGTCATTGTTTTCTCTCAATCATCCTCCACCAGCTGCATCCTGTCAGAGACTGGTGCGAATTTGGAGAATTTAAAGAGGGGGGATTTTCCTCCTTCAGCGTGTAAAGCTAGATATGTCAAGGCTAAAGCATGCAGAGCAAAAGTTGATACCACCAAAAATTCATTCCACGAGGGCAGAGTAGAACAAATTTTTTTTACTGAAAGTTTTTAGTGAAATCTGTGTGAAATTTTGAAAAGCATGTCTTACTTTCTTTAAAACATTTATGTAGTGGATTTAGTTTCATTACAGACAATGAAGCTCCGTGTGTTTAAAGTTGTTGGACAGGTCAAGAGATAGGATCTGAGGACTTTGTAATAAGATAGGGTTAATCTCAAAATAGTAATTTCTAAATTACATTTACTGTAATATTAACATAAAGGTTTGGTGATCTTTCAGCTCGGCCGAATTACAGTTTTCCCACTGTATTGCTGTTTAATACGACACTAGAGCCTAGAACCTTACAGAATCACCTTTAAACACTTTTCAGATGTGTTGATCGCAAACGTCCTCTGCAAACTTTCCGCATCCGATGCAGAAAGACCACTTCTCCGAGATGATGAATGGTGATTGCCAAGCGCAGGGTGGTAAATTAGATCAGAGCTTTCGCTCCTTTGCATAATGTTACAGCGGAGGAAGCATTCCTGTGCAGACTCATGTGAGAGTGACGAATGCGTGTCTTAAAGCAAGTCTTTTGTCCTTGTGCTTTTGTCCTCAGATCGAAGGAGACGATGAGCAGAAACGTTTTGAAGAGGGCAAGTCACGTTACCTGCAGAACAAAGCAAAGAGACTTGCGGAAAAGGAGCGTCAGCAGTGACACTGTGGCTCAGCAGAATAAAAACCCACGCAGTACCCACACGTTACGACGGAGTTAATGCCTCTCTGTTACTGTAGCCTGTTAAACCGTATTCTGTGACCCCGTTTTGCTGCAGCGCTACTCACCAAAGTGTTCCCGTATACATGTGTGCAATATCAATGTCAAAGTAATAGTACTTTTTTTAAGCTTAGGGAGAGTTTTACGACTACTGTATGTAAAATCTATTTATTATTACTGTTTTTATTGACTGACAGTGGGATTGTAGAAATACTATATCGTTTTGCAGGATCTCTAACTATACACATTTGGCTTTGATGTCAACCCAAAGTAATACTGAGATTGGAAGGGAAATGATGAATAAGTGAGTGAATAAAAAAAAAGAAAAAAAAAGAGCCAAGCGTGAGTCGGGGGCTCTCGCAGCGTGTCCTTGCTTGTTTGATGATAATTATGTCATTGTCTTAGGCATGTCTTGGCAGAGAGGGCACATGCCAGCCATCTTTTCAGCACTGTGCCTTTCACAGAGAGTTCATCAGAGCTCAGGGGTTTTGACTCATCCAGCATCTCTTCCCCCACCTCCGTCTTCTTCCTCCTCTGCCTCCTCCTCCTCCTCCGCATGTCTGTCACACTCTGACTTCAGCCCGTGTCATGCTCGCATCCGTCTCCATCTCCTCGCAACGTCGCCTTCTTGCTCATTTACTCTATTTATCCTTAAGGCTCTTCTTCTATCCCATCATCTGCCCGCCTCACTCTCAGTTTGCACAGATGAGATATGAAGATTGCTTTCGGCCTTATAAGAAACAGAAAGTATTATTATATTGCTCGGTGCAGAAGGTAAGATCGGGACAATGAATTATTCAAGAGAAGAGTCCATGTTCATGTGACTGTGTCAAAACTGAATTATCTTTCCAGTGAGAGGACCACATACAGTCTCCATTAAAAAAAAGAATACCCTCTTTCTATTGTAAGGCTTATGTGTGAACACATATGTTTCTAAAACAATTTATATCAAATTTGGATTGTGGAAACCACCTTCATTAAATATTCAACAACAATGAAGCCAGAATGGAAAAGGTGTTGTGCAAAACTATTTACACCCCAAATTGCAATTAGTTGTAGAACCAGGACGTCATCTTCTCTTACTTTTTCGGTTTCTGTAAATACTTACACCCTCCACCACCATGCTTTGACAGCATAGACTGTACTTCTCTCAGTAACTCTTCCAAACAGGCCCTACTTGTTAAGTTTTTTTTGTTGTTTTTTTTGCCAAACATTGACTGTAACATTAGACATGCTGACTGAGGCTTGTTGAATCTGAGATTTTCAATTTTTCTGAGGTTTGTACTTTGGGATGATGTGCTGGACCTTCAACCCTGGCGAATAATATGTCACTGTGTAATGGTGGACTTCAGTTACAATGCTTTCTAAATCAAAGGGCAGTTGCATAAGCTTTAGGTCATTGCTGATGTCTTTCTGTTTTGGCATCGTGTTAGCTTACACCTGTATGCACCGGAGCAGCAAATTGACCAAACTTTTGCTTTTATAGAGTTGGTAACATTTTGGGATGTTCAGTTAATCAGGCATATTAACTAGCAGTACCTACTTGCTGCTTGCATTATTAAGTTCTATAGGATTAGCAACAGAGTACTTAATTTTTCACACACAGCTTTTACATTTCAATAATTAATGTGTTGAATCTGTTGAGAAATGTGTACTCCAAAGGTTACCTCTACAAAACAAAACAAAATATAGAAACTCAAATAGCACATGATATAATTTCATTACTAGTGCATTGAACAGATAAGGCTACTATTGAAAAGCTTGTTTATTTCAATAACTTAAAAAAGGAAACATATTATTTAGATTAATTACACATAGGTGGATCTCCTGTTGATGAGGTTCATTTTCCACTTACAGCTAATAAAAATGATATAAAATTTAAATATTACATCAGACCGATAAAACACCTTAAAAAACAAATACAAATGTAGGCTTAATGAAATGTTTTTTTTCAAAAGGTGTACAGACACATGAGACTCATTGGGATGCATATTCTAAATGGTTGAATATAAAAATATTATGACATATAAAACCATAAAATTGAAGGAGGGTATACTGTCTTTTTATTTTTACCATGGCTGTATTTTTTTAATTGTCAGCTATAGAAAAAAAATTAAAAAGACACAATTTAAAAATCTTGAATTTTATACTTCTAAAAAGTAAAAGCAACATTAGTTTCAATGTGATAAATAGCTTTTTTTTTTGTATTCAGGCTTCAAAATCCCTTCTTTGTTTGTGCACAGAAACTGGCTTCTCATTGGCTCTTGAAGGTTATTGTTTTTCCTTCTGTCCCTGCAGCCCGATCAGTATATGTGCTTTTCATTTCCCCTGCGAAAATAAAGTTAGGCCCGAGCTGCACTGGGGGAGGGGATGCGTGAGGGGGGGCATATCTATTTTTAACTCCAGTGAATTGCAGGCATCTTGTGGGAGAAGAACACAGGGAGGGAGACACAATGTTGAAATGACAGGATGCTTTTCACATGGCAAGACAAGACCTCCACCAAATTTGAGCTGATTGGAAGACATTTGCATTATGCACAACATACTGTGTGCACGAGTGTGCATGCTGGAAAACTATTCTAATTTTTTTTTTTCCAATGGCCATTACTGTCTTCAGTCATTTCAGTTGGTGGCAGCTTAGAAACTATACTGTAACCATGGTTACTTAAGTGCAAGATTAGACTTAAAATGGAAGAAATTACCTTATCATAAAGCAATCTCTTCGACTTCCTGTACACGTAGCAGGAAAACTGGTATTGGATATTACAAAGTGCGTCCTAACAGAATATCAAAAGATGAATTTACGTCCATTCACTTGCAATCTTCAATTTGCACTTCTCACTCTAAAGACAATGACCCCACCAGAGGGTCCATGTTAAACTGCTTTTCCCACAAGAGAATACGAGTAACGAATGAGGACGAAATGCTGATCTCACGTTTCCGCTCATGCCTCTGCATCCAAATCAGGAGATAGCGGCACACTCGCTGCTGAATCCGGTACCCTGGAGAGACTGTCAAGGCTGCTTTTATAAATGATTCTCCCACACAGCAAGAAAAACCATTAGGGAATGCAGAGGAAACGATAAATGACCCAGGGAGGTGTTCAGAAACCTCATGCGTTTTATGAAGCAATGAAATCCAGGACTTTGCGTCTTCCCCCCCATCCCCCACCACCCTGGCAGTGCTTGCATTCAGGGATTGCTTTGTCAGTCATTTTCTGGCTGCAGGGACCTCAGCTTTCACACATGTGAGACAAAACACATCGAGCCGGGTGTATTGTGTGCTTCAATCAGACTCGCACAAATAAGTTTGTCAATATTTTGTGTGAGGGAAAGATGCCCTTGCAGTCGCCGGTCGATGCTGCAGATACTGAAACACAGAAAGCTGCACACAGAAGATAATTTTAGAAAATAAATAAATAAATAATTGCCTTTTGATGAGAGAATTGTCTTTTATCCATCCTTGCACATCTTCACAGAGCAGGGAAAGTCAGGCACCACGTTTTATCTAGGAGTGGAGCCAGCAGGACTTTCCTTGCAGAAGGATGACGTACCACTCTGTAGCTTGTTTGGTTTAAATCTTTCTGCTTTGAAGCTACAGCACACCTCACTGGAAGTACTTCTAAATTTGGTTGCCTTCTCACAAACTCTTTTTCACAGAGCACAAACGTCTCTGAAAGCACAGCCACTGCACCATTGATTAAAAATTTGCTCTAATTTTTAGGGGTGCACAAAATATATTAAAACATATTTGGTGTCATTGAATCTTATATTGAAATTGCAAAGGACTACTTAGGCCCCATAACATTATGGGCTATAATAGTTATACAGTGCAGTGAAAAAGTAATTTCCCCTTTGGCAATTTCTTGTTTTCCACTTTTTATCTGTTGAAGGTTTAAGACCATGAAGCAATTTGACAACCAGAGCAAACACAAAATTACGTTTTAAAACTATGATTCTATTTATTAAAGGTAAAGTCTATTCATAGTAATGTGAACAAGCAATTGCTCTCCAAACATAGCAGCTACACAACTCTTGGTGGCAACAATTGCTGTGAAACATTTCCCATAACTTACAATGAGCCTTCGCAGCCCTGTGGAGGAATAGTGTCATGTTATATCATCTCAAGTGGATTTCAGCCCAGCCTTGACAAGGCCTCTCCAAGGAAGGTTCGCCACTGATCTGTGTTTTCTCTGTTTATGCAGGACAGTGCTCACTGCACTTCACTGAAGCCCCAAATGCCTCAGAAAGTGGACATTGTTTGGTTCTACTGGTCGAGTTGTAACCAGGCCTTGGAGTGATTAGTGAAAGTGAACCAATTATGGAGAGAAAATACCACTCTTGTTTTTGTATATTGCCATATACAGTATTTATATATTTTTAGTTTGCATACTTACTTTGTTTGCTTCTCTCAAGTCATCATTACAGCCATATTCATGTTCCAGGCATTCCTTATATACTGTGCAATGCCACTATATGTGTGTCTAACGGGAGGTTAGAGCTGAAAGTGAGAGTGGGGGCAGCCTGGTGCATGTGGAGCCAGTGGGCGGGAATGCCTTCTGTTACTTTTTACTTCCAGGTCACCTACCATCTTAGAAACTCCAACACTTTTCCCTTGTCAAGTTTAAATAAAGGGCATATGTCAGGTTATGGTACAAAAACAAAGCCTCTGTCGTACTTAACAGTGAATATTAACTTACTCGTAAGCTCTTATCTGGTTACCAGGCTACTATATTTAATTGAAACCCGTTGTTCAATTGCAGCTTAATTTTTATTCGAGCAGTACTCGTTTTACTCTGACAACTGAACAATGAACATTTTAAAGGCATAGAGTTATTATGTTCAAATTTATCCCAGTCTTTTTCAGAAAAGAACTTGTGAAGACATGTATTACAGATTTTCACGGTTTCAGCATTTAGTGTCAAAAGACATTTTGCTTATTTTTCTTATCCCCTATGCTCCCCAAACTCCCATCTTTTAACAGTCAAAGTCAGTTATTTTAGATTATTTACTTGTTTTGAGGTTTCTGTCCTTAAAAACAATTTCCCTTAGTTGGAATTATTTTTAAAAAATCAGTAGAAATGTGTGTCTAACAACTATCTGTCCACACTTTTTCACCATTAAAAGTGATAACAGTATATGTTTTTTGCTGATGCCCAACAAGTGATAAAGAATCATCAGCAAATGCAGTGATTTATATGGTTCTGAATGCTTCCAGAAAAAAAATAAAACAACAAGTAACTACAACTTTCAACACCAATATGAAGAGTCACCACACATTTGGAGACACAGTAAAGCCTAAAACTTTTGTACAGATTTTTGTATAATAACCTGATAAAAATACATTTGGTTCTTCGGCATGAACAACATAAAAAAATCAGAGATACATTCAGAAGAGCACAAAAAAGTTAACAGGAGACAAACCAGAGGTAAGAAACAAGATGATCTAAAAGAAACTGATGTACATGTGCTGGTAGGAATCTAAAGTGGTAAGGAAAGAATAAACATGAGCTAGCAAAACTATGAATATAATCTTTTGCATGTTAACAGCCTGTGCCAAAATTGAAAAAAACAAAACAAACAAAAACTTATGAATGTAGTCCTGGATGCCTGGATGGTACTGCGTATACAAACTGAATCAGCTGGGGATTTACTAATAGGAGGCACTTCACAGGAAAGAGTTTGACTGTGTGCAGGATTGGCAGCTCCCAGGTGTAGCTGAGTGTATCATAAGCCATCTGGTTTAATGAATGGGAAGCAAGAGATTGTGTGTAGCTCATCAGACTGTTCCTGAAACAAATGAAATAAACCTCATAATTTTTGGAAACTCCATGGCACTGAGGACAATTTGAGTTTCTCTATTTCTTAAGGAGAGTACAGTTATTGTAATTGTAATAAAAAATAATATAAAAAACATAATAAAAAACACATCTATCTATCTATCTATCTATCTATCTATCTATCTATCTATCTATCTATCTATCTATCTATCTATCTATCTATCTATCTATCTATCTATCTATCTATCTATCTATCTATCTATCTATCTATCTATCTATCTACTAGATATGTGTGTGTTTTTGTGTGTGTGTGTTTTATTTTTTTTATTGCATGGGCGCAATCTCAGCCCTGCGGGCGGAAAACTGCTCTAACTGAATCATCCAGGGACGGAGACTTATATAACAAGTCCTATAATGTCAATGAAAGGCGCATGTAAAAGAAGCATGAATAACATGGAGAAGGAACATTTTATCAGTTGATAAAGCGTTTCATGCATTAGATCATTTTACAATTACAAAGGCGACCACTAAATCTAAACACTGTAGGCCTATTTAAATCTTTCGTTTTCTCCGAACATGGGAAATGAAGTTCATTCATAATTAGTTCACAACATTTTATGTTCTTGATGCTTACAGTTATTTTTCACAAAATGCGTCAAAACCAGAAAGAAAGAAAGTAAAGAAAAGAAAGAAATCAACAGCTCTAATCCGTCTAAATGAGGATCCTGGTTTCTTTTATTTTTTATTCTATGAATTATTCCTTATTGCGGTTCACTCCCACGGCCGCGGCGTGTCTGACTCACGAGCGCGCTTCATCTTCCGGGAGCGCGCATCAGTCATGCCTCATCCATCGCGCGCCTCTCTTGCGTCGGAGGGTAAAAGAAGATTTTTGTCTTTTATTCTGTAATTATCTTACCTGCTCTCACTGTCGCTTCGCTCAGCGCTGTTTCCAAAGAAAATCCGATGTTTGTTCTTTGAACAAACCAAACGGCTCGATATTTTTTTTTAATGTTTTGCCTTCCTGTGAATGAAACAAAAAGACTGGCAAGACGAGGAGTAACTGGCTCCAGCTGCGGTGCTGTGGTGGGTTTCCTTTTCTTTGTAGGTCATTCCCTTAACTTAATGCTGTCGACGCTCCCGTCACTGTATACAGCTTGAGGATTTAAACGCAGGAAAGCCACTTTAATGGACTTGAACTAACGACACGAGGCAACCGCCTTCCATTCTCGTGGAAAAGAAAAGAAAAAAAAATAAGAAGCTGCTAGGAGACTGATCATCCTGTGGGGGGACAAAAGGTAAGATAAAACTCTGGAAGCTCATTATGTTGATGCCACACTCGATGGTGATTAGCCCGCTAATTCATAATTGATGTTAAGCAAACATAAATAAACGAGGCTCCATCCAAACAGGTGGTGTTCTGAAGCAGGAACAGCTTAGCTGCTGGCGAAGAAAGTGAATATGAATGCGAATGTTTGAATCAAAATGTGGACCTGCGTTGGCCAGACAGGTCTGACCTATATCAAATGGCACCAGAGCAAATTCGGACCGAGAAGTGGCCTGATTAAAAGATGAATGGCATGCAATATATACTGTAGGTTTAGGTTTGGCAGCTTAATTAAATGAGGAGCATCAGCTTCAATAAATGTATGTGACGTTGTACTGGTAATTACAGAGGACGCTGAGTATTGACAGAACACCCACCAATAAAGAGGGCATGTAACCTAGATACAGCAGTGTACCTATTGACTAAACTGACATTAGGATAAAAATGTTTTAGAAGACGTCATTACAGGTATCAATAGGATTTGTAAACTTAATTTTAGAAATGTGCTAATCCTATTTGTTGTCAGCTGTTTTTATATTTTTGTGATTGTATCCATTTACAACATTAGACTGCTTAGTACAAAATACATGGGTTGATTTTTTTTTTTTGCCTTCTATGGAAGTTTTAACTTGAATTTAGGTGGAGCAGGTACAAAAGTTTCAAGAGGGACCTCACGCTTTGCAAGCATGTGGAACAAGCATAGTTACATTGTCTTAGTAAGGAGCACACACAATCTCCAGAGGACCATGGCAAACGATTTCAAAACCTTTTTCCAATATGATGATATCCTACACAATTTTAGCAAAAATTTCCCATTTTTCCCCCCCAACATGCTTCTTTACCTACACCTTATGCTCAAGGGAAAACTGGTCAATCACAAGCTAACACATAGCATCATAAGACAGCAACACACAAAATGAAAGGAAGAAAGTTCAATCCTGTCCTGAACTGCCAAAATATTCAACACAATATCCTAGAGTCCAAGTTATACTTCAAACGCAAAACCTCTAATGATTTCTTCCATTGTTGCAGAAAAACATCTGTCCTTCCATCAGTGTATTTCCTAGTTGTTGTTTTTTTTAAACAAAGACCCTTAGGGTTGATCACTTGAAGAAAAGGAAGTTTATGTTTGACCCACTTTATCAAAAGTCTTCCTTGCCACCATTCTAATTTGAACTTGTTGCATCAAAGAGTCAGGCACGTTGCTTAGCAAGCAGTGGAACTACTGGCATGGCCTTTAAGAAAATCTGAATGATTTCCACAGACAATGGAACCTTTTTCCAATTTGAATCTTCCATTTAGGACAATTTGGGGAAACTCCGCTTTTATGCTTACTGTAACTATGTGATGAGACATAATCATTTCAAAACACTTAAAAACATTTTTAAAACATTAGGTTAAAAAAGGCAACGTAAGCGTGCAAAAATCTAAACCAATACTACGTTAAAGTACATTTAGATTCAATTACAGTATTTAGTTTTATCTGGTATGCACTGAACAGCTTCTCAATAATCAACAAAAAAAATCAGTTGAATAGAAAAATCCTTATTGGCATTGCAACAACCAAAAAATGTTTTTATCACTGCTTAGCTTTGGTTAGCATGTTTACGCTGGTCTCTTTGATCATCCACCTTGTCCGATAAGCTCAATATGAATGTCTTCCAGTCAGAAAACAAATTAACATTTTACTTAAAATGTGTAAAGGGTATTGAAAATATTGGACTTAGCTTACACATGAACCAAAAGTGAACAATACCTGTAGGGAAGCATGGTGCAGGGTTTTATTTTCAGCATTATCGTAAGTTCGGTCATAAAGCCAACACAGCAAAACAGCTGCTTAATGAAAGGAATGTTAAAATCTTGGGATTATTTTTGACAGTCCAGAACTGACTCTGACAAAGCATGTGTTGTGTCACATGAAGTAGATATGGACAAGAGATGTTTCCAAAGTCTGATCAATTTGGTGCAGAAGACAAAAGCTGTCAAGATGTGAATAAACTTGAATGAATAAGAAAACCTGTCAGATTACAACCACAACCCTAAACCCTAGATCGCATTACACTGGTGAAATTCTTAGAAATTATTTTTCACCGTCCTAATATTTCACAATACAAAAACCTGACAATTAGCTGATGTGTACACTTATGAGAGCCACATCATTTGACTGATCATGAGCAGTCAGTTCATTTCAACATTAGATTTGGCACAGGTCCCACCACTGGAAAAAAAAGAGAGAGTGGGTGACATGCAGTTTCTGCACAGAAAGCAGCCATGGTAGCTAATGATCGCCGTCAGGGGGGAAAAAGAGCTGCGGCCTGTGCGACAGTTTTTGCTATACCAGATCTCAATGTTTCGCAGGGCAAGTGTGACATTTTGTTTGTCGCACGTTCAGCCCTGTTATTTTGTGACCACGTTAGGCTGCGTTCACACCTTTCCATTCTCCATTTACCAACAACAAATCAACTGTTTTCATCTAAACAGATTGATGTTATATTGTAACGGCAGCATTAAAGAGCAGATTGAAATGTTATTTAAGGATTAGGACGTTTACACCTATTGGAGAATATTCCATATGCAAACGGTGCTCAGCAAATGCATTCATACCTCTTAAATCTTTTGACAAGTTTCGTCAATTTACAAACTTCAATTTGTAAACTGAAGTTTACAGCAAAGATGTGAAAAATGTACTTTGGATAGTTTAGACTTAAACTGAACTTTTTAACCTATGTGGCGGAAAAGTAACACTGGTTATCACCCTGAACAAATCATTCTCATCATGAATCACGATGGTGCTGCAGGAATGCAGAAAAAAAGCATGAAGAAAAACGAATGGTTAAAAATGATGCCATGTGTTATTTCCTGTCCTCTTCAGAACTGCAATACATTTTGTTGGTCTGCATCATTATTCCACATTAAAATACTTTTAGGGTTGTGGTTGTAATCTGACAAAATGTAAAAACCTTAAAGGGGAATATAGCCCTTTACATCCAGGTGCTTTTGAAGGTAACTTTTTGTAAACAGGAAGCTTCTAGAGTTGCATTTGTAATGGAAAATTCAGCTGCACACTGTGTAACAAGTCGCTCATGTTGTTAAGAGAAGCCCTCATCAGGCTTTTTCCATGATCATGAAACCTGATGGATTGCAGCCTTTGATTGTGAAGCATGATTAGCCTGGTACAAATAAAAAAAAAGATATATATACACTGAATGCTGCATGTCATTTTCATAGTGGTAACCTGCTAGGTTTTAAAGATTATACAATAAGATTCTTGGCTCTGAAAGTGGAAGGCTAATGGGAGCTACAATCTCAAAGAGGGTCCGGTGTTTATACAAAGTTCTTTCTAAATCATTCTCTGGGTCTGTTATGTAACATTTTCTAAGAGAAAATGTCCAATGTGGAAGTATTATTTTACTTAACAAAATATCACCCATCTAAACTGCATACAGCTCAGACAGAAATTTCCACATGTGCTCATAATTTAAAATATGATCTGTCTTTCAGAAGCACGTCAGTATTATGTCAGTAAGTGAGATAATCTTCCATCTTTCAGATGCTTCAACTCTTCTGTCCTCGCGATATTTATTAGATTCAGCAACATTTTTTTTTCAGTGCTTGATTTCTAAAAAGGCAAAAGTGTGCTGGAAGTTTACAACAGCATTTGATCTATAGGTACAGACTCTGCTTTGTCTGATGGATAAAACTATTTTAAGAGAGCATTGCTTGGTAATGCAGAATATTAAAATGTTTTAAATACATTTTTACACCCTTTTTTTTTTACTTTCATTGTGTTTTCCGATGATCGGAGCCGGAAGATGTTTGTTTGGAGACTTCAGCTGAGCGGGGCTGACACAGGGGCTCAAGTCTGGGTAGAGAGCACGCTGCCAACTTATTCTGCCACCCTGCTGTGCATTAGTGAAATGCTGTGATTAAGCGGAAGGGGCATGTGCTCACAACATGTTATTGTTGTTGTTTGAGGCCTTAAGTATGTGGACTTCCACATTTGCTGTCTGTTTTCATGTGCTGGGAGTGTGCTCTGTTACGAGTTAGCATTTACAGAGTTCTCGATGGGAAGATCAAGACGGGAAGATTGTGTATTTTGTGTAAAATATGCAATTTTCATTCAATTTATTTCTAGTTTTCCACTAAGGTAGAAAGAAAATACAACTAGGCCACTTTAATGATTAAGTACTTCTCTAGTAAAATTGTGGTTACTTGTACTTCCGGTAAAGTAAAACAATTAGCTACATTAATCTATTATATTTATGCAGCAACTTTTAAAATAAAAATTAAAAGGTGCTTCAGTTAAAAGGAAATTATTGCATGGTGATCAGTAAAGGTTTGGAGATCCTGGTTAGAAGTGTTAGGAAGACTAGTGAAATTAAAATTTTCTATGCACACAGAAAAGCAGAAATAACCATCTCCAGCACACTTTACACATATATACAGTTTACAGTATGCACAGTTTAAAAATGTATTTAAATGGAAAATGAGAGACAGAGCAAAACTTATGTGTGTTTGCAAATAATATAAACCAGAGTTAAAAGTAGGGCTGCTCTTTGGTGAAAAGTAATACAAAGATTAATGTAATCAGCATCGGTAGATAAACGAGTTATTACTGAATCATCTTAAAATATACGTCAAGCAAATAAAGCATAAATAAAATAATGCCTAAAACACAATAATGTTAAACCAATTCAACTATAATGCATATGGAAAAACCTGATTTGCTGGTGTTTATGGAGCTGCTTGTCTTATAAGTTTTATGTCCTGAATAATTTAAAATTGGCAGAGCAGCACTGGGTGTCAGCTGGGCAGGTTAACCATTAAAAATCAGATGACACCCAAGAAAGCTCCCTTACCTTTTAAAACGAATGAACAGCTGAGGTTCTGCTATTATTTCAGTTTCAGAGTTGTTTAACATATGGTACAATTGCTAAGCAGCATGCACAGTAAAAAGTTCAGTATACTGATGCTGACTATGTGCAGTAATGATTTAGTGTACTAATTGTTGTGTAATTAAGGAAAAAATGTGAGCTTGTCAGTAACACAATATGATATATTTGATTGGACTTGTGCAGTTGCTTTGCAAATTCCTGTGATTCGTACTTTAATTAAAACACTTACTTATTGCAGATAAGGTTTGATGTTTTTCCTCTGCTTCCTGTTCTTTATCTCCTCGGGAGAATGAGTGCACATTTTAACATTCTAGTTTATCTATGGGACACTGAGATAAAGTGGATTGTCCTGGTGATCTGTCTTAGCTCAAAGGAATTTTTCTTGGCCTCATTATAAATAGATAATGAGTGCTCAATTTAAATGAGCAAGATTGATGGTGTGTTAGTCTTTGAGGGTCAGTCCAATCCTTCATGTGGTGAAGAGGAACACTTCAACACTGTGTGAAGGACAGAATGGTAAAAAAAGGAAAGTGCTATTTACAAGGTTGTTTGTTTTGTTTCAAGGAAATTTTTATTTATATGAGGCACTGGACTAGGCTACTATGGGTCCTATCATTCTATTCAGAGCAAATTGGTTTGATAAACATATTTTTGACCTTCTGCTCCTTGAGCTTGTTGCGATTTGGTGAAATTAAATAGGACTCTGTCATAGAGCTCTTATTTTTTATTTCTATTTCTTAATTTTTACTGATAACTACGACTTGGCCTCTGGCTCATCACAGGACTGAGACATAAGCAAACTAAGTTCATGCTTTGGGCCATCAGAGCAGTTATGGACCCCCAGTCATATTGAACATTTGCAGTTTTGGTCGTCATGTTCCTGGAATTTTTATATGAAAAAAGGTTTTTCTGCCACAGGAGGTCAATATTCACTTACCTTGGGGATGTTTGTCAAATTGACAAGGAAGCAAATAGACCCAGAGATGGATTCAGCAGATATTTTTCATCCTTTTGAGCTTTTAACTTTTGCTTGTAATAGGACAGGCTAGATTTGGAAATTTCTGCGTTGAGGTAATGGTCCGCGTTACCTAGGGAGCAAACACAGAGCCTGCCATCTACAGTGAGTCATGCTGACTGAGCTTAGTGATTCTAAGCCCAGTTAGCTAGCTGAGTCGTTTCTCACACATGTGGGATCTGTTCCTCATATCAATAATTAATCAATATTCAGGAAGGCTGGAGAAAATAGTTTGAATGCTGCCAATTCTAATTTTTAAAGAGAAATGGTGGTAGGATGAAATTAACATCAACCGGTTAAAGTCGCACTAGAACTGAAAATCAGAACTGTGCCATAGATCTTTCAGATCTAGATTTTCTACTTATCTTTTTGGCTTCATAGTTCTTATTTATTCTCTTTAGTTCAGGTGAGATAAATGGAAATGGTTAAACTTTGCTGACAAAGGTGTTAAAGTTTTACAAATTTTTTATACTCTTTCCTGCTTCACTTTCATAATTACAAATGAGATCACCTCATGCTTTTAAAAGGAGATAATATTAATATGACAGTGGCACCTTAACAGCTTGAGGATGACTCTAAAAACCAATAGGTAATGCCCTGTTGGTTATTTTCAGTTTTCACTTTTACTCTCTGCTCTTTTCCCCTTCTGGAACAAATTTCTGCACACCGGATGACTGTGTTGCTCGTTTGGCCCAACTTGAATATATTGTTAGTCTGTAAATGTCAGCTGTAAACAGAGTCGTTTACTCTAATGCAGCCCCACCTCAGCACAATCCCATTTCCTGTGTTTCACTGTTGGCACTGCGATGTTCTTGGTAAAATCCCTACTAAAAATGTTCCAGCCAGCTGGTCCATTCAGTTTGTCTGGTTCTTCTTTATTTTATTTTAAACCCTGTTGTACTTTATCAGTTTCTTTTCATGGTCAATGGCAAAGGCAGATGTTCTCTAAGAGATAACTTTCTTATTTCTTCATTGTGAATCAATTCTCTACTAGTATATTGATTTTCATCCTTCTGTCTCTGCTGTCAGCAGTCAGGTCTATATGTCACGTTATCTCTCCCAATCCGTCTAAGAAAGCTTTTAGCAAGTGATTTTCTGTAATAGATATTCCTCCGGGAACTGCCACATGTTCATCTCTTATTCAGTCTATTTTTAAATTAATAACTGGATGTTTAGAGTGAAAAAAATATACATCATGTATTCAGCAAACTTTAGATATTTTCAAGCTTTTAAATACAGGAGAAGAACCAGGAAGAATGGAGCATTTAACCTTGTGCCAGCAGGAAATGACTCTGAAAGTATTTATTTATTTTTTGCTGACTGTACTTTCAGAGTTAATCATCTGTCATGTGTAAACATCAGAGATGTATTATCAAATCCTGAGCCTGTGCTCTGGGGAAAGCAGCAGTACTCCTTGGAGCATATTTTATTGTCCTTTCTGACAGCTCTATAGAAGTGTGGCTGGCTGGCCAACAAGCCCCCCATGAATCACACTAGACACCGGGGCATTTATAAAAGCTTTACTGTTTAAAGCAGGAAGATGCAAAGATTGCGTCCTGACACACTGACCAAGTCTTAGCTGGCGTAGTATAGATATCAGGGACGGTTTAA
Organism: Poecilia picta; assembly: GCA_033032245.1. Classification (NCBI taxonomy): domain Eukaryota; kingdom Metazoa; phylum Chordata; class Actinopteri; order Cyprinodontiformes; family Poeciliidae; genus Poecilia; species Poecilia picta. The sequence goes on along the minus strand of CM065359.1, from coordinate 23,398,063 downwards.
TTACCAGTCTGATTTTCTGCAGATAGCATTTTATCCTTTATTTTAATAGATAAATCCATCTTCACGCCTGCCAATACTTGGCTGGCCAAGGTTTGATCTCATCCTCTCTGTTTCTAAGATGATTATAGCATGAGGTAAAGAAGCAAAAGAGATTTGTTTGTTCCTGTTATCTCCATCCAAAATGTGACTCATGTGTAACGAGATAAGTTTGTGTGCTGAACAGCCACATTTTCCCCTGTGGCTGTTTTCACAAGGACTCCCGGATGTAAATGGTGCACATCTTACAGGCAAAGGCATTATGGTGATAAGTGATTTTGTTTGCTCCCAGGATTGAAATAATGTTGTTTATTTGGTTTTTACTGTAAAACATGCAGCCATTACCTGATGTGCACTATAAGGTGCTTTATTAAAGTATTTGTCCCCTTACAGACGTTTTTCTGTTTTTGCTGTTTTGAAAATCACATTTAGATGCTTCAGAGTAAGGCAATAACAAAATACTCCTTCTACATGATTTCTGCAAAGCTGAGTTGAATTTTGCTAGCAGTCACTAGAGTCTGTCTGACATAAAGTACTGTCTCAATCATAACTTGAGCTAAAGAAATTAAAAAACTGAGAAATAAAATCATTGGCTGTCCGTTAATATGATCTGATTGGTTATAAAGCCGATTTGAAGACTTTGGGACTCCAGCAAATTGCAGTGAGCTATTACCCACAAATGAAGAAAACAGAAAACATTGGTGAGCCTTTCCAAAAGCACTTTAATGACTCATGCTGGAGGACATTAAAGGACCCACAACAACATCAAATGAACTACAGCTCTAACCTCAGATAAGGTTAGTATTTGTGATGCAGCAATAAGAGAGAGGCTTCGCAAAAATGGCCTCTGTGGGAGAGTCTGAAGGCCAAAACCATTACTGACCAAAAACGACACAAAGGCCTGCCAAAAAACATCTTGACAAAGATTTTTCTGAAATAATTTGTGCCATAATTACACCAAAGTGGTACTTTTTAATACATGTCAAGTTGCATGTGATTTAAAACTAATATTTAAACAAAGAAGATGCCGACAGTTAAACACCTGAGTTGGTAGTGCAATGATCTGGGGTCGCTTGATATTTCAGAACCTGGAACCTGAATATGCAAGTGAAGCTTATTTATTAAGCACTTTTCACAGACACAAAGTCACAAAGTGTCATACAACAAAAATCAAAGTTAAAGTTGTACAAATAAAAGCAAATGCAAGAAGCACAATAAAACACGACAAAAACTTGGGAAAACAAAAGAGTAACTTTTTTCCATCATTTACAGCAATTGGCTGAATAAGGCTTCATTTTAATGGAAGGTCAAATACTCTGATAGGTTGTGTTTTTTTTACAGATCTTTATTGAGGTTCAGTAGTTTGTCTTAATGGAGGAGAAACAACATTATATCTGCTCCGCGGACGTAAATAAAGAGCAAATTGACCAATTTGAATCTGCAAATAACATGCAACTATCAGGAAAATTTTTTATTTGTCCTTGAAGGGAAGCATCCAAATAGCATAATTATTGATAAAAAAGAACTGTTTAGTGACAAACAAGCCAATTTCATAACATAGCTATATTAACTTCAGCTTCACTTTCATGCGTTGCTTTTCATGCCGACAGTTCATGTAAGTTAGGTAATGTGTAAAATGAATTACTATTAAAATGCATGACCCATTTCTGTTTTCCAATCTGTGCCTCTCATTTAACATTCAGTGTCTTGGTGTCGGAGAGAGAAAGTCTCCATTCTGGGTGTGTGTGCGTGCATGTGCACGTTGAGTTGTCAGTGCTGATTTCCCTCGTGTAAAGGACAGATTTGGCTTGAAGGCCCGTGGGATTGTGGGCAATCGAACTGTTAGCTTCTGTAGATAGAAAGACCGTCAGTCAAATGGTTAAATAAAACCTGAGCTACAACTACTACTGCTGCTCCTCCTGTTCTAAACCTGATGCTTCTTTGAGAAGCAGCAAAATAATATTTTGATGTTTTTTATTGGATTTTGTTTTTTAATTTGATTAAGCCTCTTTTGATTGAAGGTTTCACAATGCGTAAAATTATGCTGGCTGGATCGGCATTTCTTACTGGGTTGCTGGCAAATCAGAATGCGGTCGGTCAATATCCCTAAAATTACAAATTTCTAAGGAAGATGGGCCCTTGTGGACTTCTCACATTTAGTTTGAATAGGAAATGTAATCAGTTAATCATGGACTGTATTGTCATCTGCAACTAATGTGAATTCTCAGCAGAATATGACATCCTGTCAACCTACTGATTTTTCACCATCTATTTTTAACCAGCAACAAATATTGTTTAGGTCAAAATAAAATACTGGGCATATGTGTGTGAAAGGTGTATTTAAATATGTTAATGACATTGACTCTTAACATTGAGCTTAAATGTAATAAAGTAACTCCTATTTTGTACTTGACAATAATGGCAGTTCACTGTATCCCTGAACATTAAAGTACCAATTGTACACATTCAGAGATAAACAAATTGGATCCATCAAATATTTTCTTTCTAATGAATTTAAACCTATTTGTGTACCTCTTAAGCTGGCTGAGTCATCCTGGAGGAAGGGCTTCAAATTTTTTTCTACTTTTTTTGCTTTCTAGGAAAGGTACAATCTTTCTTTTATTCGATGTTTAATGTCTGCAGACATTATGCTTTGGTGAAACAGAGGCTAGTCAGAGCAGGGCTAAGACGAAAGTCGACTTGTGCCATGTCAGAGCAGCTTCAATATAGAAAATGCCTTCAAAAGTGTCGTACTTCATTCAAATCACCCTGAGTACACTATGAAGAGCTTTCAGCATTAATTAGTTGGATGCTATTTTTTTTTAAAATATGAACCTTTAAACTGCCATTGCTTATTAGAGAATAATTTCCATGGAATAAAATTTGTTTTAACAGCAGAAACCTGCTTTTGCCTTTCCTGAATAGCAGTTAGATTGAACACAACTTTCTGCAGGTGTTGGTGTCTCTGCTCGTTAAGTACTAACCTGTCACGATCTTTCATATGATCCCCATTTGATCATAAAAGTTCTGCTGTGATTAGATTTTAGATAAGTTCACGAACATATGACAGAGATTGTACCTGCAATGTTTGATATGTAAAAGAATTTGCTTGAATTAAGTTGCACATTATATGAATGAACAACGGCACCGCGTGTGCATCAGGCAGTAAATATGTCTGTCTGCGCTCAGTCGGAGGTCTGAGAAACGCAAGACAACTAATAGAAGCGACAATACTTTGACTGTTGTGAAAAGTTGCATCCAGTAAATGTCCCACGTCAGTGAGTAATCAGACTAAAACAAATGTAGTCATACTTTCCAAAGTGCTTTTGTTCTGCATGTTTTTCCTGCTGGATAGCTCCTGAGCAGCTGTTACACAGAAAACATGTCAAATAGACGGAGCCAATACGCAATTTAAGTAGAAGATAGATGAGGAGGGGCAAATCTCACGCAGTTTCTCAGTCTGTGTTCAATTTCTGAATATGAAAACTATGGTGATTCTCATTACACACAGATAAAACCAGAAAACACTGGATTAAATGAGTCAGAAGCGTATTTGTCCTTACTGCGAAGTCAAAGCAAACTTTTCCATAGTTCTTATTGAATGTCCAATTCTGACTTTGAGGAAAGTAATTAATCCTAACTGATCTTCAACAAGAACAATTAGTCAGAGAAAACAAAAGTCATGTTTGGTCAAAATCTCTTCTTGGTCAGATCTTATTGGAGTAATCAGCTCTCCCTCCTTACTGCTTCGTATTCCTTCTCTTGCTCTGCCTCTGTGTCTTCCAAGCAAAGGAAAACCGATTTATTGTATTTCCCTTATGGGATATGTTGGAGCATGCGGAGTGGGTTGATTTGGGTCATGTTGTGACGCTTGCTTCAGTACTTATTTGATTCAGCGCTCTTCTGTTGCTCAGTCCATCCCAACCACCTGGAGATTCCCAAATCAAAGCCATGAATCATTCTTTTCATATCCCAGACTGTTTTTGAAGGCTGTGGATACAATGTGTGTTGCTTCATCCTTCTTTGGGTAAAATGCAGCAAAAAGTGAAAAATAAATGAGCAGGGGAATATAGCGAAACTAAACCTTTGGACTCTTTGAACTTTAGAAGACCATATATATATATATATATATATATATATGTATATAAACTTTATTTTTAGTTAACAAAATAACGTGATGCGACAGACTGGCGACCTGTCCAGGGTGAACCCCGCCTCTCGCCCGGAACGCTAGCTGGAGATAGGCACCAGCACCTCCCGACCCCATTAAGGGACAAGGGTGTAGGAAAATGGATGGATGGATGGAAAATAACGTGAACTTAAATTTTACAGTTTTAGTCTATAAAAGGGTTCAAGCAATAGCTCATACTTTCATGCACATTTTTGAGATTCATAATAGCACAAAGCACATATATTTCAATGCTTAAATGGATATAATCTTGTAATCTGCTTTATCTATCGTCCTTTTCCTTTCTGTATGTTTTATTTCTCAGAAAAATTTCTGCCACCTGTTTCCTGCGGTTATTCTTTATCCTGGAGAACAACAATAATTGAGACAAAGTTGACGTTCTTGCGTACAGTCCTGCTGTAAAGAGAAAGAAGCAGAATTAGATCAGTGGAAATGTGATCAGGGTGCCGGTGACACAGTTGTTGCCATTTTCATCATTCCTTCTCAGGGGTCCTGCCTGCAGCGTGCCGGTGTTTAGACAAGCCAAAAGACAGGAAATGGATGTGACAACAGGCTCCAGCTGTGCCAGGCATTTTTCTCGTCACTCTGGGGGAACCAGCGTTTTCCTCTTGTGACGAGTGTCATGAGATGTGTTGTGGTAGGCTGAAAAACGATCCTCATACAGATTAGATTTTGTTATGTTCTTCTGGTTAATAGCTGCATTCCTTTCCAACCCCTTTGATGGTGATCGGTAATCATTGAAATTTGATAGACAACATCTTTGATAATTGGTTGTTGTTGTTTCAGTAACTGAACTGAATCCTAGGGTTTCTACCTCTGTTTGTCCCTCTCCCTTTTGCCTTGATAGTTAATCCAGGCTGTGGTTAAACACTCGTCTGAGAAATGAGATGCAGTGCATAGAATAGAATGATCCTTTATTTGTGGGGAGAATTAAAGTGTCAGCAGCAACATGATGAGCAAGTGGAAGCCCACAGTTGCAAGTAAAATAATAAAATAACCAATAATATTAAAGACTAAGTAGAAACTGTACTATAATCATACATTAAATAGTGAGAAAATGCTACAATTATGAATAAAAGTAGAAGTAAATTATTTACAAATGTATTTGTCCATTAAGATGTTAAAACTGCACGTCTGGTTTCTAATTAGTTCTTCTGTTTACCAGCTGCTGGGAAAGACGACCTATGATATCTTTCGTTGCACATTATAGATGCAGCATCCTTTCACTGTAGGAGGTTTTTAGTGCCATCATGGTCTTGTGCAAGGGCTGGAAAACATATTCAAAGTGATGCTATTTAGCCAGAGTTCTCCTGTTTGGTGCCACCTCCACTGGGTTGAGAGGGCTTACAAGGACATAGGTGGTCTTCCTGGTGTTTCCTCTCAGCTGCCCATAAGTTTTTTCATCAGAAAAACTTGTACAAATATATACATTTTTATGTGTATACATTTATTTCGATAAGACGCTGCCAATAGGCATTTAAAAATACTGTATGGTGTTTTAAAATGGCTATCTTACTTTAAATTAATCCTCAAATATGCAAAACGGGATATAATGGTGATTAGTCTGACTGCAAGTACGTCATCTAAGTATGCATGTCGACCTTCATTATGCTATTTATTTTTCAGCTGGTCATGATTTCATAATTAACATTGTCTAAGACGTTAAGTAGCTTTAATATGATTCTGTTTTTGTTGAAAAATGCATTTCATTTAAGGTGAATAACAACAGTTATGAGGGATTGCACAATATGACAATCCCTACAATGTAAAAACGCCAAATGAAACGGATGCATAGAAAAGCACCATGCTCAAATCCACCATCACTGTTCTTAGGCAGGTTGTCACCATGTTTTAATCCTTCCATGATCTTTGGTACCATTATTACCCCCATGACAGACAGATAGATGCTGGATATCTCTTCCATTCCTTCATCTTTACTAACCTGATATACTACAGGAGATATAAATGCAAGAAAAAAAACTTGGCTGATGGATTTTTAGTGATATGTTGCAGAGAACTGCAGTTTTAGCCTGTATAAGGTGCTTCAAGAGTAAGAAGTGTTAAATCCATGAATAAACTCTAAGTGACTATTTCTATGTTTGCATTTATCACTATTTATAGTCATAGACTGAAACAAAAATATGTTGCCGTTAGTTATACATTTGTTTTTCTGTCTATTGTGGTATGTAGTACCATTAAGACTGCAGAAGACTAGGGAAATTATTATTGGTAAACATTGCAATGACATCAGTTGTGAATAAGCTTGTTTTCTACTATCACAATGTTCTTATACTGAGCTTTATCTTCTCAGTTAAAGTCTTTAAAAGACAATATCATGAAGGCCGATGAGAATCCATCCAACTGGTAAAACATTTTGACTCACTGATTGTGAAGCAAATACACAATCACGTTGCATAAGGTGTATTTTGATATTTTATTGATGATTGAGACTTACTACATTGTGCAGGCCTAGTTTTTCTTGCCTGCATAAGTGGTTTCATAAGCCATAAAATGGAATCTGTTATTCCTTTTATAGGATTTCTGTAGGATTTATGCTTTTTTTTTCGATTGTGCGTCACCCACTTTAAACAAACAAAGCAGCGCAGGGACAGTTAAAAAGCTGCATTATGAATGTACTGATAATGAGTGTTGTGTATTTGGAGGCAGCGTCATTCAGTTCACAGATGTTGTACCAATCTGAATTTGATCGCTGTTCCTTCTTTGTGTCTGTCCAGGTTTATGCATGTAAAAGAAGTGGCTCGGCTCTGCCAACCCTCTCGTCTCACATCCCGCTTTGTCGCTCCACAACCACCACATTTGCCTCCTGTCCTCAACCCATGGAGAGAACACGCCCACCCAGATAGGATGCCGACCTCGTCCGACGCGCTGCGTCCCCTCCTGCCCGTCGCCACCACCTCCTTCTCCTTACGTGTACCTGCTCTTGCCGACGGCTCCTCCCAGCCTTTCAGGCCGCGCCTTGCCCCGTACCAACATGGTGGATGAGATGACCACCATGAAGGATGACGTCATCAATGCCAACACGCTGGCTTGGCTGGTCTGCTCAGGTGTGTCCATCCTGGCCAACACTTGGAGCATTCTTAGCGTCAGTGCTAAGCAGAAGAAGTGGAAACCGCTGGAGTTCCTCATCTGCACCCTGGCAGGGACACACATTCTCAACATGGGCATCCCCATCACCATGTACTGCGTCATAACGCTGCGGCGGCAGCACTCTAACTACGAGTGGAACGAGGGTCTGTGCAAGGTGTTTGTCTCTACCTTTTACACGCTAACACTGGTCACCTGCTTCTCGGTCACCTCGCTCTCCTATCACCGCATGTGGATGGTCCGCTGGCCAGTGAACTACAGGTATGACATTTAATTATGATGAGACTAAAAAGCCCCACGGCTGTTTTAGATTAAACCAATGTCATAACACAAATTAAAAGACTAGCTCCTGTTTTTCATAGTATAGATAAAACGACCAGTTGTTCTCTCCTCTTTTTAAAATTGCCCTTTATGGAGAGCTCCACTTGTTCCCTCTGGGGACATTTATTATTGGAACTATTCCCCGCAGAAGAAATGGTTGCCATGTAAACTATGTTTATAATATCTTCCAACATGATAAGAGTGAGAATATATATGGTGGGTGGGCCACTATTCAAGGTACATGGTTATATTTTTTTGCTCTAAGATTTGGAGGAACGCTTGCACAGGACATTTCTCTTTAGCCTTTGGTTTAATTGCATAAATATATATTGTCAGCATTCTTGTGACATTAATCTGTCTGGTGCTCTACAACGGCGCCACCATATCCTTTGACCACAACCAGCAGGCAAGGTGGGTGTACTGTCTTGATTTAATGACTGAGACAAAGAGAGCAGGGATTCAACCAGCAACCTACTGGTTAAATGACGAACTGCTACCACTCCATGTATTTGATTTATCAAACAAATTGTAAATTTATCGATTGGAGAAATAATTTGTCTATTTGTAACCCAAATAGAAGTTACAAATTGTTTCTGCGGCTGATTCTTGTTAGTTTTCTGTAAAGTCACTTCTCTCCTCAGGTTTTCATAAACTATCCTAACCCATAACAAACACCTGTCTTTTATTTTCTCCTGTTTTAGGACAAAAATAACTCAGAAGGACGTGCTGCTACACGTGCAGCAGGCTGCGTACCGACAGCAAATTCAGTCAGAAACAATCAACAGCTGCCACAGACAGACATGATACATGTATCAGGGAAATCAGTAAAGTATCTGATCCTGTTAGTATCGCTCGAGCACTGATACTGGGCTGGATCAGTCCCATCTCTATGCGTGAACATTCATACAAAATACTGTATCTTCAAACTATAATTATTAAACAAGATAGTTATAAACTTTACAATCTAACCATAGACCCAAATCAGCAAATCTCAGAAGATATGGTGTCATTCAGGTCAGAAATATTAGATTTTCTAAGACGGGACCCAGACAGACGGGACCATCTGTCAGCCTGTGTACAGTTTGTGAGTAGGAAGGATCGCATCAGGTGAAATCTCTTTCCTGCCAGCATGTTAGCTGGTTGCAGTTATTTGAGGTAACACCGTGTCAGACTGTCTGAACAGCCAGTATCTGCCAGCTCTAGTTTCCACCTTAACTTGGTTCTCTCACAACATGTGATATTAACAAGAAACGGTGAATAATAATAAAGCCGAGGTTCACCACACTTTAACAGCGTTGGCACTATTTTTGTCTCGTTAGATCTCCCGGGACGTCTGCTGTTCACACCGAGTCACATGCTTTAAACAGGATTGTGTCTTTATTATATCAGCATTGGAGTGCTGCACTAAGATAAGAGGCTGATGTAATAGAACGGCTAGGTTTATTTTTAACAACTTATAGTATTTTGAGTACAGGATGTTGATAAGGTGTGTAGTTTGTAAACTGTACACCTTTGCATCCCAGAGGTCTCATCTTTAGTCTAATTCAGCTTTTACTCAACATTTGCATATTTCTGCCTCATAATATTCTGTCGAAAGATTTTCCAACATAAACATATGGTAAAGGCTAAATAAAAACAGGTTGTAGCTAAGTGTTATTCTACAGATGCATAGTGCATGTTGTTTCCTCCCGAAAGCCTAATCATGGTGCATCTGGTAAAGAGCAGCATTATGTTGGCTCCCTTTTCTTCCCTGCTGGAAAACAGAGTGACTGCACTGCCAGTGGCATCAACCCTACAGATGCTCGGTCTCCGGTCAGCTTGGCAAGTTTTGCACACAAGCAGCTGCTCAAAAAAAAGGAAGTGCTCACTCTTGCTCTCTGTTTTACCCATTCTGTTACCACTATTGACTAACACACACACAGAGACGGAGAGACATGTGGTTTTGCACAAAATGCTTTATTTTTTTTTACTTTCTCATCTTTATCTGTCCCCTCTCCAGATTTTCTTTTTGTTTTTTAAGTTAGTTTTCACAATGATATGGAGGAGGCCAAGTTCCAGACCCGGGCTGTGTAATTAGTGTTCATCTTTCTTTTAAATTGCTTCCCATTCACCCCACTGAGCTGCCTTTTCCCTGACATTAACATACACCGAAGCCCTGAATTATGAGTTCCAGCTTTGTATTTAGGGAGGTATTCTCATCACCCGGTGCTCACTATCTCATGTAAGTTATTTTCCTCGCTCACTCTGGTAATAGATTCATGCAGCTTGGTGACGTAACCTCCCCCATGCACCCCGGGCACATTCAGGAAAGGCTAGCATTACTCACTGTGACAACAAGATCTACTTGTTTTTGCAACAACAAAAAAAAACACAGTGGAAAAATAGAGGCAACTGCTGCCCCTTCTGTGTTATTTATGTTGCCACAGTGCGCATAGACTAAACAGGTTTGAAATATTTTTAAAATCACATTTAACCTGATAAGAATGAAATGCGTTTTCAGACATAAAGGCAATGTTTGCTCTTAATTCCTTTGGAGAGGCTGATGTGGCGTTCGGCTGAAAGAGCTTAAAGAGAAAAGAGTTTACTCTAATTAGATATATGAGGCAGAAGAAATACTTTACTTAAGCCAAGCCATTTTTTAAAATCAATCTATAAAGCTAGTGTTTTATGAACTGAAGTGGTAATGTAAATTAATAGATCAAAGGTTGTTTCTAGTGTCTTAACTGCAGGGAAGCCTTGGCATCTGTTCCTTATGCAAATTAGTCGATTTTCTATTGTTCTTATTAAACAGTGAACATTATACACAGTTCAGAATAACCAACCTCTAAAAATCCGTAATTTTTAGACTGTTGTGCCACTTATTAGCAGCAAAAATAGTACAAGTCACAAGTGGTAAAATTCACTGTCAGAATTTTGTGATCTATTCTCAGTTTTTATAAAGCTTTCATCTGCAGTCAACCAACATAATATTTTCTCTTTAAGAACTAGTCTGTCAATATTTTCAAATTCTACATGTTCCGTAATAGAGATTGAAAGTTCAACAGAATAATGCAGAGCATCTTTGGCTATAATCATTTTAGCCTTCCTTTTATTTGCTAAAAGTCCATTTTTTTTCTCTCTCCCTCACATCCAGAATGAAATGCATCTTTATTATGTAACTGAAAATTGTTTTCTTTTCATAGCTTCTTACATCCCGGCTGACTTAATTTTTGAATATCTTACTGAAACTGGAAATATCTAAATTTAGACCTTCTTTACTTTGTAACAATCACCATCTGGAAAAAGATTAAATTCGGATGTGTTGATCAAAGCCAATCAAGCTTCTCCAAACCCCAACTAGCTCCTTGGTTCATGCAATGAAAAGCTCTCATTCGGTTTTGTACATTCATCTAATTTGATTAATGGCAAGAATTGTTAAAAATATTTAAATACAACTTTTTTGAATGGCTAATATCATCAGCAACTCAACTAGAAAAATACAACCTTAACACTTTTCCTGTTTTGTTTCTTAATGACAGATTAATTCTGACTCTGAGCAAAGCAAATGAGTTTCCTGTCTTATCCATTCTCTCCTTTTAAATTTCAAGTCAATCTGTCTTTATGTGAAATGTGGAAGTGGGAATTGAGGAACTCTTGCTGTTTTAATTTGTTGTTTATAGCAAATTTAAACAAGCGGTGTCAGAAAGTCATTTGGACTTTCCATGGTTTTACTTTGTAACTTGTATCTCTTATCTCAGGCTCAAGCTAGATGTGAATCTCTCATCGATATTGAACAACAACATAAACCATAAATAATTCACAATGGGTGAAATAAGGGAAAATAAAAGTTTGTGTGAGGAAAACTATTTCTATGAGTTTGCCAAGTGTTAGCTGCTGTAAACCAATTAAGGTCCTTTATTAAAAAGAGATTTCTAAACTAAAAGATTGTTAAAGTTTCCAAATCTAGCATTTCACATAAGATAAAGCAGGATAAAATGGAGTAACTTTGCATTAAAACGTTCAAATTTCCTGTTTGTAGAATTTCAAAATGTTTTGTAGACAAAAATCAACTGATTCCAGTCACCTATTGATTCCTTGTTTATATCTTTTCATACTTTTATGGTGGCACAAAACACCAAACAGGCCATTTTTCTGCAACTATTCATGTTACAGGAGTTAAGAAAAAGCTTATGCTTTAGTTATGGAATGACTTGCCTTTGCAGGTCAGAGAGGCTCCTTCACTGCCCACTTTTAAAGTTCATCTTAAAACCCATTTATTTTACTTGGCTTTTAATTCCAGCAGGATCTAGTCTTAAAGTGTGTTTTTGTTTTTAAACTGTAAGAGATTTTTACTTATTTTATTTTATTATGTTGTGTTTTAATGTACAGCACTTTGTATCAGCTGTGGTTGTTTTAAAGTGCTTTATAAATAAGATTGGATTGGATAGGATTTTCTGCTAATTCCCTGCCTGGCTCAATACTGATGTAAAAAATATTAGTTTTTAGGAAAATATGAAAAAATACAACACCGGTCAAACCTGACCATAGTTTTAAAATGTATATGTCCTCCTGCTAAGTGCACCAATAGCCATACCACCAGAAGACAAAGACAGAGAAAAATCTTCATTGTATCAGCGACTTGGAGGTGAAGGGAAATGGAAATTCTCTCATGCTGAAAAAGACCCAGATGACAAATGGACCGAAGGAAACTATCATCAAAAAATCGATTTTCTTCCACTTTCTTCTCTGCTTTATCCAGGCCATAACTGTTCTTGATGCTGTGTTTTTTTTAAACAAATCGTCAGTTTTAGAATCCTAAATGTATATTTTAATAATGAATGTTTCATTTATATTCCTGTCCACCAAGGAATTCCTGTCCACATGAAGAGTTTTTTCCCCTTCCGCGTTTAATATTTTGCACGATTTATTATTCTTTTGTTGCCGTCCTGAGGTTCCCTGTGTTGAACCTTTTAGAAAAAAACATGTCTACCTATATTTTAACACACCTCTTAAAATATGAGGATTGGCTATTTAGAGGAGAGATCATGATAAATATTTCAATTGGTTCTTGAAACACCTTTTCAATGTCAACATTTAATTTACTTTGATGGGAAGATATTATTTTTCCTGACTTGACAATATTTTGACAGTATTCTTCATGGATACATGGTCATAATAAATCAGAATATGAAAACATTTCTTGTCCCCATAATTCATCATATTTAACTGCCCTCTAAAGGAGAATCTATGGATTTTTAATTGCCACTTAGCTGAACTCGGCCGCAGCCGTTTCACATTTTCTTCTCATTAAGCCGCTCTTTTATCGACTTGAATGTACACCTGGTATTACAGTGAGGCTGATTTGCAATGTGTCTTGTAGAGAAGAGAACATTTTGAGTCAATCCTGATTGGTATTTGCTTTACATCCACCTTTTAAAAAAAGCTGTTCCATGAAAATAAACCTAACCCAAGATTTGACGTTGCCACCCACCACAATATACGCTATTAATACGATCATCCTTTAAAAACGTTCAGTGTTGTTCTGATGCCAAACTCGCCTTTTGGAATTGTAGCTAAAAGTTCAGGTTTTGTTTTAACAGACTATAATGCATTCTCTCAGAAGGTTCTGGGAGGTTTATTTGAACCTGGATGTTTACTGTGGAAGAAAATGTTTCTCTTTCAAAACCAGACCTTAGTCCAGAGTATGGAGAGACCAGGAGTGTCAGGCTATGATGTCACTGACACCAATACAATTAATCACATGGACAAAGTAAGTTTAATAAATGAAGCAGTTCAATGGCAGAACCTGAAATTCAAGAACAGGCTGGCAGCAGCAACAGAGGCTCTGACAATGAAGTAACTAAACCAATGGTTTAGTTATTGAATGCTTTGCAGGTGAGAACAGATGTGAAATGAAAGGCTTTGGAAGAAAGTACTGATTTAAAAAGGGAACACGAAAACTGGACTCTACAATAACTAGAAACCTCAAAAGAGTAGAATTGGAAAACTATATTCAAAGTCCAAGTCATTACAAGGAGACTGACATTTAGATCTAAATAAGTAAGTTAATCATGTCTACAGCTGTTTCAATGCTGCTGTCTGCCTCTTGGCAGCTTTGTTGACCAGTTTTATTACAACATCTAGTTTTCTCTATTGTCCCTGTTGCCGTACATTTTCTCCGTTTACCAACGACTGTCTTTCTTGTTGAAAGAAAGTGTTTGCATGATCCTGTGGATTGTTTCTGCACCCTAGATTTGAATTATGTGCAGTTTTGCACTTTTCAGCAAAATACAGCTTCAGCCAAGAAGGAAAATGAACAGATGTCTGGAACGTCTCACGAGGACAGCTGAACTTTGTTAGTTTACTCAAGTTCACTGTAGTTGACGGCAAGTATAAACTCAAGAAGCCTGAGAGTTGAAACTGAATCAAATGTGCTTCATCAAAATGCTAGATTAATGGTGTTCACACTTAAGCAAACAGGTGATTGATCAGTCTTCCCTTTGATTAAGGTTACATGTGATATTAAATATGAAATAAGTTAGAAATAATTGATCAAACGCCAACATTTTAGCAGGGTTCTGTACACCTTTGCCAGCTTTCCAGGCATACAGTGACCGTGGTAAAGTTTCAGCAGGAGTACCTCTGAGATTTCGCTGAGACGACGAGGCTCACAAGCTTTAAACTAATAAGCTGCGGGACTTGCGGAGCAGAACATAAAGCAACGGCCAATTTAAGCTGAAGCCCTGACAGCTTTGCCGAATTGAAACAAAAATTCTTTGCTTGTGCTTCCAGGTTGAGTAACACCAAAAAGCAGGCAGTTCACACAGTGATGGGCATCTGGATGGTGTCCTTCATCCTGTCCACGCTCCCAGCAGTGGGTTGGCACGACACCATCGATCGCTTCTACACCTCCGACTGCAGATTCATTGTGACAGAGATCGGCCTGGGCTTCGGCGTGTGCTTCCTGCTGCTCATCGGCGGCAGCGTGGCCATGGGCGTGATCTGCATCGGCATTGCTCTCTTCCAGACCTTCTCCATTCAGACGGGCCACAACGCCGACAAGAACAAGTTCAACGTCCCGACCATTGTGGTGGAAGATGCTCAGGGGAAGCGCAGGTCATCCATTGACGGATCAGAGCCTCTCAAGACTTCGCTGCAGATCACTTACCTGATCAGTGGCATCGTCTTCATCTATGACTTCCTGACTGGTTTCCCCATACTGGTGAGTTTATTGTAGGCAGTGGCTGAAAGTGTTAGATGGTCAAATTTGAGCTCTCAATGGAAAATGGAGTCGTGTTAGTCAGGGAGACTGAAAAAAGAGAAAATGTGGCTTTGGAAGCTATTACTCCATGATTTCAATAAATATGGCATCACACTGCACAGTATCTGAAGTCGTGTATTTCAAGAAACGGACAAACCAGCCAGGCATATTTTCTCCTGCATATCCCTTATTATCTGTCAAACCATCTCTTCCAGTTTTGTTTTAAAGCACTTTTATTATATGAAGAGATTGTGACTCTACTTATGCAATCTTGGGTAATGTTGAGTTAAAGTATGCCTGAATATTTAGTGAAGGAGTTAATAGTCTTTCACATCTTCCCTATTCTAAAGACATTTAAAGTTATCAAAGTTGGATGTTTTCTTCTTTTTTTCATATATACACAATGAACCAGCTTTGCTAATGAAAACAAGTTAGTTACAAGTTTGGCAAATAAACTTTTCAACAGTAGTTTGCTTTTTTTAACGATAAAAGCTGCAGAAGGCACATGGATCTGGTCAGTTTATATGCTACCTGGGTTATGTCTGTCTGCTTATGCCATCTGCTGCATATTTTTTTTATAATCCATAAAGCTTTCTAAAATCACATCATGTCTATCTGAACCAAAACAACTGCAGCATTTCATAAAGAGGACATGAATATTTGTTCCTGTATATTCAGAAGAAATACTGCTGGGATTCCCTTTTTGAGAACTTGCTGATTACCTATTAAGTAAATAAACATTGGAATGAGTTATTATGAGTTATGAGTTATTAGTTATGAGTTATTAGTTATGAGTTAATCAGATATCAGTTTATCTGAAGCTTCTCATTCTTGAATTATTCTACCTCTGCTTCACATGTACGTTTTGTGAAGATCATTTGTATTTTGACAACTTTGGATTTCTGAGATTTTGAATTATTTTCTCTTGCCAAGTTGTAATTTTAACGTAAAACCAAAACAGTTCATTGCTAAATTTTCTGCCATGCGTCTCCTCTGGTCCTCTAAGCTGGAGAGGAGAAAAAAATCTCACTCAGCCAAATCAAGGGCCTCTTATTTGAACAGCTCAACATTATTTTCTCTAGTTGTAATTTCTCTAGATCTCTTCTTTTTGTTGCAATTGTCATCATGAGAAGAAACTATACTTTTGAGTCTGTGTTGCAATTTTTTTGTGCAAGATGAAAAGCGTACTCAGTCCATAGCAATAATGCAGCATTACGCTGAGATAGTTTAAGTGTCGGAGTTAAAAATGCCTTTTAGTTGAATTATCTTGAAGATAATCCACTCCTTTTGTTAAAAAATAATAATTGCACACTTTACAACAACAACACTGCATTGTATATTGTTTCACAGAGCTGAATTACTGATGAAAGATCATGTTTCTAGTACAGCAAACAAAACGCCAAGTCTGCTGGTCCTGATCTAATGAGCTATTTAAATGCATGGAAAGCTATTCACACGCAAATATACTGCGTCTTTCTTATATGGAGTTACATGAAGTAATCCAGCCTTAGAGAGCCCAGAAACAAAAAAAACCACATGCTCGTACAATATCTGCGGGTCTGGATGGGATTTGTTTTGATGCCAAGATCAATAACTTCAGGGTTGCATGTAA
Source organism: Poecilia picta (assembly GCA_033032245.1). Taxonomy (NCBI): domain Eukaryota; kingdom Metazoa; phylum Chordata; class Actinopteri; order Cyprinodontiformes; family Poeciliidae; genus Poecilia; species Poecilia picta. The sequence continues at coordinate 23,381,560 of CM065359.1, read as the reverse complement.
TAGTGATTTATGTGTATAGCTGTTTGAAGTTTGGTAAAAGAATCACACACTAAATGATTCTAAACAAATTGACATATGTTTGATGAACATGAACAGATATACTAAGCCTGTTTTGTCTATACTTGTGGTTTTTCTGCATCACTTTCTAATTCTGGCAGTACTGAGCACCTGCTAGAAATATTTATTGTAGCTCCCAGAGGGAGCGGCCACTAGTGCAAATTGAACTCTTCGTTAACTACAAACTACAGAGTTTATAGTTAACGAATTAATATAATGCTGTTGTATGAACAAAATGTTTTCCCATCTGTATTTCCTGGCTGTTTGGTGATGGGATTTGGCCAGTGATGCAACACCATGAGCTAGACTGCTGTTGCAGTCAGTGGCCTCTGTTCAATTTTAGCTGACGCTTCTCAGTCTGTTGAAACAGGTTGAGTTTTTGTTGTTTTACATAAAAAGAATACTAATAATTGTATTCACCTGCAAGCTGTGATTTCTGTTGGTGTTTTTGAGTGTATCTTTTTTATATTAACGCTGAAATGAGGTGGTATACCTTTAATGCTGATGCAAAGTGTTTGTGCTCCATTACTTCAACTATACAATCTAATAATGTCATTATAGATGTCTGGTAAGACTGCACAGTATATCACCAGTATTTCATTGTGCCATAGTTACACCGCAAAGGACTATTTGGAGTGCTATAATTGTCGGTGATATTGTCATCACAAAATGTACAATTATTGCCACCAGCACAAGATTTCTAATACCGTGCAGCCTTAACGCCAGACCAGAGTATATGAGTATTATTATGCAACTCCCTCAGTTTCTCCCCTAGACAGTTTTCTGAATGTTGCTCAGATTGATGGCGTCATACTATTTGCAACACTAAAAGCCTAATTGCAACCTGTAAAAGACTTTACTTTTTGTTCTAAAAAGGTGGTGAGCTTTGCCAGTCTGAAGTTTGATCGCTCGTATAACTGGATGGTGCTGTGTGTGCTGTGGTGCTCCATCGCTCAGTCCATTTTGCTGCCCATGTTCCTGTGGGCTTGCGACCGTTACCGGGCCGACATCCGCATGGTGTGGGAGAAGTGTGTCGCCATCATGTCCAACGACGAAGTGGATGAGGGTAAGTTACTGTAAGGCGTCTCCCTTCTGCCCCGCCTCCGTTTTTCCCTCATTTGCACCTGCCCAGTTGATGATGCTTAAAGCCTTTTTTAAATGATAACTTGTAAAATTAATGAAGGAAAGCTCTTTACGTACATATCTAAACAGCTTTAGTCTAGAATAATCCAAAGAAATTTTATTTCAAATTGCTCATGACTAAAAAGAATGAAAACAGAATATTTGGTGGCAAAAATGCTAAATTATAGAATCTGTTTAGGTAAAATTATTTCTGTTCAGTCAAGAAAGAAAGGGAACATTTCTATTTTTATTATTGATTAAACGTCCTGGATTACAAGCTGATGTATGATACCGTTGACAAAACTTAAAATGTTCAGCACAGTGGCAGTGATTGTTTCTCTGTGCTCCATCTCATCAGAAAAAAAAGAACAGTCACACAGGCACTTTCTCTGCCATCTCTTTGAAAAGACTTTAAACTTCAGCAACTGTTTGATGGAGAATTTCTGTGATTTTGAAGCTATTATCTCAAAATCACATAATGTAGGTTTTTTTCTTTTTTTTCCTGTGTACTTTTTAAGTTAGAACGTTTGCAAATAAGTTTTTTAAGAAGCTTCAATTTCTTTTCTTTAATCTGTACATGATTTCAAGTCACAGGTCAAATTTTATCATGTGACCTTTGTTATGAAATAAAAACTGAAAGGACAGGTGTCTGTGTAGCTTTATAAAGTGCTTAGAACTTTATTTTCTATTATGTCTGTATTTATGCTTTAAAACTGCTACAGATATATGAAGCTACATTGCTTAACAAAGCATCTGTTTGTGTTTTTACAGTAAGGGTTTAAAATGGGCTATCCTGCAGAATAAAGGATTCCTCGTTCGGTTGACAGCTTTTAGTAGAAGTGAACCAAACGCTGTTAAGATACATATTCATGTCATTTTGATGGTCATATTTCCCTCAAGTCAGGAAAAAAAACAATTGGGTATTGGTTACAAATCTAAAATACATTGAATTAATGATTTTTTTTATGCTTCTTTTATGTTATTTTATTTTCTGTTGCTTTTTCTTTTGTATTTGTGCAATGATAAGTCACCTGCTGACTGAAGTCATTTAAAGGCATACACACATGTTAAACAACTCTTAGCTGATATCAGAAAGTCTCATGATACAGACGGTAAATCTTCCTCTTTCGCAACATACTAAACCAGCATTTAGTACTTAGTTGAACTCGATTTAATTCAGTTCAAGTTAATTCATTTGAAATTTCCACCAAGAAAACAGACACTTCTGCAACATCTGGTTCTAAAATGAGGTCACATGATAATCATGCTAATCATGCAGCAGGTAGAAACATGAACTGTGCTAAAAATTTCTCCCCGTTTTTGTTTAAACTCAACCCCATCCGAACCCCTCCTGCCCCGTTTCTAACCCTCTAGATCTTCTGACCCTTTTTCTATTTTTTTGACGCCTTTCCTCAGAGCTGAAAATTGTCCAAAGGGTGCCATTAAAAACACTAGGCAGTTCATATTCTGTGTGATAATTAACACTCCCAGTTCTCTGTTTTGTTTTGTTTTTCTTTTTTTTCCAGAGGGCTTACCATGTATAACTCATCACAGTTGTATGTATAAGAACTGTTTCCTGTTTCCCAAAGCTACTAACTTTGCATGCAAAGCTGCCTGTGCAAATAGCAACTTTCATCCTCCATCCATTTGGCCAACATTTATCCTCAAGATCATTTTACACCCATCTTCAGTTGATTTATTGTGAACATAAAGACAGTTTTTGTGTTAGAGTAGTAGTAATAATAATAATAATAATAAAACAGATTTAAAAAAATTGCAACAATTCTGGTTTTGGTTTTGAATTTCACAAGCAATTCCTTGGCTATCTCTGTTTGGTTCTTTGTTTATAGCTTACGTTCCTGAGAACACACATAGGAGGAGTCAACAAATCAGAGAACGATTGAACTTGTTTCTCCTTTCTATTCGTCTGTCTTTGTCTGTCTGTCTTGTGTATGGAGTTCGTTGCTCTCTAATCCTGACGCTCGTGCTTTTCTGCACTTTGCAGAAAACAGCCAAGATGGAGGAATTCATGCCGACTTAATATATGACAGACCATATGACTATAGCTCGGCGCCTGAAATCGTGACGATAGACCGTAATGCCAAGTTTGAGTTCTCAACCTTAGAAAGGGGGGTTCTGCAAGGGTATCCATTGAGGGAACAACAGGAAGATAAAATGCAGTATTTGCAGGTATATTTATTGATTTCCTTCATTTCTTTTTTTTTTTTAATCAGTTGAATTACTTTAACTTTATTATTGAATGCATGGTGAAGTGGCCTTGTATGCCTTTGCAGCAGCTTGATTGAAATGGTAATAATTGTGATGCTTTCTCTCTGATTTGCAGCAGGGTTTTTTTTGCCCTTTTTTTTGTTTTCTTAGGGTGAATCTAAAATTCTCTCAGGCTGACTAATGTTTGGTAAATATGACCATCAGTAGTCCCATCAATACATTAACTGTGCTTCATTTACCAAGTACTATGTCCTAGTCACGAACTTACAAACATTACAATACTGTGGAAGAGGGTAAGAGTGTAGTAACTGACTTACCTTCTACATTTCAGGATTTTCCTCAAGCAATATAAACGTCCACTCATGTTCTGCAAAAAAAAAGCATTGTGTTCATTCAACCAAGCTTCCATCCCAGTCAGATGAAGAGCTGTGATGAAGCTCGTTCTCAACCTGCATCTGTAATAAAGCTGGAACTTGCAGCCTTCCAGGGCAGTTCATTAAATTTAGAATGAAAATATGTGCTTTGATTCAGACATTGGCTCCATTTTGAAAATAGCTTTTTACCCTCTCTGACTCCGTATTACCTTAACGTGGTTAAAGTAACCATTGTTTGAACTGTCCTAAAAGACTGTAGTGGGGATATGTAACGCCAAAGTCAGCAATTCCCAACCATGCAATATTACCCTCACAAAGCATCCGGCAGTAGTACTGTGTCATCTTTGTGTTATTCAGTAAAAAAGAAAAAAAAAAAAAAAAGAGTATCACGAGGTCTATTTTATACGTATAAATCAATTTCTTTAAATTGGCCCAACACATCAGATGTCCAACATAAAAGATGGACACTTCAAATGCAGCATTTAATGTGTTTCTAACTTGACTGTGGTTAAGATGTCATCAAACAGAGATGTATACAGTAGCCATCACTCCATTATACCAACTCGGTGCCCCTGTCCATCATCTTTTGTCCTTTGTTTACATCACTAGGTCTATTTTTGCTGTGTAGTTGTATTAGACTGTGTTGATCTTTGTGTGTGCCTGCAAAAAAAAAGAAAACATAAACTTGTTGCTTCAGTTACAGGATGACTGACTTTGACTCAATCAACTGTATTACATTGTTCCTGAAGTAGATCAAGTGTGACATGTGTCTGCAAATCTTTCTGATTTTGATTAAATGTCGCCTGAGCTTCACAACTGCAAGGTGTCCGATTAGCAGAATAAAGCCTGTTTGGCTTTATTTGCTCTGTGTCCATGTTTCCCTGTCAGTCCTGCATCTTCACTCATTCTAAAGCTTGTGCTGCCCTCTGCTGTCCAGCTCTCTCACCTTTAGAGTTCAATGCTACTGTATCGTCTGCTGTTTAATTCTCTGCATTTACTGAAAGACGCCACAGGGGGGCAGACTGATATCAGTCTTGAGGCTCTTGACGTGATCCTGACAAACCCACTGTCTTTGAATAGTTGTCAGAACACAATGTGAGTATAACAAGTAGGAGACCTTTATAAGATAAGATCATAGAAATAGAATAACCCTATGCTAAAAGTTTCTCTTAAAACGAGGAAATAGAAGCTTGAAATTGCTACATGTGGGATTTAATTTTGAGTCAGGGCGCTATGCAGAATGTAAGTTGTTCTTACTTCGTTCTTTTCCTCCACTGACCACAGTAAATGGCCTCTAACAACTGAATTAGCACTAATAGAAATCTAGAATGCACTAAATCTTTACGTAAAGCTGATAAATCCTACATGTATTAATCTATATTATTGATGAGGATGATAATGGTACATAGCATGTTTGCCATATTTTTTGTAGCCAGTGTTATATTTTATGCATTTTTAATGTATCAGTCTTTATTATGAAGGGGTTTTTTTTTGTGTCTTTCATCCAGGTGCCCCCTACAAGAAGATACTCCCACGACGAAACAGACATGTGGACCAGCGACCAGATCCCCTCATACCTGCATCGATGGGGCTCCACCGAGGACGTGATAGTGGCTGCCCACTACAGCTCCACCTTGCCGCGCCGCGAGAGGCGCAGGAGCAGCCTGGTCTCCTACCACGAGGAGAGCCACTATCATCACCACCCCCACCGCAAGCGGCGGCGATCTGAGGATAGCATGCACTCCCTCAGGCACCTGCCCCGCATCGTGTGCGGCGGGGAGCGCTACGAGGACGAGCTGCGGTGCTTCAGCCGCGACGAGGTGATTAACTTTATAGACGAGACTCCCGTGCCGAGCCCCCGGAGGAGCCCGCGCCGCACGTCCACCGTCTCCCTCATCCCCAACGTGTACGAGCAGCACGCCATCATCCTTCCCCACTTCCCACTCACAGACTTTGAGCGGGAGCCCCAGGCGCTCAGGCGGACCTCGGAGCACAAGAGGAGCAGCATCAGCAGGGGCAACTCGCCAGAAGGCTCCCCCAAACCGGACCGGTCCCCTGGTAAGATGAGCCATGGGGCTTGTGGCTCGGGAAAGGGCTGCAGTAAAGGCCAACGTGACGGGGGACAGCAGGACGGAGGGGGCTCACCCCGACGCAGAGAGAGGACTGCAGGGCACTCTGGCAGCAGGCACAGGACAGGTGAAGGTGCCGTGTCCAACGCCAGAGCCGACTGGCTGAAGCAAAAGCACCTCAGCAAGGCTGAGAGTAAAGGCAGCACAAACAGTTTCCTAAGCACACCTTCAGCGTCGTCCTCGGGATACATTACCTTTCACTCTGACTCTGTTGGCTCCACCACCTGAAGCAAAGTTGATATAAATATTAGGACCTAATATCTAATTGAAAACCTCAGTGGGTTAAGAGAAGTCACAGGCTGGAACATATCGACCTTTTTACTTGTGCCATAATTCAGTTTTCTTACCTACCAGAGATAAGCGTCTGCTAATCCTAGACGGCCTTAGGAACTTTGGACCTATTTTTTGACTGGGCCTTGATTTCATGTGTGGGTTGGTGACAATATTGATCAATCCAGCTGTTTATCTGTCACAATGCAAAATCTCTAGTGACAAACACTTTTTTTGCCAGCACTGACATAAAGGAACTATTTTTAACTGATGTGATCGTTCCTGAATCTTGTTTCAGTCGTTTGGCTCTTATAGCAGGATAAAAATATTTTCATGTGCATTGGTAAGGATGTTTTTTTATTATGTTTTCTTTTGTCTTCTTTTAAAATCTTGAACTTGAGTTGTGTTTTATTTGGTATGTAATGTGTTTTTGTTGTGTGGTACGAACACAAGCTTTCCTGAACGCAGCACATTTTCCTTCAGCTTTGCTTCAGTGCAGGAGTCATTTCAACTTCTTTTGTTTTTAAATTACCACATAAAACCTTTTTATAAAGTTTTAATCCCACTCCATTATTTGCCTAATTAATGGTTTCTGTGATCTTTTGAAAACGTGAAAACCCATCCTTTATTAAAAGAAAGAGAGTTATTTTTAAAATAGAATTCAGATGTTATGTAAATATGGAACAATATTGGATATTTAGGTTTATTTGAATTTCTGTTTATATGAAATATTTCCTCCCAAAGGTTTATCTTACTTGACTTGGTGATAATGAGGCACAGATGTAGCTCATTACAAAACAAACAGCTTTTAAGACAAATATGCAAGTCGTGTTTTCTACTCCCCCTGCTGATCCTCGATAATCTGACTTCACACTATGCTTTGATTCAGATGCACTGTACATTTTGTTATTTCATATAAATTAAAACAAATATGAAAAGCACAAATTATGAACCATAAATGGGAACTAAAATTCAACTTATAAGTGACCTGGTTCTCCTGAGTGATGTGAAAATGAATGAGCTTTGGAAGGGTTTGTCAGGCTAATGTTTCTTTTGCTTAATTGACCGTGCTCTGCAAAAATAAAGTGAAGATTAAATCTGAGTAAACCCCTGTAATTCTTTAGAGGGATGCTGTAGCGCCTTGCGGAGGCTTTCCCTAGATATGCCTCACATTTTATTTCATTACAACCACCAACCTCAGTGTATTTTATTATTTTATGAAAGACCATCAGAAAAGGTCAAACGTGATGATTTGTTTCCTGGACTACCTTGTTTTTAGCACCAGGCATCTTGAGGTAAAACACTCCCACAGCATAATGCCGCCACCATAATGTTTCACTGTGAAGATTGTGTGTTCAGCAGAACGTGACGTGTTGATCTTCTGCCACAAATGGTGTTTTTCACACATGTGAATTAAAAAAAAAATATATCTAATTAGTTCCCATCTGACCAAGACTTTATTTAGCCATTACTGTTCTTCTCAATCTGCAGTCTTCTTCTGAAGGCAGCTAGTTGCACTGGATTTTACTTACGGGTGTCGGAGTATTAAGGGAAATGAAATGCAAACCAAATTTTTTAGATTATAATTCATGTAACAGAAATTGAAAAAATGTAAGTCAACGTCCATCCATTTAACATTTACACACTACTTTGTGTTGATCTGTTGGACAAAATTTTATAAAACTAAGTTTACTGCTGTGGTTGTAATGCGGTAAAGTATTTTTAAAACATCCTCCAGGGCTAGGAATTCTTTCACAAGTGACTTGAAGATCTACATTTCTTATCTTAAATTCACATTTTCAGAAAGTAAAATGCACAATAATTTCTAACATAGCAGCACCTTTACTAAATATCAACCATGTGTTTCTGCACAAATTCCAAATAAATCAACAAACTACATTTCATCTCTTCCAGTGTGATAGAGTAAGGCAATGAAGACAGTGAGCAGGAGACCCAGTCGGGAGCTTTGAGTGCTTGTGGATAGTAACTGTGAATGTGAATGTATTTGCACTAATAAAGTGCAGCTTATTAATAAATAGGCATGAAGAACTGAAATGATTCCCTTTGATCCTCTTTTTGCACCTTTATTTGTCATAAAATTAGTTTTTTGTTTTACCATCACCGTCCAAATGAATAAAGTAGCACTTGTTGGGCATTTATGCTTGCCGTCACCCCTTTTTTTTTAACAGCTTAGTTTAAATTTTGCGTGTTTCTTACTGATTTTAGTATATTCAAACAACTTTGCTTAAACATGTTTTCTTTTTGGGAAGCAAATCACCTCGCACAGTCATATTTTGCTGTGGTATGGTATATATACATTTTTTTCATTTCGTCGTATTTACAATATTAAACATTTTTTGTGACATATTCAAAGGTTTATTACTCATATGAATGACGTTAAATGTTAGTTTTTTTTGTTGAGTTGATGACTTTGTTACATTATATGACTGATTAAATTCACATGAAAACACCTGAGTTTGTGTGTAGAATCGTTCTAGTGTGTGTTCGCAGGATTTAGGTAGAAACTGTTGATCTGATTATTAGTGTCTGCTTTCTAAAACCTGGATAAACATGAAATATTGAAGTGCTTTAAACACTGGAGGGGGAATAAGGAACATCTTATTTTTTAGCTGCTTTGGTGAAATATCTTTAAATTTATTGTATGGATGAGTTATAAACCCTGTATCATCATTACTCGTCATGATACGTCAACTTCTAAATCTGTACCTTCAAGGGCATCGTTTATCCGCATCAGGCCACAGAAAGGAGGGTCTGGAGCGCACTTCATCCACGTCTGGCCCTTTAATTCCACCCGGCTGACCTCAGTCTCATGCTAATAGAGGCTTCTCTGCCTCCCTTCAGTTCTCATGTGCATCCCTATTCTGATGGAGCAAACTTGGAGAGTGAAACAATGTGTGGAAGAGTTCATAGAAGTCCTTAGAAAAAGTTGAAGTGCATTCAGTGCGCTCGTCACGTGACTCTCCCTTTTATCGCATTAAACAAACTTTCCTTGTGCCTCTGGCCCCCAGAGGTCTTGTTAGCAGAGCAGCTTTGACTTTGATGATGCCAGCTTTCCAGGCTGAGTTTTTAGGGGACAAACCAACAAAGCAAAGGGTTAGAATGACGGACACAATACTTGAAATGACAATTGCATTTCAACGTTTTGGTTTAAAATAACTGCTTCTACTTTTCCATGTTCCGTTTTATTGGGAACAAGCTTCATGTGGGAAGCAGATGCGTTATTTCAGTTTGCGCCATTTGAAAGAGCTTGTGGCAGTTTCTGCAATTCTTCTCGCCATACAGTGCCGTAGAGAGACGCTATATGACAGCAAGGTGTTCTGACCATAGACATGTCTATGAGTGCACTGATGGCCATGAATCAGATACTGTTCCCCCTATGTTAAAGGGGGGAATGGCATCTGATGGGTGTATACAAATCCCGACAGGAGAGGGTCCTCCTTTTACAGTTCTCGTCAGATGTGATTTAATAAAAAAATGAATTCCTGAAGGCATGTTCTATCTCCCATGTGGGCCCCTTCTAAGCCTGCTGCAACCCCCACCCTACCTGTAGCTTCTCCCCTGATGTGATGTCACAAATATGTTACAATTGTGGGAGGAACTGTCTGATGTTGATTTCAAAATCAACACCAGTTACTGTTGGTGTTAATTTAGAAATAAACACTGAACAGGATTGCTTTTATTTTACTCTTTGGAACACCACAATCCTGTAGGAAAATTAACACTCATGTTGTTGAATTAGACTAAGCAAGTGTTGAATTAACACTGTATTTTAACATACTGGAAATCTAACACTTTTGAATTTGCTGTGTATCAAACTTTTGCTTACTTGTAAAAGCAACTAATAGTCTACACATTACTGACTTGTTCCGCTCTTAGTTTTAAAATTTTGATCTTACTCAATGTGTAACCTAATCTGAGGGATATGTGTCATTGTCCTCCTGCGTCTCCAGCTCCTGCGGACTTAAGTGAAGGATCCTGGCATGTAATTCGCATCTTGTAGCAGAAAATCGCCATGCTGTCCGACAAGCATCTGATTTCCCCGCTCCTGTTTCGGTACTTATGCGTGAAAGTGGAGAAGAATGAAGTGGAGTATCCACATCCAATGCATTTCATGTCATACTTTTGAGAAAGAAGAAAAACGTGAATGCTCGACAAAGACGAGAGAAGGAAAGAAAAAGCTCCAGAAGAGCTGTGAAAATAAATGAAAACTTTGAAACTGAATTTTGATGTTTTCCAATATTCTGATGGATTTCCTTCTGTTTCCTATGCCTCACACCTCTTTTTAAAATAATCTTTATTGTATTTTAATTCATTTTGTGACACATTTGGTTTTTGTATTTTTATTTAATTAGTGTCGGTCCCGGTTTTGTTCCAGTTTCGCAACTTTTTTCAGTTTCACATGCAACATTTGGCGGATCACTGTAAAAATCCATTTTGGAGGGTATCAAGTATGTTATTTTGAAATGGTTCAGCACTAGATACTGCTTTCTTTAGAAATAAATAAATAATCCTACCTATATTATATCATGAATGAAAACATCACCTTAGTAAAAGTTAAAAACGGTCATAAAACTTCAGCGTCAATTAGTTGAAATTTAAGTTTGGATTTAGTTTTAAGTGATAGTTTAAGTTTAGATCCACCTTAATGAGTGATAATTATATTAAAGTCAAACTGGCATGAAGCTGAGTGTTGTCATTGTCAGTGAATGGCACATTTTAGCTGTGACTCTCAAAACAGGCTTCTGCTAAAAGGCCAAATGTATTACTACAGAAACGTTTTAGGTTTTAATCCCAAATCAGTTATTTTTTGTTTATTTGTTTTTGGGGAAGTACAACAAACAGGAAAACAAATGTAATGATTATTTTGAATTTAAAGTAATTAGGAATTGGATACCATTTAACTGATTAAGTGTCTTTTAGGTAATAAATTACAGTTACATGAAGTTGTTTATTTTTTTTTTTAGCTTTTTTTTGTTTTTTTTTTTCAGATAAACTAAAAACAGCCTAATCAAAAACAACAAAAAATAAATGGTCAAAGTTTCACCATTTTTCTCTTCTTATTTCCAAGTTCCATGAACAACTCAGTCAATATTTCGACAGTTTTATTAATAAAATAATACATAAGCGAGCTTAATAACACAGTGGTGAAAGTCTACAGTGCAATGATAAACATTCAGTGAGTGAGTTTCCCCCATCAGCTTCACCAGGGCCGCCACACACGGCGCTCCGCGTTCCCAGCGTCAAGCCGCGGACTGGCGCATTCGGGGTTCCCGTCACGGCTGCTTTGCGTCTCTATGCTTCCCGTGGGAGCTTTCTGCGCAAAAACACGGGTCTGTTTGGCGTTAGATAACGTGTTCGTGTCTTCCGTGGCTAAAGAAGAGGCCGTGTGAGCCGTTCGGGGTTTCGGTATTACAGATCTGATCGGGTTCCTCTTTCCTTCGGGTCCATTTGCGCTGGGCAGCCGAAGCCTCCCCCCCTTTTCCTCCTCCTCCTCCTCCTCCTCCTCGTCCTCCGCTGCCTCAGGTTGGCTCTGGTCGCTGTCCGTGGTGCTGGACGCTTCACTTCTCCGCCAAGAGCGACACAACCTGTTAGACAGTTGCGACACCATCCAGCGCTCACTCCCGTTCAGGTGATCAGCCAGCAGCAGGTACTGGTTGACGTTTGCCAGGCAGTTCCGGAAGCCCAGCTGGTAATCAGGAAACTCAGAAACACCGGCGGAAACTGCAGCAAAAATAGAGGTGTGGGGGGGAAGAAAAGATAAATAACTTCTAGAAACACGTGTTGCTGCTTTAATGACTCGGTTTAAGTTAGCGACTCACTGCTCTGAATCTTTTGGAGGTTCCTCAGATGTTTCACCGTGAGCTCTAAGATGTCGGCTTTCTCCAGCTTGCGCTTTCGAATCTGAGAAAACAGTTTAAACGATCACTTTTGGATCACTCGGGTAAAGTTGCATGTTTTAGAAGTCCGGACATGTCCGCACTCACGCTGCTGCTGTAGTAGCTCTCCAGAAGCGACTTCAGCTCGTCCAGACATTGGTTTATCCGCGCTCTTCGCTTCTTCTCCATGAGAGGTTTTGAAACCTGTAAAAAGGTCAGGCTTTGGTTAATTTATTTTATTTTATTCCCCCCCCTTCATTAAGTTTCGTTATATCTATACCTTGCTTCCGGGTTTGGCTTTTTCACCACATTCTGATGTTGCCACCATTCTTTTGTTTTTTTTTTTTTTAGTCCAGATTTGATTTACTCTGCTTGAAGTTAATTTCTGTCCCTCTCCGCTGCCCTGAGCGGAGAATCCGGGGAAGCTTTTTATAGGCGCACCCAATTAACATGTCAATACAAACCATCCCGCCTGTCTCCTGCGCTCAAATGAGCATCAATGGCGTCATTCACCAGCATGAGCCAACCACCACTGCAGACCGACACGAGAACAGCAAGTATTTTAAAAACTGTTTTCATTTAAAGGCATTGTCTAAATTTAACTTCATCGTTTTTTTTCCCCGTCGCTCCACATTCTGAGTGTATTTTGTTAGAATATGATGCATACAAACAGATAAGCTAAAGAATTGACATTAAAGCCTTTTTAAATTCGAAAATGAAGATCTCAAATTGTTTTCAGCTTCCCAAAGTCAATCATTTGTGGAACTGCATGTTAGAACGCCGAACTTCCAGAAAAAAAATACCCCTTATCCCCACAGCATGATGCTGCCACCACCACATTTTATAACGAGGGTGTATGTGAGGGCCATGTGCAGTTTAAGTTTTCCACCACAAATAGTGCTGTGCAATTTTAACACTTAAGTTCACTTTTAGTATCAGTAAAGCAGAGCGTCTTTTACGCGTTTTCAAGCTGCAAACAGGTCATCTTGGGACATTTTTCAAACAAGGCATTGGTGCCTTCTGTCTTTAATGTTTTGTTTTTATTAATGTTTATGGAGCACATTTTTGCACAGTAATTGCAGAGAATTTTAGCAGGTTGCGCAAACTAATGGAAAACTAACACATTTACTCACACAAGTAAAGCCCAAGTTTATGCAGCAATTTGGATCCATCAAAACAGATTTGGTAAAAGCGGCCTACAAATCTAGCGGGCATATTGAAGGTCGGCCTACTACTGTATGTTTGTCTGCACACGTATAAAAATCAACGTGTGAGGGCGCGAGAAAAAAGAAGAAAACAGAGAAGCGTAAAAATGATAAAGATAAGCATAACGGGTTGCTGTTGGAGTGCAGAGAGGGAAGTGTTGACTCTTGCATTCAGGCTTTTATGTGTGAGTTTCACGCCACCTGGTTCAAGGCAGCACCGTGATAATTCCCCACCATGTCCACACAAGATTCTGATTTTCTGGTGCGCGCTGGTGGTAATAAAAAAAAACCTTTCTGCATTCAAATAATGCTGTTATCAGTCAAACTGCTTTGCTTTACACCAAACAGTAGAAACGACAAAAAAAAGGGAGAAATAAACAAATACAACACCTGCTTAAGTTGGACAGTGAAACGTGAACTTTACGGACGCTTTCTCATTTCTTTGGGACTTTTCGGATTCTTTTGGCTTTTGTGCGTCAGCAGTTTTTTGTCTTCGTGGCTTGCGGGTTCGGTGAGGCACCGAGGAGAATTGCGGGCCGCCCCCTCGTCCTTAGACTCTCGCCTCCCGATTTGCCACACTGCTCTCTGAAAAGGGTTAACTCTTGGGAACGCCGTGCCATTTGAAACAATGCGCTGACTTCAGGCTCAGGGAGGCTCAGTGCGCGTCCTGCGTGCGCACACACAAGACGGCGTGGAAATACTTAAATGTGTCTTAGATTAGTTTATATACTTTCTCATTTGCAGGGCCAAAGTTTAGAGTCGGGCTGCCAGTGTTTTCATAGGGGCTGAAGGAGCTAACCAAATAAAGTTGCCTTAAGCAATTATTTTTTAAATTTGGCTTTAATTTCCGGCTACTACACTGTAAAAGTTGCATTTGGATGTATAGGATATCAGTCATTCAAATTATTGGCGTAAACATAAGAATCGCGTTCAACAGTATATTATAATGTCATATTTAGATAACAAATCACTGCTAAATGTTTTAAAAGAGACACATCAGCGCTAAACCATTTCTTACTTCTTACCCGAGTTAAAGGACATCGGTTTATGCGGTTTATGGGGTCAAAGTCGTTCCTCTCCATGCAGCATGAATATTTCTGTATATTTAAAACCAACAGTTTTCAGACTAGAACATTTCTATTCATACATGGGACTCGACAGATCGAAGCTTCAATCCAATCATTTAGAAACTTTTAGACTCCAACTGCTACATGGGGTTGTCGGCCTTTTTATTTTTTAGATAAGTACTAATTGAATAAAAACCGAGAAATTGCCTTCCCATTCTGTGGCGCTCGAACCTTAGTATGAAATCTGTTCTGGACCCTCTGGTCTTAGTCGCCTTTCTGGTGGCTTTTGTCCCGGCGTTGCGGCACATAATTATCGTTTTCACGCCTGTTTTTCCCCCGCACAGCACCGTGGAGAGTTGATTTGGACATGCGGTCCTAAAAGCAGTTGTCGCCTCTCTTATTTTTTACCCCCCCCCCTATTTTTTGCACCCTTAATGATAGGCTTCACCTCTGATTACTCGCCTTGATTTAAATTAGTGTTGGGTAACTATTAGTGAACGTTTCTGAAGCGTGCCCTGTGGCAGATGACTGCAGGACGCTGGAAAAAAAAAAAACACCAAAAGAAAAAAAAAAAAACCTCGCAGTTCTTCCACATGGTGTTGCGCCACATCTACACATAAGAAAAGCGCAGCAAGAAACGTGTGCGTCCAAATGGAGGCAATAAGTGAGAGGCATTAAATGACACGCTAGGTGTATGTTTATAAAAAGGGATCGGACCTCTTCTCCCACTGTCACGTTTCAGCCGCGGGTCATTCATTAACCCGATCGGACCTTTGTCATGGATTCCCGCCGGAGGAGACGCGACAAAAACCGCTGCAATAATCGGACTATTGGGGAACTTGTTAACAACAATTAGTGCGGCAATTATGCAATTACTGCAATAAACTGCTTCCCCGCTGAAAGGAAAGTGGCGCATCTGCAAGTCAATGGCTACAGGCTTAATGACGGTGCAAAGATTTTAGCAGAAAGCGCGTTGAGACCATCGTGGTTCTTTACGCCAGGGTTTGGCAACCTTTCCAACCCAAAGAGCAACATTTATCCTGGCTTCCCTCAACACAGAATGTGCATCAAACTTCCTCGACAACGTATTTTACTTTATATCTGGAATACAATATCCGGAAATCGCTTCGGTGGGGCGGATGGATAAACGGATGAAGAAAATGTCAAGAAGTCCAAATATTTCCCCCAATCTATACATCTTACTCTATATTGATTTAGATCTGGAAAAATACTTACCTGGCATACAATAAAACATCGGGCTTTATGCAAAGGTATGTCTTTAATAAAAATAACAATGATCATTTTTAAATTACCGTGTCCATTTATTGGAAGCCAATTTTAGGCCACATCAATTAGCAGCATTCTATTCTCTAAAAACAAAACAAAAACAAAACTTAAAAAAATATTTATTCACCAAGTATTTTATAAAGGTTTTAGCTTATTACATGTTTGCAGGACACTGGTAAAATATGCGCCACCTTTGGGTCATAATTTGGCTCACGGAGAGCGGAGCAAATCGATGAACCGCCTTCCATTGAGCTGAACTCGAGTGTGGACCAAACCCTCATTGTGTGGACCGAGGGCGTCAGTACAAAGAGAGAGAGAGAGAGAGAGAAAAAGAGAGGAGAGAGAGAGAGAGGAGAGAGAGAGAGAGAGAGAGAGAGAGAGAGAGAGAGAGAGAGAGCAGGTACAAGAACAGGTGGACTGGGAGAAGGAAAAAAAACCTGAAAATATGTGGAGGATTTCAGAAGAAGCCACGCGACGGACGCGTTGGAAACTCTGATCAAACATCATATAGAAAAAAAAGTAGCGTCATGAATTTCTATAGACTTCTCCCCGGGTTATTTAAAGACTTCTTATTTTGGAGTGGCCACACAAAGGCCGCTGTTGTCCTGTGTGCGCCGGGGTTAGCGCATGAAAGGAGCAGAGGCCGCACATTAACATCGCTTAAGGTTTTTTTTTTTTTTCTCAAGGGCCGAAATGAACTGACCAGGAAAGTAACTTTATAACTGCGCTGGAGGATGAAGCCCTTTGTTGGCCTCTGAAATGAAAAGACACAAGAGCTCGACTAAAGGAGTCGGCCATTGTTAAAGACTGAAGCACATGGGCATTGATGCGTCTTGAATTGCAAAACATCTGCCATTTACTCTGAGGGAGTAGAGCAGGATTTGAATGAGAATAACCAGAGCAGATTTTGGCGCACTGCGTCCAGTCGCGCGTTAGGCGACAGTCACAAGAGCAACGTTTGATTTTAAGTAACATGATGATGAAATTACTTTATCTTTCAGCTTTACGGCGCGATGTCTTCTGAATTTAGACTGTAATAATGAAAGGTTAAAGAAAAGCACTTGACAAACGTTTAACTCTAGGTGTCATAATTACGAAAGCCGTTTAAATTTGTTGTTCGTAGAAATAATTACCAAAATACACCAATAGAATGTATGAATGTTATAGAAATGTAATGAAGGGACAAAATATATCAGCTTTAGAGCACATAATTACATAATTGTTTAGAAATGCATGGCAATATTGGTATACTTAATATTTTTCTTTTTAGTTTTTGCTTAAGAGAAGCAGAAAAAACCCCGAAATTTTTAAGCATTCGGTGGAGAATAAAATGTCAGAATGCATTATAACAAAACTGTCCAGTGTCAGTTGTTACTGATCCATGTCTGTTGAATTAAAGTAAGACTATTTTATGCCAAACCTTCGACCAGCAAACGCAAATTGACGTATTTCAAAGCACTTTTTTTTACTTGGACCTAACATGATGGACCAGTTGCAGCTCGATCCTTTCCCAGGGCTTTCCTCTTTATCTGGTCAAAAGTGGAAAATAGAAAGTTACAAGTGAAAAGACGCGGGGCGTTCCCGCGATTTTCCTCGCTCTATATTTCCTATTAGAAGAAAAATGTATGCTGAATCAGCAAAAACTGGGAAAAAAAAGCAAAACAAAATGAATAACAGCATTTATTAAACATATAACTTATCCGTGGCTGCAGCAGTTCTCAAAGCCAACAAGTTTTTTTTAAATACACTTCAATCTTAGATTAGATACTGGAAGTGATTTTTACATTAAATGCTAGGCAATTATAATTATTAGAATTACAACACACAGTACAGTAAATAGTTGGATTTTCTAGTTGGATTTTCTTTGTCCAATATAAGTTTTCAAAATATTACACAGGGTAGAGACTTTCTAAGACGATAGAAATGAAATAAGTATGTTCACCAACTAAACATTTCTCTTCTTGATGATTAGAAGAGTAACATTTCCCTGTAGATTGTGTCAATCTAAACTGGTGCTAATCGAGGCACCATCGTGTGTGGCTAAAGTAACTCTGAAATTGGTATGAAATTGTCAATTTGTAGGTGTCAGCGTCCCGCTCTGTAAGAAAAGTGCCATATGCCATGTTAAGTGGCACTTTTTTTACCAATTCGTTCCTAGTTTCACGGTCCGTCCTCCCATTTTTTCTCCCTTGCCTGGAAGCTGAGAAGCCACAACAAAATGGCAATTTACCCACCAGGACTGCGCCCCCCATGGGCCCCCTGGGGCAAGCCTCTTCCGTTTCACTTGGAGGGGCAACCCTTCCACCCCCAGTCCAACCGAGCATCTCGGCGTGAAGCTTTTACTTTTTAAAATGGGGGGGGGGGGGGGGGGGGGGGGAGATAAAGAGCAATAGGTTGCCTCAGCTCAGCACTTTTTTAAAACCAGTGCTGAGTAAACCCGGAAACAGGAAACAAACACACAGTGTTTAACTCTATACAAATTAAATTGAGATTAAGAAAAAAAGATACATGGACTTGGTTTGAAGGGGCTTATCTCTGACATCCAGCTTCATGTTAGCTGACTGAAAAGGTGAGGGCCACCAAGCGGAGTTTGCGGCTGCTTAGGGCCCCCTGCTGGCCTCACTTCTGTTTGACACATAACCTAGAAGTCAATTTCTTCTAGGTTAATTATTAGTCATATTCTGAAAATAGTTTATATAAGTTACTGAACAAACAATTATTATCAGTATTGAAATCCTCTGTAGAACTCATCAAACTGGTATTTTCATTAGTTAAAAAGGGGAAACCATAAAGTACCCTAGCTGAAAGCCTCATAAAACTTTGGCCAGACTCTGGAAAGGGTGGATGTTGATCTTTGGTAAATAAGTTCCCTCTTAGTGGTTCCCTCTGAGGCATCCTTGTTGGTGTAGCACTGTGGCTTTTTCTTCTAATGAAGCATCTCGACCAACCAGACTTCACAAATCCAATCAATATTTCCTGTGATCAAGCCAACAAACGCCTCAAGATGACATTTGATGTGAATTGACAGCAAATTGAATTGATTTGCATTGAGCCAAATTAGAATATTTACCTGCACTGAATTACATTAATTAGATTTTAATTGCATTCATATAGTTTCTGCAAGTTTCATTCAAATGGAAACAGTTTCCTGATTTAGAAATATAATGAAAAAAAAACAATGCAAGAGAGGAAAAATGTGTTGACCATATAATGAATGTCAGCAAATATACAATGATGTTGGCTTTGGCTGCTGCTACTGGCTCTGCAAAATGTTTGTACTATCTAGAAGCAAAATATTGGTTTCCATAGTCACCTCATGATTTTTCAGGGTGAAATACTTAAAGGTTTTATCAGATTGAATGGGCTTCCTAAGACAGAACTTTTCACCATTCAATATTATATCATCAATCTTTGATTGTTCTCTGCTATAATCAAGGTAAAATTGTGTATGAGTGAACCAAATGACTGAATTGTAAAGAAATGGACTGGAATCAGCAAAAAAAATATTGATTTGGACTCTAAGGATGAATTTGACCAGTTCGTCTTGTAAAGTGCCCTGAGGTGGAATTTGTTGTAATCTGGCTCCAAATAAATAACTACAAATGTAAAAATAATGTACTTACTATTGAACTTTATTTTCATAAACAAAACAAGAAAATCAACTCTCTCTCTCTCTCTCTCACACACGCAGACACGGAAGGATGGTTGTTTAGCCTGCTGCATTAAAGTGGCGCCCTCATGTGGTTAGAATAGAAGTCAGTCTCAAATAGAAAATATTATCCAACTCGTTCTGGTATTAAGGAACATAAATTTTACTAAATAGTGCCATTTTGTAGCACAATAGAGTAACAACGTCAATTTCAGTTGTTGTAAAGAATACTGTATATATCAAACGTACATTTAAAGAAAGTTGACTTTGCAATTTGATATGTTGAAATTGGTCAGATTCCAGAATTTCTCAAACATACCTGCAGCGTTGTTTTGACTCATTCATGCACAGATGTGATTGGCACTGTAATACTTAATCAGAGCGTCTACTTGCTGATTGTTTTGGTGTAGTTCTGTATGAGACACTGAAAGTATTGCGTGTGTTTTTTGTGGGACTGAAAAATAATGATGTAACATTTTGGCAGAAAATAAAACAGCAAAAACGAGTAGAGGCTGCAGAGCACTGCGAGAGCGTTCAGAGACTGGATGAACTTTCCGTGGTAGAGCATATAAATGGTAACAAACAAGATCCAGGTGAGGATCAGCAGCAGCAGGCAGAAGGTTATGGCTTTGGCTTCATTGTAATTCTTTGGAAGGTCTTTTCCCATGTAGGAGAAAATGAAGCAGAGGCAGCTCAATAGGCAAAGTAAAACAAGAGAAAAGGAGGTTGCTTCTAGATTCACAGAACAGAAGAGCACAATTTGGTCATGGTGCCATGATGTTTCGTTGTAAGGTCTGGGAGAATCGCAGGCAAAGCTAACAATGAGTAGCAGGGCCTGAGCTGTGAATGCTCCAGTGACGAGCAGCCATTGGCCGTGATATTTAGTCCACCATCTTTGGAGTTTGGGGAACTTGGCAGCTATTTTGAAAATGCAAACAATCTGAAAAGAGCGCACAACAAAACATGCCAGACAAACTGTGAAGAACAATAGAAAGGGAAAGTATCTTAAGATGCACGAAGCATTTGTGGGTTTGCCAAAGTAAAAGAACACACTGACACTGCACAGAGCGAGGCAGCCTAAAATCAGGAAGCACATCGGTCCTCCAGCAGATCTGACAACAGGCGTGTTGTAGTTGAAGACAAAGAGAACAGATATGGCTACCGTGAGGCCCACTAAGATGGAGGCTCCAACCATGATCAGCACCGCCCCCAAGTCTGTGAACGATATGAACTCCACCAGACGCAGGTTGCATGACGTACTTCCTTCATTAGACCACTCTGTGTCCTTACAGTTAATGCAGTTGTAGGAATCCTCTAAAAAAATTGAGACATAAACAAGTTAAAACCCCTTTAATTAAATAACTGACTCAGATGAGGAGCACTAGCTGGTATAAAATCTTTTTCATTATTAACGATTTTCTTACAATGCGCTTATAACCGACATATGTTATTGAAAATAACCAAAATGTTAAATATTAAATAATAATTTTAATAAGACATCCTCATACGTACTTGTAACATTGATGTATGTGTCATTTGGACAAATTTCACAGGTAAAGCAGCATCTGTGGATGTAATTTTGCTTTCTTGCATATCCGCCAGGACACTCTGGGGTGCAAAGAGAAGTGGGAACCTTTTTAAGGAACAACAAACATAAAAAATGAGCACACACAACTTTCATATAGCTTTCAAAGCAGTTTGTCAAAATGTTTAGTTTATGTTTTTAAGTTGGCATCTGAGAATGGTAATTACAACAATCTTCACTCTGTTCAGCAAGTTTATTTAGTTTCCAGTGAATACTTTAATATTTAGCTGACTTAATGAAAAGCTTGATTCTCAATGATTGCTGCTTTTGCCATCCATCCATCCATCCATCCATCCATCCATCCATCCATCCATCCATCCATCATCCATCCATCCATCCATCCATCCATCCATCCATCCATCCATCCATCCATCCATCCATCCATCCATCCATCCATCCATCCCAAACAAGAGAGTGCTTACTTCTTTATTTGTGTGCCAGATGATTTCAGTACTGTTGATGTAGAAATTGACTGTTGGATAAAATTTATAAAATCCAAACTTCTGTGCATCACCAGTACTGTTCCAGAAAATGAGGAAGTACAGTCCAAACTTCAGGTCGCCATTTTGATCAAACTGAATGGTGTGGTTTAACAGAGTGAAATTGGACTTCTGGAGTTCTGCTAGAACCTTAAATGGATAAACGACAGTCAAATGAATAGTAGAATAATAGTACTTAATTAATGTATTTTTTTTCTCCAACTACATCTCAAAGTCATGAAAAAAATTTCAATGATTCACTTGAGTATGTGGAAGATTCATGTACCAGACTACTATCTTTTTAATAGTTTATCACACAGGTATTAAAAGATACCTTAAAATTCCACATTTATTAAATGAATGCATTTTGAAACCTTGCAAAAAACAAAATAAAATAAACATTTCCCAACAATCCACATTCATGAAGCTATTGCAAAATAATTAAATATAGTAATTTTCTAAACTCCTTTAAAGGTGCAACTAAACTTAAATTGCTGAAACGAATGATCACATCCTTACCATGTTTGGATACACTGTGATATTATTACAACCCTCTTTTTCACACTTTAAGGTCTTGTGCAGTGCATGAGCGATCGCATACACAGCAGAATACACAGGAAAGGAGAAGGATGGGTCTGCCTCCAGGATCCTTTGTGCACTCCAGTCACTGCAGTTGAAAACCTGATTGCCACACATCTGCTGCCCATCGTAGCCACACTCGGTCGGACGCTCAGCAGAACGGATGAAATCACCAAAACCAGGAACTGTCACAATCGGCTGGGCCACACCAAGCACCGTTCCAATGCTTCGTATTTCTTCCATCTTAGGCAGGTGTTTATTCAGAGACCATGCATCATTTGCTATCCAAACTTTGTTGGTGACGTTAAAGCGGATAGCTGACTTGATGAGAACTTCGGCAGCCACTTCATCTGTGAAGACAACGATTACGCGTATCCTCAGCAGGTCAATGTGACTGAACAAGATAGAAAAATTAATGTCAGCGTTGAGGTCTTTGGTGTATCCTATGCAGATGTCAGTGTCCCTGACCCGATTCACGAATAAGTCGAGGCCATCGCTGCCAAAATCATCGGCAGTGTAAAGGAAAGCGACCCAGCGCCAGTTGAAGTGCTTCAGAACAGTAACAATCACCTCTATAACATTACTGTTGGGATGCACTGTTCGTAGGAACGATGGGAATTTTTCTTTCTTAGAAAAAATAGAAATGGAGGATCCATAATTAACCTGCCAAAGAAGAGTTACAGAAAAATTCAGCTTCACTAGTTGACGTTTGAATTTTAGCTTGATACATCACCTGATATTGTGATTATAGCTTTCAATACTTACCATAGGAATGAGATCCACCATAAAAAACGGGGCTACAGTGAGGGCCTGAGTGCTTATGAAAGGACCAACCACTGCTATCACCTTGGACAGTTCTGTGTTTGGCTCAACCCAAGGTCGGACCTCACCATTCACTGATATGAGCTTTAAAATTCCCGGGAAGCTAAGCGTGTCCGAGCAGTGATCAACCCTCTCGTAGCCCAGAGTCACATTTGGAAGCAGGCTGGTGGAATTGTTGATTTCTTCCACCGCGAATCTCATCAACTGAAACCTCCGATAATTTGAGATACTGAAACACTGACTGAGGACAAGAAGGCAAAGTATCAGAACAAACCGTAACAACTCCAGAACATTTTTTTATTTTCAAATCATCACTTTCAACCCGCAATTCGTATTTACTCAATTTATCTTTGTCGATAAATGCATTGTCTGTGTAGTCAATCCAACACGTACGTTAGTCTTATTGAGAGAGTATATTTATATCCAATTTTAAAATGTTGCTCTTTTGTCATTTTCCCTCATGAATCACTGTCGTAATTTAACTCACGTCGAGCAGTCCAGAGCTTCTGGTCGGCGATGGCGACCAGCGCCCCAGGCGTAATGAATTTCAAACAGTCCACCTATCAAAAAATCCCCGTCCAGATGAAACTCTGAGGTCGGATTGGTGCATCGAGTTGAAGCACGCAAAAAGGTTTCAAACAAAAGCACAGCAGCAAGAAGAAGGTGTTTCATTTTGGCAGCCCTCGTCGTCTGCTGTGTGCTACAGCGAGAATTAGCTCTGTTTATAGTTTGTTGTGATAAACTGGTGTCGGTCAAGCCTCTGTCGTTTCTCTTCACGCATGAGAAAATACAGGACATCTGACAAATGCAGGCCGGTACATGGTTGAAGGAGTTTTTACAAATCAGTATGCAAAAGAATCATGCTGGACATTTAACAACAAGCAAGTTTAATGATTCAGTCAGGTTATAAAGCAGTGAAAGTGTTCAGGAGCAAATGTGTTAGTCTTTACATTGACAAAGAACAGTTTCTTTACTGATTTGATGGCAATGAAGCCCATTTTCATGCTAGGTGGCTCGGTGGATTTTAGATCCACTGTATTATTTGTTAAATACTGACATCCAGTGTTGTCGATTGGACATTACATCAATATAAATGAAAAGGTAGAGCTTGGCTTGCTGTTATATAAAAACAAAATGGCCTAAAGCAGACTTAATATAAATACAACGGTTTTTGCAGCGTTAGGGTTTAAAAATGTTGAGTGTATTAAGAAAGTTTACCAGAAATATTTGATAGCTCCAGACAGATTTTTTTCTGAGGATGAACTATGCAACCAACACGACTAACAAATGTCCTATAATATCTAAGTTAGAGTAACTAGTATGTTCCGTATTTGGCCAATCCATTCCCTCAATGAAACACTTTTGGAGCTCTGCAGATCCGTTTGATTATTTGTTAATTCTTCTGATTAACAACAAAGTTTTAATTCTTCTTTATGTGACGATTTGATTTTTCTGTGTGTTTATTTAGGTTTCTGTGTTCAGTTGAGTCTCTGTGTTGCCCCCAGCTGTCCCTTGTTTCCCCTGATTGCCTTCCTTGTGTATTTAATCCCACCTGTGTTTCCCACTCCTTGTGGCTATTCAGTTGTCTGATGTCATTGTTTCAAATCGCGCACCGGTGCTTCCAGTGTGTTTGAGTTATTGGCCTCATCGTTCACTTGTGCTGCCTGGATTTCTGTTCACTCCTTCATTAAACCATCAACAAACCTGAGTCCACCACATCTACCTCACCAGCAACAAAGCCACCAATCATGACACTTTAACCGAAACAACATAAAACATAACAGCTGATGTATTTAAACAATTTGAATCAAAAAAACCCAAACAAAAACTAATGGATTAATTGCAAAGAAAAATGTTTTGAAATACTGTACTCAACCTAATTTTGGACATGTTCATTTTATTTGTTGCTTTTAATTCATTCATGTGAGAGACATCAGCTGCCTAAGAAGTACTTGAAAAAATCTTTGCATGCATTTGGAGGACATGCAGATTTCATCCAAAACAAAGATTCATGCCAATAGTTCTCTTGCTAATTTTCCTTTCAGTTTGGCTAAGACACAAATGATAAAAAGATGCATCAAATCAAAACAAAAATAGGTTATGAAACTTTACACAGTGTTATTTTTTCATTTAGGTTGATTCAGAAAATCAGGCCTGTTGCCATATTAAGACATGCTGCTACATGAGTCAGTATTGTTTCAGTTAAGTCAGGATTCACACACTCATACACATTACTTATATGCAACATACCACTTAACAAAAAGGTTCTTCTTATATACTACTTCCAACTAGTATTATCTAATATACTGTAGCGTGTTGCAATCTGTTCATTTACTCATAACACCTTTGAAATAAAAACGTATTTGAGACGCAGCCTCATTATTTGTAGATGCATTTCAATAAGATCAATCAGAATAGAGACACAAACAGAGATGCAAATTAATTTAAGCCCGGCTCGTTGGTGTATGTTAAGATCCACCTCCTCTTACAAATGATCCCTGCATAATTTGAAATTAAACCACTGAGCTCATTTGTTCGAGGAAAATTTGCAATCAGACCACAGACTAAAGTGACTGATGGGCAGCAATGTCGCCCAAATTTGAATTCAGGTTGGCAGCTTGTGGAAAGGCGGAACACATTGTCCCCTGTGGGCGGAAGGGATGGGCACTTACTGAAAAAGACAGAACAGACACAAAAAGGAAAAGAGAAAATGTTCCTCTGCAAACAGAGCAAAGAATAAGGCCTCAAAAAAGGGGAAAAGAGGTATTTTTATTAATTAATTCATGAGTTTTTAGTGCGGCCTTTGGATAATAAAGCTTCTATGATGACATGATCAAACTTGAGGGAGTCTGTAATAGTTTTAGTTGGACTTTCTACAGGAGGTGAAAGGTCAGACTCAGGCTTGTCACCAATCTGGAAACAGTCACCAGTTGCCCAAACAATATTCTGACTATTTACTTTGGATCCAAGGCTTCTTCAAAGATGCCGTCCAATACTCCCCATCTCATCACACAGATTCCCTGCTGTGAAGCCCCTTCCTCAGGGAGTTCTGTAGAAAAAAAAACTTGATGCAATGCATTCTGAGATTTGAAGTATTTACCAGTCCCTGTATGAAGTTCGGTGCTTGATTTCCTTTCATGGTAGACCCAATAAAGATGCACAAAAACAGTGGAGCACTCATAAAAGTGATAAAAGTGGGTTAAATGTGTCACTTTATTGTATATTTGTGGGTGAGTACAGCTGAGAGCGTGGCCAATCATGCCAGAAATTCTTTCACAGATTTGTTTTATTTTTTACATAAAATTCAGATGTCACACATATTTAATTTCCATTTAGTAGTGTTGGAGTTAACCATTACAACTTGGGTCAAACATTTTGGCTCCTCTAAAACGTTTGCTTGAAACTTGTCCAATTATTCCTGATTCTGCTCTAGCTTGTTTGTTGGTTGCCATGGCAACGGATTGTATGTAATACCGATTTATAGAGCGAGAAAATGCAGAATAAAAGTTGTTGGAGCTATGTTTTCTTTATTTCTTTATCCATTTGAATTTTGTTACTTTATTCTTCAATTTCTATTTTTTGTATTTACAGAGTTTATTTGTAGGTTGATAATTGTTGATTTTATTTTTTTTGTTTTATTTTCTTTATTTTCTAAATTTAGACATGAAGTAATGTGGGTCAGTCCACTTTCTATAAATGCAGGGGCCTGAAGGACCAGCAGGGATTTGGGTTTTGGCCGATGGTTTTTAAGAGTGGTAGCATGAGAACAAATGAAAGTTTGATCTCTGTAATTGTTTGAGTGAAAGAGGAAAATAAATCACCAAGAACAATCAATAAGTTTGGATATTGAACCTTGTTTTGCCCGTGTCTAGAAACTTGACCCCAGTGCATTAGTAGTGGCTTGGAGAAACTTTATTGGATGTTTTGGCTTGGCAAACAGTCAGAAGTGGTTCTGTTTGGTTCTTCACCTGTCTATCAGCTTTATTGTACCTTTATTCTGGCTCACTGCAGCCGCTGCAATTCCTAAAACAAGTGACAAAAACTGAGCTGATCCCCTGAGTTCTCAAAACCTGGTGATATTTACACCCTCCCTGCCACCCTCTTGCCACCCCATAAATATTTTTCAAGATCCGCCCCTGCTGGTGATGAACTCTCTCCCTTACAGCGAGAGAACGTTTATATCTGATGAGTTTTCAGTTTTACAGAAATTGACACAAAAAAGGCAAAATTATTACAGAGGACCAACATTCAGAGTCTAAAAATACTGTGATGTAAATTTGAATATCTAGTTCTACATATCTACATCATATATCTCATGTCATGTGACTATTAAAGCGATCATTTGGACCCTAAACTTATTTTCATCTTTTCACTTAGGTCCTGAGTCAACCAACTCTCGCTGTGAGTCTATTCTAAAACCTACAACTAAAAAGATAGAGCGATAAAGGGAGAGAGAGGTAAAAGAGAGGAAGTATAATCTAGCTCATTCTTACAGACATCAGCCTGCAAGACGAAAATAAAAGTCCTGGTGACCAAATGATCTTAGAAGGTCTACATTCAAGGACTTCGGTTCTATCGTTCATTGACGTCAATCTGTGACGTGTGATTCGGTCTTTGAATATGTCTCCGGAGGATGACGTCATCAATGACGAGCTGAGTTACTACGTGCAATATTTGAATGTAGGTAATTTTCCCTTTTCATCTTGTTGTGTAAAGCTTGTCAAAGTGAAACATCTCTAATAAAATAATATTTTACCATCTTACTTCTAATCTAGCAGGCTTAAATTAACTGTCAGGTTTTATTTCAACACCTTTAAAGTATACGTGTTCACACCAGAAAGTGCTAATTTAACTCTTTTTGGAGAGTTGGTACCTTAGCTTTAATTAAGTGTTAAATACCAAATCTGTCTGGAGTTAGTTATTTAACACTGAGTAACCGCAACTCGGTGTTAGAACTTAAATATCATTAGTATTTTTTGACTTCATAAGAATTTTTTTGTAATTAATACTAAACGGGTGTACATTCTTTGGAAAATAAACATCTAATAAAGAGGCAATGATTTTCTGAGATGCATTTATTTCAAAACAGTTTTCAACGTTGAATACACTGAAATGCAAAGTATCGCTATTTACATAAAACATCACCTTTCATTGTTTAAATTAGACAAAACACAGATACATAAACTATGAGAGACACTCACGCTCATTTACCTTGAATTGATGGACCAAAGACAGAGTGGACAAACCCTGTCACTTGTGTCACAATTTTATTATGCTTCTTCTGCTTGTTTTCATATTTTTTACAGCTAAAGTGTGATTCATGTTGTAAAGTGCTTTGTGACTCTAACAGTGAAAACTGCTCTATAAATACACTATATTTACTTACTTACACTTTCCTTTGAAGATGCTACTGGGAAATTGTTTTGGTATAATTTTGAATAAGATCTTGGAAGTATTTCTGTGTGTTTTTATGAGCCTGAAAAATCATAATGTAACATTTTGGGACAAAATACCACAAGAGGAAAGAGTAAAGACTTGAAAGAACTGCCAAAGCATTGAGAGTGTGGATGTACTTTCCACGGTAAAGTAGGTATTCAGTAGCATAAACTATCCAGGTGAGGATCAGCAGCAGCAGGCAGAAGGTTATGGCTTTGGCCTCGTTGTAATTCTTTGGCAGGTCTTTTCCCATGTATGAGAAAATGAAGGAAAGGCAACAAAGGAAAGGGAGAATAATAAAAGAACAAGAAGCTGCAGCGAGATTTAAGTCACAGCTAAGAACAATTTGGTCCTGGTACCATGATGTCTCATTGTACGGTCTGGGAGGGTAAAAGGAAAAACTAATGAGAATCAACATGGCCTGAGTTGAGAATGTGCCTGCGATGAGCAGCCATTGGCCGTGATATTTTACCCACCAGCTTTGGAGTTTGGGGAACTTGGCAGCTATTTTAAAAATGCAAACGATCTGAAAGGAGCGCACAACAAAACATGCCAGACAAACGGAGTAGCACAGGACAAATGGGAAATACCTCAAGACGCAAGAAGCATTTGTGGGCTTACCAAAGTAAAAGAATACACTGACACTGCACAGAGTGAGGCAGCCTAAAATCAGGAAGCACATCGCGCCTCCAGAAGATCTGACAACAGGAGTGTGGTAGTTGAAGGCGAAGAGGAGAGCTACAGCCAGAATGAGACCCAACAAGATGAAGGTCCCGGCCATTACCAGTATAGCTCTGCTATCTGTGAAGGGAACGTACTCCACCAGCCGCAGACTACACGATGTACTTCCTTCTTTAGACCACTCTGTCTCCTTGCAGCTGATGCAGTTGTAGGGATCGTCTGTTTCACAGTAGAGATAAACAGTCAAAAACATCTAGAAGATTCGAGACAGGTTCAGTTCTCTTCTATTTTTAACAAATTCGCTAAGAGAAGCAAAGGCAACTTTAGACTCAGTGAATACATTTACTGTGTCATGTTCATTCAGCTTTGTAGAATTTGACATCCTCTTTTAAAGATCACTATGTGAAGTAAATTTTTTTTGCTATTATATAATTTTTTAATCACCATAAGAATCCTGGTTTATATCATTTGCTGGTGAGGCAGCAAGACAAATTACCTATTTTCATCAGTAAATTAAGTTGTACTTTTACAAGTACCAAAAAAGCAAATATATACACAGTCCAGTCACATTAATGTGACCACCACGTACTTTCCACTTCAGAGTTAAATAACCAATCACAGAAGGCAGGTGGCAGCACAGTGCAGTTGAGCGTATATAAAGGGTGTGTGTGGGCTTCGGAAAACATTTCAATCGTTGGCGTAATGCAGAAACGAAGCGATTTATCCGACGTCCAAAAGGGCATGATCATTGGCTTTCGGGCCAAGGGTGGAAGCATTTCCGAAACGGCTGAGTTTGTGAACTGTTCGCGTGCCGCCGTGGTAAAAGTGTACCGTGCATGGCAAAATGGGACTGTCCAAAATCAACGACGTGGCAAATGTGGTGCACCACGGGCCATAGATGACAGAGGCGAACGACGGTTGCGGAGATGCGTTCGGGCAGATAGACGGGCTACCGTTGAGCAACTGACCACTAAAATGAACCAAGGGGCTACCACAAGTGTCTCCCAAACCACTATTCAGCGAACATTGCTGCGTCTGGGCCTCCGAAGCAGACGCCTGGTTCGTGCACCTATGCTGACTGGTGTTCATCGACGACGAAGGCTAGAATTTGCACACCAGTACAGCAGCTGGACGTCCACTGAGTGGCGACAGGTAGCGTTTTCAGATGAATCGCGTTTTATGCTCCATCGGACAGATGGACGTTGGCGTATAAGGCGTGAAACCTCTGAAAGGAACCACCCTGCAACCATTGCAGGAACGGTCCAAGCTGGAGGCGGGAGCATTATGGTCTGGGGAATGTTTTCCTGGCATTCTCTGGGTTCACTGATTATTGTGGAAGGCACGATGGATCAATACAAGTACGCATCTGTCCTTGCGGACCATGTCCACCCCTACATGCGCATTGTTTTTCCTCAGGATGATGGCATCTTCCAGCAGGACAATGCGAGGTGCCATACAGCTGCCAGTGTACGTGCGTGGTTCGAAGAGCACCAGGATGAGTTTACCGTCCTCCCCTGGCCAGCAAACTCACCTGACTTAAACCCAATCGAGCATCTGTGGGACCATCTCGATCGAGTTGTTCGCGCCATGGATCCTCAACCGCGTAATCTAGCGCAGCTGGCCACGGCATTAGAGTCGGCATGGCTCAACATCCCAGAGAAGACCTTCAGGGACCTAAGTGACTCTCTTCCTGCACGTCTCGTAGCAGTTCGCTCTGCGAAAGGTGGTTATTCTGGCTTTTGACAGATGGTCACATTAATGTGACTGGACTGTGTATATATTTATATTATATATATATATATATATATTTTTTTTTTTCATAATGAATTGACAGAACCAATTCATTGTGAGCTTTAAATATATATATTATATATAAGTAATATATATAATATATATATTTTATATAGCTCACAATAAATTGGTTCTGTGTGCAGTTAAGCCCAAATGCATACATACCTGATTCAGATTGAGTTTTAAAACTATTTTCATTCAACCAAGAAGTTTGTAATAGTGGATTAGAC
This sequence comes from Poecilia picta, assembly GCA_033032245.1. Taxonomy (NCBI): domain Eukaryota; kingdom Metazoa; phylum Chordata; class Actinopteri; order Cyprinodontiformes; family Poeciliidae; genus Poecilia; species Poecilia picta. The sequence continues at coordinate 23,350,671 of CM065359.1, read as the reverse complement.
ATATAACAAGCTCTGTTAATGTGAAATAAATTGATCAATATTGAAAAAAAAATTATCAGATTAATCACATATTATTTAAATTTTAGCTTAAAAATTGCATAAGTGAAAAATAATTTATACCATTTTCAATAATCAATGTAAAATCTTTATCGACATTAAAACTATAAACCCTTCTTATTATTGCCGAGCATCTTTTTGCATATTTCCCTGTTGGCATTGTGAGGATTTACTGTATCTTTGGTGAATTTTGGGTTTGATTGTAGACAGAAACAATTCTTACATTTCCAGTCATTTACCTGTAATGTTGACATATGCTTCAGGTGGACATATTTCACACCTGAAGCAACATTTATAGATTCCAGTTGTTTTTCTTGCATATCCCGTTGGACATTCGGGGGAACAAATTGCAATCGGAACCTGTAAGAGACAGTTCATTAGCGCAGCACAGGGGAGCTTTATCATCACATCTATAGAGCAATCATCAACCACATATGAATCCCAGCCTGAATTAGTTCACATTTCTGAGTGTATTACTAATAAAATAAACTTACCTCTCCACCTGTGTGCCACTGAATTTGGGTATTGTTGATGTAGAAGCCAGGAGATTGGTTGAAATGGTAGAAGCCAACTTCCTGAGCATCGCCACTGTGGTTCCAGAAAACTATTGAAAAGTGTCCAAAATTGGGATCTCCATTCTCATCAAATAGGACACTCTGGTTCAGCAATGCGAAGTTGGACTTCCTGAGTTCTTCTACCACCTAACATAGATTGCGCAACAAACCAAGAACTGTCTTCAACGTACAATCATGATGAACTTTGAAAGTGGTTAGTGAATCAGTTTTTGAAAAGCAATGAAATTAAATGTTATATCAACTCACTTCTAAGTACTTTAGGGTAGATCATCTCAAAACAGCACATAATTTTGAAGTAGATGATACATGACATTAAATATTGTTTGCAAATAAGAATCTGAGAAAACATTTGTGCAGGTCGATTCACTCTGACTCTCGGACTGGAAAAGAGAAACGTTTGAGAAGAGAAAGATCGATACTAAAGAAAGGCTGCTCTTCTTCAAAGTGTTGAATCAGGGACCTTAAATGCATCGTGCATGTTTCAGATTTTTAAGAACACTTTTATTCCATTTCATTGTTATGTATGTGTTTTGTGTTGGGTTATTGGGGAAGAAGTGCAAATAAAAAAGTTCAAATTAAATTTTGTGGCTTTAATGAGACAAAAATTTCAATGTTTTCAGAGATGTAAATCCTTTTGCACAACACTGTGTGTGCAGGTACAAAATATGCAAAACATCCATGAAGTCTAAGCCGTGACATTTGCAATTAGTTTTGCATCAACCAGCGGAATTATGTAACTTTTACTAAATGGGGATTTTAAACAGGGAATTCTTGAACAAATTTATGTAAAGTGCAAAAGATTAATGAATACGTACCATAAATGGCTGCACTGGTATAGCGTCATCACATCTGCCAGTTTCACATTTTAGGATGTTATGTAAGGCCTGGGCAACAGCATGCACAGCGGAATAAATCGGGAAAGAGAACGACGGATCTGCTGCAATAATTTTTCCAGCAGTCAGATTTCTGCAGTTGCAAACCTGATTACACAACATCTGATGCTCGGCATCTGCTTTGAGAGCCCGCTCTGCAGTAAAGTAGATAAAATCATCGAAACCAGGAATTGTTACCACTGGCTGAGCAACCCCGAGTACAGTTCCGATATTTCCTATTCCCTCCAGTTTGGGGAGCTGTTTATTTAAGGACCACCCGTCATCCGCTATCCACACTTTGTTGGTGACGTTCTGCTCAATTGCAGTTTTGATGATGGCTTCGGCGTAAATCTTTGGAGCGAACACAATGATCACATTTAGTTTTTGTTCCTCCATCTGTTTGAAGACTAGTGAGTAATCAGTGTCCTCGGAGAGGGCCTTGGAATAAGCCAGGCAGATGTCTGTGGTTTTAATCCTTTTGGTGAACATCTCCAAGCCGTCAACGCCAAAGTCATCGTAGCTATGGAGGAAAGCAACCCAGCGCCAGTCGAAGTGTTGAAGAATCATGACAATCACACCTACAGTGTCCTGATTGGGGTGCACTGTTCGTAGAAAAGATGGGTATTTGCGTTTTTCGGAAAAGACTGAAGCAGAGCTTCCGTAACTGACCTATTGGGATACATAATCATTTTTAGTGTAAAATTGGTGTACATAAAAAAGTAATAAATAAGTGAAAGGTATGCAAGGATATTTACCACAGGAATGTGATCCACCATGAAAAATGGTGCGACAGTCTTGGCTTGTGTGCTTGTGAAAGGACCAACCAGTGCTATCAGTTTGGACGGATTCTTTGGCGGCTCACGCCAAGGTTGGATGGAGCCATTGACGGAGATGAGCTTGAAGATATCTGTGAAGCTAAGCGTGTCCGAGCAGTGGTCAAACAGCTCATAGCCAAGGGTGACATTTGGCAGCAGGGTGGTGGAGTTATTTATTTCCTCAACTGTGAACCTCATCAACTGAAACCTTCGGTAATTTGGAAGAAGGAAAATCTCCCTGCGGGAAAGGAAATGATGAACTGACGGAGGCGCAACAGATGTGCATTTCTTCATCGATGATATTGTCTTTAAAAGTGCTATCTTTTCAAAAGAGTTAGACTTACAGACTTTGTTAATGAATTGATCCCACTCACCTGGAACAGTCGATGGATTCAGGTCTTTTCTGAGAAGGAGGTGAACTGATATAATGGATGTCAAAAAGTCCACCAAGTAAATAATCTCCCTCTAGTTGAAACTCTGAGTGTCTCAGTGTGGATTTTGTGATGCCTTGGAGAAAAAGTCCCATCAGACACACGGCAGCAATAAGATGTGTCATGCTCACGATTGATGTTTGCCGGTCTGACTTGAACTGTCAATGGATTTGTTAGATGCTAGTGATGCTGAACCCTATTCATTTCCATGCTTGTGGTAACAGAATTCATACTGAGAAATGGTTGAAGGGGAATTCACAAATTAGCTTGCAAAAGCATTATAATTACTCCTGTGTTTTCACAGTAAAACAGGGTTTGAAGTTTAATAACTCTACAAAAAATCTGATCTCACTCTTTTACGTGTTTCCTCTTTTAGCTTATGTAGGAAAATTACAATTTAATTCATAGTTGAGAACCTTTTTTAAAACAGCAATTCTCAGTCAGTACAGTAACATTACAGCACAGAACACAGATGGTGGAGATGAAAAATGACATATTTTCCCCTGTCGTCTTAGAGTTTCAGTTCCTTCAAAAAAGAAACATTTTATACACACTTCATTCTGCTCCTTTTACAACCATGAAGTTACACATGCTAGAATGACTTACTGTGTTGTACAAAAGCTCTCCTGGTCCTTCCACTTATTTCATTTAAGATTTTCCCTGACTGACTTTTTAGCATGATTTTTGAGGTTGTAACATGGTAAAATAAGGAAGGGTTCAGGAAGCAATAATACTTTTGCAAATAAGTCCTCATCTTTCAAATGGCAGGATTTTATGCAACTATGTTGCATATAATAAACTCTTATCTTTATATCTAGATGCACATTTAAATTTACCCACCAGCCCCCCACTATGTCACACACTTTATCAAAGAATGAACTATTTCAAATCTGGTCAAATGTAGGTTTATGTGATTTATTTTCTTTTGTTCTCATTAACAAACAAACAAACAAAAACAAACCAACAAACAAACAAATCTGACTGACTGACTGACTGACTGACTTGACTGCTCTTTCCTTGGTGTTTTATCTACTGTCCACCACATTCTCTTCTTCTCTGTTGGTCAGTCACTCCTTTCAAAAAGTAAACATGATTAATTGCAGCCACATCAGAAATGTTATTTCCCTGTTGTCAATTTTACCACCCAGGCGCGAACAGAATATTACATTATCTGCTGTTTCCCACTTTTTAATCTTTGATTTTTATAATTATTTTTTTTGGTGAATAAAGTATGTATTTAATGCCACAGTTTTGTTTCAATTTGGATATGTTATTTACTCCTGCCAAAGCTGAGTGGAGAAAACCCACACATACAGCAAATGTAATGAGACCTTGAAATCTGAAAAAGTTGTCTTTGTGATTGTTAACCACAGTATCATTTGTACCATAAGAAATCGATGTAGTTACCAAAATTGCAGAATGACAACCGCTACATAGAGGGAAATTCTGTAGATTGAAATGAAAACAAAAATACAAGAAAATTAAGAATTTGAAAAAATCTGGATATTTATTTCTTTATTTCTTGGATCAAACAATTCTAAACAACAAGATGTTTAGCTTACATTAAAAAAATCCTCTTTAAAGAAAAAAAGTTTAACCATTATTTTACATCAGGACGTTAAAATGTGACTAAATTGCTTGAGATTTTATTTTACAAAGAGATGATGAGGAAAATAAAACAAACAGTTATTTCTATATTAATAACACAAATACAGTGGAGCATGTAAAATACAACACAGTTGTCTAATTAGATGTCAGAGTTGGTTATTTTCAAACTTGCTAAAGACATTGTAGCTATATACTAAACAGTCAGTTTACCTTATTTTTTGTTTCTGTACCCAATATTTTTTTAATATTTGAAACTGTTAAACAGGTTTTTTAAATGTTATTTTAAATAATGTCATTTCTTTTGGTCAATTGGTTTATATCTATCTATCACAAACACTCAAAATTAGGTGTTCAAATTCAAAATTGACTTTGAAAGTTGTTGTTTTGTGCCATCTGGTGGATATTTAGTGTAAACACAGGTGAAGGCCAATATCAGGAGTCAAAATAACAGCATACGAGTAAAATAATGTCAATATGCTAACAAAAACACAAACTTTTTAATTATTCATTGACAAATCTTTACAAAATGTGCTGAGCAGCTACTGTTTAGTTTTAAAGGGGCGCAGTTTGCTTCAAAACTATACATTCTCCTCAGCCTTTTCCTCATTTTTTCATATTACAAACAAAATGTGTGTGATCTATTGTGATTTTTTGTGATTGTTTACCATGAAAATAGCAGCAAGAGAATAAATTCTGCAATTGTGCGATTCATTAAAAGGCCTCTGCAGACCTCAATAACATACTAGTGATAGAAGCTCAATCACTAATTCAGCTGAGTTGGAGGAGAGACTCATGCAAAACCTATATCTAAAAATACTGTCTCATTCTCAGCAGTCTTACTTTCTGACTACTGTCAAGAATTAGAAAAAAAAACTTCCCCTAGTTTATCTGCAGCGGACATTAACTAACAGATTGTTTTGGTGTAACTCTTAATACGACCCTGGAAGTACTGCTGTGTGTTTTTGTGAGGCTGAAGAACAATGATGTAGCATTTTGGGAGAAAATACCACAACAAAAATGAGAAGAGACTTGATAGCACCGCCAGAGCATTAAAGGTGTGGATGTGTGTCTTGGTAGAGTATGTAACCCGTGGCAAAGATGACCCAGGTGAGAATCAGTAGCAGCAGACAGAAGGTTATGGCTTTGGCCTCGTTGTAATTCTTTGGAAGATCTTTGCCCATATAGGAGTAAATAAAGCAAAGGGAGCACAGAGAGAGAGGTACTACCACAGATAGTGTGGTGACTGCAGTAATAATGTCACAGCCCAGAATGATCCTGTCCTGATAGGGGAAAGTGTCGTGGTTGGGAAGAGGAGCACCAAAACAGTAACTACTAATAAGAAAGATAACCTGCATGACAAAAGCCCCAGCGATGCCCGCCCACTGTCCATGATATTTCATCTACCAGTTCTGAAGTTTGGGGATCTTTGCAGCTATTTTGAAAATGCAGACAATCTGAAATGAGGGCACCACAAAACAAACTGTGTAGAACAAGAGAAAGGGGATGTATCTTAAGATAAAGGAAGCAGTGGTTGGCTTTCCAAAGTAAAAGAACACACTGAGGCTGCAAAGCATCAGGCAGCCTAAAGTTAAGAAGCACATGGGTCATCCAGCAGATCTTACAACAGGTGTGTTGTAGTTGACGGAGAAGAGCAAAGCGACTGCCACAGTGAGGCCCATCAAGACGCAGGCCCCGCTTATGATGAGGACATAACCGTTCTGTGAACGGGACGTACTACTCCAGCCGCGGGCTACACGGCGTGCTGCTCTGTCTCCTCACAGCTGACTCAGTTGTAGGGATCCTCTGTTTTACAAGACATGAAAACAGCATGTGATTAAATTCACTGAGAAAAATGAAGAGAAAAGTGGAAAAGTTTCATTTAGTTTTTTGAACAGGATGCAGGGTCCCTATTTTGTGCTGCAATAAAAATATTTAAGCAGTCCTCAGAGCTGCAGGGAGGATCCGTATTTAGCCTTGAAACATTGTGAAATGTCTGAAATTTGTTTTTGTTACTTTCCAGCTTTAGATGAATATCTAAAAGAAAAGACAAACATTAAATATGGATTTTGTTCAATTTCTCAGACTTTTAAGTTCTTCTGAAAACCAAACCAAAACAAAACATTGGTTTAAAAATGCAGTAGATTTATGTCTAAAACAGCTTTAGATTTGATTTGCTACACCCCAACTTTATTTTAATATTCTGTGCATCAGTACTGTGGGCTCTGACTTACTGAATGGACACTCAATGAAAATACAGAGACATTTCAAGTCAAAATTCCAGTTAAATATTTTAAATTAGTACATTTTCTATTTTATTCATGCTATGTAGACAGATTTAAGAAAACATCCAGTGTACTACATAATGCATAGTTTGTATTGTATTTACATTAATTTAGAGAAAACATTTAATACAGTTAATACGTTAAACTGTTTTACATATTAAAACAGTTTTACTCCTAGTTGCAACTAGTTAGCAGCTGGCAATTACTGTAAATAATACACATTTATTTGCTCATAGGAAAATACAACCAGTCTTTTGAAAAAATAAAATCTCATGGATAATTGTTCACCTGCAGTGTTGATGTAGGTTCCATTTGGACACATGTCACACCTGAAGCAGCATTTATGGATCCCAGTTTGGGTCTTTGCATATCCAGAAGGGCATTCTGAAATGGGCACCTTCACACATACAGCAAGAGCAAAGATTACAAATATGATGGTTACCCCAAAAAAAGAAAACAAATGTACAACTGTAATAACTTAATATGTAGCAGCAACCCATCTGTTTCTGCTTTCTTTTGATTATGTTTTCCCTGCTGTCTCTTTCCCAAATGAACAAAAAATGCCTTGGAGTGGAATGAAAATACAATTAATAATGTATTAATAAAAAATCCACAACTTTACCTGATGATTTGTGAACCACTCAATCTTGGTGCTGTTGATGGAGAAACTGACGGATGGGAAGAACGTATAAAAGCCCATCTCCTCTGCAATGCTGCTGCGGTTCTAGAAAAATATGGAGTAAGATCCAAAGATGGGCTCCCCATCGTCATTAAACCCAACTCTCACATTCAAGAGTGTAAAATTTGACTTCCTCATCTGGTCCAAAACCTACAGTGGGTAGCAGAACACAGAAATTGTTGATCCACGGTTTAAAAAAAATGTTAGTAAAAATCGCCTTAGATTTGAGAAAGCGGTGCAAAAAAAAAATCAACACATTGACTTTTTGAATGCAAAGCGCTATTCAATCAGAACAATTATTCCAAGTATGCTTTTGTATGTATGCTAAACCATGCAGAAGTCTCTTTTAAATTAAAACCAAATAAAGCTTAAATTAATAAGTTAAACCTTTCTTATTGGCTTACTTCCGTACCATATATGGCTGGACTTCAATGTCACGGTTGCATTTATTAGCTCCACACTGCAGGACATTGTGCAAGGCGTGAGCATTGGCAAACAAAGCAGAATAAACAAGAAATGAAGAGGATGGGTCCATTTATGTCCTCTGCAGTTGCAGTACTGATTACTAAACTTCTGTTCTTTGGCCATCTGGCATTTGGTTGAGTAAATAAAATCATCAAAACCAGGAATTGGCAACACCGACTGAACCACCCCGAGTACAGTTCCAATGTTTTCAATCCCTTCCAACCTGAGGAGCCTTTTGTTTAAAGACCAAGTGTCCCTTGTTGTCCACACCCTGTTACTAAACATCTAGTTGTACTGCTGCCTCAATGAGAGCTTCAGCATCCAAATTGATGGAGAAAACAATGACGGTGTTTAAATTCAGCTCATCCAGTTGTTTGAACATTTGAGCATGTGCTCCGTATTTTCATCGAGACCCTTGGTGCAAGTTGGAAGTCACTGTCAAAAAGGCCATCCTGTTTTAAATATTTTTAATCAGAACCCTGGTTTAGTATAATTTAGATAACTTTAATATCTCAACTGGAACATCCAAGACTTGGCACCTAAAATATTGGGCATGTGTGATGTGGAAAAAAAACAACAAAAACAACACTTTATTACAACTTGCTGGAATACAAAAGCAATTGAATATTGGACACATATATTTAAGTTTTTTTAAAAAAACTCTAACAAACTTGCAACACATTTGTGAACATGCAAATGTTTCAGCAGTATCACGAAGTGTTTAAATTCAGGATGAATTTCACATAAGGATCAGATGTGAATGAGAACAATAAAAATGCTGATCAAAGTCCGTAAGTGGTTGAAGGCAAATGAACTCGAATGATTTGACTAGGTCATCCAGGTGTCTTTGGCTTATGGTAAAATGCTACCTCCTCTTACAAATGAGCTTTGCTTGACTTCATCTTTGGCCACACAGATCATTTGCAAAGACCTCTGTGGGAGGCAGTGGTAGTTTGCAAAAAAACAGGAGCAGGAGTCTATTAAAGTTTGAATTTACGTCATCCTGTTTGTAAAAAAAAAAAAAAATGTAAAAAGACAGGTTAAAGGGTGATTTATGGGTTTTGACAAAAGTTGTAAAAGGAGGACAATGGAGAGTTAAATACTTTAGACTCTTTTGGAGCTAAAAATACCTGAGGTCACATGTTTATCCTAATAACTAGAATTGATTTTTTTTCTAATTATGGCAAAATCAGATGAGTTTAGGTTTTTTTCTCTTTTAGATAAATTTCATAATGTTGCCATTAGAATAAATAAGCTCACTGCTATGTCAGTGTTTTATTAATCAAAAAATATGATCTTTACTCTTTAATGTCATGCTACACATAGTGCCATTATATCACACAGTCCAGTAACTATGTTACCTTTCGCTGTCATAAAAATGCTGTATATATTTCAAACGTAGCTTAAAAGAAACTTTGAACGTCTCTATAATTCTGACACCTTGAAATTGGGCCTCTGTCTCTTTAACAAGTTCTTGTTATTTTCAACATCCCCACCTTAAGGATTTACAACCATTCTGTGAGCTTTGACTGATAAGTACTGTGTATGGTAAGCTGAGGAAATACACATTTCCACCAAGTGTTCACCAATTACTGCAGCCGCTAGTCTAGGGGAGCCCAGTGGGTCAGCCATGGGGGAGGGCTGCTCTGTGAGGCAGGTTTTTAGGCACCCTCAATGATTGCCAGGGTAGAATCAAGGATTCTTCTAACATGCATGAAATAATCAACACAACACTCCAGGTGAGTTACTGATGAGGGAATAACATTATAAAATGATATAAAGCTTTAAAGGATGTCAATTTTAGATAATAACCCCCCTCAATGTGTAGTAAGTTGCTAACAGAGTTTAAAAAAGATTTTCTTTTCCAGAAGGAAGGGCCCGCATATTGTTGGTGATGCTTAGCATTGGTAATGATTGATGATTGTGGCTGAGATAACAAAATTTATTTACATGTAAAACTACAACAATATACTTCTGATTACCCTCTTCAGCTAATAAACATGGAAAATCCACCAATCCGTTGTCAAAACCTGCTGATTTATTGTGGTTGTTTACCAATTCCTTTGCTTGTGCATAAACTAAAAGAAGTGTGCCATAATCTCAGCTATGCAGTTCTCCTGAATTCATTTTAAGAATGGATTGTTTTTCTTGGTTAATCATTTGAAAAGTATGATCTGCTTGTTCTTTGTGAAGTCATTTGACCTACTGAGTAAAAAAACAAAAGAGCAGCTTCCAGAGAATAGTGAGGATGAGAATATATTAATTGTAAGTACTTCTTAGTCTGTGATTTATAAGATTGTTCAAAACAGAGGTGACATTTTGCCTTCTGTTAGCAGAACATGAAAAATTACATAACCAACAAAACAAACCTACTATATTATTTATTAAATCATGTTCACAGGGATTAAACATTGGAACAACACACAGAAATAGTACATAGATTATTAGTACATTTGGATAACTACAGAGTGTTCTGAGGTTTTTACAAACCGGCACATTTTGAAGATTTATATATAGACATTTTAAGAGTAGAGAGGTGAAAAAATACTAATGTAAGATCAAAAATCTAATGAATACTATAATTATCACATAGTAAAACAAAATCAAAGTCAGCAAACGAGATATTAATCAACTAGAACAGTTCTTCAAATACATCTGAAGACCGACTTTACGTTGTTCAATCGTCTCACCCACTTATTTAAAATGTTTGCAAAAGAAAGATTATAACAGTATCAGGTCACTGAAAGGAATTTCTACAAATCAATCATTAGCTACTGTCTAAAGCAGAACACACTTGAAGTTCCCTACTGGCTAACTGTTTTCGTATAGTTCTGGATGAGACCCTGGAAGTGCTGTTGAGTGTTTTTCTGAGGTTGAAAAATAATAATGTAGCATTTTGGAAAAAAATACCATAACAGAAACGAGTAGAGACTCGACAGCACTGCCAGGGCGGTAAACGTGTGAATGTGTTTTCCATGGTAAAGCATGGTCGTAGTGGTGAGGACAATCCAGGTGAGGATCAGCAGCAGCAGGCAGAAGGTTATGGCTTTGGCTTCGTTATAATTCTTTGGCAGGTCTTTTCCCATGTAGGAGAAAATGAAGCAAAGGGAGCACAGTGAGGCAAGTAAAGAAACAGAACCAGATATTGCTTTGAGGTTAAGGTCACAACTGAGTATTATTAGTTCTGTGTAGGAAAACATATCGCTGTAAGGCTTTGGGGGGGCAACAGAATAGCCAATGACAAGCAAGACAGCCTGTGTGACAAAGGCCACACTGATGACCAACCACTGTCCGTGGTATTTCATCCACCAGCTGAGGAGTTTGGGGAATTTAGCTGCAATTTTGAAAATGCAAATGATCTGAAAAGAGCGCACAACGAAACATGCCAGGCAAATGGTGAAGAACAACAGAAACGGCAAAAACCTTAACACACAAGATGCGATTGTGGGTTTGTCAAAGTAAAAGAACACACTGAGACTGCACAGAGTGAGGCAGCCTAAAATCAGGAAGCACATCGGTCCTCCAGCAGATTTGACAACAGGCGTGTTGTAGTTGAAGGCGAAGAGAGCAGACATGGCTACCGTGAGGCCCATGAAGGTGGAAGCTCCAACCATGATCACTATGGCGCCGCTGTCTGTGAACGGTATGAACTCCACCAGGCGCAGACTGCACAGTGTACTTCCCGGGTCAGACCACTCCGTCTTCTTACAGCTGATGCAGTTGTAGGGATCCTCTGAAGTACACAAAATAAAATCACATGGTTAACAGGGTTGAGGAAAAACTATAAATATAGATTTGCAGTTTAAATAGAGACAACATGTTTCTTTCAATCCTGTTAAAAAATACTTCATGAATATCAAAGAGAATTCAAATGTTTCCATGTTGAAAAATCTCCTACTGCAGTTTATCTTACCTCACATCTGTTGTAAATATGAGAACCAACACAGTGAACCTGTCAAATGCCAGGCATTTTTTGAATAGCACGCGAAGATTTGTCGACTTACACTTTTTTTTAATAAAAGTATCAAGTAGGAGCTTCTACCTGTAATGTTGATGTAAGTCCCATCTGGGCAGATTTTACAGTTGAAACAACATTTATGGATTCCCTCTTGTTCTTTTGAATACCCTTCAGGACATTCTTCAGAACAAAATGACACTGGTTCCTGCACAAATTAACCAAAGTAGGAGGTGGGTTATTTATGCATAGAGTGGAGATGTGAACGGAACAATTTATATATTTTTTCATTATTTCGTTGGATTGAAATGAAAACAGGATACACACTATATTATGGCTTTCCCTTTTAGGGTGGTGTTTCATTTTTGTTCACAATATTATTTACATTCCTCTACATCCAGCCAAGTTTAATGCTAGTAGTAGGGCTTCAATTTTTGATTTGAAAAACTGAAGTTACCTTCCCATCAGAATGCCACTGGATCTTGGTGCTGTTGATGAAGAACTGGAGAAATGGGGGAAACCTGTGAAACCCGACCTCCTCTGCCTCACCACTTTGGTTCCAGAAAACGATTGAATAAAATCCGAACATGGGGTCCCCATTCTCGTCAAACCGAACGCTCTCGTTTAAAAGTACAAAGTTGGATTTCCTCAGTGCTGTTAAAACCTGCAATTGGCAATCAAAGTTTGGATACAGTCACTGCTCTCCTTGGTATTTAAAGTGTGAGATAAATGAGGTGAATTCAAAGTACAAGTGTTTAGATACGGTGTAATTTGAACGACACCTTAATTATTCTTGGATTGACTCTTTTACACTTATTGTATCCAAAAAGTGCAACGATTGCAGAACATAAATTTGTCATGCCGTGGTTATAGATATATAGTTTTCATTCTAGGATTTAACAATCAGTAACATCAAGAGATATACCTCTAACAAAAGCAATTTTCTAGAATAAATTTGGGCTGGTTTTCCTAAAAAAAACCCCAAAGAATTGCTACAATAAAAGTAGAGAATTGTTGTTTTAATATGACAAAACAAGTTCAAGAGGCCTGATCTATTTTCCAAAGTTCAATATCTCGATATACTGATAAATTATTTTTAGTACATTTTATTAACATAATTATCCTTGGGGCTAATCTTGCGCTGGTAGAAAGTGTGTGTATTTTGAATAACCTTATTTATCCAGACAAATAAACGTCAACACTTTGTCTCTTCCAAATGACTTCCAAAACCATATAAACTGCCAGATGATAAAAAAAATACTCTTTTATGTTTTCTGCATACTTACCATGTATGGTTGCACTAACATGTCTTTATTACACCTGCCGGACCCACATTGCAAGACATTGTGTAAAGCATGTGCAACGGCATAGACAGCAGAGTAAACAGGGAAGTTGAAGGAAGGGTCTGCGTTGATTACATCTGCAGCGGTTACATTGGGACACTCACAAATCTGATTACAAAATGTTTGCTCATCTTTGTCATCATGCTGAGGCCTTGCTGCGGAGGAATAGATGAAGTCATTGAAACCGGGTATGGCCATTTTTGGCTCAGCTACCCCCAGGACAGTTCCAATATTTCTGATTCCATTTTCTTTGGGGAGCTCCTTGTTTAAGGACCAAGCATCCCCTGCTATCCACACTTTGTTGGTCACGTTTTCCTTTATGGCTCCTTTAATGAGAGCTACAGCAGTCCATTCAGGAGCCCAAACAATGATGATATTCACTCTTTGTGGCTCTAGCTGTCTGAATAAGAGAGGATAATCTGTGTTGTCGTTGAGGCTTTTGGTGTATGCCAAGCAGATCTCAGTGTCCTTTATCTTCTTCAAAAACAAGTCCAAGCTGTCTTTTCCATAATCATCATCATTGTAAAGGAATGCAACCCAGCGCCAGTTGAAGTTCTGCAGAATATTATAAACCACTTCAATGACATCTTTATTGGGATGGACGGTTCGCAAGAAGGATGGGAAGTTCTGTTTTCTTGAGAAGACAGAACTAGAAGCCCCGTAACTGACCTGTTTTCCAAAAAAAAGATTTTTTTTCTCAAACCTACATCTCGTCATGCAGTTATGTTTTTTTTTTCTTAGTTAAAGTCAATAGTATGAAGACTTACCATAGGAATAAGATCCATCATGAAGAGTGGGGCCACCGACAGAGTCTCTGTGCTTGTATAGGTGCCAACCACAGCAATCACTTTAGAAACATTGCTGCTCAACTCATCCCATGGGTAAATTACATCATTTTCAGAGATAAGGTTTAAAATGCCAGGAAAATTCTGTATGTCTGAGCAGTGGTCAAATATTTTATAACCCAGAGTTACATTTGGCAGCAGATCAGTGGAGTTATTGATTTCATCAATGGAAAATCTCATCACCTGAGACCTCCGATAACTTGACAGGATGAGTTGTTCGCTGTCAACAAAGGAAGAAAAATCAGAGTAAAATTTCAGAGGGAAGGTTGATTGCATCTAAAATCAGAGCCAAGATTATTAAACCTACCTTGAGCAGGCAATGGTTTCTGGTTTGTAATGAGGATATGCTCCACTGACATGATGAATATCAAAAAGACCCCCAATCAAATAATCCCCTTCCAACTCAAACTCTGAGGCAGTGATTACATCAATCAGGAGAGGCAGAAGACATCCCAGCAGATGAGCAATCGCCTGCTTAGCTTTCATAATTACAGTATGCCTCTTTCAGCGTAAAAATATAAGTAACTTTTCCAAGAGTCACTGCTGGGGACAGAGTCACAGTGATCAAAGAGCTGGAGATGAATGAGGTGTCATAAATGCATGGCCCATGGTTAAAGGAGAATTTACATATCAGCATGCAAACATTCTCAAATCCACTCCTGCCATGCGCCCATCATGTAAACAACCACCATGAGCCACTAAGTCCACCACCTTTATGGCGAGTCACTCCAAATGCAATTTTACATTATGGTAAAATACACCAAATTTCCTTATGTGTTGTTCTGAGTATCTGCATTTGAATTCATTTAGCCGAGAAGAAATATAAGATGTAAAACATCAATTCATTCTTACAAAGCCAACTGTCTTAATGATGGTAGAACTAGGTCATAGCAACACAGGAAAAAGAGGCAAGAATATCATTGGTTAGAGTGTTGATGCTTGTCTTATTGATGCAGGAAGGAAAATAAGTACAGAAGACACCAAACCTTCCTCAGTAATAAGCCTAAAACAAACAAAAACAATAACAATACAACCAAGGCAATGTAACACTTTCTCATACTGGCAACTAGTTACATTGCTGTGGGATATCATCCCATTCTTCAGCAAGCATTTATTGATAGCTTGTTGAAGAATGTGAGTTTGGATGGGTCAGTCCCTCTGGCACAAACTGGACCTCCAAGATTATCCAGACAGGGTTCGATGAGGTTCTGATCAGGACTGTTATAAGTTCTCCTTTCATAAGTTCTGGCTCTCGGCCTGTGTGGGACAATGTTGTCACCTTGAAGGACAGCTCCTGGTCTCACACTATGGAGGTATGGGATTGCTGCAGGTTGCTGAATCTCATCTCAAAATCTCTCTGCATTCAGATTGCCTCCAATGTTGACAACCCCTGTATTTCCAGTCAGGGTGATGCTTTAAGTGGAGGTTTCTGCTGAAAACCTCCACCTGATGGTGCTACCCTTTCGATTCAGCAGTCAGCACAATGTTCTCCTTGTCTGCTCCACGTTTAAAATCTATGATTGGACTGTAGATGTCGGAATCTTCCTCATCTTGTGCAAATACGTTTTGACATCAGCATAAATGTAGCAGTGAATGGCACTGATGGCAGGTTTCCAGGCAGCTCAGTGAGAGCCGACTGTGTGCTGGACTGTAAATAGATGTCAGCCATATTGACCTGCGAAAACGCTGACATGTTCAATAATTACCTTCAGCAAGAAAATAAATGATGACAGCAATGTATATATTTTTTTAAAGTTTTTATTTGGCGTAAAGGCTTTACAGGGCTGGATGAGCTTTAAAGTTCTCACTTAGCCTCTTTAGGTACTCTGATATCCTCCCAAAGTCCAAAATTGTGGTAGGCGATTGGCTGAACTAGACTGACTGCATTGACTGGCAACCTGAACAGATGGATGGATGGATAGATGGATGGATGGATGGATGGATGGATGGATTGATGGATGGATGGATGCATTGATGCATGCATGGATGGATGGGATGGATGGATGGATGGATGGATGGATGGATGGACGGACGGACAGATTCAAAAGTAGAGAGTCCATGACGTGATGTTGCTGCTGCATGAGGTTCCAAGCAAATTCATACAAATGACTTGATTCATTCAACCAGATAATGTTGGCTTATGGTGAAAAGCTACATCCTCTTTCAAATGAGCCTTGCATGACTAATCCTTTTGCCACACTGATCATTTGAGAGAAGATTATTTCCAACAACTCTATGGATGGCAGTGGGCATCAACAAAGAGCTTCTGCCTCAGCACGGAATCAGGGTCAATCTGTTATTGACCCTGTAGGGAAACTCTTACTCGTAGCCAGGTTAAAATGTAAGAAACACAGATAAAATAAAGCTTATACATGGAAGTTGAATAACTTTAAAGAAATCAAGAAAGGTTATGGCTTTTAAGATCAGACAACAGTCTTATTAAAAAGAACAGTGCCATATAAGGTAAATTTAAAATATGTATTTAAGAAAGTCATTATCCTCTCATGGCTACAAATAGAGATTGTAATTTAATATTTCCAAAACACTAATTCACATAATTCTCAACCAGAATTTAAAAGAAAAATGATTAATAGAAATTTAAACAAACATAAATCCTAAAGTTTTCCCCTGAGATGACATTGATAAAAAGCCAAAAGCTAAGATATTCTGACATACCCAGTTAATACGGTCCTCATGTCTCCTACATAGAAACACGTTTATAGAGAACTACTGGCTAATTGTTTTGGTATAATTTTGAATCAGACATTGGAAGTACTGTTGTGTGTTTTTGTTGGGATGAAACATAATAATGTAACATTTTGGAAAGAAATACCACACCAGAAAAGAATAAAGACTGGACAGTACTGCCAATGCGTTAAATGATGAGACATATTTCCCCCGGTAAAGTATGCTTGAAGTGGCAAAGATGATCCAGGTGAGGATCAGCAGCATCAGGCAGAAGGTTATGGATTTGGCTTCATTGTAATTTTTGGGGAGGTCTTTTGCCATGTAGGAGAAAATAAAGCAAAGGCAGCATAATGACGACAGAAAAATCACAGGGCCAGACATCGATTTGAGATCAATGTCACAACCTAGAATGGTTTTGTCTGAATATAACAATCGATCACTGTAAGGCTTGGAGGGGGTTATGGAATAACTAATTAAAAGTAGAAAAGCCTGTGTGACAAAGGCCACACTGATGACCAACCACTGTCCGTGGTATTTCATCCACCAGCTGAGGAGTTTGGGGAATTTAGCTGCAATTTTGAAAATACAAACGATCTGAAAGGAACGCACAACAAAACCTGCCAGACAAACGGTGAAGAACAACAGAAACGGTATAAACCTAAAGACACACGAAGCACTTGTGGGTTTGTCGAAGTAAAATAACACACTGAGACTGCACAGAGAGAGGCAGCCTAAAATCAGGAAGCACATCGGTCCTCCAGCAGATCTGACAACAGGAGTGTGGTAGTTGATAGCAAAGAGAGCAGATATTGCAACTGTGAGGCCCATTAAGGTGCAGGTTCCCATCACGATCACTATGGCGCCGCTGTCTGTGAACGGTATGAACTCCACCAGGCGCAGACTGCACAATGTACTTCCTGGGTCAGACCACTCCGTCTCCTTACAGCTGATGCAGTTGTAGGGATCTTCTGTGTTTTCACAACAATGGAAAATATATTTAACTCTGTTAAAGGTTCATGTTAAAGGATGATGAAGAAGAAACATATTCTTAGGAAAATTCAAAACATCACCTTTACACATTTCCCTATTTTCTGTAAAAATATCATTATTTACCTGTAGTGTTGATATAAGTTCCACTTGGGCAGATTGTGCAATTGAAACAGCATTTGTAGATTCCTTCTTGTGTTTTAGAAAATCCTGTTGGACATTCTTTGGAACAAAATGAGGAAGAAACCTGTAGAAACCAGATGTTTAGATAGACCTTAGAAAAATACTTATTTTTCCACATAATGCAGCCAGGATTTCCAAATATATTTGTGTTACCAGGTTGACGAGAACTAAGGTTTTTTCATGGAATACCAAACGGGGCCCTCATCTCAATCTCACATTAAATATGTGGCAAGGGTTTGTGTGGGAATTAAAAGACCAACAAACTGGACTTATTTACATTGGTTCTGTCTGAAGGAATTGACCAACAATTTCAGCAAACTCTTGTGAGAAGCTCACGAAAAAATACTCAAAAGGTTTAACCAAGTACTGAGGGACTGTATTTAACTTTTAAATTAGAAAATAGTTAGAAAAAAGATCTAAACAATTCTCTGATTCTTCTGGAACTTAATTTAAAAAAGTTACTATAGATTCCCAACTGACCCAAAACCATTTAATATAAATTAAATTCCAGTGAGAAAAATGTTTAACAGTGTTTTATTCAATGCAACCATGGTGTATAAACTACATTTAGAAGAAGGTAATTTAAGTTAATGCAAATATAGAACTATCTATAAAAATTATCTATCAAATGCCCTAAATTATAACCTAACATGTTTGTCTCTTACTGTTTCATTCTTTGTAAACATTTTAATTCATCTTCACAAGCTTAAAACAGCAGAAAAAAACTCAATGTTGTAAAAATAGTTACCTCTCCATTTCCATGCCACTGGATCTTAGTTCTGTTGATGTGAAAAAATGATTCAAAATAATAAACGCCAACCTCCTCCATCTCTCCAATCTGATTCCAGTAAAATATCGAATATGATCCAAACTTGGGGTCACCATTCTTGTCAAACTGAATTCTCTGATTTAATAGGGTAAAGTTGGACTTCCTCAGTGCTGCCAGAACCTGTCATGGTAAACAAAATGTTGATTTCTTGTTAGCATTGAAGGCGTGGAATTTACACATTTCAGTCACACTAGCAAAATGAATAGTTCTTTAGTTCTTTGTACTTAATGTGAGATTATGGATCCATGTTTAAAAACAGCAGCTGATTTGAATTTCATGACATGTAGCTACAGCAATAGCGCTTACATCTGCAATATACTGCCTTGCAAAAGCATTTACACTTTACCAGTTTTTCACCTTTTCCCATGTCACATACAGTGAAAAGTAGGTTGCACAGAAAAAGAATGAACAATCATCGGCATACTAACCATGTGTGGTTTCACAGGTGTTGTTCTGTTACACCTTCCGTCTCCACATTGCAACACAGCATGTAAAGCTTTGGCTATGGAATATACGACAGCGTAAACCGAGAAAGAGAACGATGGATCTGCATTAATGATGTCTTCAGCAGTCAGGTTGTTGCAGTTTGAAATCTGATTGCAAAATCTTCCTTGCTCTGGGTTTTCAGTCTGACACAGGGTTTTTGAAGAGTGGATGAAATCACCGAAACCCGGTATTGTGATGACTGGCTCAGCAACTCCAAGCACGGTTCCGATCTTTCTGATTCCTTTTTCCCTTTGCAGCTTTTGGTGTAAAGACCATCCGTCCCCGCTATCCACACTTTGTTGGTGAAATTATGTTTTATGGCTCCCTTAATGAGATCTTCAGCCGTCCATTCCAGGGTGAAAGCGATGATTACATGAACCCTCTGTGCCTCTAGTTGCTGGAACATCAGAGGATAATCTGTGTTTTCATCGAGGCTTTTGGTGTATGCCAGGCAGATCTCCGTATATTTGATCATATTTTGAAACAAGTCCAAGCCATCCTTTCCATAGTCACCATCAGTGTACAGGAATGAAACCCAGCGCCAGTTGAATTTTTGCAAAATGTAAAAGAAAACTTCTATGATGCGATTATTGGGGTGGACTGTTCTCAAAAAAGAAGGAAAATATGTTTTTTCCGATAAGACAGAAGTAGCAGCGGCATAGGTGACCTGTTAAAGAAAAAATAATTCACACATGGATTATTTTTTGAGACAACCTTCCGGTATTATTATATGGCATGAAATGCAAAACCTGCCTATCTCAGTTATTGGTTTACCATAGGAATCAGATTGGTCATGAAGAGCGGCGCCACAGTCAGTGTTTCTGTGCTTGTATAAGTTCCGACGACTGCGATCACTTTAGAGACGTTCACGTTTGACCGGTCCCAAGGCTGGATGAGGCCGTCAGCAGAGATGAGCTTAAAAATGCCTGGAAAATTCTTCGTGTCGGAGCAGTGGTCAAAAATTTCATAGCCAAGAGTTACACCTGGCAGCAGGTTGGTGGAGTTATTGATTTGCTCGGTGGAGAATCTCATGATCTGCAGTCTTCGATAACTTGTTAGGACAAATGGGTGGCTGTGGATAGAAACAGGATACACAGTGTAAAATCACAAAGTATCTTCCAGGTGTTTTAGTCCACAGTGAGTCAGCCAAGTCACCCTAGCAGAGCTTGAAAAGATGCATTGTTATAGCTTTTGTTTTTGTAATTTTCCTATGAAAATCTTAACTGGCCTAAAGCTGAAAATGTTTAGACTGATGTAATCAAGGATAAAAATTGTTATATACCTATCTATGTATGCTGTATAAGTCTGGTTTCAACTGTGCATGCAATAACTTCCCAGAAATTGCCACTGATGATAAACAGAAAAAGAAAAATGAGTGTAAAATGTAAAATTTCCTGTGAGTAAATAATTAGAAATCCAAATTTCCAGAAAATAATGAGATAACACAGTCAGTTTTTGGCTCTTTCATCAACACATATTTATATTTGGAATGCCAACTTGTTATTGCATTAATTTATTAAATAAAAACTTGTTGAAAGTATATAAATTTCAAGGTAATATATTCACATAGTGCTATCTACTATGTTATCAAAAATGATATGATGGAAAGACAACCAAGTTTAGAAAACTCACCTTGAGCAGGTGATAGATTCTGGTCTGTCGCGATTCAGAGCTTTTCTGGCAAGATGAATATCAAAAAGTCCCCCAATCAAATAATCTCCATCCAGCCTAAACTCTGAGCTCGTAACAGCCTCGTTTAAGTGATGCAAAAATCCACCCAGTAGACACAAAATGGCAAGAACCCGTTTGGTACACATCATTAGTTTATGCCAAACGTAATGTGAACTCACACTGACTTTTCCTCTGCCTTTACTAATAGCCACTGATGTTGGTGGAGATGTTTTGATCATTTGTAGTAACTGGACATGAATGATCTGGAATACATGCACATCTAATGACACGAGGGCAATTTACAAATCAGCATGCAAAAATAATATAATCAGTTTGGGCCATGCCATTGTTATGTAAGCAACCAATGGGTTGCATGAGGTTGAATTATCTCAGATAAGTTCAACAGTCTTCTGTTTAAAATAGTTTTGGATTTATTGGAAAAGACAATTTATTTATTTTCCTTATTATTGTATATGAGCTGATTGAGTGCTTAGGTGGTCACTATATCTGAGTCTTATTCCTTAATAAAGTCTTTGATAGAACACTATCAGCCATTAAATATGTGTATCTGCCAAAGTACCTGTTACTCATTTGTTTTTTTCCTCTAAAGAAATTTTTTGACGACTATGTTGTTTCCATTTAGCATTTTGTGCTATTTTTCTTTTCAATATAAAACTATTCTGGACCTATGTATTTTTCACCCCCCATCTCATTTAGGTCATTTTTAACCCACACAGTTGCAAAAAATACTGTTGAGAAATTTCTTCCTGCTAAAACGAAGTGGTTTCTCTCCACTGTCATCCTGTGCTCCATCAGGACGGCATTGCAGCAATATTGGAATTTTCTTTGGCCTTTACAAGATATTACTATAAGATGACATTTGTTGAGATTTGGAACTAGAGAAATAAATTGATTCATCTATCCACCCAGACATAATTTTGTATGAACATTTTTATTCCACAAATATAGAACTACACAACAATTAAAAAATCTCATAAGCTGGCATTCATGTTTTATTTACCATGGGGTTTATGAATGATCTATTTGCCTATGTAAAATATACAATTTTATGAATGAATGAACAACATGTACAACATTTACATTAGAACTCAAAGTAACACACCTCAAAACTTTTCAATCAGAACTGTCCCAAATATACATTGCATAGTAGCCTTATTATTTTTTTTAATGCGTTCTTGTAATACATCCACTACATATGAATAAATATGCACCTGCAATAACCCCTACATCAAACCAGACACACATAAATCTACATATATACATACACCAAATAAAATATATCAAATTATGTCTGCAGCATATATGTATGTACTGTATATTTAAGTATATTTTAGTGAATTAATTACTTATTTTAATAGACAAAATATCCTCATGTCTTTGTATTTTGCCAAATATCAGTACTCTTTTACTTGGTTATAAGCAAATTTAGATGATGGGTATCCACTGAATGCATAATCTAAAAACAGTTACAAATAAATATTTACGGGTTTCAAAACATAGAAAAGCTTGAAGCTTATCAGGAAGATGTCTCACTGTAACTCTGAATAAGACTTAAGAAATACTGCTGTGTGTGTTTCTGTGGTTCAAAAACAATAATGTCACACTTTTGCAAGAAATACCAGAAAAGAAACGAGTAGAGACTACAAAGTATCACCAGAGCATTAAGAGTTGAGGTGTAATTATATCATATTATATTATACATCATACACGGTCCTGTTTCCTCAGATCAGCTGCTCCTCAACGTGCAAAAGGCAAAATGTACAACACTTTGTTCCCGTGTGGTAATTAAAAAGTACAAAGCAGAAAGAGAGTTTTCAGAAGTCTCGGAGATGATCAAGGGACTATTGATTAACGATATTTGTGTAACTCTGAATGAGACTTTGGAAGTACTGCTGGGTGTTTTTTTGAGGTTGAAAAATGATGATGAAACATTTTGGCAGGAAATACCAGGATAGAAAAGAGTAGAGAGTAGATAGGACTACCATTCCATAAATAAAGTGGATGTACTTTCCAGGGTACAACATGTAGACAGTGGCATATATGATCCAGATGATTATCAGCAGCAGGAGGCAGAAAGTTATGGATTTAGCCTCATTGTAATTTTTTGGCAAGTCTTTTCCAGTGTAGGAAAAACAAAAAGAAAGAATGATCAGTAACACAATTAAAACCAGAGAACCAGGTATCTCTTTTAAATTGCTACAGTAATGGATGATTATGTCTGGATGTCCCTGTGTGTCAGTTTTAGGATGTGGGGGAGAAACAGACAAACCAATGATAAGTAAGACTGCCTGAGAGATACAGGCCAGACAGATGACCAACCACTGTCCTTTGTATTTCAACCACCAACTAAGGATGTTAGGGAACCTGGCAGCTATTTTGAAAATGCAAATGATCTGGAAAGAGCGCACGGCAAAACAAGCCAAACAAACTGTGAAGAAAAATATTATTGGTAAAACCCTCAAGACACAAGAAGCTGTTGTTAGTTTACCAAAGGCAAAGAACACACTAAGACTGGACAGAGCAAGACAGCCTAAAATCAAGAAGCACATCGGTCCTCCGGCAGACTTGACAATGGGAGTCTTGTAATTAATAAAGAACAGGACAGATACGGCTGCGGTGAGGCCCATGAAGATCAAAGCTCCAAGCATGACAACCACAGCGCCACCATGTGAGAAAGGCATGTAGTTCTCCTCCCGCCAATAGCATGAAGTACTTCCTGCTTCAGACCAGTCTGAGTCATTACATTTGTGGCAGGTGTAAGGATCTGCTGTTGGAACGATACAGTACATAGACAGTTAGCCAGGAAGGGTTCAATTAACTGAGACATCATACTATAGTCTTAATTTGTTTGGTCAAAAATATACCTGTTATACAAATATATAAAAAAATAAACGTTTGGTCAGTATATTCAAAATTTCAAGAAAATAAAGGTTGAACATTATTATAGCACAAAATGTCTTTAGCCAAAAGGACTTTTCACATTTGGTAAGTTATAGTAATGACTGCACCAAGGCTAAATGAGGCACCATGTGGAATTTGATTTAGAAACTCAGTTATAATAAGTTAAATTTATAGATGTATTTAGAAGCTATTCAATGCATAAAATATGATGATCCTAGTGCAAATATCAAATATCAAAGTATTGAAAAAGTATTGTAACACTATATATATTTGCTAATTCTATCAAACATTTTAGTAAATCTGAGAATTAATGCAGAGTTCCCCTTTAGTCAATGTTAACACTGATGCAGAATTAGCTATTTCTTAAGTTCAAAGCTTTTTTGTATTAATATGACGGTCAGTAGCCTTCCTTTTTTTCTGTGTTGCTTTGCATTTCATAGATAAATAAAAATGAGAAGTCATTTTTCCATGTCAGGATTATTTACCTGTGCTGTTGATATAAGTTCCACTTTCACATTTTGTACAGCTGAAGCAGCATTTGTGGAGTCCTTCTGGTTTTTTTGCAAATCCAGCATCGCATTCTTCGGAGCAAATTGACTGCGGCACCTGTTCAAGTCATACATCAGGCACGAAATGAAATACTGCGTTCATACAACAAGGAGCTGAGTTTGACAGACATAAAGCAATTAAAGCTGTAAGAATGTAATTAAAAACACCGTCATGCTTCAGCAGAGATCATTTTCAACATATGCAGATATCCACATAAGTCCAGCTGTCACCATAACTATTATCACCAATGTACTCATTTCACATCTAGAAATGTAGTGGGTTTTCCCCCTCTGAACATTAGCCTGCACTAAAAATGGAAATCCAACATGTACAAGTAATATAGTTTAGGTTTTTTTCAGGAAAAATTTAAAAACCTACTTACTGATCCATTTTCATGCCACTGGATTTTGGTCCTGTTGATGACAAACTGTAAAGACGAGTGAAAATTGTAAAGGCCAACCTCCTCTGCTTCCCCACTTTTGTTCCAGAAAACTATTGCATACGATCCAAAGGAGGGGTCGCCATTCTCATCAAACTGAACACTCTGGTTTAGAAGCGTAAAGTTGGTCTTCCACAGCTCTTGTAATATCTGTTGGTGGAAAAAGAAATAGAAACATTTAAGTCTAACAACATGCAAAAACAGCCGATCTACAGTGATTTTTAAAAAAAATTTTATTTCTGGACAGATAGATTTTTAAATTAACTGCATTTATTTATAAAATATATTTTTAGTATTTATTTCTTTTCATTTATTACAATGTAAATGATTATTTATTCATACTTAACTATATTTTATTTACATATACTTACCATATGGGGAACTCCTGTAATTCTCCTGTTGCACCTGCCAGTTTCACACTGCAGCACAGTGTGCAAGGCGTGGGCAACAGAATACACAGCAGAGTAAACAGGGAAATTGAAGGACGGATCTTCATTAATGATATCTGCAGCAGTGTGATTACTGCAGTTGCAAGCCTGACTACAAAACTTTTCTTCTGTACCATTTTCCTGTTGAGTCTGGGCTCTGAATGCATTGATAAATTCATTGAAACCTGGAATTACCATGTTTGGCTCAGCTATCCCAACTACAGTCCCGATTTTCTTGATTCCATCTTTTTTGGGAAGCTTCTTGTGTAAGGACCAAGCATCTACGGCTATCCACACCTTGTTGGTGACGTTGTATTTTATGGCAGCCTCAATGAAAGGTTCAGCCGTCCATTCTGGTGCAAAAACAATCAAGACGTTTACTTTCAGTGATGTAATTTGTTGGAAAACCTTGTAGTAGTCTGTGTCTTGATCAAGGCCTTTGGTGTAGGCCAGACAGATATCTGTGTCCTTAATTGTCCGAATGAACAAATCCCGGCCGTCTCTGCCGTAGTCGTCGTCAATGTGAAGGAATGAAACCCAGCGCCAGTCGAACTCTTGCAATATCCTTAGAACCACCTCAATCACATCTTTATTAGGATGAACCGTTCGTAGGAAAGACGGGAAATTATTTTTCCTTGAAAAGACGGAACTGGAAGCTCCATAACTGACCTGTTGAAGGAGACATTTCAGAACCTTCAAGTAATATTTTACCACTGAGCTTTTTTTTCTTATGCTTCTATCAATGCACAGAACATTTCTCAGGTTATTTAGAAAGTCTTGAAACAACTGACATGCTTACCATTGGGAAGAAGTCCATCATGAAGAGAGGGGCGACGCTCAGTGTCCCTGTGCTGGTGTAAGAGCCGACCACTGTGACCATTTTGGACGCGAGTCTCTGTGAGTCATTCCAAGGCTGGATGAGGCTCCCATCAGAGATGAGGTTGAAAACTCCAGGGAAGTTCTGTGTGTCTGAGCAGAAGTCTAATATTTTATAGCCTAGCGTCACATTTGGCAGCAGTTTGGTAGAGTTATTGATCTCCTCTATTGCAAATCTCATCAGTTGAAACCTCCGGTAACTTGACAGGAAGAAGGGCTGACTGGGGACAGAAAAATGGGGGTAGAGCAACATTTATGATTCAGACCCATTTTTGATTGATAAGATAGATGATTAGAAATTTCTGCTTATGGGGTTGGTGTGGAGGAAATTCTTGATCAGACTGGAAACATCAAAGGAAGCAAATCGCACCAGAAAGTCAATCTAATCCAAGTAGTCCTTGTCCCATAAGGTCATTACAGCGGATGCTTTTTCCGTCAACAGTACCACACTTTCTTTGAAAAGATGTGTTTGGGTCAACTCAATAAAACTAAACTTACTTTTCTCCTGTATGCAGCAAACCTCTGCTTTTATAATAGTGTTAAGAAAGGTGCATCTAACTGCTGATCTAAGAGTATGAAATAAGAAATATAGAATAAAGAAATGAGTTTAAAAGTAGTATATGTTTAAATTAAAGTTAACCTGTTGTAATTATTAAATTTAATTCTCCATATTAGCGTGCTATTATGTTTAATATGCTCAAAACTTTGACTGTTTGGCTTAAAGCCAGTGGACCAACAGCTTGGGATTTAATAAATAATGTTTTTATCAATTGCTATAAAAGTTTGGATATTGGACTTAATATGACTATTTTAGAATTGAAATGGTCCCCATCAGACTAAGCCTTTGCTTGACCCTCCTTTCACAACCCATCTGCTCCCCTGATATGAAGCTGTTAGCTCTCCTCTGCAAGTAAACAACTGAAGGCAGGTGACAGCTTTGCAGAATTCAACTGTAAAATATACCTTCAAGGATTTTGTTGAACATCAAATGATGTAACAAAATCCTGGGCAAATCTAACATTATCATAAAAGGGACAGTTATAGTTAAAATGTTTCAAATGTGCTGAACAAGTTAAGTGACCTTTGCTGAATTTCTTCTTGAAAATAAAAAAGGCATAAACAAAGACTAGAAGTCTCACCTTGAGCAGTTAATGGTTTCTGGTTTGTCATGGTGAAGCCTTTCACTGACATGATGGATGTCAAAAAGTCCACCTATTAAATAATCTCCATCCAGCTCAAATTCTGACGCTGCCTCAGCCTCATGCAGGGAATGCAGGATACAACCCAGCAGATAGAGATGAGCAATAATCTGTGTCATTTCCATGTCTGTAGTTTGACACTCTGGTGGAAACTTTCTTGTAGCTCGTCTCTTACATGTCCATGGAAGGTGCTGTTCATGAGTTAACCTGCATACTTTTCATAAGTCTGGAATGAGCGACCTCTCATAAACACCTAACTGTAGGACGAGGTGGACTAACAAATCAGCATGCAAAATATTTTTTCTGCTTGTTTCTACATCCTGGTTTCTGAAACGGCTTCTCCTGTTAGGGCAAGTTTGATAACACTATCAGGACAAATAATCTACATACTGAGCCAGTTCAGTTTTCAATATACAAATAACGTGCACAAAAATAAAAAGGTCTCTCTCTTGAATTCTTGTTAACAAAACAAGGGCTTTTTCAGACAGGATGTTTTATGTCAGTAATTCAAATGAAGAAGTTAAAACCTCAGAGATCTGCCACATATGGGGTGATTACACCCAATAAAAATTCAGTTTAGAAGAAAATTACAGTATTACATGAGACCAAAAAATAAGGATGATTAAGTTCAGGCCTTTTTTGTGCCTTTTCTAGTCCTCAAGTAGCTTATAGCCCATATACTGGATACATCGATGTGTGGTAGCTTTAGAAACACTAACTACACCTGCAATCCTCAACTTGTTTTCCTCCAAACTCTTAAATTGCTTCACCATCCTCTGAGGAATAAGAAGGTCTCTGTTGCTTGTGCACTTTTTATTATTGCACTTTTTTTCTCCCATTTTCCTTTCATTCACAATTTTTTAAGCAAACCTTTGTGGCTCATCTTCCTCATGAAGAAAACCATAGGTTTTATATAAAGAAAAAAATTATATATATATAGTTGAATTAAAACTTTTCACTTATATCACGTGTTAAGATGTATATTTTTAAGAATTTTACTACAAACATTCTTAGAATTCCTTCATGTTGAACTATTTTACCCAAATCCATCCAAATTATGAAGCCAAGACACTTTTGTACTGTTCCGAAGGGACACAGCCTCTTTAATAGCATTTGGAGTGGAAAAGAAAATTACACTTCCATTTTTAAAATCAAGTTGTTTTTTTTTAACTGTAGCACAAGAAAATAACATGCAATCCATGAAAAACATTAAATTCAGCTCAGGTACCCAATTAATCAATTTGTCCTTCATCAGTTTCAGGTGAAACAGATTTTCATATGGGGAAATAAGGTGGATGAATGAAAACGAAAATATTTCAAAACAAAAATTATATTTTAAAATATATATATATACTGTATATACACAAATTCAGACAACCCTTTGAAACACAAGCTTTTTTTTTTTACAGGAAAAATGTTTTGATCCCTTAGTACATACAGTGTAGATCAGTTTAGTATTGACAGATTCCCAGCACTTTGTTAGGAAAGGAAAAAAAATCAAAAGGTTCATAGAAAAAAAATGAATGATCGCCACCAACTTCATCCATTTGTTTTAATAAAGGGTGTCAATCAGTTGTCCTATGTTTCCTCTGCAAAAGAAAGAGAACAACAGTTTGCTTGGAATGACTGTTTGTAGCTTTTTTTTTTAAGGTAAACGCAGATCATAAAGGACAACAACGGCTAGTCTACAAAATCTAAGACAAACTCCATTTATGGAGCACATGGGAAAATGCTCCAAAGAAAAAATGGCTTCCGGAAATTATTTACTTCAATTTTAACTCAGGCTGATGTGCTATGGAAACTAATACTGGTTGTGCACTTTTGAGAAAAAATGGTTTGGAATATCATTATGCAGAATAAATCCGACACAAGGCAAATTTCTGAAATTTCCAATTTGAGGCTTAATGTTGCAAACAGAAACACAAATTTGAGTGAGTGGATTTACGATAACAGACTACAGGAGAATAAAGATCAGCAACACCGTCCATGAGATATGCATTCATAAATGATGAGTGGGCTGTCTGAAAATGAGTAAAATAATATATCTAAATACTTCGCCTATGCAACAGTTAAATTATACTAAATAGGAAAAAAAAAGAAAACATGTACCAACTTAAAACCGAAACAGCCACTCAGAAATCACACTGAATTAATTTGAAGTGAGACATTCACACATTTATCTTTTTTTCTGCCCATCATGAATGCATATTCAGATGAAGTGTCACTAAAAACTCCTAGGCAACTTCATTTAGTATTTGTCCAACACACTTAGCAGAGCAGCAGATACTAATATCCCGAACATTTATCATCAAGATTTTTTTAATCAAATTTCATACCTTATCTTATCTTTTAATCAAATTTCATACCTAAAATTTTCTTTGGCAAGCAAATTTAACTGATTAATAATATACCACTTAATGTGTTACAAATAAGTTGGGACAACATATGAATTAAATGTTGGCAGACTAAGATGGGGAGATAATGCGGCACAGAAAGATCCAAAATTTTGAAAAATTACTGTAGTGTCAATTTAGTTTATCTTCTACTTGATGAATATTTACTCATCTGATGGAGTCAAAAGGAAGAAATAAGTTTTAACTACTGCTTAAAAACACGTTTTTAACAAAAGAAATTTTGGGCAAGTGACCATTTTTGATCTGTGCTGCTCATACCTTCATCCAACACTGTCAATTATGGATCCAAGCTTAATATTTTTTATCGTTATGTTTCAATGTTACTGTCCAGCTTACAAAAAAAAAAGAAAAAATAATCTCTAATCTTCATCACTCCCTTCTAGATGTGATGACTGCGTTTCAAATGAGACTGAGGCGAAGGGTAAGTTGGAGTTCTTAACTAGCAAAATTTTTTCCCTGTGTCTTCCTTGCCTTTATATGTCCTCTTCCCGTGTGTGAAGGGTAGGTATCTGTACTTGACCATATGCTACAGAAAAAAGGGCAAAGAAAGAATTAGAGCCAGGCAGGTTCTGATCAAGTGTTTTCATGTCACATAAAAACAGAGATGCATACTTTTTTATCAAACATATAAAGCAATAATCTAAACATAATATACTCCAATATTTTTAAAAGATCCTATGCACAAGAGCTGTAAAATACTATTGTCTGTAATGTTAAAGAATCAATATTGTGTTTTTTCAAACAATTAACTTTACTGAGGTTAAATAGTAAAGTTAATTTATTAAAAATTTACAAATATATTTTTCTGCTTTTATGTTCAGCAGAGGTCTGTGTTGTTCAGCTATAATGTTCTTCTCAGCCATACAAAATATTTTCTGCCCAGCCCACAAAACCCTTAAAATTGACTAAGGTTATCTTTGTTACTGTTATTTCAAATGTTAATTTTATCCGTTAGCCCAAACAAGCGACTGTAAAAATTTCATACACTCTTTGTTTTTCCAGTTGTGGTTTACCTTAATCTGCCTCTTCATGGTGATGCAAAACAGCATGATGAAGTACATTACGAGTATTGGCCAGAACACTGGAACGTTGAAGGCATCGAAAAACGTGCAAATCATGGCGATGACGATGCCTTTTGTTGCAGAGTGCCTGTCACAAAAATCATCAGCGGAAGAGAATACTTCTGTAAGTTTATAATAGTTAATTTTTCTTATTTCTAACATTAAGACAGTGTTGCGGAAAATTTTATTCAAGGTAGTATGTTTTTATTAATCTGACGATCATGTCATGACATGTTATTTTTATGTTTATGAACTTGTAGCAAATTAATCCTTCTGAGCTTCACACTAAAGGTTAGCTGTTACAGAGATGATCTCTGCAGCTGTTGGGGAACCAGACTGTCTCTCATATGTTTATGATTCTCTGTTCAGAGACGGCAGAGCACGTCCTTACACAAGATACAGGTGGAGCGGAGACTCATGTAGATGGATGCAACACAGTGGGCTGCTTCTGCTGAAGCTTAGCGAAAGCGTCACTTTACAAAAACTTAATCTGGATATGAACAGAATTATTTTAAAACTCTGAAGTTTAAAGCACACCATGTGTGGTGGCTAAAGGATAATTCAAATTATTAATAAAGTACAGCATGTTACCAACCTAATCTTAATGAGCAAAATCTTATATGATTCAATCATGATTTTTTTTCACCAAAGCAGTTCCAGTATTTAACCAGGGGTGGCAGTATGGATAGTTCTTCACTGACTAATTTTCCAAAACTTAAGAGTAAAATTGGAGGGATTGCATCACTATGACATGTCAATCAGTAAGTTTAATCACACAAATCATATTATTTATCTCTGTCTCTATGCCATGTTGGCAGCCCAGTTAGCATGCACTGTGTGTCAAAGTTTCACACTTTCTTCTTATTTAACACTGCTGATCAGTACCAGCAGTGTTGAGAGTTAAAGAGGTTTAGAGGAAGATTTATTAGCTCTCCTCGATGTTTAAAGGCTGAAGACATTTGAAAACTTAGATAGAAATGGCTTTTATAGGCAAAAATATTATGGAGGGGAGGCACCAGTAGCGTTGTTGCATGTGATTCCAAGTCATAACATATTTGTTTCTCTCTTAAATCTACTATTGAAATTAGTTTTGTAGCGTCTAAATAATTCATGTTCAAGTTTCACTTGTTTCTACTGAAAGTCATCATCTTCCTCCACACAGATATTGTGTGATTAAATCTGTTGCCACACAAAATAAAACGTGATTTGCCCAACCCTGTTGAGCAATCACAACACAAAGCCAGACCTGGAGCTGAACTCTTACCAGAATTTAAATTCAGGCAACCTCCTGATGAAAGGGCGGAACTCCTCGTTCTGCTTGGTCGGAAGGGATGGGCCCTCATCTGCAAGAGAAATAAGTTACACTCTGCTTTCCAAAGGTTTTAACAACGATCCAAAACAACAAACAACAAATAGAAATTTAAACCACATTGGAAAGTAGCCAAAAGTCAATACTGAATAAACTTAGCAAATACTTTGTTGTTTAGTACAAAACCACACAACACAACAAAATGTTATGAATATAAGTGTCCACTTGCCTTCATCAAGTAAAGAAGGATCCACTTTTGGCGACAGAAATGCAATGAACAGGTTGAGGTGGTAGATTCCCAAAGCGTAAGTTACTATATACCACCCCTGGAAAGCAACACAAGAACAAAACATAAAAAACTCCCAGAAAGACAGAAAGTTTGTTAATCAAATGTAGCCCAACCGATGATCACTGGACACACAGGAGAAATAGATTCTCAAAACTGTTTTTTGGAATCAAGGTGAAAATTGATTTTGAAAGTATTTTAACATAATATACAAGTAAAAATTCCAAAAAAGGTTTAATGGTAATACATGTTTATGTAAATAGGAATTCATTTTAATCAACACGATATGCACATTCTGATTTTTGGAGAAAACAGGGATAATAATCACCTGTAGTATGTACACTCTGATCATGTAGATTGCAGTAAGTAGTAGAGTGAGCGCCCATCGCACCGCATAGAAGGGTGTTGACTTGTCAAGCCATGTCTGATAGACCTGTTGAAAATCGGAGGAATTTCTGTCAGCAAATATGTACAATGCCGCTAACTTAATATCAGTAACGTGTGTGAACTAAATGATAGTCACCGTTCCAACTCCAGTGAAAAAGGCAGCAACTACAGATGGTTTCCCATGGATTGATTCTCCAACACTGTCCCCTTCTGACATCCTGCCATAAACCAGAAAAAAACATTTTCATTATTGGAGGTACTGGTGATTCATATGAATGCTACTGGTCTCATAGCAACCTCAAAAACAGCTTTTCATTTACTCTTGCATGCTGCAGATTTTTTAATTGCTGAAAATGTAAACTTACCTAAACAATAATTATTTAACTTTTTTTTGTTCAAGTTAATAATACTGTTGAAGTTTGCTCTAGCAAAATGGAAGTTTGATTTACCTTCAGAGGAGCTGAATTTTATAAATAATCTAGCATTAAGTTTTCAAGTACCCATATTTAAAATCTAACTTTGATACATCATCAAGTGACTGATTACCTCACACAAAGTCCAGTTTTATTGGCAAATGAAATTTAACTATCATGGTGTATGTCACATAAAAAAAGAGATGCAGCAGACTACATCTGTTGTATTTTAAAACGTAAAAATATACTCAACAATAAAGAACATGATCTTTCGGCTGAACCAAACAACTGTTCCATGTCGTTCACATTTGGTGATATTAGGTCACGAAATTTCACAAGTTTCAATATAAACCAAGAGGCATAAATTACCCCAGAATTTCATCTTTTAAAAGTGTTGCCCAACCCTGGTCCTCAAGGAAACCGCCCTGCATGTTTTAGGTATTTCCTTCTGTCAGCCAGGCTGATTTCAATGGATGACTGATTAACAGGCGTTTTCTGAACTACAATCAGTTGAATCAGGCACATTGAAGCAGGGAAACCTCTAAAACATGTAGGACAATGTGCCTTGAGGACTAGGGCTGGGAAACACTGCTTTAAAACACATGACTTTAGTTAGGTCTGAAGGCACTTTTAATGCTCATTAAGATTAAATTGTTTATTTGTTAATTGTTTGAAGAGTTTGCCAGCATTCCCATTATAAGTACTTGTAACCAATCCCCAGAGTTTAAAAATTAGCAATAGACAGACATGTGGGAGACACTAGATTATGGAATGCGATCTTCCAAGTCTAACAAATACGACTTAAAGAAAATTATTTAATCTTACCATGGGTTTATAGATGGATACTCAAAAAGGTAATCAGGAAATTAAGCGACTGATGAACAGAGAATCACTTCTGTTGCTAAAACTAGTAACCAATTCTACCTTACTGAAACTTACGTTTACGTAGTATATTGCTTGAGAGTTATTTTCAGTTATTTTCAGAGCAACTAAAGAATATTTTATTGACCAATATATTTTAACTGATATATAAGCTGATTTGAAAAACCGTGGGAAACTGTTCCTGGTTGTGGCTAGCAAAGATTTGTTTAATTACAAGCTAACCAGCGCTGGGTTTTGTCGATGTAAACAGATTCACAGGGAAAGTACATCGAGTAAGTGTGAATGACATTTCATTTGCGACATGAATCTGAACTATCCACATTAGCTTAAAAATTAGCTCTAGAAATAGCTAACTAGACATGTAAATGTACGTTACCCTTTGGTCCAAATTTTAGCCGGTATGGGTAATGTAGTTCGTGTATGAGCCTACGCTACATACAATCATTCACAAAGCAACGTCATCTACCTACATTTCCCACAATTCCTAAGCAAAGGTAATTGCAGAACCTCGAAAATACGTGTAGTTCGTCACAGCTTCTTGTTTCGTGGTGGGAGCCTGTTAAAATACTCCTAAGGACTACAAATACCAGAAGTGAATGTGAAAACTGGACAACTCACTTCCTGTGATCCGTTTCTACGTTACCAGCGGTTCCGAAGCTAGTTTTTTTAGCATGTTAGAAAAGCAGTTTTCTCTATTGAAAACGTTTATGTTCAAATAATAACGAAATATTTTTACATCTGAACAGCAAATGTATTCCACCTTACTGTGGCTCGGTGGTGCTGGCAATCATAACGAAAAACAACAATGACAGTAATTTCTTACCTGATATGGCCTCTGAGTCACTACCCGGCTCTACCTAGCTAGCTACACTAGCCACTTCTCGTGTGAACACGTCAGTACTTCCGCGAACAAGAGGGCATTCAAGTATGGCAGGCCATTATAACATATAATCACCGACTTCAACGCTTATTCATACTTTCTACACCGCCTGTCGCCCAATGACTGCTGGAAAAAGAACACCAGCACCTCACAATGACGAGGGGCTATAGATGATAGATGGAAGGATTCATATCTACTGGTGAAACTTTTTCCTAATATATCTTCTGCCACCTAACCCTATCACTCACAAAATGACTACTAAGTTAATAGTATTTAACTTGTATTAAATTATTTAACTTATATGACGTTAAATAACTTCTATTTAACTTGTTAAATTCAGGTTAAATACTCAAATATACTTGTAGCCTATATTAAAGACCAAATCTTAATTTGGTTTATTCATCTCTCACTCTCTCTCTTATAATTATGGATATTTGCACACTATCACTCAATATACAAGAATTAGAAAATACTTGAAAATTTGACATGTGAGTTGAAACTTTATTAGTATTATAAGGAGAGACATTAAGGAGGGGAAATATTTAAAATGATGATTAAAAAAAACACTATGTTTAGCAAAATACACAGAAGAACATCTTACATCGCTTTACAAAACTAGTACAAAAAAGAAAGGATATTAGTTCAGAATATTTAAACAAAACATTTTTATTTACATTTTAAAATCCCATTTACCTAATACTGATCATTTGGACATTTAACTTTAAAGCATTAAAGTGCTTGTTCTTAGACTATGCAGTGGTGAGTGGGTGACATTATGTTTCTCATTGAGGAGTCTTCAAAAAGAAGCCATTTTCTAAGGATTCTAGAAAATGGCTGTAAATTAGGTTTTGATTTTGGTGCAGACCAAAGTTCTGTGATGGTATGAAACCATTTTTGTTGTTGGTTTGAAATTTACACAAAAACTGGAATGCAGTCATAAAAAAGAACCATACACACACACAAATAAAAAAACATTGAAAAAGTCTTAAGCCATCTTCTTTTCTTCTTAATATTTTTTCCCTTGGGTAACTGGGCATTCATTTAGTAAGGGTCTTTGAGGAAAGGTTTTCAGTCGTTGTATAATTGAAGAATGGTTTAAGACCAGCTATTCTTGCAGTACTCAACACATGGCGACTTTGCACTGCAAGGACTTTCAAACTACTCTGAAAATCCATCTTGATGAACAGGGATCCTCTTCTTAATTTATTATTTACACAACAACTTAAAATCCAGTCATTTGAATATAATACTGTTTCAGAAGCTTTGTTTTTTCTGCTGTTTGTGGGTATATTGCTAAAATAAAGGACAAGCACAGTATTTTCTACAGCATATTAAATAGTAAAAGCTATAACACTTGTTAACATATACACAAGTAAAGCAGAAGCCAACGTAATGAACAACATATTCAATTAAAAGTTATTTATGTTATCATAATTAATAAAAAAAATACATAACTGTGGTATTGTAGCCATAGCTTTGACTTACTATTCAGTCCTAAACATTTGGTTCATACAGCATCATTTAGAATCTAAATACTCTTAACCACATCTATTCCAAAACATTTACAACATACTCTATATACATTTGTACACGTTAGGAAAAAAAAACTGAAAATGAAATAAATAATTTAGTTGAGAAGAAATTACATGCAAACAAACAAACAAAAATACCCCATAAAACTTGCAAACTGGTGTGTGGCTTTCTACATGTGAACATTGTGAACATTGCAAAAAAAAAAACAGTTGTAGGTATATTGTTCAAAAAGTCATGGTTATATCTGTAATTTACTTAGCATGTTTGGAATTGTGTGCGTTATCCAGGGGAGGAAAATAATTTTTAAAGCCATAGAGAATAATCCAACAATTTAAATGGACGCTAATTCTTTGGGGACGATCAGAACTTTCGAAACCACCAGACATCCTGATGGAGCACAAACAAGCAATTAATTATGTTGACATAAGAAAAAAAAGAAAAAAAAAAGTGCAGTCTCAGTGAACATCGCTCTCCATGAATTCCTCCTTGATGGAATGCTTGCTTCGGGACTCTTTGCAGTCAGGCATGTCAAAACCAAAGTCAG
The DNA here is from genome assembly GCA_033032245.1 of Poecilia picta. Classification (NCBI taxonomy): domain Eukaryota; kingdom Metazoa; phylum Chordata; class Actinopteri; order Cyprinodontiformes; family Poeciliidae; genus Poecilia; species Poecilia picta. Next base: position 23,313,778 of record CM065359.1, on the reverse strand, counting down.
CCCATTCATCAGGAGCTGGGGTCATCCCCGATGGCCCCACAACACCAGGCCTATTTGGGATTGTGATGGTGTGGCGGACACGAAAGTGCACAGCCTCCATGACCCGCTGACGTTGCAGCTCCCCGCCTGCGGCCCCGATAGCCGCCATCGCCGAGGCTGCCATGTTGCTGCTGGAGCGAAGCAGCTGCTGGCCGTGGTATTCGTGGTGGTGGGTGGAGTTGGGAAGCTGATGAACAGCTCCTTGCTTCATGTCCTGCAGACCTCGCCAGATTGCTAGGCGAGACTGCTCGGGTATCTTCAGGCACCTAGATCCTGGGGGAAGGCACAGACAAGAATGTACAATTGTAAATAGAGCAAAAAGCACAAAGCAGAATAATTACAGTGCCCTCTTGTGGTTGAATAAAAATGTGTTTATGGGGAGTGACAACATGTAAAACAATGAGACTTTACGTCAGCTATTAAGCAAATTGCAGGTTTAGTGTTTTTGTTGTGCTGGGCTCTTTGCTTGATTTCTTTTTCTATAAAGCCAAATTCATAAAGGTGTGTGAGGTAAATGATTAATTTCAGAGTAGTTACCTCCATTGTAAGGGTTTGGAGATGGTAGACAGACTGGAGGCCTTGTGAGGTGAAGTACTCAATGAAGTTCTGACAACCCAGACTGGTGAGAAAACTGTATGGAAAGAAAAGCAGGGCTTCTTAGACCAAAACTGTAGCTGAAGGAAGGACTAAAATATGAACATTAATTATTTAAACACTATTGTAAACAATAATTATTCCTTAGCAGAATGAGGAACATTGAAACTTTAGCTTAATGACTACATTTGATTTAATGTAGACTGTAGAAGTACACAATTTTTATAATTTTTTTGTCAATTTTCTTTTGCTCAATTGTTTATCATTAATTTTTATTTTTTATTTCTGTATTTATTGTGAGACTGAGTGACAGTTTACTGCACAACTCTATTATCAAGTGCTTATGCAAAGTTACACGGCATTATAGATGCGGTGGAAGCAAGAGCATACACATGCATTTGTATTAATGATTCATGAGGACATTCTTGATTTGCTGAAAAACCTTTATTATAAATACATGAAATGTTAAGTCTTGGTAATACAAAGAAGTTGTAAAAAGTGTTTGACTGTACATTGTAACTGTTCAAATATTCAAAACAGCCCCCCCTCCCAAAGAAAACAAAAGGATGATGTATCAAAACTGTCAAATATATCTTAAAGATCAGGGACTGTACTGACACATTATCCTCAACAAAATATATAAAAAAAGAATGTGGAAAAAAAGCTTTAAATTAATACAAGTTAAACATTTCCTTTATAGAAAAATAGCAGTAGTGCATTGCAAAGCCAGACTGTATACAAAGTGACAGAATGAAGGATTTTAGATCTAAGTTTGTAACTAATAACAAATCGTTGCTGTCGGACAGAAATTTCATAACTCCCCCAAAAAACTGACCTTTACAGGAAATGTAAATTAACTCACATGTGACATGCTCATTGATGCATTTCAATAATTATCAATGGAACCACAGAGAGGAATGAAGAATAAGAGCAACAACTGAGTTGAGTCTCACAATAAAATTGAAAATAGAGACACAAAGTTTTTGCCCGACAGCGACAAAATGCTATTGCAGGCATAATGAAGGTCAACACCTCTTGACCAGCTGTGCTACATAAACAGACATTTTGGAGTTTTAGGTTTGTGCCTCTGTGGTCACCACAAAGTATTTTAAAATCCGTTCTATAGTTGATGCAGAATGCTAGATGATATGATGGCCAAATTATGGGGAGAGAAATAATAATAATAGAAAAGAAAATATGAATATGTATTTTTAAAAGCTGGACCTTCATTATGGCGGCAGTTATAAGGTAAAGAGATTTGCATTGTCATTGCAAGCGTTTGTAAAGCAGCCATAGTCACACCAAACTGTCTACATTTAGACATCACCTGGCAAAAAGTAAACTTAAACATGGCCAAAAAAAGAGAAAGTAACTACTGAAGTATCAACATCCCACTATTTCACATTTAACCCAACAAGTGCATCTGACTGCCGGCTGGCCTTTTACAGTTGGCTAAAGAAGGAGTGTCACTGCAGGGTGAGGTACCTGACAAGGCTGGGGTCAGGGTTATAAGGTGGCGGGCTGCAGTGGGAAGCAGACACTATATTCTGACTGCTGTGGCCACTGTTCATGTCACCGTTACCCTGCATGTGGTTGCTGTTGAGCATGCTCGGACCTAAAGGGAAGAGAGGAATGATCAGGAACGGTGTCTTACTGGGTTTGCACTGGATGTGCTAGAGGTCTAATGGTGGATTGTGAGAGTGTTGTAAACACTTACCCATGTGAGCAATGGTGGGGTTGGCATTGGGATGCTGCTGAGGTTGGTGCCCCACCATCTGGTTGAGGGACTGTGTCTTCCCGAGGCCGCTGTGTGAATGCATCTTGTTCATGTTGGACAACGGAGAATAAGAGGAGGGGGACGCTATATGGTTCCTGTCGGAAGAAAATAACAAAACAAAGGATAAATTGAAGTTTTGTATCACATACTTAGATGACCTTATATCAAAAATATATATACAATTTTTTTAATCCCAAAAGAGATCCAGTGTGATAAAAAGTATCAACAAAAACCAAAATCATCTAGCATAATTCAATAATTAAACAGTGAAATGTCTCAGGAGCATTTACATGTTAGCTATGACATTTGTTTTTGCACTGAGCAGTGCTAATGAACGTTTTCTTCTTCAGTCATAATCCATGCACAGTTGTAGCATGTTTATGTTTTATTTGAACTCACGGTCTCTGCAGCAGCTGTTGTTGTGTTTGCTGTCTGTAGGAGTCCACCAGTGGCTGCGGTACCAACTCCACCAGCTCCAAACTATCTTTAATCTTCATCAGCAGCTCAAAATTCTCCCGGCCACGAACCTGCACAAAAAGACAGCATCAGCGCCAATGATGATCAATAGTCGGTACCATTGACAAACTACTGTCACGTTTAAGAGGCGACAGAGTCCAGTTTGTACAGCAGGGGGTGCTAAAACAAAGCACACCAAGAACTAAGTGGAATAACTGAGCTTGAGACCTTTCCTTTTTATTGATATTTATAAAAAGTATAAATTCCTTTAAAATTATGTTTTTAGCTTTAGGTCAGCTTACTTCAACTATATGCTGGGAATGTTATAAATAAAATAAGATTTAAAAATCCAGAGCAATTATTTTCTGTGTCATAATGTAAAATGAGTTTTTTTTCCGAGATCTGTAATTTTGTGAAGAAAAAAAGGCAATCATGAATTAATGTCTGCGATCCAGCAATAAATCATACATTTATTAATTTATTAATAAATCATACATTTATTGCTGGATTAAATTTATGATTTAATCCAGCAATAGATTAAATCATAAATTTAAGATATTGCTGGATTAAATTTGACATCTTACATTGCTAAAAGATCAGATGTAGGCAAAAGGTTTTCATTTATTATTAGTGGAAAGTAACAAAGTAATTCTTACAGGAATATAGTAAATCTCTTCCTCTCCATGCCGTCTTTTTCTTATGTTGATATGTGGACTGGAAATATTTGGCGGACTCTGTTTAAAATCTGCAAAACATCAGAAAACAATGTCATTCAGGTTATAAAAACTAAAAAAAAAAACATTCAAAGCCACTCTTGACTTTTGAAATGTTTTAGGAACACATAGAACATTATTCGTTTTTATTAACTCACTGCGCTTGTTGGCACTTCCGTTTTTGGCCACGCTGTCATTCAAGGCCTGTTGCTCCCTGAAGTGGTCCTCATCTGCTTTGCGGTCTCTGCCAGGACATGCGCATATCCGACCCTCAAATGATCGTCTGCCCAACACCTGGCCACTACAGAGACAGTCACTGAATTGAACATGTCTTTTGGCAAAACTTTAACTGGTCCAGTATAAGCTGAATTAAAATGACAGTAGAAGAACTGAAACGTTTCTCCTCTGCTCTGCTGTAGACCTGTCAACACTTTGACTTTTACATAATCATCAAAAGAGCATTTAGACTTAGATCAACACATTTAAGTCTAAATGCAGTGTAATTTAAAAGCAGAGCTACCGTGGGGAGTCTTGTGTCAATGACTTACTCTCTGGTTTCCAAAGTAATGATGATGAGAATTGGTCTCCTGTTCATCCCACCCACACAGCTGCTGTTGCACATGAAATTATAAAGGATGGTAGTAAACTCAGTCCCAACCTGAAACACAGCACAACATATTTAGGCTAAACTGCCTTAGTCTGTCTGACACTTTCAGATAAGTTTCAGAATTATTATTCCTGAAGATGTTATGGTCATAACATTAATTAACCACCAGGGGGAGGTGTTGTAGTGCACTTTGATGTGAGAAGAGACAATCGTGCCTTTTATTGCCCTCCACAGGTGCAATCATAGACATGATGATGCCCGTTCATGTCTGCACACGCCCGGAGGCTTTATTTATAGATGTGCCTGCTTCGTGTGAAATTATCTTTTTCTCTGCAACGATCTTGACTATGCGACTTGTGAGTTTTAACTTGTTTCTAATTTCAGTAGAAAATACAAAAGCATTCAAATACCACCACATATTTTCACTTGCTTTTGTCGTCCTTTCCTGTTCATTTAACATCTGTGAGACTTTCCCGTCACAAGAACTTACTAAAAGTACATAACTTAAAGAGGATATGTCATCATTTAGAGAGATCACAATGAGCATAAAGGTTCCCTTTATGCAGATGATGTTTTTCTATTTATCTCCACATTTTTTTCTACTGTGCGTTTTCAGTTCTCATCCATCCAACCAAATGCATTTCATTGTGTGTCTCACTTATTCACAGAAATGTTGAAGCACCAACCTGCGGAGCCTCATAGGGCACATAGACACTTTGCCTGCCAGTGACTGGATCGTCCACATACTGACAAAGGTTGTTTCCCTCTACTCTGATCAGGTGACTGGCCGGAGCTGTTTGACCTGAGGGGACAGTAAGTATTCAGTTTGTTGACTTATATCCTAACACAGCATATTCAGTATAAATCCCTTGAAGTGACTACTGTGACATCAGCTCAAAATTAATCAGTTGAATTGAACTAATAAAAAAAACTGAACTTTTGACATTTCGCATAATATTATGATGCTTTATTATACCATCATTGAATTCCCGTCCAAGTTCGTGATTGGGGCACCGTTTGACAACCTCTGTGACGTGCTCTGCCTTTTTGTAGACTGGCATAGCTCGGATGATGCTCCCATGAGGAGGAGAGGACGACACCTTGATCTGGATTGGGCAGGTTTTGGCAATCTGACAGTAGAGCTTCTTCAGCAAAGGAGAGTACTAGAAAAAGAAAGAGATGCCAGAAATTAGTCCCATGGAATAATAGTAGTAACAATAATATTGAGTTTTTAAGAAAAAAAAAAAGAAAGGAAATTGAAAATGAATGACCAGAAATGAAAGTGATTTCCAATCACATATTCTGGGAACAATTCAACTGATATGTTATGCTAACATGTGTAACATGATAGCATATTTTTCCTTTCTTTTTGAAAGTAAACTTGCATCTCACATTGAATGCATTTTGAATGCAAAACTGTTTGACACACAAGCAACAGTCACAATGATTGCACAAACACACGACATTATAACAGCCAATGAGTGAAATGACCACAGTACACAAATAGCATTGTTGTCGCAAGAATGTCTCAAAGTGTGGAGAAATTAATTCACTGATTGAAAAACTGAATGTAAGTGCAGACAAAACAGCAAAAACAAAGAACATGTCTGACGCAAACATGAACATGAACAAGATTCTGCAGGGAAAGAAACAAATAGAACTGCTAACCAATTATTACCTGAAGATTATTTAAAAAATATGTGATCTCATGTAAGCCTATAACTAGAAATAAATTGCAGTATACTGACTGGATTTGTTTGTGAACCGCAGACTGCGGAGGCCATACTCTACGACCAGAAGTATAAACAAAACAACTGGAAATCAGCAGACTAAAAGAAACAATGTTTTTCTCTTAAGTCGTTCAAGTTGATCTCTCTTAACAAAAATAAGTAAAAAGAATATATGCTGATCTGTGTTAAAGCCAAATCTTTTGCAATCCCTTAGTTTACAATTGGCTGCACATGTACACGCATGCATGTGAGAGTGTAAGTGGTAGAAACACGTGCATAAAAATACTTAGCAAGAAATAAAACAGGCTCAGCATGCCACAACTCAATCTACAACCTTCCAGGAAAAAACCAAGAAGTCTGTTCAGGCTTGTACAGACATGCTGTGATGTGCTAAAAAGCAAATAAAATAGCACCTCCCATAGGAGGGATGAAATACATGCAGCTCTAGATCTGTAATGTAGCATACAAAAACATGAGGGTGGAATCTGGTCTTATTTTATAGATGGAAGACAAGAAAAAAAAAACATTAATAGAACCACAGAATTAATAAAACCATTATGCAAGTTGCTCTGGATGAAATCTGTATCAGCCACAATTCATCTCTACCTTTTATTTTCCAATGATAATCTTTTCAAAAGTGAATAATTTGACAAATTCCAAAAATAATAGTAGTCACTTTACATTACATGGACCGGTCTACTATTTCATCTTGGAAGTGGAGTTTTATGAACAATGCATTTTTGAGACCTTTTGGGTCTAATAACAGATGTACTCTAGAGTGGAAAAGTCCTAGTGACACTCACTACCTCAAAAGTCTGATTTTTGTATGAGCACGCAAAACACCGCTTGCGTGCTCATACAAGGTTGAGCTGACAACATCCTTCTGCATGTTGTCAGTTCTTTTTCTCCAGGAAGAAGAGTAAAAAAGAAATGGATAAATCACAGAAACATAAAAACCTTTTTTTATAGAAAACTGTGAAATGTGAAGTCATGTCTACATATCATTCAGACTGCAAGATGGGAAGAGATCAAGACTTTCAGCAGGTAGCAAGAAAGATTAACGTCTTACTGAAAAGTTGCTGTGCTTTTGAGCTTTTAACTCTGACAGTCATTGGGTGAGAGATGGGGCACACCCTGGACAGGTTGCCAGTCCGTAACAGGGCCACACACAGGATAAGCAACTGACAATACATTCTCACACATAAAGGCCACTTAGACTAACCAGGTAACCTAACAGTTAAGTTTTTGAACAATGGGAAGAAGCCAGAGCACTTGGAAAGAAACCAGGTATTCACAGGGAGAACATGCAAACTTCAGGCAGAAAACCATAGACTAGGATTTGAGCCCGGGGCCTCCTTACTGTAACACTGCTATAGTAACACTGCTGCCAACTTCATACCAATTAGCATAATTAAGCTAACTTATGCTGACTTATGACAAGTTGTTCTAAAACAGCAGTCCACCCATAAAATGCCCTCTTTGTTCAGTTCACACACATCCATATACACAGGTAAGAGGGGGCTTAGCCATGAGCAATGGCAACGATGGAAATACCTGTGCACAACACTACTCCACCTAATTTTCCCTAACAAGTCTCAACAGCCCCTCTATACTGTGAATAAATATGTTTCATTTTATTTACCGAAATTTGAACTTTTCATGTTGCATGTTATCAGTCAAGTGTGGATAAACTACTGGTTTGCTTTCCGACAGAAATTAATGGAACATAAATGTGAAGGATCAAAGAAAATGAACCTTTGAGAAATCATAAAGTGCAGTAAATAATAGATGATGGACATGATGTTATCAGATGTGGTGACTGTGTTCTATGCTGTATAGAAATAATTTTTACTGATCTTAAAATTAACAATAAATTAGTTTTTAATGGCTTGACTGAACTCAAATCAGATTGTAATAAGTCATCAGTAATCAGAATGTATGTCTAGACTTTCCTCAACTGGTTTTGTTTTTCCAACAGTCTCTTTATACTTCAGTATTTTTTCACACTTTCAGCATTTAGATACAATTAATTTGATTTCAGTTTGTTTTCAGGATCCCCCATATGATTTAAAAGACAATAAGGAATCTACAAGAAAAAAATTAAGTGGTTCATTTAATGTGAAATAAAAAAGTGCTTTTGTCACAGAACTGCGGGAGACATACGAGTATATGTCTCCTGTAATGTTACACATGTTACGCAAAGCTGATTTCAGCAGCAAAAAGTTTTTTTTCTTAATTATTCAGACCAAATATTAAATGTAATAATTGTAAAAAGGGAAAATGGTAAACATTTTTGTGTTTTTATCCTTCCAGAGTATATTTTGCTCCTTATTGTGGTCACCAATATATATACTGCATATACTCTCTCCCACACACACCTATATACACACACTGACACACTCTGGATAATTATTACGGTCATAGGGTAAGCAATATTAAAAAAAAAAGAATCTGCTGTAGCTCCTGCATATTCATGTACAACAAGAGATTATGAGCAATGACTAAACCAAGCTTTATTTCAGATCACAGAGTACTGAAGGGAGGAGATAATGTTGGAGAGAAAAGAAAGAAAATTGATTAGGACTGGTAAAAAGAGGGTAAAATTAAGATTGATGTTATATTTTTCCCTTATAATTTTCTTAACACAAACAGTTCCAAATTATAGTCAGCTGACAAACTTGTCACAAATGAAAATGTCAATAGTTTTATGTAAAATGCTCTTTTTTACCCACTGGACTGCAGATTCATTCTTTAGTACCATTTAATACCATTTTTAGCAACAAACATTCCACCAAATTAAGCTTTGTTGTTCTTTTTGTGGCATATTGTTCATAAAACTGAACCAGAGACATTTATAGCCCAGAAAAAAAATAAAACGTGGTCAGTTTTAAAAAGCGCTACCACAGATTGAGGAATCCATCCTTTCTTCTGCATAGAGAACCACTGAAGGCAGGTCAGGACAGGCTCCTGCAGACAAGGTGATAATTGCCAGGCCATCATCCATGTACACAAGCAGCAGCATGCCTGTTGCCAATTCAGCTGATAAATATTAAAAAAAAACCTTGTGCGCCTTCAAAACTCACACTTACCCCATAGAGTGTGAATACTTTACATATCCACATAGTGTAGAATGGCTATTTTCACTTGCTTTGTAATTGTACATCAAAATGGAAAAGAGACTATTTGTAGTCTTAATTAATTATTTTCTTTTCACTTTTATGCTTTACACAAACTCTGACAGAAAAAAAAGGACCAATTTAAAATAACATAAATGGAAAAATTAGGGGCGAAATTACTCTACCCTCAATTTGCATTTCATAAATCATTTACTGCATTTCTGAAAACCAAAAACTTAGACATTTTGATTAATTTGAAAAACATCCTGTAAGATGCAGCGATGGCAGCAGGAAGCAATTTCCTGGAGTGATGTTCTTGCAAGAAACTGACCTGGCCACCACAGTCCATCACTTGTAAATGTTAGTAATAAAATAATGATTATGTATATGATTAAGTGCTAAGTTATTCATCCCTCTGGTCAATTTAGATTAAAAGTTTTTATCCTACCAAGAACTTTGTTTCTGTCAGGAAATGAGGCAGCGATCCTAAAAGAAATATTGCAAAGCTATTTCAAATGAGTTTTTTTCTACATTTTATCTAAAAAACTATATGTTGACAATTATTTTACTAAATGAGAGATTTTTTTTAAAATTAACTCGGCCAGGGGTACAAATTTATCTATTTGTTCAAACAACTTTTTAGTATAAATTCCCATATTTGTTTGATCTGTAGACTCTTCTCTAGAGGCCTACACGTGTGTATCAAGTGAGTTTTCCCAGATTTCATTGCTTGGCAGAGAAAGCATGGTGATGTGGCTGTGAATGATGCATTTGGAAAGTAAGGGAAGGATGCATTGCGCAGGACTTGTTGGGACCTGCGTCCTAACGGAGAGACGCTAATAGCTGGGAAGAGGAGCTCCTCACAAGTTGTAGTGAAGTACATGCTGGAGCCTGCATTTGTGCCGCATCACACACACACAACCCACTCCCATCACACGCGGTTTTCATGCACACAATCACACTTGCGCACACATGCTGAGTCTGGAAGTATGGAGAGAGGTCTTGTAATTTGACAATGCTGAGGTGTTAGATCTCATTTCCAGTCGTGGTGACGCTTGTCTGCATCCAAGCTAAGGCATCATCTTTAAGAGGCAGGAGAGCGGCAGAGTTTCAGAGCTATTATCACTAATGTGTGTTGTCTTGACTAGACAAGGAGGGGGGATTACCATTCTGACTTAACATGGGCTTGGATGGGATTATGGTGTGTGGAAACATTATGAAAGATGGGGGGGGGGGAGGAAGAATCAGTTCTTCTGTTCTCTGCCCTCTTTTAATGGTGGATCTGTCGGTATGCGGCCATAAATCTAACATTTCGTCACAACTGGAGATTTAACAATAAAAGCTTGATGCAACAGGTAGCTCAATTTCTTGTAATCTCCAAAAGCGATGCCTTGCCACCCAGTCTTAGTGGGAGGCAAAGAGCTGGGAAAAGAGGCAACTGATTATAGTCAATATTCCCCTGCTGGCATTCCCCACTACCTGAGGCTATAAGGAATGAGCATAGACTTAGATAGTTGACTATATTTAGCAATGTGACTATATGTGTCCACATAGAAACTTTTCTAAGATTTAAAAAAAAATAATAATGAAACTCTAATCTTTGACTGTCTCCTTCCATTTAAAGAACCTCTTATTTTTATATTTTCTTTCCGGACCTTTAATTACAGAATTAAAGGTCTGGAAATCTGTCATTTCTTCCTACTTACTGTAGAAGTAACCTGGTAAGTCAATGCAAGCAGTGCTCCCCCCAAAAATAATGCTTTTTCAACAAGTCTACATTTTGTCACAAACCACAAACTTCAATGTTTTTCCTGAGATATAATGTAGTAGACTAACATCACATGCTGCACAGGTACTTGAAAAATGTAAAAAGAAGATATTTGGTTTTTAAAATTGTCCTTAGTAGTAACAATGAGAAAAATGTAAGGGCAGTGCTAAGTAACAAGACTTTAGACTTTAGTCATCTTTCAACAAGAAGAGCTACAACAGAATACATGAGATCAAAGCAAATTCATGTGCAAAAATGGCCCAGTAAAAGTCCAGACCTAAGTACAATTTAGTATATGTTGCAGGACTTGAAACAGTTGTTATTTTGAGCTCTCCACCATCTGATCGACTGAGCTTGAGGTATTTTCAAGAGCAGAATATGCAAGCATATTAATCTCTAAATATACAAAGTTGTTAGAGACAACAGTCATACTCCATGAATCAGAATATTTATTTTTTTGATGAAGCTCGTTTGTCAGATTAAAAGCACGTTTTGAAAACAAAAACCTTTAAGCAGATATTAAATATGCTTTTTATGAAGTATTAAATGTTTTTATTATTCTGATCTAATATTGTGTCTTCATTCCCTTTAAGCAGCAAATCATCATCATAATTAGAAAGAATACTCAAAAACATCAGTGTGTGTCTAATTAATTTAAATAATGTGTTTTAGTGAAAGTTGTTACTAAACGAAATTCATTTTACAATAGTATTCTAATAATATTGCACATGGCTTCACCTCAAAAGAGACTTTCAGCTATGGTGCAAAGAAAGATGGTTATAAAAATATCGACTCAGGGAGGTTGAATGCAAATGAACAGCACTCAGATTTTACAAGATACGCACAACAAGCAAAATTAGGTGTGATATTACAATTGTCTAATTTTTAAGATCTTAACATGTTAATAAAGGGACAGAAAAGAAAAAGCTCTGTCGTACTATTTTTCTTTTGGAACAGATCATGTGCATTTGTAGATTTCTTCTTTTTTTTACATCAATAATTATTTAATTTCTTTTAGTTATACAGTAATGTTTGTGCTGATATATTTACATAAATTTACATCTTCATGTCTAAAAAATAAATAAAAGACTAAAACGAATAAAGTTCTAAATTGTAATAGTGTTTGAAACCATGTGTCAGTTTACTTTCACTTCATGATAATGTGCCACTTTGGGTTAGTCCATCCCATAAAATCCCAATAAAATACATTGAAGTTTGTGGTTGTTATGTGATAAAAAATATTTTGAAAAGTTTACAGGGTACATATGCTTTATTTTTCTTAGCACATTTACATTAAAAAAATTCTTAGCAGCAAGTTTTTATGGTTTTAAAAAGAAAATAATTGCTTCATAGCTCAAGAAGAGTTTGTTTTTCATCCCATCCTGATTTTGCTCTCCAATTCTACCGCCAAGGCCAGAAGACAGAGCGAAGCTTTATAAAAGATTAAATCCCTCACTCTGATCCCCTTGTTTAATGGCAGTGGAGGCACTAAAATAATCACAGGTTATCTTCTCAATCCCTATTTTCAGAAAAAGTCATTTTCCAGTCAAACACTCCTTTGTGCCTTCTCTTGAGATGATAGCAAAACAGTTTATCGCCTCAAAGAAAAACAAAAATCAACCAAGGAGAGCTAATGCTTTTTTTTCTCTGAACGTCAACAAGAGCTTTTTTCCAACATCACACAACGAAAACCAAAGTTGTTGTGATGTTTGGTAGGCGTTCAAGTTGACATTTTGAAACTTATTCAGCTTTAAACTGATCCAGGTTCAGCTGGAGGTTTCTTTCTGTCATGAAGGAGTTGAACAGGAAGAGGGAATGATGCAAAGTGAGTAACCAAAACCACAAGTTTGACTTCCTTAGGTTGACAACTTTGTACCAATTTGGCACCACAAACTAAATTTGACTGCATAACGAATAAGTGGGCGCAAATTGGAACGTATGTGGTTAAAGTTGAACCTGATGATTGGGTTGTATTAAACTGATTTGATTCTTTCTTTTTATGAATTAGACTTTGCAATGTTTTTTAAGAAGACATTTGTTGTAAACTTTAATGAATAATTAAAGCTGAAATGAGGCAAACTGAATCAAACCTTATAGCTACTTTAGATCAAACAGACTTTCTTTAATTTGCTCACGGACACGTTTTGTGAATTTGATCTATTTTAGGCACGTACACAAAACGCAGTCTAAAGCCGGGGTCAGCAACCTTTACAAGAGATTAATGTTTACTGCAGAAGTTTAAAAATAATTTGGCTGAAGATGTAAAATATCAAGAGTCTATTGAAGTGTGTGAGAAGAATCCTTACTGTAGGATTGATTTTTGTTATTCAAAGTAATTTGTGTTGTTTAGTAAGCACACCAGCAGTGTAAGGATTTTAAGCCTGTTTACTTCAAATCTCCATAAAATAGTTGGTAGAAATGATTCTTTATCATTTCTATCAAGTATCAGATGAAAACACCAAATTCTAAAAGCAAAAAGAGGGATCTGTTTTTGGCTCATTGCATTATTTTCCTCCAGTTAATTTTTTTTTTATTCTGTGTTTTGGGTTATGTGAATCCGATGTGGCTGAGAGGTTTAAAGGAGACAAAGAGGGGATAGGGAGACAGAATTTATCAGAGGATAGAAAGGAAAACTTTTGGGCGCCAGAGGTGACAGCCATGAGTGCGTGCTAAGACGGGGAAGAAGGAAAAGACAGAGAAAGAAAAGTGGCGGGTCAAAGACCACCGCTCTAATGTCCAAGGCAGGATCTTCTTACATCACCGAGGACAGACTGAAGGAGTCCATCACGCATGGTTACTCCAAGCAAACACACAGCCCCCAAGGACTTCAGCCTCACACACAGAGTGAGGGGAGAGCGGTTTGTCTCTTGTTTCTCTTGTTTCAGGGAGGTCAACTGTGTGACAGTCGGAGGTGACACCTTTCCAGCGAGAGGTTTCTCATTGGTTTGATGACAAATTACGCAGCTCCCATTTCACCTGTCTTTCACCACTGTCACATCACCTTAAACTCCTTTATGCTTCTAATGTAAATATCCTCGCTTTGGTTTCTGTCAGAGAAGTTCCTCAAAGAGAGATGACGATCATTATTTCAGTTTTTGCAGATTTTATTTTTTGTTTACTCTAAATAAAATACAACAAAACAACAAAAATAGGTTCTTGGATAGTTAGTAACTTGGAATAGAACAGACATTAAGAAACTACATTCCCCTCCCCATTTGGCTCTCAAAGAATGTGTCTGAACCTGCACCTCAGTTCTGCTAAACTAAAATAAATAACCATCAAATTACATGCAGTTGGATGTTGGTTTATAAACAGAATATGGTGAGAGTTATTGCACTTCATAAACATGCAAAAAAGAAAAAGGTTTACAGATTTGACATGCTGATAATTATCGATTGGTACTTATTCAAGCTCTGCTACCCATGGAAAATTTTCCACATAATGTGTGGATTATATCAGCAACACATCTGTGATGTTGTCCTAAACCTATGTTTGATATAAGGTTAGGCACATCATCAGATGAAGATCTGTAAAGCCTTGCATGATTGATTGTGTTCGGCCTTCCCTCTATCCTAAACTTCGGTTTCCACGATGCATATCTCAAATTGTCTGTTATTACTATTATCACCATGACATCTGCACCAACCCATATTTACTACGACTCTTAAATGCATATTAAATGCCGTTATTTAAATATTCTCAAAACTGTGACAGAATATGTCAGTGTCACACACTTAGGACAAAATGTTTCTAAGCAGTTCCATTGGACGAGACTTTCTCTGCTGTGCTCATCAGGCAGATTTCTAAAAATTTTAATAGAAGACACGATAAATCACTGGACCCGCTTTTGCCTGCACTCAACACGCCTGCACATGTGCTGGCTGGGGTGAATGTGTAAGAATGAGTGTCTCCGTGTGAATATTGATGAGTGTGTGACTAACGCTGAGACAGAAAGAGAAAAAAAAGCTCCTGCATGCACAGACAGGGGAACTGCATGTCAAGGCCTCAAACGTGTGTGTGTGTGTGTGTGTGTGTGTGTGTGTTTGTCTACTCACGGTCCATGTGGCGGACTTGGCGGTGCTGGACTGCTGGAAGGACACCTGGAAGGCGTGCTGCCCCGGGTAGTCGGTGTTGGAGGGGATTGCCGGGGCAGGGGACAGGCCCTCAAAGGTGGAGTTGGGCTGGGAGTAAGGCGAAGGGGTGGGCACGGCCGACGAAGACGTGTTCTCGGAGCTGTAGGGGCTGGCGGACGTGGCGCGGCTCCCCAGGCTCTCCATGCTGCTGCTCAGCAAGTTGTACTGGGACTGGGGGGAGAAGCCAAGAGGGAAGAGAACCAAACAGGTGAAAAAGGGAGGGAGCAGGAAGGCAGAGGGAGGACACAGCTAGAGGTGCGAGAGAGACAGAGATTTTGGAAGCTTAAGGGAGGTCAGGTTACAGAAGAAGAGGGAGATCTGTGTGTTCACTGTGTGTGATGCTGCATGTGTAGGTGTCCCACAGCTGCATTTTTCGGTGAAATGTGCAAATCAACACTCAAAGTTGCGTACAATTTAAGGGCGGTCGTACAGAAGTCCTTGTGACTATGTGATGCATGTTTTACAACACAGACATGACAAGGTTTGCCAAAGTGCATGCCATTTCCCATTTATTTTTCTCTCCAGAGTGTTTGCAAAGAGCGATGATGTGCTGAATGTAAAAATAAGTGTTAATGACTTTATTTTAGGCCCAAACTTGGCTGTTCCTAAACTACCTTAGGGTTTTCTGTCATAGCATGTCCACAAAAACACACACAAAAGAATAATTTAAAAAATCATAAACTACATAAGCAAGTTCACCCGTTCACTTTGCACGATGATCATTAACAGTGATTTTCTTGATGTATCTTCAATAACTAGAATCCATACAATTAAGTGAAAGTAATATTAAAAACAATCAAGATTTTAAAAGCAAACCAGATTTTTTTGTTTTGTTTTTATTTAGACACGTCAAGAAACTACATTAGAAAAATTAACTACCAGCCAAAGAAAATTTAAAAAGAAATTACCTTCTTTTTCACGTAGTACATCCTCTAGAGCATTGGTCTCATTTATCAAATCTTCTGCCAGTCAAACGTCCAAACACAACAGAGCACCGCAGAGTGCAGGAGCATAGCCTATAACCTCAGACCTCAAGCAAGGTGTGCATCAGTGGACATGTTCTACCGCACACTCAAGGCACATGTGCTGCCAGGACAAGGGGAAAAAAAGGTGAGGACTGGTGTAGAGAGAGAGGAATGATACACTGAGATGAGGGGAGAGAAGTGGAGAAGGAAAAGAGGGATGGGAACCCAAAAAATGGTACGACATTCTAATTATGGCATGCCCGGACATAGACGGCAATGCCGGGGCGCATGTACACACTTGCTCCGAAACACCTTGTAAAGGCCTACTCTAAGTCAACACTGTCTGGTCTGACATCGAGAGCAAGATGCAGGGTGTGTGAGCAAGGAGAGAGGGAAAGAAAGAGAGAGAGAAGAGAGAGAGAGGAAAAAAACACACAAAAGAACACAAGTTCAAAGGTCAGAACCCCCACCTTCCTGCACTTCAGCTCAATCTCACTCTAAATGAGAATCTGAATCAACTGTATTGGTTTGTATTGTGTGCGCAAACAATGAATTTGACTTTTTGGTTTGTGTACGCAAACCTGACCAAAACAGGCAGTAACACGGTCAGGTGGTCAGCACTCTCAGAAGCTGAAACTTCCAACGACTTTGCAAGCTTGACAAAATAATTTTGTATGTTTCACAGAAATTGGAAAGCAGACAAAAGTTTCAAACTTAACCTGACGTATTTTGATTTCAAAAACTGTGTCCAATGAGTCACAGTTTTTTATTTTTCAAGAGTATCACATGGACAGAGTGAATTTATTTATCTTTTTTGTGAAAAGGCATTTCAAGTTCTTTAAAAATTTAGTTGCACGTGTTTCATTGAAGAGCACATTTTTCAACCCAATGTCAGTTAAACGTTAATACCATTGCAATAAAAAATTGACCCAAAAAGCCTGAGCTGTATTTCGTACATTAATCTCTCTCTTTAAATAAGAACTTAAAAACGTTTTTTGCCTTTTCTTTTTATCTTTCATATGATGTCTTGGACTGCCTGTGCTCTAAATAAGCTTGCCAAATTTTGCCTTTAGAATTATTATGTTAACTGCATGAGCCAATAAAATGAGTCGTTAAAGTCAATAGTACTTGATTAGTGGATTGTTTCATTTTAAGTTTTAGACAAACTCAGAAGTACTGCATGTCCTGCTTAATGCACTCATATGTCATGTGCAGTGCATTGAAAAAGTTTAATGTCCCGTGAACTATTCTTAAATACACACTCATCCCCCACCTGAGTCAATACAGCACATCGTTCTGGCTGTGGCAGAACCAATGCTGTGGGGATGTTTTCTTCACCAGGGACAGGAAAGCTGCTCAGAAAACTGCAAGAAAACCCTCCAACAATGGCCTAATCTAAGTACAAAGTTAAATTAAGAATCTATGAGATGAATTTCAAACTGTTGTTTGCACTCAAACTCCACCCAATCTTTCTTAGATTGAGCCAATTTGCAAAGAAGAATGGCCAAAGAATTGAGAGTCTAGATGGTGGTGAAATCCTATAAAATATGTGGAGCTGTACTTGGAGCGGAACGTGGCTCTGCTCAATATTTACTCAGAGGGACTGCACACTAATACACTCCATACTTATTGGATTTTCAATTTATGAACAATGTAAAATCATCAAATATCTTATTTCTAGATTGCTCACACACACAAGCAATCCAATTAAATCAAGTTTAAGTGTAAGGTTATAATGTGACAAAGCAAAATATTGTTTCTCTCCTTGATTACTTCTTTCCTTCTTTGCACCCTTCTTTTTTTCCTTCCTTTGCTCATTAATTTTTTCAATCCTTTCTTCCTTCATTTTTTCCTTTTTTTCCTCTCTTTCCTTCCTTTTTTAGATTTCTTTCAAAAACAATCCAATCCTACACACTCGCTGAGCACCAAAGTGTTGCTGCTTGGATCCATACATCGACGCATTGACTCGTATGTCCTGTACAGATAAAGTCAGATTCTTAGAAAATAATGACAAACACTGCAATTGAGAAACACAGCTGGCATTTGCAGAGATAAAAATTTTGCTTGCTCGCACGTCCATCTAAAATATATGGACATTAGCATTTATACTGATGTTTGCCTTTCTTATAAATAGGATGAAGAAAGTAATTGTGATGTCCCCCTAATGTCTGTTTACAACCTCGCTCTATTATTAAAGAAGCTTTCTGGGCACAAAAGAGGTCCAGGTGTATGTGTCAACACCAAAAAAAAAAAAGTATTTCACACACTCACACACACGGACACATACATACACTCCCAGGTGCGCTCTGTGTTAATACCTGAACTGAATTCACAACAAGTTGAAACAAGAGCTAAAGCCTTTGCTGCAACTGTGTGAGCAAACGTGTGTGTGTGTATGTGTGTAGGTGTGTGTGTATGTGTGTACGTGATTCCCATCCCAGCAGCATCATGTGATCTTCCCTATGGGCAGTCATCCTGGCTGCTGCCACTCAAAGCCAAGCTTAAAGGCTCAAAACACTAAGAGACGAGGATAAGCCTGCTGCTGCTACCTTCACTTGTCACAGTGAATGAAACACAAAAGGTCCAGGATAAAATGACTATTACCTATTTTTACAGCGACTTATTATATCAAACTTTGTAATGATATAAAACACCACGGCCACTTAACATGTTCAACAACAGAAGCAAAGCAAGGCTTTATCACATCTATTGGAAGGAGGTTGGGAAAAAAAATGAAAGCTTTGCTGCACAGATGAACAAAATGGTATCATATAAAAACTACCTATGTTTTTTTAACTTTCCCGATGAAAACACGTGGTGTACAGATGCAAGGATAAAGGGAGGTCAATGTAGAAGTGTGTGCATCAAGGTTTCCCCCTGCTGGATATATGAGGCGAAATGCAAAAACGAGACTTCAAATCTCAAAGTGCTGTAACTTCATGTAAAGCAAATAAAATGTGATATCTAATTAGGGCCATTATGGATGCAAGGGAAAGATTAAGAGTCACTGTTGTGTACTCTTCTGATACTGTCCATCTGCTTTAAGGTTTACAGTAATGGCATTTTGCATAGTTATTCTAATAAATGCTTTGTTATGATTGTTGTCTTTCAGTCATTTCAAACTAATCTGTACATTCTCCTCTGACATAAACAAGGCGATTAATATTTTCTTTTATTTTTCTTGTCATTTTCTCTAAATCAGAACTAATGCTCTGAAAATCACAGATATACTGAAAATATGCTGTAGGTCAGCAGTTTCTGAAACATGCAGATATCTACTCCAACAATAATGTCACATACTAAGCAACTTAACTTATCTTATTTGACCTTCTGATCCCCAGTTTGAATTTCAAGCGATTCTGTTCAGTAAGTCTCGATACCTAGATATGCTAATTTGTAGAAATCTGATTAAAAACATGAAAACATTTGACTAATAAAGTGACAGGTAAATAGGTAGAAACCAAGAAAACAAGAGGCGGTCAGATTTACTGCCTCCTGCTGTTTCTCTTGCTCAGGTAAATCCCCTCACCTCTATGGGGGAAACATGGAGCAGGCGGGTCCAAACTGTACCAACCTACCTCTTAATATGGTTCTCATAATTTTACCTGGTTAACATAAACTAAATCAAAGTACAAGAAAATTTACTGTTATCAGCTCTTGAACACTTTTTTCAAAGAAGTTGAAAGTGTTCCAAGCCAAAATCTTTAAAAAGTCATATTTATAAGAGAAATTAATGTTAAGTATTCCAAAGTGCATATTAAAATGTACTTGTTTTTAAAAGTTCAAACACCATAAGCCAGGGGTGGGCAATCCAGGTCTTGGAGGGCCGGTGTCCTGCAACTCAGATGTCTCCTTAGTCCAACACACCTGGATCCAACAGCTGAATCACCTCTTAAGTGCAGTCAAGTTCTCCAGAGTCCTGCTAATGACCTCAATATTTGACTCAGGTGTGAGGAAGTAGAGAAACATCTACAAGTTGCAGGAGACCGGCCCTCGAAGCCTGGAGTTGCCCACCCCTGCCATAAGCAATGAAAATCAAGTCAAATCGTAGAGATAATGTTCTTTTTTTCAAATAAATCAAACTCGGTGTGCACTGTTGTAAATTTGCATCAACTCACCACATCACACAGCATGCTTCTGTGGTCAGGTTGGACCGTAACATCTGACCTCTTTGTAGCCAGGTGACCTTTCTATGCAGCCGGACATGATGGAGGACCAAAGATGCCCTGCCTCTTCCTCCTCCACTTCTCTTTCTCCACTTGGCCTTCTTTATTTGCTATGCATCTAACAACCATCCAACAACAAATTCTCGCCCCGCCCCTCTCTCTCTATTTTTCTTTTCCTGTTATGACTATTCATTAACCAGACCGACAGGTCCAGACTTGCCCGCTTAAAAATGACATGAAACCAATATTCAAAATCGGAAAGGCACAAAACAGAGGTGGGGTCGGAAATCGCATTTTGAGACAAAGATTCATATAAGTCACAAGATGAGTCAAGTCAAAATGAGCCCTGCAATTATTTCCCTGCATTAAAAAGAGATTTGCTGTTTATTTTTTCCTTGTGAACATGAAGTTTACCAGGTGCCACCTGCCGAGCGATCACCTGCAAATTTAATGTGCTTGCTTGCCTGTTAATGCATCTGCACATAGACACACACTATCCAACAGATGGCTCTGCTGTGGAGGCACTGTGGGATTTCATGATCCCTCCCTCAGCACATAGACACACACACACACACACACACCTACATACACACACACTTACACAGACCACCCTATAGTCCCAACAGATCGCTCAGCAGAGAGAGAGGGAAAAACCTGCTAAGGAGAGGGAAACTATATAGGTGGGAATTCTCCCTGAAAAGGAGGGAAAGGGAAAAAAAACAAAAGAGGCTAAAACTGTTTATGTATAAGAGCAATAAGCTGGAGAAAATATTATTTTATTTATCCAAAATAATTTATATTATATGCTTCTGAAAACCAAGGCAACACTCATGTTCCTACCATGACATTGTCGTTCATGTCTCTGATGTGATAGACATCCATGGAGACCTCCGCACAGTTTCGGTGATTCCCTGACGTGCTCGTAGATGGACCCGGGTGCTCACCTCGCTGGCTGCTGGGGGGCAGCTCATAGTAGGTGCTGTCTGGCTCTCTAGGTGGACAAAAATATCATGAATGTGAAATGTTCACGAATAAAGTAAATTTATGAGAAATTCAACCTGTAGCATATTTACGTTCACAAAAACAATAGGGCTACTGTTTTGTCTTTATTTTTTTCAAACATGTTTCATGACCTTAAATTATTTTAAAAATATGCAATCAGCTTAGAAAATTGTGTGGCAAAACAACAACAACAACAACAACAACAACAACAACAAATCATTTAAAATAATTATTTTTGTTTTACATATCCTGAACCAGAGATTATGAAATGCCATCCAGGATTCTGGGTGAAAAAAAAAGCACTCCAGTTTTAAGTAACAAATAGAAATCTTAAATAAGACACTAACTTTGGCATTATAAGTCTGCTGTGATGTAAAGCCATGTTTTATTACTATCACAAATCAATATCACAATAAGGAATGGGAAAACTATTTGAGGCACAATTGAAACATAGCTTTTTTTCTCCCAACTGTTGATGTCACCCCTAAACAGAATGGTTCCCTAGGTGGTGTGTCATTTCACCCACATCAAAATTATTGTTAAAACACCACTGGATTGTTAGAAAAATTCAGCTGATAATGCAATTTCTCAATATATATAAGTTGCATTCATGATACAAAGAATATCTTTATATTAAGTCTGGTTTAGAAAGCTAATAATTTTTCACCATCAGAAAACCTTTTTTAACACAACCTAAAGTGGAAGTAACATACATTTGTTTTTTTTAGTCTCATTGTATAATTTATAACATGGATTGAGATAAAAATGAAACAATAGATTGCTCATCAGCAGGTGTTGACTCACAGAGAGCTCCACAGGTGCTCCAAGGTGCCGCCTTCCTCAACAACAGTGGACTGGGACATCTTAAAGGATGGGCAGTCTGATGAGGGGCAGATCGCTCTGTGAGCCACAAAGATATTTAATTAAGTTTGTATAATGAATGGTAAATATCTGATAATAACTGAGTAAAAATGCATGGATAATGCAGAAAAAAGCAATTAACATTTAAATCTCTAAAACAACCACTGGGTGAGGCTATTTTCTGGTAGAGCAATTTTGGTATAAGTTATTAGAATCAAACTACTTCACTCATGTAGAGCTTTGAGACACAGGCAGTCAAAATATAAATGATTTATTCAGATCAATCTTTGGTTTGTCATAAACTTCATAAAAGAGAAGTTTGTTGAAGAGCAAGTCTAAGACACTTTACAATGAGTATTACAAGTGCTATTGCCCACTGGGGTCTATTCACCTCTAAAGTCTGAAATTTGGTTTTGGAAATGAAATCAAGAACAACTAAACTGTGTTCTATTTCCATCATTGGTAATTCTTGCGTGACTGTTCCTCTCAATGAGCCTCTCCGTCTGTGTCCGAGACTGAGAAAAATATTGAGCTATTTTTGAGGGAAAATTACATTTCTTAATTACGTTCACAAACCAAGGGTGAGCTTATTAAAAGAATCTGGAATCAGCTTGAAAAGTTAATCCAGTGTGCTTAGATGCTTAAAAGGTATTGTGTTTTTTTTAAACCAGAAGCAAAAAAAACCTCACCAATCACAAACTGAATTTGTACATGTCTGTTCATGACAGAACAACCTAGTTTTGGTTTGACCTGGAAAAAAAGTAGCTGCTTAATTTAGTACCAATTGCAGTCTTGAATGAAAACAGCTTCAGTGCAGCCTGCAATGATCAGTGGAGAACAATGACAGACCCTCGATGCCAACAAACAACAGAACATTTGCCTGCAAAAGCAAACTTTTTTTTTGCATACCACCGCCTAGAGAAAGTCGCCCTGATATTGCGGGTTCATAAGAGGTCAGGGCTTAAGAGGTAGATTTACTGGACGCAGAGGAGGAGGAGCTGCTCAGAGATTCTATCTTTAGACAGGATGCAGAGACGATGGGTGTGAAGACCAAAGAAAAGTTGATCCGGATTTTTTTTTGTTTTTGTCCATGTCCTCATTGTGTTGAATGAGGACTCTTGGGCCTCATTCTCTTGGTATGGGGGAAGAGCCATACCAAGAAAATTCAACCCTGTACTGTCGTTATTTTAACATGGCTGTAGGCCGTGATGGTGCATAGATTATATATATATATATATATATATATATATATATATATATATATATATATATATATATATATATATATATATATATATATATATATATATATATATATATATATATATATATTTTTTTTTTACCTCTGTAGTTGTTATACAAAGTTTCTGTCGAGTGAAATAGTGGAAGGGGTTCAACACACACGGGAACACAGAACGGCTTCATTCAGGTGTGATTGCACTTATGTAGTCCCAGCGAGGTGCCGCAGGGCGCCGGGGGGCCTGAGCGAGTCCAGACCTGCCTCACTCATCGCCTTTCCCATTCCGAGGGGAAACCTATCCTCCCCAGTCTCTGCACCGCATCCTCCCGTCCTCCTTTAATATGACTCCATCACACACGCTCACGGCAGAAACGCTATTGCGCCGCCGTACCACTCCAGGTGGTCCTGGACAGATTTGGATCACACTGAACAAACTACTTTCTGGGTTTTTTTATTACTATTTCGCGCACTAATAAGTAGGCCTGTATATCTTGAGTTGGAACGTCTTTCTACGTGTTTCCAGCGGCCTTACATTTGAGAAAGTCGCAAAAAGCAGGCTTACCGCGATTGATGATGATTGGATGTCTTGACTTTTCGTTTAGTCTCCAGTTTGAATATGCAGAAAATGATCGCAGTTGAGACAGGCTGACATCGTGATGGGCATATTTGTTTGTGAAAATGTATTAAGAGCCGCGCAGCAGCGTCGCCTCTCTTAGGAACCACCAGTGTATAGATGTGACTGCGCAAGAAAAACCGGCTAAAGTACAGGATCCGAAAAATACACACTACAACAAATAGGCTAAATAAGTCTCAGATCTTAATGATTTAACAAATTCTGCGAATTGCTAAAAGTGACTGTAGGACTGTCTGTACAGGACACAGTCGTCTTTACTTTGGTCTTCACCGAATCGATTGCAGATATGGAACTTCCTCAGTAAACATCCGCGAAGACTGTTGAACCAAAAATGATTTTAGTTTTTTTTTTTTTTTTTTTGTGATCATTCAAAAAAAAAAAATGCTGACAAGGTCTGAAAAAATAGCAATCGGTTGCAGTAAATTCCCGCTGTTCCAGCAGGGATCTGCCGCCGAAGACACAAACGCAGATCCCTGATCAGAGAGCAGGTGGTTTGAAAAAAAGAAAAGAAATATTGCCAGAGAGAAACAAAAAGGTCCTAAGTGTTGTTGGGCATCAATGTTTTCATAAATAAATAAGTAAATAAATCAATCAAATTATTCTGCATTAATATTTTTACTGAATGTGCACTTGTAATATTAACTAAAACACACTAATGAGCTGGTGAAATAAGGTGAAATATCCAAATGCAACAAATAAACGGGGGGAAGTTTTTGTTTAATACGAATAAATCAATTAGAAAATGAATAAATTCAATATTTCAACCTCTTTCATGTATGCTGGTCTTACGCAGAACATTTTCACCGGTCTCTTTGCGTCTTCATTCCACGGTTACAGCGACCATGACAACAAACATGGCTTATACACGCATTTTCCCTTCCCAAGGGTTATTTAGTGCGGAGGAGGAAAAAAAAAGCAGTCTCAGATGAGAAGAAATTAAATTTAAAAATTATTTTAGATGCAATCAAGTTAGGCCCAAGTGAATTATCTCACTTAAAATAATTTTATGTGTCATTTATCTTGATGTAAGATCTGAACGTGTTTGAAGTTATTCATATTTTAATGTTGTTATAAAATGTGGAAGCTAGATACCAGCTATTATTTATGTAAGCTGTACCTACATTTATATCTCAAGTATATTTTTCAGTCTATTTTAAAAGTCCACGTCTAAAACGACGCTATTACTTCGAATATTTGGGATGTTTAACAAAATCAGATATATTTTCTGTTGCACTAAGACTAAGCAACAAGAAAAAGTCTAGAAAAATGCGCACTATATGCAGTCCTTATCAACAGCTATCTTCACCACAATAATTGAAATAAATAGCTCTACATTTTAACCTTAATCAATAGGGAAAGGGAAAGTAGTTTTCCAAAAGTCTGCTTTTTCATCTTTTCTTTTAAAGTTATTTAAACAGAAGCTGAAATATGAAGAAATATTAGGCCTACCTGAAGGTTAAGCTTATTCCAATCCAAACAACCAGGAATGATATTGCACCGAGTACCTGTTTGTTTATCGAACATGCCAAGAAAGTGACCCTCCATAAAAAATGGGAACATGGAAAAGGCAAACAAACAAAACATAGGTCGACCGAATTTAGCTCTGATAAGAGGGAAAGAACTTCATTGACTTTTCAGAGAAGCAATATGAACTGGAGAGAGGAGGGAAACTGATTTGCATCCTCTTCAGAGAAGTGATGGCTTTGCTGATCGACACCGAGGAGAAGGAGGTGAAGCGTCTTTTTTTGCGCTGAGGGAAGCAGAGAGGGGGTAGCGCGGTTTAGCCGCACACAAGCGGGAAAAAACCTTGTCGCCTTTCAAGAAAGAAAATAGCTGCGGCCTAAATTAAACAAGCTTCATTTATTTGTATAGACATGTTTGGTTTGATATATAAATTACGAAAAGACATTAATCAAAACATTTAAGATGTTATGCACATGAAGACGGCATGAACACTGAAAACTAATTAATTGACTGCAAAATTAAAAAAAAATTGCCTGGTCATGGGAATAAAACACTTCTGACAATACGTTTCTTTATATTTGGTCTACATGAGCGTTTAGACTAGGGCAGAGAAAACAAAACAAAATGTTTTTCTTAAACTACATTTCCCATAAGACGTTTCGGTAGAGGCGAGCACTGATTGGACAGCACCGGAGTGTCATTTTACGTTCATAGAAACAAACCCAACAACAGTTGGATTAAAACTGTGTGAGCCCAATGCTTTCTTACGAAGAAAGAAACTCTGAATGACCTGGAGGCGTTTGTACATCTCAGGTTTTGCCGAAGGAAGTGATGCTGCTGAAGTTAGGAGTAAGTGTTGCATGTTTGGATATTTTGCATGGTTTGCTTTCACGTTAACCGCTAAGTAGTGCTACATGCTAGCAATGAACGAGCCCAGTTAGAGCTAATTTAACGGAACCCCTAATAGTTTATGTGCGCAGTTTACGTCTCCATGTCTACTGTAATGGTTTGTTAACAAATTATATTTTCATTAAATAAGAAAAATGGCTGTACCACCGGGGTTGATGGCGCTTTTATTTTATGTTTTGCCAGCGAGTCAAAAATAACACATTTAACTTTTTGTATCGGTGCTTTCGGGTGTTATGTTTAAAAACGGTGTCGTTTCAGTTTAAGTTTGAAGGTAGTTTACATTTTAATAATTTGACTTATTTGAGAGAGAAACTTTGTATTGCCTAATGCATGAAGTGTAGTATTTTTACCGGACGTATGGCGACATCACGCGGTAGTACGAGGAAACTACAATGTCAGCTGTATGCAGTTGGAAATGTGAAGACACATCTTTGTTTATGCTTTTAAAATTGAATGCAGACTCTGTGTTATCTCATAATAGGAACATCTGTGATTGCAAAATGAATTTCTCTGAGGTCTTTAAGCAGTCCAACCATCTTTGCAAAGTTTCCCCTGATGGAAAATATTTGGTAAGTCTTTGAGTTGAATTCTTTTATTGTTTTATGATGAGCCATATTTACAGTGGCAGAAGTATCAATAAATATGTAAAGTCTTTTAGAGATGCACCAATCAGCACTTCTCTGGCAAATAACAATTTCCAGTTTTCTTTGAGGTCTGACTTGGTGAAACAGATTTTGACTAGTTTCTTCCACCATGGAAGGTTAAACATAAATATGCTGTACGTTTTTTGATAACAGTAGTAGTTTTAAAAATGGTTGAATTACAAGATTACACACTAAGGTATATGTAGCTCACCTTAATCCTTTTTTTCAGAAGTTCTTAGTTTTGTGCCATAGAAAGAATAGTAAAGCTACCATTTATTATTTCAACGTTTTATGTGTTGATCAAGGGATATCGTCTGATTCCAACCTCTGTCCAATTGATTGTGTACCTCTGATATTATAGGCCTTTTCTTCTACAACCTTTGCTTTTTCTTCTACAGGCTACCTGTGTACAATACAGACTAGTTGTGAGAGATCTTAGCACTTTGCAAATCCTACAGCTCTACACCTGTCTGGATCAAGTGTCACACATGGAGTGGTCCTCTGACTCTTTGTTCATCCTATGTGCTATGTACAAGAGGGGGCTGGTACAGGTAACAAATACAAGTATACCCAAGATCTGAATTTAAGTTTAGAAATTTTATTTTATTTTTTGTGTATCTTGATATGTTTTGTACTTGGAGAATATTTTTTACAATCAGTTTCTGATAGGTGGTTCCCAAAGTCTGTGTTGAGTCCCACTTGAGGCTGCGACAATTTGGGGTCTTGGGATTAAACTAAAAAAACAGAAAAGCCAATAACAAAAGCATATTTATGCTGTACATTATATAACTGACAAAACTAGCAAATATATACAAATCTGGCTAATTATGTTTGTGATATCATTTATAGTCAAACAATACTTGAGTATGGACCGGAAGAGTTTGGCAACCACTGTTTTAAATTTCATTGAGTATCATAAATATGATACTCAATGAAACTTGTGTTTATTTATTTTTTGTCACAGAAGTTAATCTAATAAGCAAGCAAAAGACCATTGCTCATAATTAAATTGTTTTCCCCTTAAAATCCTGTGGTGTTTAGAATGACACTCAAAAGCTGATGTCAACAGCATATAATTTATTTTTTTTCATACAGCATGAGTTAGTTATTGTTTTGTATATTTTCTTTAAAATTATGAATAGGCGATATCTTGTTAAGATGCATTGTTTATGATAGTTTTCTCTGCACAGTTTTCTAATAAAGTAAAGAAATTTTCCACTTAAAAAAACTGTAAAACAGTTATAAGTATAAGATGCTTAAATAACCTGTCAATGCTGAAAATTATTAATAAAGACCACATCAGTGGTTCATATTAGTATGTTTATTGGTAAGTTAGTTTTTCATTAAAATATTGCTAATTTAACTTTAAAAATCCTTCAACATTACAGCCAGAGATTGGTGCTTTTTATTTCATAAATTAATTTTAGATGAGATTTAAAATCATTCATTCAATAAAAGGTGAAACACAAAGAGATGAGTCTTAGACGTTTGACATTAACAAATTGGTCTTAATGTGTATGGTGTCTAAACTTTATACCTCTGACATGTTGCTTAAAGACTCCAGTCTTATTTTGTATTTCAAACACGTTTAGATTGTGTGAAAATAACAGAAATATTTCTGTAGCATTTTCATTGTCAAAAAAATACCTCACAAACAATCATCACTGGAACCAGCATATTTTTTTCTTTTCCTTGTGAACTTAGTCGTGCTGAATATAGTGGAAGCATCTTACCTTTGAAAGGGCATCCAGTGCCAGTCTTTCATGGTTTCAAACTTTCGCTCGTCTTTTCAAAGCTTAAAATCAACGGTTTGAAATTACAGGGGTGTCTATAGGAACAGCTACGGTAACTGCTTGATGGTCATTCTTCTGCCGTTGTCTCCCTCGGCTGCGTCGTCGTCTTCAGGTGTGGTCTCTGGAGCAGCCGGACTGGCACTGTAAGATCGATGAGGGCTCAATCGGACTAGTCTCCTCACGCTGGAGTCCAGACGGACGTCACATTCTCAACACCACCGAGTTCCATGTAAGTGTGAAGGTAGTTGATGCACGCGTGCATGCATCTAATGCAAGTGTTTTTATGTGTGCGCTTGTTTGGTTTCAACTGTTGCTGGCTTGTGAGGAAGGGGAGACCTGAAAATAGCCAGACACCAGAGCTTTCCTTGACTGCCTCTACACCCCCCTGGCCCCCACCTGCTGCATGTATTCAGCCTGATTTCATTCCTCCCTTCCTGTTAGCGTCCTGTCATACATGAGTCTCAAGTACCTTTAACACATGGGTGAAATGTGTGCGTGCTCTGTTATGATCCTAGCAAGCAAATTCTTATAATAAACATACAGTGCTGATAAAAATGGTGAAATCACTTAATAAAAATGCCTGCTCTGAAAAAGGGGCCACTCAAAGTTTATATTATTTAATTTTTAAGTAATTGATTTTATTAAATAAGAGTTGGCTGGATGGATGCATGAGTCTGCTGCCTGTCAGTAAAGTGATCAAGTTTCTTCTGTGAACCTTTGAGAATTCTTGACCAGAGAATCCTTAGCAAGTGTTTTAATGCTTGCAAAGAGTTGGGTTTTCTCCCAAATATTTACAAATCTGAGCATCTGGTGCAATAGTAATGATTCACAAACACAATCTTACTCTAAAACCTGAATGTAAAACAGTTTAGATAAAATGGAGAGATCAGCTAAATGAAGGATCAGGTTTTTCTTCCATTTCTCATTCTCTCCCTCAACTCATTAAAATCTAATTCCTCGAAGGATTTTAGTTTTTGTTAAGAAGCTTCTAATGCTTGTGAGACACACACACAACAATATTTTATGATGGACTGAATCAAGTTGGTATAACTACATTCTTAATAGTTTTTTCTTTGTTTTGTGAAATCCAATTTCTATTCTTACCTTTTAAGCTGACCTCGCCTGCATCCCTGTTTCACTCAGAGCTCCTTTTATGCTTAAACATCTAAACTTTTCCTTTTTTGCCTTTAACCAAAAACAAACGGAGAAATGCACACAAAGGGAAACATGTTTAAGCTTATGTATATGCAGCATGGTACAGTTTATCATCTGTTTAGAGATAGACACTTTCAAAACGCGAAAGTAATGTAATGACTGCATAACATGTAAGACATGTGTGATGTGTGTTTATTTACATATTTGTAATGAGAGATGTTTTATTCCACTCCCCTAAATACTTGGAATCTGTTTGAATTATATATATCTCTGCTGAGATGAGATGTGATTGATTAGCATGAACCATTTAGCAGAAGTTGGACACTGACGAACTCAAGAGGAATTAGGATTTAGATCTTGAGTTTTGAATTGAGACTTTTTTTCCCCTGTCACACATCTAGTGCATAAATATCTTCCACTCTTGTTTAACCAGCTCAACTGCCAAAAACAATTAAGTCAGCAGAATTTGATTGCGCATTAATAGAAGTTGGCAAAACTACAGCCAGGGTAATAAAGACGTGTTTGGTTATTTTCTGTGCATCCTAATTCCTGTTTTATATAGAGTCTAGAGCAGGCATGTGTTTATAAAGGCTGAGAAAACATAGTTGCTGTCCTAAGACCATGTGGAATATGACAAGGCACCGCGATAGGCCGTGTCTGTCATGCTGAACTTGACTCCAGGACTCAGTTAACAGGTGTTGTGGTGCAACTACGTAGTTCGTCTGGTCTGGAGAAGGGTGCAGGGAGTGCAAGTGTCTGTGGTTTTAGTGCTTTGTGTCTGTTTGTGTCTTCCAAGAAACATAACAGGAGTGGGTGGAATAATTCCACCCACTGTAAAAAAAAAGAAAAGAAAAAGAAAGGAAAGTGATTTAAATCTGCTGATATGTTTTAATTAGAGATGCACCTATTTTGCTTTTTATTGGTCAATATCCAATTTTTATCTTAAAATGCCATTTCCATTTATTCATCAGGAAACTTTATCTTCTTTTTGCTAAAGTTAAACCAAACTTTATCGCATAAAATTCATGCAAGCATACATACTTTAAGTTTTGATTTTCTTTCCCATAATAATTTTATGTTTGGACTTGCCTGTCATTTTTTATTTAAGCAAAGATAAATCCAAAATGGCTGATCTTGTATCACTATGATTGATATCAAAACTGCTGTAATTTTTTACAATTTGTGCCTGACCAACAAAGCACACAATTTAAGAAATATGTACTTGAACTTTTGTTTGTTTGTAACTTTTATGTTTTTATGTTGTTCTTCTGCTCTACCTGATTTAAAGACTTTGTTAGGCTCTTAATCTACCATTGTTCTGTTTTGGAAGTGATGGGACTTTTCAAAACCATGCTGCAAAAGTTTCAAAGGGACATGAACTGTTAATTGCAGTAAATAGGTATGAATCTTTTTAAGCACTCTGCAAATTCACTCAGACAAAATGGTTCATAAGTTACTATCTGTATCTTGCATAGCTTAGTTACACATAATTAATACCGTGGCATCCACAATGTATTGTTCTTTAAGCATTCCCTGGTAAAGAAGCAAAGATAGTTTGATTAATTGATGCTTCCTTACTTGCTATGCTGTTGTGCGAAGGCTGGCCAAACCAACACAAAGCAAGAAAAATAACTGACAATAATTCCAACTTTTCCAAACAGCCCACTGAACTTGCCTTCACCCTGAATCAGGATTTCATTAACGCAGTGCCAGGCCGGTGTTCGTGTCAAGCTTAAATTTCAGCTCCACTCATAAACAGTCTGCTATATTAACTTGTTTAGTGACAGCTGCCTGTGCTTTGCATCGTGCCTTTGTGGAAGTGTTTGTGCGTCTATGTGCTGGTAAATCTGCTTGGTGTACTGCCTTGGTTTTTCACTTTTAACCTAAACCAAAATGCCCTACTATGTTTGGTATTTTATATATTCTTTTGATCACTTTCCTAATCTGGGTGAAAAAGATGGGCCCACATTGAAGACTTACTAGAAAGTAACTTTAAAGTCTTGCATTTGTCTGTTTTCTGTACGTTTTAGGTTCCAGTCATTTACCTGAGTTCCTCACAAAATCCCCCTCCAACATGACTGTTTATCTTTATAACCAATAAACTCAAGTCGAAAAAAATATACAGCCAAGGAGAGGCTTGAGGGCATCTTCATTTAGGATTTTTCACATTGTTGAGATCAAATTAGCCGGGATGTTTTTGGCAGGTTCAGCTGAAGCATTACTTACATGTAACATAGTTGGCAATACTGCTACTGTAGACTGTAAATGTAGGCAGCAGATGGAACGCGGCGTGGGACAATAAGTCGCCCATTGCCTTTGTAGGCCACGAGAGGCCATAGTTCCTTGGTAAATTCATGAGACGGTAACTGGAGATATGGTCTATATTGGTTTGAGATAGTTTTTTATGTGGAATGCCTTCTGTCTAATCCTCTGTTGACAGATAGGGTTATTCAGCATCAGGTGCACTTTCCTATCCTCCAGCCCTCACACAACCATGCAATAAAATAGATGATAAATTTATTGCAGACTTTCCTCATTACCTGTATTTTCTCACTGAGTTCTTTAAGTTTTGAACACATGGTTGGGTTAGGGTAACCACCAGACCGCCGATACTTCTCAAATCCCAGCCACCCACTTTAAAAAACTGCTCCTCCAGGATTGGTGAGAATACTTCATTTTAATCCCAGCTTTACTGACTCTGGTTCTAATTGCATTCCGCCACACAAGCAAAATCATTAGCTTATAGGTGACACACGTGTGTGTGTGTGTGTGTGTGTGTGTGTGGTGTGTGTGTGTGTGTGTGTGTGTGTGTGTGTGTGTGTGTGTGTGTGTGTGTGTGTGTGTGTGTGTGTGTGTGTGTGTGTGTGTGTGTGTGTGTGTGTGTGTGTGTGTGTGTGTGTGTGTTTGGGCCCATTTTGCTGACACACACACACATTTTTCCCTCCTCAGTTTAAAGTTACACTCTGTTCTGGTCCTGATCACTCTGCATTGCATATGTGGCGGCCTCGAAGCATTTATGTGTAGAGCATGTGGGTGTTTGAGCGGTGTTGACTCTGGTTGTTATGGCAGCTTAACGGAGGGGAAGTCCAGAAAGTCTGCAGTGAGATGTTATTGCAGGGTCTACACAGCTGGTTGTCCAAACTGGCTGACTAAACAGAAGGGTCAACACTTCAGTCCGTTTCAGTGACAGATTTATCCCCTGTTCATATGTCTGACTGAATGCTATAACAAAAGGTCCTCATTTCAGAAGTGTTGTTAAAAGTTATAGAGTCTAAAAGTTAAAATTAGGATTATTAAGAATGATCATCCAAAAGAAGTTGGTTTCCTGTTTTATTTTTATTTTTACCAAGTAAAACTTGCTCTTCTGTTAATATTGAATTGTCTCAACCCTTTTTGTTATTTAATGATTCTTAGAAGATTACCAGCAGAAATTATATGTTACGTTGCTGAATATTTAATGCAAAAGATTTGCTTCTGATAACTTTGGATGTGACATGTCACAATATTATTTAAGGCTTTAAATATTGCCCAAAAATGACAACACATTATGCTTGATTTAAGCATAATATGTAGGCATGTTTTTGTTTTCCAATAGCCATAAGTTGCCAAAAATATTATTTCTGAGAAACGGTTAAAGCTTGTGATGATTTTTTTCTATTTAGTTTGAATTACAACTGTGTATGGTAAATGCAAACAAACAAACAAAAAAACAAAACAAAAAACACCTCTCGGTGTCCACTAACAACCAGGGAAATATTTTGTAGTAAAACATCATCAGCTATGGCCTAGAAACTTTGGAGTCATTCTGTTAAAATGATCAGTGTTGAGGATCCAAGCTTTTAAACAATCTTATTCAGCTATTTTCCTTAACTATAATTTGAGTGCTGCCTCCTTTCCTCCTTTTTTTTTGCTCCTGAACTTTGCTGAACTGAGATAGGTGGATATTTGACTGACTGTTGTCAAAACTGACCATTAACACATGGTTCCTTGTCATGTCGGCTTGTGGTCACATAGTTTTTCTTCACTGCTGCTTTATGTCCATCTGTCAGTCTGCACGCCACTCGCAGCTACACAACTGTTAATTTGTCACACTTGTAGAGGACGTTCTAACATTAAACCATGGAGCAGATAGATCGGAGTGAGCCAGTTTCCTGCTACGTATATATGAACTCTCTGAGTTAAATGAGAGTGTGCTTGACTTGGACTCCGCTCTACTTCCAATC
The DNA here is from genome assembly GCA_033032245.1 of Poecilia picta. Lineage (NCBI taxonomy): Eukaryota > Metazoa > Chordata > Actinopteri > Cyprinodontiformes > Poeciliidae > Poecilia > Poecilia picta. Next base: position 23,279,789 of record CM065359.1, on the reverse strand, counting down.
AGTATATCCAATCAGTTATTTTCAGATTTTGCCAATTTTAATAAAATTAACATATTTAAAATCTTCAAACAAATTAGATATGAGACAAAGTTAACTAAATTTTTTATTTAAATTAATAAAAAAAAAACATGTTCATTTGATTTCATTTATTTTGAGAATAAAACAATCTAACCTAACCTGATCCTTTGGAGAAAGAAAAGTCAGGTCCCTGGTTAAATCATGAATTAACATTCATAAACCAAATTGCATTTGGTCAACTGACTGAATAAAACCTGACCTGCTACAATCAAGACTGTATTTCAATAGAATCTGTTTCTCTAAGAGCATGTAGAGTTCTTAAAAAAACAAGAACAAACATTGACATCACTTTTGTAAATTGCTAGTTGCCACCACAAATACTTGGCAGTTGTTGCCGCTTTGTTTTGCATAAACAGCTACTAGAATTATTGAGTTTTATTTCTTCACTTCGAACCAACTTGGTTTGGAGAACTGTATTCCCTCAATGAATCAAATCATAATTTGAAAGCTAAAGTTTGTTCTTACTCAGATTGTCTTAGTCTGGTGTTGAGACATAATTTGCTCATCTGAAACATTTGCATTCCAGGGGGTAAAAACGTCGTCAAACTGCTGTAAATACAAAGCAATTCCTGAATGGGAGAAGCTTCTCTTTGTAGCTCTTTTTGCACATTTTCTGAAGAGCTTTTCTCATCAAAGATCAGACTGTTAACTACATCTGTCTTTACATGTTGTAAGATAAATAAATTTGTATATTTTAGAGTATGTTTTTACTAAAAAAAACCCCAAAAAAACAAATCTTGTGTTTTTTGTTTTTGCCGTGACAGCTGAGAATTACCGTCTGGTCCCTCTGCACGAAAGCCGTGTCTTACATCAAGTATCCCAAGGCATGTCAGAAGGGTGTGATATGGGAGTGGTATTATGAATGTTTACAGTATGTACTGCTATAGTACCTGAGGACAGGGTCAGCTGAGTGCCTTGACATACCTCATTAATCACTTACTGCTCTTTATCTTGTGGCAAAACCCAGGATATGACCAAAGTATGGCCGTCACTGGTGACAGCTGTGCTCCCTCTTCAGTAAATGGGGCATGCTCCTCATAACGGCCCTGTCAGCGACTACTGGATATATGATTGTCTCGGTCTCTACTCATTTTCCACATGTAATGCCATGCCCCTCTACAATCCGTTTATCTTCTGCACTGCCATATAAATGATTTCGGCCACAGTAGTTGCATGCTGCAGACTCGATGGTGCCAAACAATCAGATAATTACATTTCATCAAACACACAGAACTGCACGAGTGCGTATTCAGTGGAAAACATCGGCCTCCGCTGTTGGTCCAGTCAGTAGCTTGAACTGTTTATATTAAATGGGAGAAAAATCTTTGAATAGTTTTATTGTATTTTTATCAGTAAACTGTCAACTCAGTCATTTAATTTATTACCAGTGAACACACTTGGTATTCTGCTAACTGCAGCTCTTTCAGCAAATTGTCATTGCGATGATTATTTTTCAGAAAACTAGGGGTGTTGGGCTTTTTCAACTAAAACAGGGCTCAGGCCCACTTGCCCTCCTGATGCACTTTTGAACCAGATCAAAGTTTAAAAATAATTTTATTTCCAGGCAGGACAGTTATGCTGGTGTTGTTTTCACCTTTTGACCTGTGCATTGCAACTTGGGGAGTGTCTCTTGGTGTGCGGCACTACAGCTTGAACTGAATGTTACCACTTAAAGGGAAAGTTTAAGAGTTTAGAGGGGGTTGAATGGAGTACTTGTGAGTGGTTAGTATTGGCTACAGAAGACAGCAGCCACTGTGATCAAAGTTAGAAGATTGATAGAAGAATACTTGAATTCATCCTTCCATTGTCCAGCTTTCACTAGCAGCTGGACAGCAATTGAGCCTGTAAAGATTAATGAAATGAAAGCAAGGATAACCTGTCTTTCTAAGGGATCTTTTCGGTGTTGGTCATCTTTAAAACGATGTAGAACTTTATTTTGATTTCTTTTTAGATGCCATAGCCTAAGATGCCATAGAAAATAATATTTTTCTTATCAATTCCAAACTATTAAATTAACATGAAGGACAAGAGGAAAATGAACATCCACATTGGAACATAAGATATATTTATCAAGAGTAAGATAAAAGTGTGAACAGAAGAAGCTTCAACATCTTGGCTGGTGGTGCCTCCACTGGACACCACATGGAAATAGTGACTGTTACTGAACTAGGAGGCCTGTTATGTGTTAAAAACTTTGATTTGTTTAGTAAATATAATTCCTGTGTTTTATCCGCCAACCACTAAAGTCAGATGTTGAATATTACGCTAATTGTTGGACTTGGCCGTATTGTTTAGGAGTTCACCGATTGCAATTTTCTGGCCGATCACCAATCTTTAGAAAGTCTGACCTGCCAATACGGTTTTTATTTTATACTTTTGTATGGAATGTTGCTAAATATAGGTATTCTTGTACCATTTTAAGCAGACAGTAAGAACTTCTACAAAATCTGGTCTTGTTGCTCTGTCACCCACAGGAATAGACTTCAGCAGAGATGGATGCTATATGGCTTTAGCTGAGCGCCGTGATTGCAAAGACTATGTTAGTATATTTGTATGTGACGACTGGCATTTACTCAGGGTAAGTGGGGCACCGCTTTGCTTTTTTAAATTTGTGTATTATTATTTTTTTAATAGTTGATTCCATCTTTGCATAATCAACTTTGTTCATTTATTTTTGTCAGAATGTCTTAAATTGTTGTTTTGTGTTCATTATTTTCAAATTGTGTTTGTATTATATATTTCATTCATTTTTTTACTTATTTCACAGCATTTTGAGACTGAAACTCAGGACCTTGCAGGATTGGAGTGGTCTCCTAATGGATGTGTGCTGGCATTGTGGGACAGCTGTCTAGAGGTCTGTTCCTTTAAGATTCAACAACTGAAATAAACTAACTACTAATGACAAATATATATATGAATCACACTTGCTTCAATGCATTAAAAAAACAAAATTTACCAAATGTTTCTTAAAGCTGCTGATTGTGCTCATTGAAGTTAGACTTGTCTGTCTTCCACTTTTCCCAGTGAACAATTTTTTTATTGAAACTAAAAACTGACCACACTGTTGATTTGATCTTGTTCCTGTGTTAACTTAAACTTTATTTAGCCTATTATATAATCTTTAATTCTGCCAGTTTTTAACACTTTTGTGTAGATCAGATATTCAACATTGTTTGCGTTTTATTATTTTATATACTTACTGTAAATGACTAAATTAGCTGTTAGATATAGAAACAGATTTTTCTTTATTCTAAAAATAAAATGCTCTTGCTGTTTGACATAGTGATGGAGAAATCATCTTATTGAAATTTGTTAGAAGTCCAGTGAATTAATTTTGTAATGACTCTGGCTTTAAACATTGCTTTTATTTAGAAAATGAGGCCAATCTAAGTACCACCTACTTCATTCTTTTCAGATCTTGAAGCTGCATAAAAATGCCAGACACTTGTGGTATTACCTTTAGTTTATTAATTATTTATTCTCCACAGTATAAGGTTTTGCTTTATTCCTTGGATGGCCGGTTGCTGTCGATCTACAGTGCCTATGAATGGTCCCTCGGTGTGAAGTCTGTGTCCTGGAGCCCCAGCAGCCAGTTCCTCGCTATAGGCAGTTATGATGAGAAAGTACAGTTTGTTAGAAAGTGTCAACATTTTAAATGCACCGATGGTCATTCTTTGTAGATTTCTTACTATGTTTCTTATATTTGTCAGGTGCGCATCCTCAATCATATCACATGGAAGAAAATCGTACATTTTGAGCATCCTGCAACCATTGACAACACGAAAGCTGTGAGTATTGATGATGAAATTAAAATACTTTGTACTTCATTTTTCTTATCAGGCTTATTTGCTACATCCTGTGTCCTTAGATTGTGTATAAGGAAGTGGAAAGAAGACCAGCAGTGGTCAGTGATGAGCTGTCACTACACAACATCACAATGGGCTCCACGGTTTTAAGCACCCAGAGCAAGTGTATGTCAGCAATACTCATTTATAACAGATATTTTATTTTTTAAAAAATCCCAGCTGAAGTATCCTAGTTTGTTTACAAAATCAGAGTTGTTTTTGCTCATCCAGATGAGATCTGCCCCCTGCCTGTCCAAATTCCTGTGGTCAAGCCAGAGCCAGACAGAGCTAATCCCAAAATAGGTGTGTCTGTTCTGGCATTCAGCTCAGACAGTCGCTATCTTGCCACCAAAAATGGTAAGTACTGATGGCTTTTTTTTTTTTTTTTTTTACTCATCGGTGACCCCAGTAAACTGTGTGAAATGTGTTTATGGCTTCTAAATGTTTCAGTAATACATTTTCTCATACTCAACTGTTTTTCACCCTCCTGGTATTTTAACACCATTATAAACAGAGGGGCTGTGAAAGTTTATGAGCATTTCTGTCTCTGTAGACAACATGGCCACTGCCGTCTGGGTGTGGGACATGCAGAAGATGAGCCTGGAGGCTGTGCTGGAGCACACATCCGCCGTACGCTGCGTAACGTGGGACCCCCGTCGGCCCCGACTGGCCCTGTGTACCGGCAACAGCAAACTTTATCTTTGGTCTCCAGGAGGCTGCGTTTCTGTTGAGGTTCCTGCTGAAGGTATCGCACTCAATATTTAAAATTTCGCTTTATTGGTTAAAATTTCCAGCTTTTTGGGTTAGCTGTTAGTTTGGGCTATGTGTGGAATAAGACGTCCTCTATAAACTTTGCAAATACTATTATTTTCAGAGCTTACTGTTATCTTTGACAAAAGCTTTTCTCTTTTTTTGTTTGTGTTTAGTGATCGGTTACTCCTCTATCTTTTTGTCTTTCAGGTAGTTTTCAGGTCCAGTCCCTAAACTGGCACTGCAGTGGTGACTCTGTGATCCTGCTTGGGAAAGACCAGCTGTGTTTGTGCTATATGGACACTGACCACGAAGAAAAGTAAAAGTCACAACATTTACTCCAGAGTTAGTTCAGATCTAATTTTGTACTTGAAGATCAGTGAAGCACTCCTGGATACCTAATATATCTGGATTATAGTGGCTTAAAAACCAAACAATGTTCAAAACCTGATCACATTCCTACTCCTTCAGAAAAACAAAACTAAACAAAAAAATACTAGTTTAAAAACTAGTGCTAGTTTTTTCAGCACTAAGCCTTAGTCTTAAACTATATATGTACTTGTTTCTTTGAATGTTTGTACTTGTTCTAAATAATTATTTTGAAATAAATACTTCAGTTTCTTACTTTGATGGATCTACTTTGTAAACTGTAATTCCCAATTTTCTTCACATAATTGAAAATTAGAAATTACTTTCACATAAATAACAGGTTAATCATAATAGTTTTTAAGATCCAAAATGAAATTAATATATATCTTTTGTAAACTGTTTTTTTTAAAGCATGATGCTGTATGACCTGCACAACGAATAACCTAGCTAGTAGCAATGACAGAAAAATTCTAAATGGTTACATGTACAACTATGAAAGTCCATCCTGTGTGGCTCAACAGGCTGGGGTCATGAACTATGTTATACTAGGTCTGAAAAGGGAAGAAAGCAATACACTTCTTCTGCAACCAACAATAAGGAACCAGATAAACTGTCATTAGAAAAACAGGAACGTCTTTATTACTTCTTGGCTGCTGAGCTGCAAACAGAGATCAAATCGAAGCCTCAAAACATTTTAACAAGACACTTTTTTTTAAAATAAAATACTTTTCAACTAGAATACATAAGACATTTTGTATTAGCATTCATACGTTAATTTAAAAAATACAGATAAACACTTATTTACAACTAAACATAAGTTATATTGTGCAACAACAAAACAATCTGTCATGCAAACTTGGCGTGCAAGGACCATGCGCAAGGACAGAAACGTGCTGCGGGACAACTGGTTAGGTTTGTTTGTTTTGAACTTTTTTGGTTGGACAGGCATTGACCTAGAGTCTTAAAAAATGAAGTTATTTGGATAAAGGAGGAACTGGCTACTCACACTTCTCAGGCACATCTCAAAAATTCTCATTGCGGATAAAGTTTGGATCCTGTGTTCGTCAATGTTAGTATGAATATGTTGGCTCATTCTGGTTGAACCATATTTTCACCATTTAAGGCTTGGTGAATCGGTTAAGGTGAAAGTCGAACCATTCAGGACGTTTCGGTAGGGAACTGATGTTTTTGGCACAAACCATTGTTAAATCTGGACCTGACGAACTGAACCAATTTTAAATCTAAAGCACTTTGAATTGCCTTGTTGCTGAAAATGTGCTATATAAATAAAATTATCTTATCCTACACTAGGCACCAGACGTGTGTCTCTTTTACTGAGCATTTATATCTTTGGTGAGATTTTTTTCTATTGCCCCACAACAAATGCAATTGTTTGCTTCACTGATAACCTGGTTTCCTTTAAAAATAGATTTTGTTCCAATATCTTAAGTACTCTTTGCATCATGTCTGAAGAAATGCTGCTACTCTCACTTTGCTAAATTTATTTATTTACTTTGCTAAATCTCTCAATTTTCTCCTTGGTTCTTATGCAGGTTTAAAAAAGTTTTGGATTTCCTTTCAGTAATTTACAAGTCTGGGTAGCTGTAGAAATAAAATAAAAAAGGGTATGGGTCTTCAGCTTTTGAAAATGTAAAAGTATTAAACAGTTTGGTTTATTACCATATAGCCTTTATTTTAAACTAAATGGAGATCTTGGTTTTTGGCGCTGTGCTGAAATTCATAGCTGTGCCTCAGGTGATAAAGGTGTGTAACACTTTAGTTCCTAAAGATGTTGAGCATGGAAATGTGTCAAATAACAAAGACGTGAAAAAGGACCAAACATGGTCATCTTAGGCAAATTATGTTTGTTAAAATAGAACCCAGGTTTTTCATTGCACCACTTAAAGTCATTTTTCAACTTGCCTTCATCAAAAATGGCCAAGTTTTAATAATCTGTAGCTCGATGTTCTTCAGCAGGAAACATGGTTTACTGGAAGCAAAACATAAAGGAGCAAGATCCAAACTCCTGCATAGAACACCAGTAATAAATCATTTCTCCTTACTCAAGACAATGAAATGAAATAAAACATGTAACTTTCACTGTGCGTGTGTTGTTGATGTAGAAAAACAATTTGTCTCACTGTGTTCATCATATGACATAATTGGCAAATTCTCTTTTGAAATAATGCAGTCATGGAGTTCAGTACCATGTAATGTACCAAGTCTAACTAACATGGTTTCATTGTTTGATGCTGCAGATAAAAACTCAACCAAAGCCAATTCCTAATTCAACCCATTTAAGATCAGAAATGACCCCTAAGCTTCAGAAACTTACTAAATCTACAGGGAGTGGAGGAGTTTTGCAAGTTATCTCGCATAAAGCATCTGCTGCAGAGCAGGGCGTGTGAGGTTGATCTGCAGATTTTTAATGGAAAGCAGTGAATAAAATGAAACGGCAGTCATTACAGCTCCAACTGTCTTTTACCTGCTGCAGGCAGACCACATGTCTCCAACACCAAATTAAGGAAGTGTGGACATGTCGACTGAGACACACACACACAAACACACAAGCTGTATTGAACCGCAGCTTCTGTCAGACAGTGCAGTTTAACAAAGACAGACGGGGACAATCCCATGAGAAACTCAGAAGCCGATTTTGCCACGCGTCATGGAGTAGCCCAGCTTCGCTTCGTTGTTGATGAAAGACATGATGCCCAGATAGGTCTCGATCAGCAGGGGTCTTTCCAAGATCAGGACGCCGTTAGCCCGGCCGGGGATGGGGTGCTCCTTGTGGGCTTTCTTCACCGCCTGTATCAGCTGGGTTTTGAAGCTGTCCAGCTGGGGAAGAGAAGAAATGCATGAAACAGGATCAAACCTAATGGTAAACTTTTAATATACTGTTTATATCCTTATCAAAACTCAGACGAAAAGTGGATAATTAATCGTAGTAAAGCGTTACAGCCAAATGAGCTTCATTTGTTGCAAATAGGATATGCTTGCAGAAAGGTCCAAACAAGTGCTGCTGCACTTCTTGTCAGTAAGAAGGGGGGAAAAAAACAGCTATGAGCTAAGCTATTCATGCAGATTAAGGTGGTATGAATGAATGGCCCTTTGTTCTGGAGGATTTCTAATACCACTACAGCTCTGTTGTTTTCAGCTGGCCTGTGACTGCTGGAGCCGTTGTTGCTCAATGTGCCTCCAACAACATTCAGATCACCGAATACCAAAGTGAAACTGAGGAATGCACTTGCTATGAAACCAGTTGTTGGCCATCTTCATGAAGCAGATTGTACCTGGCAGAGGGAGGCCACCTTCTCATCGGCGCGGGCCATGAGGTGCTCTGTGAAGGTGGAGTACGGCATGTCTGTGGACCAAGGGTTCCAGCGGTTGAGAAACGAAGCTCGGGGACGTTTGTCCCACTGAACGCGAATCCCGTAGCCCTCTCTCCTGCAAAACAAGTCAGGAATAGGCCTGTCACAATAAGCAATAAGACAATCGCATGATAAATTAAAGTGAACGCATTTGTTTCTTGTCCATCAAATCTGGTCTCTTCGGTCTGGTGCATTGGCCTCAACTAGACTTTTGTTTGGAAGACAATTTTGTTTACAGATGCTTCATAATTGTTTTTATTTTGAATGTTTAAAATGTCTCCCAGTTCCAGTGTTAAATGTTCATTGGAATTGAAAATTTATTGATCTTTGAGTTTGTGTTCTTGCATTATTATGCCATTATCATTATACGTATTACTTCCAAATGATTTCAAAACAACATTATAATTTATCGCAATAACATCTATGACCATCAAAATTTGTTGTGGTGACAGACCTAGTCAGGAACTATGTAACTTTTTAAGTAAATTACTTTTTTGAATTTTTTTTTTACCAAGCACTACAGCAACTTTAAGTAGTTTTTATCTATGTCTGAATTTTCCCTTGTATTAAATGCCTGAGAGATAAAACGGTGAGACATAACATAAGCAGAGATTACAAGAAACATCAAACACTATTTGTGTTGTCAGATTTCATATTTTCACTTGGAAAACATTCATAGCACAGATATTAGTTTTGGAAGGCAAACATGACATATGTATTATTAAAGGTCTTCCTCAGACGTGGAGCTAACATCTGTCTTGTGTGGCTTGAATGCACCTGGATGGTGCTAAATATATGTGTTGACATATTTAAGAGGTCTGAGGACGAGCTTGCATTAGGTTACCAGTCCAAACACAAACCGTACCAGAGACGACAAAGACATGCTAGACGTTTTTCAGTGATAAACATTTGATAAACAGTCTTGTATTTTTGTACTTTTAATTTTAGGTAGTAGATGCTGCTGTCCATGCTGCCACACAGCAGCATGGACTACATAAAAAAATTTATGAATCTTATTAAAAGTTTTGAATCAGTCCATGTGCACGTGGTTTGTTTTCTTACGTTTCTGTAGATTACCAACTGTAGCTACCGTCTCCTTTTCAGTTTATCCTTTCAAAACACAATCTACTTGTGTTGCTTATGCCTCGTGAATAGGGGGATCAAAGTTCACCCTTCAGTTTAATGCCACCGATACAGGTCAGGAGGTCATCACAAACTCCTAATGACTATTTGACCTACTGATAGCTGACGGCTATCACGATGTGACGTGGTTATGTGTTTATTTGCACGTACAGCGAGTAAAGTAGATCTAATCAATCAGGATGACAGTCATGCTTAACGTTGTCCTCTTGTAACCAACCAAGACAAAAGCGAGAGCCAGATCTGAACCAATCCAACATGAACATCCCAGTCCGTTTTTTACTCTCTCCTTTCTTTCCTAAAATAACCTGACTGCTCCGAATTTATTAATGAGAAATGTTGCTTTCAAGGGAAATAATGTCACTGTTTTGACTGACTGGTCTGATGCCTGTTTACTTGAAGCAAATAATACTGTCATGCTGCAAAAAAAACCACAAAAATGACCCACTTGTTGAGAGATTTCGGTGGAAATTCAAATTCCCCCACAGAGATGGTGTCTACGGCGTTCAGGGATATCCTGACAACTTGCTGGCACAGCAGATTAATGAAGTCATACTTGCACACCAGCAGAGACCTGCACACACACACGCACACACCACACACACACACACACACAAAAACACATTTTCTGTTTACACATCCTAAAACCACACAGTCAGCATAGAAAGCTGATTTACTCACTTATCGGTTATTAGAACAAGTCTCTCCTTCTCGTTGTTCCAATGGTCTACTCTGTGGAAATCCACAAATAAACAGCAGAATATGAGGATTTATGTTGGGGAAAATCGCTGTTTGTTTCTCATCAGCTGATGATGATGATGGTGATGATGATGATGGTGTGTGATGATGGGTGGTGATGATGGTGATGATGATGTGGTGGTGATGATGGTGATGATGATGTGTGGTGGTGATGATGATGGTGGTGGTGGTGATGGTGGTGATGATGGTGGTGGGTGATGGTGATGATGATGATGGTGGTGGTGATGATGGTGATGATGGTGGTGGTGGTGATGATGGTGGTGGTGGTGATGGTGATGATGATGATGGTGGTGGTGATGATGGTGATGATGATGGTGGTGGTGATGATGTGGTGGTGGTGGTGATGGTGATGATGATGGTGGTGGTGATGATGGTGATGATGATGGTGGTGGTGATGATGGTGGTGGTGATGATGGTGATGATGATGGTGGTGGTGATGATGGTGATGATGATGGTGGTGGTGGTGATGATGATGGTGGTGGTGGTGATGGTGGTGATGATGGTGGTGGTGGTGATGGTGATGATGATGATGGTGGTGGTGATGATGGTGGTGATGATGATGATGGTGGTGGTGATGATGGTGATGATGATGGTGGTGGTGATGATGGTGATGATGATGGTGGTGGTGATGATGGTGTGGTGATGATGGTGATGATGATGGTGGTGGTGGTGATGATGGTGATGATGATGATGATGGTGATGATGGTGGTGGTGGTGATGGTGATGGTGGTGATGATGGTGGTGGTGGTGATGGTGATGATGATGATGGTGGTGGTGATGATGGTGATGATGATGGTGGTGGTGATGATGGTGGTGGTGGTGATGGTGGTGATGATGGTGGTGGTGGTGATGGTGATGATGATGATGGTGGTGGTGATGATGGTGATGATGGTGGTGGTAGTGATGGTGATGGTGGTGATGATGGTGGTGGTGGTGATGGTGATGATGATGATGGTGGTGGTGATGATGGTGATGATGGTGATGATGGTGGTGATGATGCCCGGACTGATGGATACTCACTCTGCCAGCAGCCAGACGCTGAGCACCTCCCCGTCCTCGGATGGTAGCGCCACGGTCCGGATGTCGTTCACCGCCTGTTCGATGGTACCTGGCTGAGATCAGCATCACACAACAACCGCCAATCATCAGCATCACCTCTGACAAACCAGCATTTCTGTGCCGTCCTACTGCACTGCTGTAATACTGCACTAATATAATACAACTTGCATCACGACAGTTTGGTGGAGCTTTCTGGCAAGCTTTAAATTTAGTCATTTACATTTATAAGCCGCTCACCCTGAACACGAAGTAGTCCTTGACCTTCGCCTGCATCGTGGGGTTGTGCACATGAAAAGGCGTGAGCGTTTGTAACGGGGGGCAACAGGCCACGGACGCTGCGTGTCCGAAGCCCCGTCCGGCGGCCTCCGGAGGCGTGAAGGCGACCTCGACCCCGTCCTCGGTCTCCGCGGGGAGGAGAACCGCAGCGCCCGGGCTGTCCGGGTCCACCGTGTCGTTCAGCTGGAGCATGGCGGAGGAGGCGATGTTCGCGACGTTCCCCTGACAACTGACGCCGAATTTCACATTGGAAAATGGATTTCCGAGGACGCGGACTCTCCCATAGCGCACGGATGTTTTGATAGTCGGGGGTAACGAGGAAGCATTTCCGGCTGGCTTCTCGTTTCATTTCCTTCCTCTTAAAGGGACATTCATCCAGCTCACTGTGGGTAAACGACTTAAACGACTTATTTAAACGACTCTTGCCATTTTTCAGAAACATTATGTGCATTCCATATATTTTATTATCATCATTCACGTAGAATAAGTTCAGTGGTAAAACAAATATATTCACCATTATTTCAGATGAATTTCAAGGTCCATTCTAAATAATAACATAAACATCACGGTCCCAGCAAAAGCAACTGTCACAAAGTACAGTTATGATGTTTCCTTGTATAATATCGATTCGTTTTACAATTGTATTAGTGTGTTAAAGAAGATATTTGATATTACAGCTGGAACAAACGTAACGTAAAAAAAAAATTAAAAAAATGTTTCATCTCGGTTTGTGACCGCGATGAAGTTAGTTTCAAGTTGGATATTCGACATTCCAATAAATAAAAGAAGCCACCATTTAAATGAGCTAATGCAGGCTAAAAATAACCACGTCAGTTGGACGAACAGCCCCCTCTACTGGAGGTTTTTGATAACTGCTACTCCTGGCCATCAACACTGGATTGCCTTCAAGTTGTAACATTAAACAGGTGGTTCATGCTGCATGTCAATTAAACAAGGGCAAAATAATAATAATTATGATAATAGTAAGAAAAAGAACTATCAATGTATTGAACTCTTGAAACAATTATGTGCAATGCATGGCACTAGCTTTTATTTCCCAGTGAATTTGATTTCTGGAGATGACCTGATGACTTTAACTTGCCCACATCAAGAACTCAAAGTTGCTACCTTGGGCTGCTATAACAGTGTTACTAAACTAATAGATTATTTGAGCTATTTTGCATTGTTATTGTGTTAGTTTTAATGCAATACCTCAAGCAAATTTAATGTTGCTCAGTTTAAAATTTAATTGATTATTTTCTCTTTTTCTATTAGAGCTATACAAAAACTAAACATGTTTTTGTTTTCAAAAATGGTATGCTTCTGTTTTGTTTTTTATAAAAGTTGGCTTTTATAAAAAACATATGACCTTTCTTCCAAAGTCATATGTTTTTCTCTTCATGTGTTGCTTTTTGAAGAAGGACCCAGGGAGAAATACTTGGTTATCAGCAGTTTATCACATGTCTGATTCTGCTATCTGGTAAGTGTTGGTTTATCAGTCTGAGACCAAATAAGAGCTTATAATTATACTACTGTTACTGAGGAAGAACAGAAAGAAAATAGTCCTTATCTCTCATCTATCCACTCATGGCACATTACTGAGTTATAACATCATAAAATCACAATGTTTGTGGTGTTTCTTTGTTGTTGTTATTAATCACACATTAAAACATAAAACCTCTCAGAAATGTAAGAAATGTAGCATTCTCTTATCAACTATTTTAATTTGAAATGAAAACATAATGTGAGTTAGAAAACAGTTCACTTTCTAATTATTTATCTAGAACTATTCCAACAAACCTTTTTTGATGTCAGAACAGGTTGACCATTTCCTGCATAAGTGTTTAATATTCTGTGCAGATAACTGTATAACAAAGTTCATCTTGATCAGATGTGTGTGGCATTGTATTTTGTTTTAAAAACCATTAAAACCTAAACTGTCCATGAGTCGATGAATCTAGATGGTTTATACCAGTCTATACCGCTGAAGTGTATAGATGTTCAAATCCAGTGTCTTGAAAACTTATTAAAACCATATTTAAAAATGGATTTATCAAGGAAGCCATTGCAGTAACAAAAGGAGTAAAAAGATTTCATACATTTTCTAGTGTTGGTCAGGACTCTTGGAACAATACAGAGGAGTTGAGCCTCCTGCTTGGTATTTCTACTGAGAGCTATAAATGCACATTCCCTGTAATCAATGATATGTATTGAAATGTCTCTTTTTAATATGACAAAGAAACAAAAATTAGGAAGATCACCTTTACAAAACATTAGCAAGGACTGTCAGTCACCGAGGCCACATGGAAAGACTGTGTATCATCAGAGTTTTATGTGTCTTCAGAATTGTAAAGATTATTATAATGTCCTAAAATTTGTTCTACATCACTTTCATACCCTTAAAACAAATAAAAAAACCATCTGAGCTAAGTTATTGTCATTAACATGACTTAATTATGTTTCCCTTTAGATATTGTCCTCCAGGATATTATTTCCTTGAAACTGTTTTTGTAAATAGAAACATAGAAAGTTTGGATAACTCTCCTGGTGATTGCTTACAATGATGATACATGAAACAATGACACAATGATACAATGATGTCCCATATTTCAATTGATACAAATTTTAGATCAAAGAGTAACCAGTATAACATATTTTCAAGTCTTATCACCATCATGTTTTTCTCAAAAAACATTTTAAAAAAAGTTAATCATTATTCACTGATAATAAATGGAATATTTAAGGCTTGGGTTGCCACACAACCCACAGACCTGACTCAGGGAGACGGAAACTAAAAATGGAGATGACAGTATGTTTTCCTGCGCTGCTTCTGATCTGCTCTCTCTTCACAGCTCAGCTCCAAGCTGCAGCCGACAATGAAGTTATTTCACATTTAAGGCAAACTGGATCACAGGCAGCAGATGCAGGAAATCTCTCAGACAACCAACAAGCCTTTACACAGAACATTAATGCTGTGCTGAGGGAGATGAGCGCCTCATTGGCTGGACTGAAGGTGGAGATGAGCTACCTACAGAGAGATTATGAAGGTAACACAAGAAAGAACACAACTTTCTTTGAAAGATTGTGTTGACATGTTAGTGTCAACATGGAAATAACATTATATTTCACCGTTTTCTCTTTACTGCCTCAACAGCTAAAACGAGAGAACTGGAGCTGCAGAAAGACGAATTAGACAAACTTAAGCAACAGTACCAAGGTATCTATTTATGAATCTAATGTCCATGAAAATAAGTTTAAAGAGCAAGAGCAATATTGCCAAGCTTAATAACTCTATTTTAACTTGGGTCAACTGCAGGGATGGATAATTAAAAGAAATGTTTGTTTCTTTTGTTTTCATAATAATGATGGTAAGATGTTTGTTATTTTGTTATTGTATTTCCAGCTCAGGCAGGAGAGCTGAGCAGTGTTAAAGCCTTGGCAAACATAACTGGAGATCAAGTGGAGACTCTGAGAAGAGAAGGAGAAGGTTAAAAATCCTTATTAAACCTCATATTATCATATCATAAGGCATTTTTAATCTACAATTACCATGAGTCTCATTCTTCATAATTATATTTATTTAAGTGTCTCTTCAGTGACTACGAAACAAAAATCAGGAAGATCAGGATTATTTGTAAAACAACTGAAACGCTGAATTCTTTTAAACCTCAACTAAAACTTGTGTTTTTAGAGTTGCTTTTGTACCATAATAAATTAAACACCAAACAACATTTTAATGTCTAATGATGCCACTTAGAACATTTTAATGTTTTGATTGTTGATTTTGGTGTTTTTATCATATAAAGCAGTTTGAACTGCCTGAAATGTGCAATATAGATAAACTTGACCAATTGACCAACAATAAGATGTATTGAAGAAATGTAGCAACATAAATATTTGGATGTAAATACTCATTGCAAAGACAATTTTTAAAATTTTTTGTCAAATTATATTTTTGTTTGATCCACACACAGTTAAGACGAAAGAACTGGAGGTGCAGAAGAAAGAGTTGGACAAGCAGAAAGAACAACACCAAGGTATGCCAATAATGAAAAAAATCTAAATAAACTCTTGTTAAAGGTATCAAAACATTACTTTTCATGTTAGCTGCCGTGATTAAAAATATTAGCAAATATTAAAATGAAGCAAGAAAAAAGTATTGTCATTGTGATAAATAATAGTAATAAGACTACTATATTTACGTTAGACATAAAGAGCTCACAAGAAAGATCAATCAAAAAACCAAATGTCTTTTTTCACAAATTTTAAGTGAATAAATTTTACTTCCTGTCTTGACAAACTGAGGATAATTATTCTGTCTTCTGTGTTGTTTGTGGATATATCTAAAAGAAATCCTACAAATAATCTTTTAATCATATATTGTTTTCTATTCCTTTTTCTGTGCATGATTTCAGCTCATGCAGATGAACTGCTCAGAGTTCAAACCAGGGCAAACAGCACTGAAACCAAAGTGGAGGCTCTGAGGAGAGAAGGAGAAGGTTTGTGAGTTCAGAAATAAACTCCTCCCAGCAACAGTCACATTTGTTAGAAATGTTACATTTGTTTAAAAATAAAGAATACATTGCTGTTGTTAAAAATCTGGCAAAATGTTAAATTTTTTATATTCTTCTTTATTCAAAAAGAATCAGCATGAACTGGATAAGTTCATGCTGGATCCTAACATTTACTTTTTCTCTCACAGTGAAACGAGTGGCTTTCTCAGCTTGCTTGTTGGCCGCTGGTCCATTTAACACACGGACACCTCTTATCTTCAAAAATGTTGTTTCAAACATTGGAAATGCCTACAACCAAAACACAGGTGCCTCAGTTTAAGTGATATTTATTATTATTATTATTATATTATTATTTTATATTATTATTATATTATTATTATTATGCATTTCAGGTTTTTTCACAGCTCCAGTGAGAGGAGCCTACCACTTTGAATTCTATATCTATGGACCTGGACAAGCTTCATATCCTACAGGTGCTATGTTGACCAAGAATGGAGAACATATTGTAATGGCATTTGAACATCAGCCTTCTCATGTTGCTAATGCTGCTAATGGTGTCACATTGCTGTTAGAGGTTGGAGATGTTATATTTTTGCGTCAGTTTCAAATCTCATATATTCGTGATAACCAGTATCGTCACACAACTTTCAGTGGTCACCTGCTTTTCACCATGTGAGAAGAAAGCTGTGCTGATTTTCACCATCAACTCTACATGTTGGAACTGACACGGAGCTACTGTGGTGTGATTTCTCTTCCTCATTTCCTCTTTTTTTGCATGTTTGTCACACATAAGACCTTCCTTGCATCAAATCAATTTAAATATCAACTTTAAATATTTAAAGGAACGTGTATGTTTTTAATGGGGCAAAATAATCCAAAGCTACCTAATCCTGTGTGAAAAAGTGATTGCTCCCACTTGTTAAAACATAATTTAACTGCGGTGTATCACATGAGTTCACTTTCTCTAGCCATGCAGAGACTTGATTACTGCCAAATCAGTTTTCAATTAAGACGTCACTTCAATAAGACCTGCCTGACAAATGAGGTTTGCCACAAGACTCTCAAAAGGTAGACATCATGCTGAGATCCAAAGAAATTCAGGAACCATGCAGTAAGAACAAAAGTAAATGAGATATGCAGACTAATATCTGAAAATTGTTACAAAGCTCAAGGATTTATGATAACCAAAAACACCATGATACCTTCAGTGGTCATCTTCTTTTTCCATGTGAGCAACATACAATCCCAGTTTTCTACCAGCTACAGTATCACACATTAGAACTCCTTAATGTATCAAGCAGACACATTTCTTTGCTATTTAGAAGTTAATTTTTCTAATGTAAAAGCTAACCAGGTCAAACAAATAATCATTAAATATTATGGAGATACTAACTACAGTGTGACTATATATGTATATAATTTAGATCTGACTAAACTGGGATAAAAAGTGGTTCTTTAAACATGTGAAACCAATCACCTCCAACCTGATGGACTTCAACACAAAATAACTGTTAGTCTAATATAAAACTTTATTTCAATAGCTTTACATCAATTCCAGAGTGAGTTGTTAGATTTTTTTTCTTTATGTTTTGTATCCATGTTTTATTTTTTTTTGCACATTTTCTATTGAATATTTTATGAGTATTTTGATTAATATGTGTTTTCCCCAGCTTCTTTGTTTACAATTGTGTGTACAGTAATAAAGTTGGTTTTAAAATATTCTTTATAAATAAAGATTTTTGATCTAACCATAACTTGATTTAAAATGATGTTTTTTTTTATTTTAGAAATATTGTCATATTAGTTAATAATAGTGGTAAGCTAAATCTTATCACAGTAAGTTCAGATATTAGTGAGAATGAGGATGGAAGCATTTTGTCTTTGTAAAAGAATAAATTGATCCTTTTTCCCATCAGCAAAAAACTAGCACTGGTTTTTACTTTTTCAGCAATAATAAGGACATAGTTTGGAACTTGTTATAGAGAAAATTACAGATTTTGGATTTTTAGATCCATTTACTTAATAAAGCCACTTCAAAGACTAAAACAACCAGACTGAATTGTTACCATTCCGGTCTTTTTCTAAGATGATACATGGGTGTGATTAATGATGATGATGATGCTTTTAATGAGGAAGTGATAAGGGAAAATCCTCTTCATCATTTGGTTTATAAGATAAGGAGAAGGTAACCCTGGTTTCGCTTTTTGTTTCTTGTACACAGTAAAAATGCCGGTGTTTAATTAACACCCAAAAGTGTCTATATGTGTTCAAGTCAGCTGGTGTTAAATTAACACTTTGGAAAGTGTTAAAAGATTGACACCCATATTTTTGTTAAATCAACTTTGGTCTAAATACTGAAATTAGTTTAAGAAAAGTTAAACTTTCCATTTCTGTGTCTTGTTTTGAATATTTTCCACTGGATTTGATTGATATTGTGGGTCAATTATTTACCTTTTTTAACTCCACATTATGTTTAGTGATCAACACTACACGGGTGTTACTTTTAACATATTTTAACACTAACACAGTTGTAAATGTTAATGTGACACTCTGTAGTGTTAAATTTAACACCTCCTGATTTGGACACATATAGACACTATTGGGTGTTAATTCAACACTGGCATTTTTACTGTGTACGAAAAAAAAATCATTACAAATTTAAACCTCTTAGAAATGCTCATAAATTCAGTAATTTCTTTGCTATAAGATGTATTCAAGCTTTGTGGACTTTCTGAAATTTGCCCACCCTCCATGTTTTCCTTAGTATCTGATAAGAAATCAATGACCTGACTTTGATGGCAAGTAGGTTTCCTTCACAGATACTCAGTGAGATTATTGTCAGATAATAGTGAAACGAAGTCCATCTTAGACAGCATGGACTTCGTCCAGCACACATGCTGCATCTTAGACAGCATGTGTGCTGTCTAAGATGCATGTGAGCCAGCTTATTGATGTTGTGGTCATCAACCACAACATCATTTATGCTCATAAATGTTTAATTCATTATAGTTATTTGATTTTACATTGTAGTAGATCATAGCAGACTCATAATAGATATTGTGTTGCTCATAAAAGTAGGTTGGACTGTGTGACTGAATGTAGGTTTCTAGTGTGATCTGGTTTGTGGCCTCATTGATTTAAGTGCTGATTTCTAATAAAAAACAACAATTTTGTTTCCTGCATTTTGCTGGAAAAGGCTGTGGTGCACGTAACCATTAAACTCATAGAGACCTTTTCTCAGTGACTGCAAAGCACTGTGGTCATGTGGTGACGCAGGAACATAAAGATGTGTCACATCAGCATACATGAATGGTAAGAAATGGTCTTAAAATGTTTTACCTGAGCAAGGAAGAGCATATAGATATTGTAATGTGGTGTGAAACCAAAGCTTGAGAAACTCCACATGTGGTTTTTGTTTCCTCAAAATTATAAATGCCAAGTGAATGAAGAGAGTCCTGGTCTGCCATAAACAATTTAAATCAGTTGTTTAGTGCAGTATCAGAGTCATAGAAGGGAGTTTGCTATCTAAGAAGGACTATTTCATGTCAAGAACACAAATGTTTTTAAAAGAGAGGTGAATGAGTTACGGTCAAAAATCTTTTTAAAATGTTTGTCCTTGGTTTTTATCATGGAGAGGATTCTGTCCTTGAAATGTAAGAATTTATTTTCAGTTTTTGTAAAGAGAAACATAGAAAGTTTGGATAACTCTCCTGGTGATTGCTTACAATGATGATACATGAAACATTCATTTTAAAAATGAAAATAACACCAACCAACAACACTAACAACAAAAAATAGACCAATTATAGAAAAAATATTCTAAATTCAAAACTATGGTTTGTCATTTGTTGCAAGATTGCGCTTTTTTTGATTGTGTACAACAAGTCCAATGTATCAAGCCTTATCACCTGCACGTGTTTCTATAAAAAAGAAAAGAAAAGAAAAAAAGTCTCTGGTAATAATTATTACCAGTAATAATATTATTATTAAGGCTTGGGTGAAGTGAACCCACAAAGCTGATCTGTAGAGACTGAGGTCAGAGATCAAAATGTTTTTCCCAGCATTGCTGATAATCTGCTCTCTCTCCAGCGCTCAGCTGCATGTCGTAGCCGACAATGAAAACAGACAAACTGGACCACAGGAAGGAGACGCAGAAAATCTTTCAAATGATCAACAAACCTTTACGCAGGACATCAACGCTGTGCTGAGAGAGATGAGCGCCTCACTGGCTGGACTGAAGGTGGCGCTCAGGTACTTACAGAAAGACCATGATGGTATGTTTAGAAACCGAAGAATATCACTGGGAATTTCCACCTTAAATAACTAAAATGTTTGGATAGAAATAATTATATTGTTCACAATTTTGTCATATTGTCACCAACAGCAAAAGTGAGCGAACTGGAACTGCAGAAGACTGAGGTGGAAAAATTAAAACATCAGTACCAAGGTATTTATCACAAAAAGCTTTCATGAGTAAAAGTTAGACATTAGAGGTAAAATCCATTTTGTTTAGCATAAGCATCACTTCTGTTTAGTTCTTTAATAGATAATTATTAATCTTATTCTAAATTTATCTGAGATAAATTTCAAGAACACAAATGTTTATCTGAGATAAATTTAGAATAAGATTACAATTGCAAGTACAAATAGGACCTACTAGACATAAACTTCTGTTAAAATCTTCACTGACAGGAAGAATAGATTAAATCTATTATCCATCTTTGCTGGCATGTCTTTTCATTTAATGCATTAAATCAGGGAGAAACCTAAATAAAATATGTCTGAAATGTGAATTGTGGCATCAGGAAATAATCACGTTGTCTTTCTTTTCCAGAAAAAAGTAAAGAGTTGGACAATCTGAAACAACATTGCCAAGGTATTTAAATACTGATCATATCTTATTTATGACATCATCCTGTTTGGCTGCACTTAGCTAGTTATAGCAACAAATAACAGAACTGAGGCAAATCAAAGTGTCTCCTGTGTGTCATGGCTCATAACCATGTTTAGGATTGGCTGTTTAGGATTCTGCTCATGTTATTAAAGGTTTTAACCACAGTGCAAAGCAACATCCGTATCCGTGTGGACCAAACATGAAGGGAAACCTGACCAATTCATGTTAGCCAATGTAATAGGCTAACATAACACCGCCACTTTCTGGACATAAAATTATCACGTTTTAACGTGATAATTTTATGTTTTAACGTTTTTTATGTTTTTATGTTTTAACGTTTTATGTTTTAACACGTTTTAAACGTTTTAACGTGAGATACGTATCACGTTTTAACAAGATACGTATCTTACGTATCTTAACAAGATACGTATCAGATAGCGCTCGAATTTTTTTTTTCCCTGCGTGATAGCAATGCGCTTCCGTAGACAGCAGGGTAAACTGATGGTGTGGACAAAGACTGCAAAGGAGGCGTGGTAGTGAACACTCTACTAGCTTGGTGAGCAGTTTCAATCTGCATAGCAAACTTTAGAGCAGCCTCCAGTGTGTCAGCCCCCTGCTCGTGACAGCGCAGCTGAAGGTATGGGTCAAGTCCAGCAACAAAGCGTCGAAATTTTTCTCCCTGTTTAGCATTATCACCGTTAAGTTGGAAAAGCTTCTTCACCCAAACGGCAAATCTCAGCAGCAAACACAGGAAGAGCTTCACCGGGAAGGCGACTGCGTGCATTAATGTAGCTCTGGAAAGTCGACAAATAAGCAGTTTGTCCAAAAACGCTCTTCAGCAGCTCCTTTGTGGCTGAATAGTCAGCTTTTACTGCATCAGATAGACTATCCCAGTAACTAAAAGCAGCTCCCCCTAAACATGTAGGTAGCAGCTTCACCAAACTATCCTCAGTGGTATCAGGATCAGCAGCAACAGTCACTTCAAAACGTCTGCACCATTTTGAAAAATCCTCTTTTCCGTCCCCCATGAAAATGTGGCTGCAGTGCGGCCTGGCCCGACCACTTGTAGAATGAAAAGGTAATTGATCCCAAAAACTACTCGCCATAGTTGTGTATTCGTCTCCGTAACCGCCAGTAGGATGAGAGGACAGGGCAAAATGGAAAAAAAAAGTCCGTCTTCAGCAGCAGCCGCTATATACGCCGCTCAGCACGTGCAGCATAAGGTATCTATGGTTAGCATGTGTAGCTGCACTTAGCTAGTTATAGCAAAAATAACAGAACTGAGGCAAATCAAAGTGTCTCCTGTGTCTCATAACCACTTAAATCTTAAGGAAAACAAGACAACTAATGTAAAACAAATATCTATTTTTTCTCTTTTAACAGGAAGGGGTAACATAATAATAATAATAATTACTGTGGTTTATCTGATTTCAGCTCATGCAGAGGAAGTGATCAGAGTTCAAACCAGGGCAAACAGAACTGGAAACCAGGTGGAGGTTCTGAGGAGAGAAGGAGAAGGTTTGTGAATTTAGAAATAAACTCCTCATGTTAACAGTCTGCCCTGCGACAGACTGGCGACCTGCCCAGGGTGACCCGCCTTTCGCCCAGAACGTCAGCTGGAGAGGCACCAGCACCTCCCGACCCCACTAAATGACAAGGATGTAAAGAAAATGGATGGATGGAATGATGTTAACAGTCACATTCCTTAAAAAAATACATTTATCTAAAAAAAATTAAAATGTTCAAAATATAGCCAATTTTTAATTCTTGTTTCTATCAAAATAAAATCAGCTTACACTGAATAAATCCATGCTGGATCCTAACATTTACTTTTGCCCTGACAGTGAAACGAGTGGCTTTCTCAGTTTCCTTGTTGGCCTCTGGTTCAGGAACGATTGGTCCATTTAACACACAGACACCTCTGGTCTTCAGATATGTTGTTTCAAACATTGGAAATGCCTACAACCCAAACACAGGTACCTCAGTTTGCATTATTATTATTATATTATATTATTATTATTATTATTATTATTATTATTATTATTATTATGTATTTCAGGTTTTTTCACAGCTCCAGTGAGAGGAGCCTACCACTTTGAGTTGTATATCTATGGACCTGGACATGCTACACATCCTACATGTGCTGTGTTGACCAAGAATGGAGAACGTATTGTTATTGCATATGAACATCAGTCTGGTGGTGATGTTAAAGACACTAATGGTGTCACATTATTGTTAGAGATTGGAGACGTTGTGTTTTTGCGTCAGTGTCAAAATTCAAGGATTCATGATAATAATCATCACACAACCTTCAGTGGTCACCTGCTTTTCACCATGTGAGCAGCAGGCTGTGCTGATTTTCACCATCAACTCTGCAACATATCAGAACTAATGTATACACTGAACTACATACATTTACACCTATGGAGTGGTTCCAAATTTTAGTCAGTCATATATTTAATTTCAATCTGACCAATCTGGCAGAGCAATCTGTTATTTTAATGGGTGGAACAAATTGCCTCCAAAATGACAGGTTTCAATAGTTAACATTAAGAAATTCCTTCAAAAAACTCATTTTATTTTATTGTAATATTTTTTACATTGGTTTCCGAGTAAATGTAAAATGTTCCCCTTCTCTTATCTCTTTTTTTCTCTCTATGTATATGTGCACACACACACCTACACACGCACACACACACGCACACACACAAATATATAAATAAATATGGTAAACACTTTATTTGAAGGGAGGTGAATAAGACTGTCATAACACTTTCATAAACATGACAACACCTGTCATGAACATGAATAAGCCTTCATGAATATTTATGACTGTTGTCATAAAGCCTCATTCGGTAAATTATGACACTTAATACAAAGTGTACAGTATTCAAAATGTCTTTGTTATGACAACTTGACATTAACCAAGAAATCATTACTGATATAAATGTCTATAAAAGTATTACTGATTGCACTTTAAAAATTAGGTAACTTAATGTTATTAAAGGCAAAGTTTAAACAGTAATGATTTCTTGGTTAATGTCAAGTTGTCATAATTTTGAATAATGTCAACTTTGTATTAAAAGTGCCATAATTTACCGAATGACGCTTTATGACAACAGTCATAAATATTCATGAAGGCTTATTCATGTTTATGACATGTGTTATGTCATGTTTATGTCATGACAGTCTTATTCACTCCCCTTCAAATAAAGTGTTACCAATTGTTTTTGTTTTTATTTTTTGTGCTTTTTGACTTTATATGACAAGTCCAATGTTTCAAGCCTTATCACCTACATGTGTTTCTTCCACTTTTTTGTTTTTATTTGTTTATTGAACTTTCTGATTCTTGTATTGTGTGATTATTGTGGTTTATTGTGTCAGTCTTTCATTGCTATTTTATGTACAATATTTGAATTAACAGCTTTTGTTTGAAAACATGTTTTACAAATAAAAGTTTATTGATTGAACCATACTTTTACATTGTATGTTTGTTTAGTAGAAAATTAATGTTGATCTTGGATTTTTTTAAGAGAGTAAAATCACCCATCTGTCTTTGAATTAAACAATCTATCTTCTCTTTGTGATCAAGCACAATTTGACAATATCCCACTGCAGACACCGAAGAGGCAACTACATGCCATTTACTCATTATATATTATTATTTCAAGTAATGATGTGGTTAATGTGAACTTCAGGTAGCAGTTATTTTTCTTAGCCTCCAATCGACTGAAACAAGAAACGGCTCAGTCCAAAGAGCAGCTGGAAGCATCAGAGAGTGGAATCAGAAAACTGAGGCTCAGGTATGACGGGCCGTTTAGGACAAAAACTATGTTTTCTCTCACACACACTTCTACAGAATCATACACGCAACCTCTTGACCTTTCACACTCACGTGTTTGTCATGAGATACTCACAGACAATAGCACAGTTTTATAATGCATTATTGTCATGAAATGCTCACAAACACTAGTCAGTTTCATAATGCAGTCTGCTTGTGGGAAAGTAAAAGTAATTTAATTACTTGTTTTCTGGATTTGTAATCCCCTAATTTACTTTTTACTTGAAAAAAGTAAACTGACAATACTAACTAAGACCTAGTTAGCACTGGGGCAAGGCAGAGGAGCTGTAATTTTTAACAGATTATCTGCAATCATCCATACGATCACAACATATTGACAGTTTTAACAACTGTGGAAGAAATGCATTTTTTAAAATAAATGTTACATACTGCAGCTTCAAAGAACAACCATGGGTTGCACAAAAGTGTGTTCGTTCCCATGACCAATTAACTGTTATGCGTCATTATATCATTAATATACAAGTAATAAAAATGATTGTTCAAAAATCAGCTGCTTCCCGCTTTAAATTCTTTCAACCAAATCAAATGTTTTTTAAAACTTGAGATTTCATTAAATGTTTAGCTAAGAGAAGAGTGTGCCAGTAATATAATACTTTTGGCCAAAGGTTGTGCCTTTTTTTATTGGTCAAACCCTCAGAACATCTGTTATCTGCACAGACGTCAGACAAAAGATTTAGTTAATTATTTGTCACCTGCTGTGAATATTTAAGGCTGGAACCATCAGAGAAACCACAAAATATGATTTTAACAATGGAGATGACAATGCTTTTGTCATTATTGCTGCTAATCTGCTTTCTCTCCACAGCTCAGCTTCAAACTGTGAGCGACAATGAAATTATTTCGCATTTAAGACAAACAGAATCACATTCAGCAAATGCAGTGAATCTCTCAGAAAATCAACAAACCTGCACACAGGACATCAATGCTGTGCTGAGAGAGATGAGCGCCTCATTGGCTGAACTGAAGGTGGAGATGAGGTACCTACAGAGAGATTCTGAAGGTAACACAAGAACAGCAAAGAACACAAGATGTGTTGACATGTTAGTGTTAACATATAAATAAGTTTATATTTAACCATTCTCATTTCATTGCCACAACAGCAAAAACAAGAGAACTGGAGCTGCTGATACAACAGTACCAAGGTATTTATTAAGTTATTGTTATTATTCATAACAGGTTAACTTATTTGTATTTGTTCATTGTACAAGTAACTACATTTAAACATTTGCAGTTGTGCCAAGAAACATGTTAAATTCTAGAATAGCGGTTCTCAACGTGGGTGGTACCACCCCCCAGGGGGCGTTCAGAGGACGGCAGGGGGCGCTGGCGGACATTTTTACATTTTCACAAAGGGGGGCGCTGGGATGCCTTAGGGGGGCGTTTGGTCGAAGGTAAACTTTACTACGGTGGCCGTGAGGTGCAAAGCAATTACAAATTACAAAATCACTACAACATTAACGAAAACACTACAACATTAACGAAAACACTACAACATTAACGAAAACACTACAACATTAACGAATCACTACAACATTAACGAAAACACTACAACATTAACGAAAACACTACAACATTAACGAAAACACTACAACATTAACGAATCACTACAACATTAACGAAAACACTACAACATTAACGAAAACACTACAACATTAACGAAAACACAACAACATTTACAAAACGGAAAAGGTAGGTCCCAGTGGAGACCTAAGAAATCGCTGATTGGACTACAGCTCGTTCGAAAACGGAAAAGGTAGGTCCCAGTGGGGACCTAAGAAATCGCTGATTGGACTACAGCTCGTTAGAAAACGGAAAAGGTAGGTCCCAGTGGGGACCTAAGAAATCGCTGATTGGACTAAAGCTCGTTAGAAAACGGAAAAGGTAGGTCCCAGTGGGGACCTAAGAAATCGCTGATTGGACTAAAGCTCGGTTTACTTTTGGTTTACCGGAAGTTATTCTGGCACGCTCAGTTTGAGTGAGCATAGACATAATATAAGAGTAGACCCCGCATTGGCTGCTCCGGCGCAGGAAATACGGCGGCCATCTTAGAGCGATAGTCCCTCCTACTTTGCCAATCAAAACAACAGGGATATTATTGTTCAGATCGATGGATTATTGATGTCAGGCTCCACAAACAACATTTCACAACAAAGATAGACATATATATACCTGTAGGAGCTATTCTTCCCATTGTTTTGTTAAATCTTAGAATTTAAATTGTTTAGTTTATTCTTAGCATTTGTTTGTTTTTCTAATTGATTTATCATTAGAATTTTTATTTTAATTTTTGTTTAGAATAAGTTTTTTGTTTAGTAATTCACTTAATTAGTTAATTAATTTCAGATTGGAATGTGGTATTTCACGGTACAAGTAGGTGGGTCTTAAGTAGCTTATTATGCATGTGGTGGTCACAAGGTTTTTTACCAGCTAATCAGTCACATCGGTTTTCATTTTGTCAGTCAGTGAACAGGTACAGGAGTGGGAGCAGAAGCCTGTAACCTTTTGCCTGATCTGCAAATAAAACCAAAGAACCATATTTAGACTTTTGATTTCTTTTTGCTGCATAAACAAGAATCCATGTGCATCAGGTGACTATTTGAGTTTGATTCACCTTTTGTTTTGATCACCTTTGAGTTTTGAGTTTTTTGATTTTTGAATTTAAGTTTTTTGGACAAATGGTCACTACATAATACATATTTATGTAACTATACAAACAGTCACAGTCAAATAAATAATGATTAATTAATAATGGCACAAATAAATAATGATTAATACTGAATAATATATATTAAATGCATGTTTATATGTATGTATATATACATATATTTTTTAATGAAATTTGTGCAAATTAATTTGTATGTAAGTGTAATTCTATAAAACAAATTAGATGTTAACTGACAGTTGTGGAGTGAAATATTTGTCTTGATCTTTGTTTACAATCTAAGATTTTTTTTTATATCTGCAATATATATATATATATATATATATATATATATATACATACATACATACATACATATTAACATGCATCCAATATATATTATTCAGTATTAATCATTATTTATTTGTGATTGTATAGTTGTATAACTATGTATTATTATAATAAATTATACACACAGCCGTTCACCATAAATTATTCACGGCTGTGTGCTTTTTAATATGCTCATCATACATCGATATCAGAATATTCCATTCCTATTCTATTGTTATAGCTACTAATCATATTTAAAAATGCTGAACTATGTATTAAAACATACTTAAATAATACAATTATTTATAAATGTAACTTTGATAGATGTCTGAATATAGTTTCCAGTGACAAAAAAGTGTGTTATGATCGATTAAATGCGCTGATATGTTATTTTGCCCGCTAAACACATAAGGCTAAGTGGAGTGGTCTACCGCTTCAAGATGGCCGCCCTAAATCTAGTCAGCGACAATAGGGGAGAGCGGTGCATGAGGCGTCTATCCTTATATTATGTCTATGTGTGGATCACCAAGTACATTCATGTTTTAAAAAAACACGTAAAGCCAGAATAACTTCCGGTTTAAAAGTAAACAGAGCTGTAGTCCAATCAGCGATTTCTTAGGTCCCCAGTGGGAACTACCTTTTCCGTTTTCTAACGAGCTGTAGTCCAATCAGCGATTTCTTAGGTCCCCACTGGGACCTACCTTTTCCGTTTTCTAACGAGCTGTAGTCCAATCAGCGATTTCTTAGGTCTCCACTGAGACCTACCTTTTCCGTTTTGTAAATGTTGTGTTTTCGTTAATGTTGTAGTGTTTTCGTTA
The DNA here is from genome assembly GCA_033032245.1 of Poecilia picta. Lineage (NCBI taxonomy): Eukaryota > Metazoa > Chordata > Actinopteri > Cyprinodontiformes > Poeciliidae > Poecilia > Poecilia picta. The sequence continues at coordinate 23,251,083 of CM065359.1, read as the reverse complement.
ATGTTGTAGTGTTTTCGTTAATGTTGTAGTGATTCGTTAATGTTGTAGTGTTTTCGTTAATGTTGTAGTGATTTTGTAATTTGTAATTGCTTTGCGTTAATGTTGTAGTGTTTTCGTTAATGTTGTAGTGTTTTCATTAATGTTGTAGTGATTTTGTAATTTGTAATTGCTTTGCGTTAATGTTGTAGTGTTTTCGTTAATGTTGTAGTGTTTTCGTTAATGTTGTAGTGATTTTGTAATTTGTAATTGCTTTGCGTTAATGTTGTAGTGTTTTCGTTAATGTTGTAGTGTTTTCGTTAATGTTGTAGTGATTTTGTAATTTGTAATTGCTTTGCGTTAATGTTGTAGTGTTTTCGTTAATGTTGTAGTGATTTTGTAATTTGTAATTGCTTTGCACCTCACGGCCACCGTACAAACTGGATCACAGGTAGGAGACACAAAAAACCTGACAAATAATCAACAAACCTGCACACAGGACATCAATGCTGTGCTGAGAGAGATGAGCGCATCTTTGGCTGGACTGAAGGTTGACATGGAATACGTAAAGAAAGATAATGAAGGTATGAAGGTCCAATAGATGCAAATCTTTAGGAATCACTGCTTTGAATAATCATGTTAATGTAGAAAATAAATTAACTTTCACTATTCACCACAACAGCTAAGGTGCTACAACTTCAGTCCCAGAAGGAAGAGCTGGAGAAGCTGAAACAACACAACCAAAGTATGAAACAAAGAAAAAATACAGAAGTAAAACGCTGAAAATTTAAGTTTTGAAGGATTTTAGGTTTTAATATTGAATAAATGTTACAGTTTTAAAGATATTTTAATAATGCTAATAGGGCAAAAAACTGTACTATGTGTTCAAAGTTTATATATTTTGGCTAACTTGAACTCTATTAAATGTTATTGTAAAGTTTGTTCTCTTCAATTCTTCAGTCAAGGAAAGAGAGTTAGAGGTCCAGAAGAAAAAGCTGGACAAGCTAAAACAACAGCACCAAGGTATTTAGACAATGATAAACTGACCTACAAAATGGAATAGTAAATAATACTATCTTTTTTGTTTTAATCATTTTTGTGTCACCTACCAATTTCTCTCATATAAAGTCCAATCATATTGAGCAACTACAACCAATGAAGCAGTGTGTGGGTTTCAGCTAATGTAATAATTTCATAAAATCATGACAATGATGATGCAGTGATCATCACACTCTGGTTGTAGTTCATCTGATGGACACTAAGAGGTTTGTTTGTCGCCCAGTAAATTATATAGTAGGGTTGCCCAGTCATTATTTCACCCATGGGTTTGCTGGTATTTTCTCAAAGTGTTTTCTGGGTAAAATACACTAATAAAGATGAAAAATATAGTATCAATAAGCAATGGTTTTATCTAAAGGTTTATTATCAAGGAACATCAAGATAAAAGTTTGTTCTCTTCAATTCTTCAGTCAAGGACAGAGAGATGGAAGTCCAGAAGAAAGAGCTGGAAAATCTAAAACAACAGCACCAAGGTATGTAGATAATGATAAACTGACCTACAAAAGAAGGAATATACAATAAGAATATCATCTTGTTTTATCAACTTTGTGTCACCTACCAATTTTTCTCATCTCAAACCCAATCAGGTTGAACAACTAAAACCAATTAAGCCTGGTGTGGGTTCCAGTTGATATAGTAGTTTCATAAAATCATGACGATGATTCAGTGATCATTATGACTTATTTCTATGTGGTCAGCTCAGGCAGAGGAACTAATCGGTGTTAAAGTCAAGGTAAACAACACAGGAAACGAAGTGGAGATTCTGAGGAGATGAGAAGATTTGTGAAATAAAAAAATAAATTCACTGTCGCATCAATACCATCAGTCATCAGAAGGTTGATTTAAAAAATAAAGCTCATCAAGTTTTAAATTGCTTGGATACCAATAAGTTTTGAATGATTTTAGGATTTAATTTGATATTGTGAAATAAGAAGAGAGACTTAAATGTTCTGAAGATAACACTGACTAAAGTGAATTCTTTCAAATGTTTTTCTAAACAGATTGTTTAAATCCATAAGTAACTATTAAAACCTAATCTATTTAAGTTTTAACCTCACAGTGAGTCGAGTGGCTTTCTCAGCCTCCTTGTTGGACTCAGGTAGTGAAGACATTGGACCATTTAATGCACAGACGAATCTGGTCTTCAGGCGTGTTGCAGCAAACTTTGGAAATGCCTACAACCATGCCATGCCAAATACAGGTACCAGAATTTTTACATTATGATTGATATTATTTATGGAAACTATTAAATTGAACTAAAACATAAAAATATGTTCAACAGGGTTTTTTATTGCACCAGTGAGAGGAGTCTATCACTTTGAGTTCTTTATCTATGGACATGGACATGTTTCACACGCTTCAGGTGCTCTGCTGTTTAAAAATGGAGAACATATCGTTATTGCATATGAACATCAGGCTTCTCACAGAGTTAGTGCAGGTAATAGTGCCACCTTGCTGTTAGAGGTAGGAGACGTTGTGTTTTTGCGTCAGTGGCAAAACACAAGGATTTCTGACAGTCAAAATCATCACACAACCTTCAGTGGTCATCTGCTTTTCCCCATGTGAGGATCAAGGAGTCCAGATTTTCTTCAAGAAGAAAACGTTGCATCAGTATGACATCATGGCTGAACTGCATGTATACTTTAAGCTACACTCTAAAAAGTGTTTTTGGCTGTGGTTCATTCCATGAACTTCTTTACATTAATCTCACATGACCTGGAAGCTATTGAATAAAAACACTCAAGGCTGAGTGGAGTGGTCTACCGCTCCAAGATGGCCGCCCTAAATCTCGTCAGCGACAATAGGCGAGAGCGGTGCATGAGGCGTCTATCCTTATATTATGTCTATGGATACACCTGTTTCTCTTCTCCCATTAAACACAAAGTCTCGCAATGAGCAGCAGCCACATGTCCCTAATGCCACATAATGACCAGTTGTTGCACCATTAGTTTGTGAAGTAGAGTAATTAATCATAACGGCTTTTTTTCTTCATGTTGGCCACATTTTCTGTACTGACTATTTTTCTCATTTTCAGCACTGACCTTACTTGAAGGGAAAACTTAAGGCTTACAAAAACTTTGTATTTTCTGTCCTGGAGGGGAAACTGTTGGGTAAATTGTATTATTATCAACTATTTGTTGTGCCTTTATTTTCTTAGTTTATGTACTCTTATTAGTTTAGTCATATATTTTAAGAACATGTTTCTGTATTGTTAATCTTTCTGATTTCCTTTCTCAGAGGGCCTCTCTGAAGAAGAGCAGTGCCAGCAGCTCTTCACAGATGCCCTGTTTTGACCTCTTAGATTGTGATTGTTAGTGATAATCTGTGGCGCTGTAACTGTGTGAAAGTGTTCTTCCCCCATCCCTTTAGAGTTACAGCTCTCTGTATTTAGGGATCCTAATACTTTTACTTTACTTTGAGATTTCAGTTCTTTATACAACACTGGACGGGAGCGCATGCCTTTGACACTTAGGTGGTGGGCGTGGCTGTCACTGAAGGTATGAATAGGAGTCAAACTGGCTTATTATGTTTGAGGAAGCGGGTGCGCCGGGGTTGTCATAATTTCTGTTGACCGTGATTAATGCCGTTATTTGTTGGCACTACTGAATGGTTTGGCCTGGTCAGTCAGTGTAAAGTAAGACAATCAAAGTGAATAAATGGATGATTGCATCAACAAAGAAGCGGCCTGGAGTTATTTGAAGCATGCGTCGGACAGTTTGAAATTCCCCCGAGTTACCCCAGTGCGGCCCTCATACATCTTTAGCTTTGGAGCACAACCAAGGGCGTAGGAATGAGTCTGTCATTGGGGGGGACGCATATCGGAAACTTGACAGATCAGTAAATAGCTTGAGTAGAAATGTCATAAACTATTGCGCCATCAACACATCACTAATGTGTTACTCTAATCTGACCCTGGTTTCAGTAACAAGTAATCTAACACGTTACTATTTACAATCCAATAATCAGATTAAAGTTATGCATCCGAGTACAATAATGACTGTCATTCCAGGATAAACACTCACTTTAGAATTTGCCTCACAACTAGCAAGCTACATACTCCGGTAGCACACACAGACTACCGGATTCTGAAATATCTTATTGGTCAAAAGACATTAGATTATTGGTCAAAATGCATTGATATAAATTGACTGGTAATTGAATTGGCTCTACCTCTTTCTAAAACCAGCAGTTTTAAACTCAATACAGCAGTTTGACCAACAAAAATAAAATCTAAAAACCAAGTTTTGTTCTTCTTGAACAACTCTCTACATTAGTGCAGCAGTTTGAGCTACAAAATAAAAATACTTTTCACTTCTAACAGACATCTTAGCTCCTCACTTAACTCAGTCTCACTTTTCAGCCCTGCATTCAATAACTTACCAAACATGATCCATAAAAACATTGAGGCAAAAAGCCTAAATGTTTTTATTCTCCTGTCATTTTCAGTCACAAACATCTAACTAAAATATCTACGGATATGTGTTTCTGTCTCTGCTTCCATCTGACTCTCTGCAGCCTGATGTTCCTGCATGGATTCATGGATTTACAACAGACACTACAGTAATGTACAGTGTCAGAATGTGAACTAAATATAAAAAGTATGTTTTTATCATACAGAATGAGAATTTAAACAACTTAAATTTGAAATTTTTATATTATTATAGATCTCAGCTATTTACTGTGTAACCTATTTCCGATAGCACAAATTTTCACTCATTTATTTTTAAACCTCTCCTCAAGCGCTTTTCTTTTCATGTTTCCTAACCATTAACCTTACAGAGGGGAATTAAGAACAACGTATTGAAACGTTGAAAGAAATCAACCAGACATCAGTCTCCCTGTTCTCCTTTCTGGTTTTATTGAAATTAATATAATTTTTAAATCTCCACACTCTGAAACTCCACCTGGCTCTCCCATGTCTTACCTGACCTGCTCATCTCATAATAAAATAGTTTAGTTTATTTAAAATTTAAAAACAGTTAATATATATTTCAATAAACTAAATGAAGACCTCACCAGAGCTTCTTCACCTTTCTTCAACATTATTCTAGCACTGCTGTTCTCTTAAATATCTAAATAATATAATATAATATAAATACATGTTAAATGGTCAGTATGATCAGGTGTTGCTCACTTTAAATAATAAAAAGGCTAATTTCGCTGCTGTTATAGTCTCATTCTAAATCATTGTATCTAGCCTAGCTAAATTTTAAACAATGTTAGCAGTAAAATTTTGGACATGTAACTATTCCAGAATTAAAACGGCTTAACCAAAAAGATTTAGTTCTATATATGAAAGTAAACTGACAACACGATGTTATAAACGAGCGATATTCATGGCAACATTCATGACAGATGGTTTACCTCATTCTGACGCTGCTGCCTTTAAGCTCTCTGAGCCGTTAAGACGGAAGCGCTCTCCTAAATGCTCTGTGGTGCGCCTTCAAAATAAAAGCACGCGAGTGGGAAATTTTAAAATTCTTCACAATTGCGGTGAAATTATTGGGGGGGGGACGAACGTGACTGTCTCTAATATTGGGGGGGACATGTCCCCCTGTCCCCCCCGCTTACTACGCCTATGCGCACAACTATTGTGTCTCATGTAAAAGCATGAATTAGCACTTACAATTAGTTAGTTCGTTACAATTTAAGGCATTTATTAACATTTCTTTGACAGGAATGTTTGGTTCGGTAATTTGTTGACAGTTCCTTAGTAAACTTTCGGGTGTTTCAGCCGGTGTTATGCCCAGAAACACATTCCTGCCCAAAATTGCATCCCCTGTCGGGGGAGAGCGCACCGCTCTAAGCTCTCGCATATCGACAAGAAAATGGACTGAAATATGACCGAAGAGAAAATTGTAAAGATATTTGTAACATTATCACGTTTCTTAACCATGTAATCCCTAAAACGGTGGGTTTTATTTAGCAAATTACTTGAGATAAATACGGTTTTTACACCTTTATTGACATACAGGTGCTGGTCATAAAATTAGAATATTATGAAAAAGTAGATTTATTTCAGTAATTCCACTTAAAAAGTGAAACTTGTATATTATATTCATACATTACATACAAACTCATATATTTCAAATGTTTATTTTGTTTAATTTTGATGAATACAAATGACAACAAATGAACATCTCAAATTCAGCATATCAGAAAATTAGAATCTTGTGAAAAGGTTCAAAATTGATGGCACCTGGTACCACACTCTAATCAGCTAATGAACTCAAACCACCTGCAAAGGCCTTTAAATGGTCTTTCAGTCTAGTTCTATAGGCTACACAATCATGGGGAAGACTGCTGACTTGACAGTTGTCCAAAAGACGACCATCGACACCTTGCACAAGGAGGACAAGACACAAAAGGTCATTGCTAAAGAGGCTGGCTGTTCACAGAGCTCTGTAAGCACATTAATAGAGAGGCGAAGGGAAGGAAAAGATGTGGTCGAAAAAAGTGTACAAGCAAGAGAGATAACCGCACCCTGAAGAGGATTGTGAAACAAAACCCATTCAAAAATGTGGGGGAGATTCACAAAGAGTGGACTGCAGCTGGAGTGAGTGCTTCAAGAACCACCACACACAGACATATGAAAGACATGGGTTTCTGCTGTCGCATTCCTTGTGTCAAGCCACTTTTGAACCACAGACGCGTCAGAAGCGTCTTGCCTGGGCTAAAGAGAAACAGGACTGGACTGCTGGTGAGTGGTCCAAAGTCATGTTCTCTGATGAAAGTAAATTTTGCATTTCCTTTGGAAATCAAGGTCCCAGAGTCTGGAGGAAAAGAAGAGAGGCACTTAATCCACGTTGCTTGAAGTCCAGTGTAAAGTTTCCACAGTCAGTGATGGTTTGGGGTGCCATGTCATCTGCTGGTGTTGGTCCATTGTGTTTTCTGAGGTCCAGGGTCAACGCAGCCACATACCAGGAAGTTTTAGAGCACTTCATGCTTCCTGCTGCTGACCAACGTTTTAGAGATGCAGATTTCATTTTCCAACAGGACTTGGCACCTGCACACAGTGCCAAAGCTACCAGTACCTGGTTGAAGGACCATGGTATCCCTGTTCTTAATTGGCCAGCAAACTCTCCTGACCTTAACCCCATAGAAAATCTATGGGGTATTGTGAAGAAGAAGATGCAATACACCAGACCCAACAATTCAGAAGAGTTAAAAGTCACTATTAGAGCAACCTGGGCTATCATAACACCTGAGCAGTGCCACAGACTGATCGACTCCATGCCACACCGCATTGCTGCAGTAATACAGGCCAAAGGAGCCCCAACTAAATACTGAGTGCTGTACATGCTCATTCATACTTTTCATGTTCATAGTTTTCAGTTGGCCAACATTTTTATAAATACTTTGTTTTTATTGGTCTTCAGTAATATTTTAATTTTCTGATATGCTGAATTTGAGATTTCCATTTGTTGTCATTTGTAATCATCAAAATTAAACGAAATAAACATTTGAAATAAGATAAGATAAGATATTCCTTTATTAATCCCGCAGTGGGGAAATTTACATTGCTACAGCAGAATAAAAAGCAGAACCAATATAAAAACTCCATATATACACGAATATATGAATTTGTATGTAATGTATGAATAGAATATACAAGTTTCACTTTTTAAAGGGAATTACTGAGATAAATCTACTTTTTCATTATATTCTAATTTTATGACCAGCACCTGTATATGAGTCAAAAGTTTTTTCACTCCTTGTCTGTTTTAAACGTTCTTCGCAAAATGGTTTGAAATTCTCTGCTTTTTCTTTTGATACCATAATAGCTTAAACGCATTACAAAATAGAGGCCCATTATCTGGAGCATTTAACATCATGCTTAACTTTCCAGTCTCTTAATGTAGGAGGGAATGCATTTTAATTTATGAGCCTGAAAATATTTGCATCCATCCTGTATACATAAAACTTATCGCAGTAGCTAAGAGAACAAATGTCATTATGTAGAAAAGGTGAAATCCTGTCAGCTCTTTATTTCTCCAAGTTAGCACAGGGATGCATTTTTTGGCAATATAGATTTCCAGCCTGCCACAATATGCATCCCCTCTCTATTCTCCAGCTAACGTTCTGGGCGAGAGGTGGAGTCACCCTGGACAGGTCACCAGTCTGTCGCAGGGCAACACAGAGACAACAACCATGCACACACACACACACACACACACACAACACACACACACACTCACAACTAAGGAGAGACCAATTAACCTGACAGTCATGTTTTTGGACTGTGGGAGGAAACTGGAGTACCTTGAGAGAACCCACACATGCACAGGGAGAACATGCAAAAAGACCAGTGCTGGGAATCAAACTCAGGGCCTTATTGCTGGAAGGCAACAGTGCTATCAACTGTACCACTGTGCAGATACTTGTTTGCAGATTACTTTTGTTCTTGACTGTAATACTTATATTCTGCTAGTACATAATTTTTTGTTTCTGTAACTTTGAATAATATATCTTATCTTAAGTGAAGGACTTGTATATTTGGGTGCAGTAATAACGATAGGATTTATTGCATGTTTGATTTATAAACCTCTATTCTGGACAACCCCACCTTATGAAACCTCAGATTTTGTCTATAGGGTCTATTCTTTGTGTCTCTGTGTTGGCCCTGTGATAAGCTTGGAACATGTCAAAGTCCATGTCCACTATCGACTTAGTAATTTTGAATCTGAATGACCACACATTTACAATTGTCTGAAAATGCTCATTAAACTTTGTTCTCTGTTATAATCTTTCTTGTTGTATCTGTGCAGGAAGCAAACTGTAAGTGTTATCAGAAAAATTTTGAACACTGTGCAGATTGTCCTTTTTAACAGTATCCCGATGACATCATCTGTGCCATATTTGAAGGAAATTTTATTTTACTTCATAGTTGTTGTGTATGATGTACTAGGTCACATAAAATAATATTCAAGCAGAAAACTGGAAGTAGCAAATGGCAACTTTTATTTTCAAACGAGGAATATGTCTTCTTCTTTGTAGGTTTAGCTCACATCTATTGTGCACAGCAAGAGCGCCACCAGTGGCAATTTAAAAAAAAAAATTTCCTTTATCTTCAGATTTACAACCAAACAGCCTCCAACACATAGGAGCATAATCATACTAAAAGTATCTAACAATCTTAAATCTAGAGGTTCAATTATTTCTGTGTCTGGAACACCACAATAGTAAAGCTGTTTCCATGTCACAAGGAACAAATGTTTAGATGTAGCTACTAACAGCACTCTAAGAAGGTGGAAATTGTTTTTCACTTTAAGAAAGTAAAAAGTCTGAAATTACCATTGATGTGAAAGTTACCACATCCATTGTAAATCATGGCTTAAAACTTTGTTTTTTTTCTATTCACACAAACAGCTCTATTAGCATGTATTTTACTCAAAAAATCTTAATCATCAGCATAAGAACAGCACTAAGATATTGCAAAACTGCAATATCTATTTTTTAACTATTTTTTAAAAAAAATAGTTAAATTTTTTTTTACTATTTTTTAACAAAAATAGTTCAAAAAATAGAAAGAAAATAAATACATCACAGCCATACATGCAGTGATAACAGATTACATAAAATTAAGTGTGTTCAGCTGATGTATTCTCTCACTTAGAGCTTTATGTAGTAGTAATAAAATGTCTCTCTTTGACAGTCATCATACTTTGTATTAAATAAAAATAAACATTAAAAACTTAAATTACAGAAAGTTCACTTAAAAGAACTCAAAACGTTGTCCTTGATTTGTGTAAGCTTTACAATTGGGCTCATTATGTTTGTTTTCTCTCTACCATAAATGAATGGGATTATTTTGGCAATGGTAATGTTTGACTGTAACAGTCTTTTATGTGTCAGATAAAGAGACACAAAGGTAGGTCAAATTCCATCAACCTTGTTTCTGTTGTTGTTTTCCACTGTAATTTGTCTTATCACCTGCACATGTTTCTGACTATAAACGGATCTCTAACTGTTAATTAATAGTCAGAGATCATAATATGTCATTTACAGAGACATTCAAAATGGAGATTAACATGTCTTTCCCATTGTTGCTGCTAATTTGCGCTCTTTCCACTGCTCATTTTCAAGCAGAGTCTGACAATGAAATTATTTCACATTTAAGGCAAAATGGATCAAATGAAGGAGAAGCAGAAAATGCCAAACAAAATCCGTCGACGCTGGACGTCAGTGTTGTGCTGACCGAGATTAGAGCCTCACTGGCTGGACTGAAGGTGGAAGTGAAGTACCTACAGAGAGATAATGAAGGTATGTTTACCTTGAGGAATCACTGTTGGTGTTTACATGGAAACAACATCAAACAACTTTAAATTCAATTTCTTGTTCATTTTCTTAATGCAAACAGCCAAGACAAGAGAACTGGAGGAGGTTAAGCAACAGCTGAAAGGTATTTAAAGTTAACATTGACCTAATACACAGAATGTTTTATTTGGTGAAAAAGGATTTTGCCATTTGTATATTTTGTTTTGTATTGTTTATTAGAACAAGTCATGAAAGCAAGTAAACTGGAGCAAAAGAATCAAGTTATCTACTCCTAAATCGGCAATGTTGCACACTGGAGATCGGAAGAATGTTGCTTTGTTAAATTAAAACATAATTGTTGTGTTTGGGTTTTTTGCTTTCACTTTTAGCACAAGATGTAAAGATGACAGAAATGGAGCAACAGAACCAAGGTATTTACTGTACCTAATGTGGACTCAGGAAGAAAGAGATTCTTAATTTTCTTAGTACTTTTTTACAATGTGGACAGACAGATAAACACCTGATTAAAGTTTAAGTCTACCTCCATGCAGACAGTGCCTGCATGACTCATAGCTATCTAATGACGCATATTGTCAGCATGTTAACCCTGTTTTTCTCATGCCAAAAGAAATCTCTGGTAGCATATCTTTATATGACATAGTATACAGTGTACTGCATACTATGTCATATAGCTTTGTTGTCCTATTTCCTAATAGGACAACAAAGCTATTTGATTTGTTTCCCCCTCCAAACAGTTGATAGGGTTTCATTGCAATGAAAATATCTCTTCTGCAATATGTTTTTAAAATTATTTTGTTTGTTTTTCACTTTGATATTTTTGCTTGCATAATTCCAGATCAAGAAGAAGAACTGATTACCATTAATGCTAGGGCAAAAATCACTGAAAACCAAGTACATGTTCTGAAGAGGGAAGGAGAAGGTTTGTACATTCAAAAACAGAATCATTTTTTGTTATAATAGCATAGGGCATGACATATACCTCTTTTATTAAAAAAAACAAACAAAAAAAAAACATTCTCCTTGCCTTCCTTAATGACTAAAAAGTATTGTTGTCCCTTATTGACTCCCATTTCATTTCAAAGAACACAAATATGTTTATAAGACATCAACAAGTGCTGAAATACAAATAACTTACTGTCTTTCAGTGAAACGAGTGGCTTTCTCAGCATCTTTATTGGACTCAGGTTCGAAGACTTTTGGACCATTTAACACATTTAGAACTCTGGTGTTCAGAAATGTTGTTATCAATATTGGAAATGCCTACAACCGAAACTCAGGTACTGAAACATGAATATTTTTTCAATTTATTTTTCATTTGCACTCTTCACAGAAATGTTTTAACAAATATATAGCACTAACAAAATGTTCCACAGGGTTTTTTGTTGCACCAGTGAGAGGAGCCTACCACTTTGAGTTCTACATATTTGGACCAGGAAGTCCTTCACATTTTGTATCTGCAGTGTTGGTGAGGAATGGACAGCATATCTTCATTGCTACTGAAACCCAGCCTTCATATGGAGCTGCAGCTGGCAATGCAGCCACGTTACTCTTAGAGGTTGGCGATGTTGTGTTTATACGTCAGTGGCAAAATTCAAGGATTCATGACAGTCAGAATCGTCATACCACCTTCAGTGGTCACCTGCTTTTCACCATGTGAGCAGAAAACTGTTATTTTCAACAAGCTTAGTAACATTGCATATTGTGAATGCTGTTTTGGTCTTGATGCTTAATGTAAAGAAAATTATGTTAATGAATTCCTTTATTTTCTTTTGAAAGAAAGGATTCAATATGAGGACAAAAATACTGTACAGAAGTATTCATTGTAAAGCAGTAACAAATACTAGAAGTTCTTAGTGAAGTAGGTGAAAATCCTTTATATGTAAACGTGTCAACAAAATATCCACAAAAGTACTTTAAAACTGTTTATTGCGTCAACATCTCATCTACAACAATATTTAGGTATAAATGTCTGTTGATTCATTTGTCATTGTACAAAAAGTTTTCTTTAACCTCCTTTACAATGTTCTTTCCCACCATTTCAGTTAAACATCACAGAATCTCATTTGAAGTGCTTTTGACATGAATAACCTGCACTAGATTTGATCCTACAAAATGACAACTTCTTGCTGTTCCATGAAGTGTTTTGGGTGATGCCTTTAAATGTGGCCTTACTGCTGCATCATCTTCATATCTTGATGTATTAAAAAACATATGTATGTGTGTTTTTGACAGAATGATCTAAGTGTAATATTGTTTTATTGAAATAAATATGTGGAAAGCCATCTTCAGCTCATCTTACAATGTGTACGTTTTCTGTTTGGGTATGAATATGTGTAAGCAGTAGTGCTGTGATGCAGGGCAAATTTCAAACATATTCTGACCATAAAGTAATGGATGATACGGTACCTGATAAATTTGATACAGCAGTTTGGATTCAATTAATTGGCCAATCAGAGAAAGAAGTCAACCAAAAGGCACTTTCCCCACAGCAGTGTAAAGAACTTTAAAAATGGAAAATCCACTCACCGTGTTAGTGATGGAGTTTGAACCACATGTAATCAGTAAATGAGGTCACTGACATTTATTGATTAAAAGGTATTGACATATTCATCGCCTTATGAATCACACAGAAGATATATTGAGGAAGCAAATGCAAATTAGACTTTGCTCCCTAATCCTTGTTTATTCATTTACAATAAGAAATCAAACTCTTATCAGAAATATAAGCTGCTTGTTAATCTAAATCAGTATATGCATAATATGTATGATATGTCTTTTCCCTCCAAAACATGTTTTAAAAAGTTTAATTTATTTTTATGTTTAGAAGATGGTCTCTAGCTTGTCAATTTGTGTTTAATGGTTGGAAGCTCAATTTTAAATGACAAATCCAAAGATAAAATTATCTTCTAGAGTGGAAAAAAAAACATCTTGCATAATGATTACCTGGCTAATCACAGATAAAGAAAAAATATTTAAGACATGCGTTAGCTTCTCAACCTTAAAGGCGAACTGCAAAGCCTTAAGCATCGAGAAAAGAGAAGATGTTTCTATTTCTTTTACTAGTCCCTTCTTTTTCAACAGTTCACCTTCAAGGACAGCCTGATCCTAAAAGCCCTGAACATTTAAAGCAACTTGACTCACCGGGAACAGAACCAAGAACTGTCGTTTCCTACCTGTCTTCAAATGACATCCATGCTGTTCTAAGAGAGGTTATTCCTGTGATCAGTAATTTATTTTTTATCTATTAGAAGTACAAAAAAGAAAATTAAGTGGCAGTAGTTGTGGCATATCACATGTAGGAAAATCTTATACAAAACTATGGTTGATCGCTACTGACAGACATGAGAGGGACATTGCTGTACTTGCTGTATTTGCTAAAACTAAGACCACATTTACATTTAACTTCCAGAAGTTACAAAATTGATTCACTGAAAGTGATCAGAACCTTTAGATTTCTGTTTGATAATAAAGCTTGAATTTAACTTTGGCCCATTTGAAAATGTACTTTTCTGAAAATATATTTTGACCTGAGAACAAATTTACTAGCATTTTGTCTTGTATTTTGTTATAGTTTTTGCATGATACTAGTTAATATTTTGTTTATTTTTGTCTGTTTTAGCACAAGAGGCTAAGCTGAAGGAGTTGGAATTGCAAAAAAATGAGTTGGACAAGTTAAAGCTGGAGTACCGAGGTAGCTTAACTTTAACTATTTCAGTGTTCAAATCAAATAATACAAACAAATAGAAATATATAGATTTTTTTTCCATCTAAACAATGTCTAAGTTATTTTTTGCTAGGTGTACCAGGGTAAAGTTTCTATTTTAATTGTGGTGCTGATAAATCTTCCATAAAAAAACATTTCCTCAGTAAATTCACTGACTTATTTCTCAGTACCTTTTATCATTCTCATTCCAGCACAGGGAGACGAACTGCAGCAAATTAAGATCAGGACAAACTTAATACAAAAGCAGGTGGAGGTGCTGAAGAGAGAAGGAGAAGGTTTGTTCAAGTTCTGACAGTCATATCACGGGATCAAACTCATAACTGTCTCAAGAGCTGTTGTACACAACAATATTTTTCCTCTCCAGTGAAACAAGTGGCTTTCTCAGCCTCCCTAATGGCCTCAGGTGGAGGGGACATTGGACCTTTCAGTGCATACACGTCTTTGATCTTCAGAAATGTTGTCTCAAATATTGGGAATGCCTACAACCCAAGTACAGGTATTGCAATTTTCTTAACAAAACACTTATTTATAAAATATTAACATCAGTGTGAGGGTTCTTACATAAACCAGCCAGAGAGACGCTGAATGGATTCAAAAAATAATCTTAATTTATTACAAAAAAGTTCAAAAATAATTAAACAATGAAGAATTGGGCCCAAAAACGGAGGTCAACATAACAAAACTCCAACTCAGGTACTAACACAAGGAACTCAAGCACAAAACTGACCTAACAAACAAGACATGAGGGAAACTTAAATAGTGGCTGATCAGACCACTGTTGACACACAAAGGGTAATTAAATATACAAAAACATAAATACTAATAAATACAATATCAAATCTTTAAGTTCAACAAACATCAAATGAAACTACCAAATAGAGGAAAGATTAAAGAAACGGTCAAATTAAATTAAAGAAAACCAAATTTCCCCGTCCCCTGGCAAACAAATGGAACGACCCGCTGAGGAGGTTTGCCAGCCATATATGGACATCAATTAACTGGAGCTCTTCTATGACCCTCCAGTAGCTCCACAGGAAACTGGTAACTCAAAACAAATAAATTACTTTGTTGCTTTTAACAAAAATATAAAGAACTGACAAATAAAGTTAACTAAATGTGTGCACTTCAAATAGTTAACTAAAAAGTCAAGTTAATGAAAATAATTTTCAAAAATAAAAATCTAAACTATTCACTAATTAATGTTAAGGATGAACAAAACAAACTGTTACCATTCAGGACTGTGTGACAGTAGGGTCAGCTGTCACAATCAGAGTGAACTTGATAACTGGTTTTGAAGTAAAGCACAATTTCCTACAGGGTTTTCACAGCTCCAGTTAGAGGCGTCTACCACTTTAATTACCATATCTATGGACACGGACATCACAGACATGGTTCAGGTGTTGTGCTGGTCAAGAATGGAGAGTATATTTTCATGGCATATGAACATCAAACAGACCACGGAGTTAACGCTGGGAACGCGGCCACGTTGCTGTTAGAGGTTGGAGATGTTGTATATTTGCTTCAAAGGGATAATACAAGGATTTTTGATGATCAGTTACATTATACCACATTCAGTGGTCTTCTACTTTTTCCTATGTGCAATGATGCATGCTAAGTGATTTGGAGAAGTATTATATTGCAGTGTAACATGTACACAAAAGATAAATGGTAACACTTTATTTGAAGGGGTGTGCATAAGACTGACAAGACATTGTCATAAACATAACACCTGTCATGAACATAAAGAAGTCTTTATGAATGTTTATGACAGTTGTAATGAAGTGTCATTTGGAAAATAATGACACTTAAAATGCAAAGTTGCTCTAAAATTAGTATTAAAAGTCCATTAAAAGTGCCAACTTTGCATGATTTTGTAAATTATGATAATTTAATGCAAAGCTGGCATTTTTAATGGACTTTCAATCCTACTTTTAGAGCAACTTTACATCAAAAGTGTCATTATTTACCGAATGACACTTCATGACAACTGTCATAAACATTCATAAAGACTTCTTCATGTTCATGACAGATGTTAGTCATGTTTGTGACAGGGTTATGTCATGCACACCCCTTCAAATAAAGTGTTGCCAGATAAACATACTGCTCAGAAGACAAAATGGCAGAAGTAAAATGTAAATTCACTTTATAAAAGGGACAGTGGTATTAAGATAAAATTACCATGAGGCGTTTTCTGCAGAGAACTTTTGTATCATCAGAATGACAAAATATTTATCTTAAATCATATACATCAAAGTATAACTCACACTATAACAGTGGAACTTTGTACTGTATGCTGTATGTGATTGAATTTGAAATAAATTGTATTAATGATTGAATTAAAAAAAATAAAATGGGCTGTCTTTCTCAACGGTCACACTGAGTTTGATCTTGATCCTTTTAAAAAATGTACTTACCGTGCTATTAATACCCAGCAGCTGATTAATCCTTTGGTGAAACCAACCAAACTAAACAAGTTGCCTCAGAAAAGTAACATACCTGGAGAGCAGCAGGACACTATGAAATTCTATATCATTAATTTCCAGCACATTTTAACTTTGACACTGGAAGCACATCAAAAGCAAAACTCAAAAACCTGACAGGATAGCTACCTGCAGAATATATTTTATTTCCTCACCTTTTCACTAACTTAAGGGGGAAATATACTAAAGGACTAATACTAAATATGCACCAAACAATTGGCCAGCCTGTGAAGAACTCCTTAACCTGTGAAGAAGAAATAGCTAGCATTCAAACAGAGCAGGTCATAAAGGCTGTTATCTCCGATAGCTACATTTGCTTTCAACCATATAAAATATACAATTCTATAAAAGTGTGGCTTAATTTTTAGGAAAACAAGTCTGACCAGCACAGACTTAAAAAAAGAGAGTACTTAGATGATCTGACTTTATTAGGTACTTCTGCAACATGACATTTATTTTTAAATCAGTTCAACTCTGAATCAAAAGACTGTAATTAAATTAAAAGTATTTTATAAATTCCCTGGTCCAAGAAGTTTATCATCTACTTCTAAGAATCTAGAATTAAATGCGTCACAAATCGTAAAAAGCACACAGGTTTTATTGCATATCAATTTCATGTATAAATTCTTCATAGCATTGGAAAGATTACATTTGGTATACATTGCTATTCTACAGAATTAACATCAGAGTCATATCTTTTCAATGAAATTTCTCTAAAGTACATCTGCAATAATCACAAGCATCAAAAGAACTGCAATTCCAGAATTGTTCAATATTATTCTACAATCCTTTATTGTTTTTCATTAGGTCTTCTCCCGTGAGTCGTTTCTATGTCTTTCAAAACCTGCCCACACATCTGCCAGGCAGTCAGAACTTGAAGTCAAACCTACTAACCTAAACACATGTACAATAAGTGCATCTACAATTTTTTTTCTCTTACTTTTTTTTCTGTTTTTGAATTGATACACATTTCACAAATGGACATCATTATGACTGCTAAACACGTCATGCACGATAACTTTTTTTTTCATTTGTTTTCAATAAACATAACAGAGGCGATATACAACTCAGATTTTAAACAAAACAAGCACCATCCATTAAAACCCATATTTTTCAAAGGTTTTTTTTCTTCTTCAGACAAATGCACCATTGTTTTTCATTCTTTAAAATACTATACAGTTAAAAAGAAACCGTGTATTTTTTTTGACTTTCTTCTGTAACAGTTGGGCAAAGAGCAACCATGTTTTATTACGCTGAAAAAAAGAGAAAAATTTCAGTGACCAGAGCATTTTGTGAAGTTGCCAAAATGGAATACTTCAACGCTTTCAATTCAGTTGCTTCGCACAGCGCGTGATTATTACAGTAGTCCATGACATGAATAACTACACATAGTCAACCTAAAACCTTAGTGACCCAAGTCTTTACATTTTCTAAGCACAAATTGAAAAATAATGTGTTTACAATGAATGGAATTTCATTCAGTAGAATTATATATATATGTATATATAAAAGAGACTTTAGTCTTAAGAAAATGAGATGACGCAGCAGTCCTAGCATCACACTACCACCTGCTGTTGTGAATAAAAATTACAGTGCTTCAGTTTTATTCTCATCTCTCCTTGTTGAGTCCAGCTGGCTCATCTACTGAAAGTCAAATCAGCTTAAAAAATAAAAATACATGGCTCTGGAATCTAAGTTTAACCAAAAGACCAAACTATATCCAGTTGACGGTCTGGTCCCAGTTGCTTTAAGTGCTTGTAAAAAAAAAAGAAAAAAAAAAGAAAAACAGCATCAGGCCTGATTATGAAAGTCTAGAAGGGATGAAAAGTGATCCATAAGGCTAAAACCCAGCTGCCTTCAAGTACCGACTGTAAATGTTTTCTGCTGTCTATGACACAGCCGTCTTTGCAGACTTAACAGAATGGGAGTCTCAAAACAATTTATACGTAGTTTAACAAGTCTGACCAACAAATTTCAGGATGACCACTCTGTTCTTTAACAATCACAAGTCAAACCTCTTCATATATAATCAGTGACACTGTCACCTTTGCGCCGTTTTGACTGGATGCTGTGAGAATTTCTGACCAAACATCTAACCTGAGACAAAATCATTTTAAGATGACAACTTGCAGGCTAAGCTACAAGCGATGCATGCAAAAAAAAAAAAAAAAGAATATAACATCAGCCGACGGCGGAAGAAATCCAGATTCAGTAATGATAACGTAATGCCCTTTAACTGACATTCAAAATGATATTTGTACAATTATGCCACTAGGCAGAGAGGGGAAGAAAACAGCATATTGAGTTAACTGTTAAAGTGAAACAATAAAAGGAAAACCAGGGTTAACCTGCCCACTATGTTCCAATTCCAAACAGGACTCTAAAACTAACTACACTTGCATTTAACTATAAATAATAACAAAAAAAAAAACAACTAATTAACTCGTGGGGTCTTTTAATTTTGGCACACTAATCCGTCAAAGCCAGAGATTCAGAATCTCCCCCTGTGCTTTGACAGGTGATCCTTTTTCCTTCTTCAAGAAAAACAGGGATGAAAAGACCTTTTCTGTTTCTTCATTTTCTCTTCTCGAGTCTCAACAAAACAACATAGAAATAAATACATGCACACACTTCTTGAAATTAAACATATAATGTTATTAGGGAAAAAGAAATGTGACAGCAAATGTGAGGCCTCTTGGAAATGAAATGATTGTCAAAGAAAAGAAAAAGACTTCTAGCGGTTATTTGGCACATACCACTCTGAATATGAACGTCTAGGCTATTATCATTTTTACATCATGTGACAGCAAATTTGGTCCCACTCTAAAAATAGTTAAATTAATAGCTGAGTACTCTTGTGCCTAAAAAGAAGCAATACTGTGGTATCTATAGTAAAGAAAGTAAATACATTTAATTGATGATGCAATAAACAGAAAAACACACTCTTTTTTTAGTATAATTTAAATTTCAACATGAACAAATTTAGTAGCCAATTTTAATAGTTATTGGCCCACATAGCTCATTACATCATCACATTTGAACGTTGGACATCATTCTCCATGTAATCAGTGAAAAATCAACAGTCTACTGGTTCTGAGGATTCGTTGATTTTGTCTGGTGCTTTTGATTCTGAAATTAAATAAAAATGTAAAAAAAAAAAAAAAAGTCGCCATGACTGGTGGAGGGGAAAAAAAACAAACCTGGAGAGAATCACTCTCGAGTCCTCTATTTCTGCTGAAACAGTGCCACCTGGTGGACATGCAGTGCCAGTGCTGCAATGCTTGCGTCGGGCATTGTGCACAGACTTTAGAGACATTATCAGTTCAGTAAGTGTCTTTTAGGAAACCGTTTTACAGGGTGACTGTGATGCTGCAGGGAGCATTGTGCACTGGGGGGGAGGATCAGAGAGACGCAGAGTTTCAATGCTCTGGAGAAGCATTCATCATGTCCTTCACATCAACAGGAGCTTAGCAGTGCTTTCTCTTAGACAGTCTTGCAGGACACCTCACAGGGGGACACGTCCCCCCCACCCCCTCTCCTCCTCCGTCGTACTCGCACAAACACATAACATGTGAACACAGGCGTAGCCGCGCAAACTCGTCCGCTATGCCTTGAATGTGTGTGACAATGAAATCCTTCACGGCCTTTCTCGTCTTCCCGATGTCCAGTCGGTCTCTTGTTTCTGTCTGTTTGTGAGACTAAATGTTTCCCCTACTTTTCCTTCCGTCTTTCCTCGGCCTCTCTTTGCCTAGATATGGTTGAGGGGGTGAAAGCTGCTCGTCTCAGACGGTCCGCCTCCCATACTCAGCCAAGCGTCCAGAGAGTTCTGAGAAGGTGCGTGCAAAGGGTTGTTCTCCGAGAGAGACAGCATCATTGCATAAGCCTGCAAATGAACAACAGTTGGATATTAATTAAGAGAAAATCTACAAGGTTCGCCTACATGCACATGTTTAGCAATCTCTCTCTTTCCCACATAGTTTCTCATTTTGCAAAGCTTGTGTTTGACATTCATGAAATAATATGAGTATAATGATGAACGTTGCTGACTAATTTAGGAACAACTACTTAAGAAAATGCAGCAACCTAAAACATAACTAATGTTTGTGCTTCATGATTTGACATAATTCACTTCAGTCATCTGGGCAAATTCACAAAACTCTGCATCTATTTACAAATGATGAAAAATATTTTTCTTAATTTTATAATTGGTACTTTCTCAAAATGTTGCTTTGCACATTGGACTTTTTCAGAACTCCACAAATCGTCCCTTACACTAAGGTGTATGGCTCTCTGCTGTTTTATACCCCCATCACAATGTTGTACATGGACATTTAGATTAAATTATAATTCAATTATTACCTTTCTACATGCTCTTTGGATGACAATATTGCTGCAGCAGGTTTTATGTCACATGTTGAAGGTTTCCTGGACTATGTTTTGCAGCTCAAAGATGTCATTTAAAGGACTCTGGTAATGCGTTTTCCACCTTAAAGATTTCTTCTTTTTCTGATCCTTTTGTCACACTTATATGCTCCGGGTCATCAAACTAATGTTAATATCGGATAAAAATAACTTTAGTAAAAACAAAACATTTCCAAATGATGTTTCTCATATAAACATTTAACACATGTATAAATGAGCCCTTGTAAAATCCTTATTTATATTTGACTAACCACATTATTTTTGGTTTATTGTTATAAGCCACAACCAGGCTGGATTACAATAGAGCCACAGAATAAAGAAACCACTTAAATAGAATTTATCTACAAATATAAAATAGGTTAGAAAGTCTCACAAAAAACAATTTAAATAAATTTAAGAACAAATAAAAGCAAAGTTGTTCACAACTACATGTTTAGAAAGGGTTACAAAGTCATTTCTACTTCTGTGGGAATTTAGCAAGCCACGATGAGAACCATTATTCACTAATGCAAGAGAAACATGAAACTGTGGTAAAATTTCAGAGGAGATGTGAACCAAACATAAAGTTCCCCCAGAAAACTTGCTAAGCTTGGTGCTAGGTCAGTCATTCATCCAGTGGCCCATCATGTTTTTGAGTTAAAAAAATGTTTAAAGTTGACAGGAAATTTGAAAACATCACTTGATTACTATGTGTGACTGAAAGATTGGAAGATTAATACCTGAACAACAACTATAAAGTCTTAAAAAAATGTAAACATTTTAAAAAGACTTAAATAAATAAGGAATGCTTAGCCTGATGGGGGCACAAGTAAAGCCTGGTGGCCCGCCAGGCTTATAATACACTGGAGGAGACCCTGAAACAAAATTACTCCAACAGCTCATTGATCCAGGAGGTCACAAATGAACTCCACAGCAAATCGTCACAGACAAGAGGAGTCTTCATGGTTCAACAATTAGATAGAGACTTGATGATCCCAAGATTATCAATGAAATATTTTGTGGGTTGACAAGTCCCATTTCATCTACTGCAAAAAAACTAACAGCATTTCAGGAAAAAAATGCAATTCTAAGACTGAGTTAAACCTGGTAGTGTGATGGTTGAAAACTGCTTTGCTGCTTTAGGACCTTCATGATTCATGACCATAATTAACAAAACCATGAATTCTGCTCTATCAGAAAATAATAGGAGAATGTTTGGCCATAGGTTAAGCTCATGTGGGACAATGTTCCAAGGTACACAGACAATTTCACTCATGAAAGGCTAAAATGAAAAATGAAAGATTTCTGAACGACCTACTCTGAGATCAAATTTAAACTTGACTGAATGCGTTTAGCAAAACCTAAAATAGGTTTTGTGTTGTTGAAACTGCCCTGTACTATGATATGAAACATTTAAGTGTGACAAAAAAACTATACATATGATATAAATAATGACACGGTATAGTACACACTTCGTTTCTTGAAAATTAAACTTGTGTATGTTGATGGTCTCAAAGTCCCATCCCTATTTTAAACAGATAACCCAAAATCCAGCAACATACCTGGGTTTTAGCCTGCCTGTACAATGTTTCTTTCAATGCTTCAGACTCTAGCGAAGTGTTAAATATGTCTTTAACGTCAAAGGATTGCTCATCAATGGCTGCTTTACGTAAACCGTCCAGGCTCTTAGGGAAGCTGGGCAGACCCTCCAGATCCAAGAGAGAGCCCTCCTCCTCTATACACCTGCACACCGACCCAGGGGTGAATGAAAGGATGGAGCAGTATGGAGGGATTGGATGGATGGATGAGTAAAAGGAGGAAAAGACAAAGATTTGAATGAGACGGAGGGAGCGTTAATGGGATTTGAGAAGGGGAAAATGTTACAAACAGGAAGTAAAATGGGAAAAGGTGAGGTGGAGATAAACAGAAGAAAGGTACAGTTAATTAAAGGTTAGAAAGGCAGACGGGACAAACTGACAAAGTAATAAAAAGCTTTAGGGAAAAGATAGGAAGTTGACTTAACATGAATAAAAGAGGAAGTGAAGCTAAAGAGAATTTGAAACTCAAGCCCCCTCCATGCCTTATAAACAAATTCATATTCCTTACACTTTTTTCACATTTTGTCGCATTATACTGGATATAATAAATGGGAGGATTCTACTGTACGTACCAGTAGACCAACACAAAATAAGGCACACGTGGAAAAAAAGTATGACTTGTTAAGTTTATTTGTATATAAAAATTTGAAAAGTGTGGCAGGCATGTGTTTTCAGCTGTCTTTACTTTAGTACATCCAAATCAATTTCAAAACAGACGTTTTTAGCTGAATTGCAAAATGCTTGTTTTTGGGGAAAACAAATGAAATGCAACACAAGAAAATGAAAAAATGAGAGGCAGCAAAAAGACTTGAATAAAAATGTAAGTAGGACTGGTGAAAATATGTTCGAAATACTTCCAGCTATAATCGAAGCAAATGTGGTTCTGCTGACTCAGGTGTGCAAAATACAAATGCATGCCACACTTTTAAGTTTTTTTTATTTGTGAGAAACTTTCCTCATATACAGTTATGTACAGTTTAAAGTACTGCTATTCAGTTTAGTAGTCGAATAAATTGTTTGGCAGTGCTTAAAATAATAACCATGGATCCGAAGTGAATGAATTATTTGTTTGGTTCAGTTTTTTTTTTTTTTTGCTCAGGTTGCTAAACACCTACCTGCGAGTGTGTTCATAGCTCATAGCTAACGGAGTCGTCTCCGTGTCTTCCTCTTCCTCGTCCTCCTCGTAGACTCCCGTTGTGACTGGAGACGGGGACTCTGGCGCCTCGTCGTGCGACTTCTCCGTCAGGCTGCCTTCTTCCTCCTCCTCGTCGTCCCCTTCCACCTCCTCTTCCTCTTCCTCCAGGCCTTGCAGTCCTAGCTTGGAGTTGGACAAACTGTGGCTGGGCGGGCGCTCCTCTTCAGGCTGCTCTGACCTGCAGTGGTAGGAGAAGTGAGAAAATGTTGCTAGCTTCAACTTTTATAGGCTTATTTTGTCAAAGCAAAATATAGTTTTGTTTTTTTTATGTAGAAGAAGAAAAAAAAAACCCTTTCAATCATAGTTTGAAAATATTTCTCACATTCTGAGAAGTAGATTAAAACATGTATTCGTTCCAAGAGCTTTGGATGCTTTTTTTGCTAATTTTAGTTGTTATAAAATATGACACAAACAGTCTGGCCTCTGGTTACTGTTACCCATTTCCTACCCGTCCAAAAGCATGACTCATCTTTCATAAAAAGACGTAATCTGATGACAACGTGAACAGTACAACTCCAGTGTCCACACAAACAACATGGGTGCCGACAGTTTGCCCAGAGCTCTTTTCAAACAACCCGGCAGATGATTAATTGGCTATCAACCCCCCCAAACAGAGACGGAGACGGCCCCGTCTCAGACCCGGTCCTCCACAAGCCGCTTCACACCGTAATGGTAGAACGTAAGCTGGCATGGCTGAGGGAAGATGTCGGCTTGCCTGTGAACGGACTATCAGCACGCTACCATTACAGACTGCCATCTGTACATTTTCCAGCCTCCTTCTCAACAATCTCCATCACCCCCCAACCACAATGTCATGGCTCATGATATCATTTCCTTTGGGATGGCAAATTTACCCTTTGCATTTTTTTTTTTTTTTTTGCCGAACTGTGGACATTCATCAAATCAGACAGGGTTACCTCTGGGAAGGGGCGCACAGGGACAGGACTGGGTCACACGCAGTGGGTCGGTCCAAGCGGGTCGAGAGGCTTTAGGGGGAGAAAAGTTCTTCTCTTTCAATCTAGATTAAATATCACCATAATCAAATTGCAGAGCTACTCGGCGGCGCTTGTGAATGGGGAAAGAAGCGTAGCTCGAACACAGGGGGGGGCCTGGGTTTTGTCATTTAGTCTAAACACGTCAGTTGGGTGTTTGTGTTAGTGGGCTGGGGGTATGGGTACCGCAGGCAGATTGGGGGAAGAGCTCAATCATCGGTGGATCTCCCAGATAAATGCCTAAACCAAATTCCCCCTCAGGGTCCTCCCTGTCGTAGACAAGAAACCAGACCCGATTGGGGTTTTATCAACTCTAAAGCCAAAGCCGTGACCTGAGGATTAAGGTATGGAGGTAACTTCCTTCCCCCTAAAAGATGCCTTGCTGGGCATATATCTATGAAGATCCATACTCTGTTATTGTTGTTTCAAACTTTTGCCTCGGAATCAGCAGCATCTCAAACATGGAAACACTTCAAAAGTTTTTATGAGCTTCCAGGAATTCTTGTTTTGACTGGCTGGAGTTTTGAAGGAAGGGGAACTATGGTTGCGGGGGCGGTTAAAAATGATTACAAATAGCCATCCATAAATGTGTGTTTGTGTTCCCAGTTTTGCTTCAGTCACTCAGAGGGAGAATAAACAGCAGGCTGTCTGGTAGGAGGACAGAAAGCATAACACATAGTCTGAATTACAGATATTAACATTTCAGGCCATGGCTGTTGTAGATGAGACTCTGTATTGATCCCAGATGGCAGGGCTAATTTGCCACTGGGCCTGCTGGATGTAATGTGTGTTGACAAGAAGAAAACGGGGAGGGGAATATGATGGAAGAATGGAAAGACAAAATGTGAGACTACCAGAAGGGAATTCATAGCAAGAATGAAAGTGAGAGAGTCAATAAAAGGAGGCAAACCACTTATTAAGAGAAAACATTTCATCCCTTCTATTAGTCAGTCTTTGGAAGAGTTCCACAAACTGAGCATTGGTAATCTAGAAGCATGGAAGTCGATCCAACGTGACATTTGTGGGTGGAGATAGACGGATGGGCCTTAAATAAAACTGTGATGGAGCAAAAGCAACAGATCTGCAAAAGATCTTAACAATATGGGAACAAATTTGAAGAACATATGGCAGACATCCCTTGTATGGCTTGTATCCATTGTACTTTAATTTGTTTCCGGCCCAAAAAGTCATTCAAACAAACTACTTGAGAAGTTTATTATTTATTAAACAGAGTATGCCTATGGGTATGATCAGAGAATGATTAGAAAACATTTGTGAAGAAGCAGCATCACAAAGACTAAGGGACACATCAGAAATGTCAGAGAATAAAAGTTATGAAGCAGTTTAAAGCAGAGTTATGTTGGGAAAACAATGTTTCACATTTTAAACATATCACAGAGGAACATTTAATAGAGAAAGGCACAATTGATCATACATGCCCATGAACTGAACCTGCCTGGCTAAACAATTTATTTATTATAAATTTTATTAGAACATGCACAATAAAGGTGTGTAATTCTGCAAGGTGTACTACCGTAAGGCAGAACACTTAAAATCATTCTGTTACTCTGTTTAAATTACTACTTCTCTTTCTCTTTTTTCAAATTTAAATCTACCACTATCTGTACATGTAAATAAATTAAGAGCGATCACAACATGTGTAAATGAAGTAAGTGTGCTTTTGTCTAACCTTTTATCCGTGGAGCTGGAGGCCTGGTTCATCTCACTGTTGGAAATAAAGTTGCGAATTTCAGAGAAGTACGAGTCCTCCTTCTCATCTAAAAGTGCGTGATTGTCTGGCTCGGAGTTTGGAGAGGAGATGGTGGTTCCTAGGTTGGAAAGCATCCCGGACTGCTGGCTGACTGTGACAGGAAAAAAATTTAAAAAAATCATGTTCAAAGGTAAAACTAAGAAGTTTGACAAAGAAAATAAACAGCTGCTGAAGAAATGCGTAATTCTTTTTGAAAAATGTCAGTGTGAAAGCCTTAGTATATTTTGCAGAAGGAAATACGGTATTTTTAACGAGGAACGCCATTTCCGATCTGAAAAAACCCCAACTATTTCAAAAGGCTTATAAAATTCTGTAACATTTTTCTATTCCAGTTTTACGCTCTTATTGGGCAACAATGGTTGAGATACAGCATATAGAAGTATAAGTTATTATTGAGATTATTATGGCATAAGAGTGATGATCCTTAAAAACTGATCAATGCTTACTAGCTTCATGTAAACTTGGTCAAAGTGGTAAAAGCTCGTTGCATTGTCTCCTTTCAGGTTGTCATATTAGCCACATATTAAATCATGTGCAATTTAGATGTTAACGCAAACAGGCATTTGCTCCTTTCATAATGTTTGTATTCCTTCTATAATCAGTGGCATACCACCACACTACACAGCAAGTCCCTCTTTCAATAGATTTTACCCATTTCAAATCATTCAAACATTTATCTGGGTGATGATTTTAAATTTCTGCACATGTTATGGTGAGCCATTTATCATTCGAAACCTTTAGCCAAGCGGTCCCTGTTTACTAACTACTTTCAACGTGCTTCGCCTCGGTTTTGTCAGAGAAGCAGCCGCAGATGTGGCAGCCTCACCAGGAATGTTCTCGTGCTCGTGCTTCTTGAGATGGCGGTCGAGGTTGGTTTGCTGACCGAAGCAGCGGTTGCACAGGTGACACTTGAAGGGTTTTTCCTTGTTGTGGATGTTGCGGACGTGACGCTGAAGGTTGGAGGAGATGCTGAATGAGCGGTCACAGTATTTACACCTGCCAGAGACCAACAGAGTCATTGAAATACAGGTTAGAGGAGCAGCAGCACGATCAGAGCGTTTCATGAATTAATGAAGAATACTCTAAAACATGAGCTAAAACTACATGAAAAATAAGAAGACAGAAACAAAAAAATTAAAAAACTGTAGAAACCTGTAGGGCTGCTCCCCTGTGTGTGTCCGCAAGTGCCTGGTGAGGTTTGCTGAGCGGGGGAAAATCTTGCCACAGTACCTGGAGGGAAGGATGGATATTGAAGCCACATTATCATTATCAAAGAGTTTAACTTTAGCTTCTTAACCAGCGCAACATCCACGTTCTACTAACCTGCAAGCATAACGTTCCTTGCCCTTTCGAAGGATTGCTTCTGAGAGGGAAGGTGGTGGTGAGCGGAAATTGAAAAGTGGATGGGTCGGGTGTTGCAGCGTATTGGGCGGCATGTCCAGTTTTAGGGCACCAAAGCTCTCCAGCTTCTCTGTCATATTTTCCATGGCTGACATCTGAAAGATGTCAAAAGAATAAATTTTTTTTAAATGCATTCAGTTGGATGTTATTTTGTATTTGGCTCAATTCCCATGAATAATGTATAGTAGATCATTACATGCATATTTGTGATAAAGTTTACACCAGGATTTTTTTGATGTGAGTTTCCATGTTCAGTTAATGTCTTTCTTGTACAGTAGCAAATTTTTTGGTATCTTAATTTAGCATAAATAAAGATGAGCTGGTTCTTGAGGCAGAAGTTAGAACCAAAGCAGTTTTTTTTTTATTTTTTTTTTTACAAAGTCTAAGTTCATAAACCTTTAAGCTATCACATTTTTATGGGAAAGCCAATTAGACAGAAGACACAAAATGGAGGTGATGATCCTTCTGTATGGAAGATGAACTGAGAACAGAACTGAGAATGTGAGACTTGTACCATTAAACACCAAAACAGTCCAGACTGAAATTACAAAAAGAGGCACAAGTTCATCTGATTTACTTTATTCAAGGACATTTTGTTGCTCATAGCAGTCTTTTTTATTCCTTTTATGCCATTCTCAACTCCATGACCAATTAAAAATCTAAACTGATAATTTAAATGTGTACCTTTTGCCATCCCTTGTTTGGATTTGTTAAAGTTGCAGAGCAAGTTTCTGGCATCAACTGGGTGTCACCTAGCAACTAACTCACAAAACAGGTTAAGTGAACTTTAGGCTATGTCTGTTTAAATATGTGGTCAATGTGGTCATTGCCTAATTTGTAAAATTGCCTTCTTGTGGTCAAACAATAATACTGCTGGTTGCAGTCAATAATACAGGAGATGCAGGGTGGCATACGGTTAGAACCATTTTTTCCCTTCATACAGGAAACTGATGTCCTGGTTAAAACTAGGCAGTTAGCAACCAAGTTATAATTACTAAAATAAAATGAAAGAAGCATTGCCAAATCAGTTTATATTAGGGTATAATCTTGTTGTTTCTAGGGTACAATCTTGTTGTTTCTAAAGACCACTAACCCAATTGACTTAAGTTCCCCTTCTCCTCTGAATCAATTTAAACCAGTGTTTTGTTCTTTACCTCTTACTTTTTTATGATAAAGCTGCTGTTTTAGACTAGCAAACTTGCAAAGTACAATATAGTTTGTGATACCCCCTACTGATAGCTGCTTTCCTTCCCCTAGAAGACTGCAAACAAAAGAGGCCAGCCACGTAGAAGTTTATTTGCCAAAACAGGCTTACATCCTTCCTTTTATTAGTGAATATGGGATGGGAGAGACACGGGGACAGACACTCCGTCGCTATGTGTTTATTCGTAGTCTGAGAAACGGGTATAGGAGGTGGGGGGAGATTCCGTCATGCGACTGAATTAGAGGTGGCATTGTGTTTGGATCGCTGGGAGGATCACAGCTGGGACACTCCCATATGAGAAGTTTTTACATGGAGGCCTGTGAAAACATTTTATCAGGGGTATAGCAATAAATTACAAGGCGATGTATTCAAATGGGAGCCAGGGAAATCCCTGTTGTAGACTTAAATCGTAATCCCACAGGAATAGCAATTCGCTCGCAAATTTAATCAAGAGCAGTACATTTATTGTACGTGTAAATATATATGGATCTATCTGGATATTTATGAGATGAGAGTATTGCAAAGTCATGCTTAATAGAGGACACAGATTTCCAGGTCAGATTAAACTGCTTCCCCAATGAGAGGCCCCTATTCTCCTGGACACAAACACAGGATGTCCTTGATGGACACAGTGCTATTATCTAGCCAGCCAGCCAGTCACTGAGAAAAACTCCTGAAGGGTATTGACTTATTGGCTGGCCTTTGGACTCTCAGTACATAAAACAATGCCACAAATAACAGTGGCATGGCCAACTGAGGCAATCTGTTCAATTCAAGCGAGTATTTTACTTTATTAATAATATTATCATTCTTTGTAATCAAGATTTGTAGAGGTGGGGAAGGTCTGGAGACAGTCAAACAATGTTGCTGATTATCAAAGGACGTGCTATAACACACCATGTCTTCTGGGAAAAAAAAACAAAAAAACGTGAAGTTGACAAAGTACACAGGCGCCATTTGGTAAACAAAGGAAGAAATCACAGAACCCTTGAGAAAATGCATGAGCAAGAGGAGTGACGGAGCAAAGGGGCTTATTAATTCAGGTTCTGTGTTGTGGGAGGCAGAAGCTCAGTATTTCAATTTAATTCAAGTTAAACACCTTTTTATTTAAGACGCAATATAAAATAAATAAAAGTTAATCCCTTCCAGGAACAATATGTTCATATGTAACATGTTTAGGCCATTTGCTTGCTTTGATGTCAGAGTATTAAAATCTCTAGTTTACTTGTGGATGGAAGAGTGGTGGGGAGGGCCTCAGGATCTTCTCCTTCAGAGCTCCAACCGGATCAAGTAGCTTCCTCTTCTCCACCCTGCTGGACCAACGACAAGGCAGAGGGTTACGTACCAAGGTCAGAGTTTCCCTAATGTCTTTAAACCTGACATCAAGCTCTACCTTGTTGAGTATGTGAAAATGTTAGGTCCTGGTCTAATTGGGGCTGAAATACCTGTAGATGGGATCCATGAAGAATGCGGAGGGCTTGGCATAGTGCAGTGGCGGAGGCTGATGCGGCTGTGCCTGCGGCTGCTGGTGCTGGGTTATGGAGGGTTGGTGCAAAGACTGCGAGTGAGGATGAAGGAATCCCATCGAGGTTTCGTCTTTATGGGAGACCACCTTGCCGGCGCCAAAGATATGATTTTTTCGATTTTGGGGCTCAACTGGCAGGCCGTTGTGACCACTTCGATTTCTGCTGCCAATGCTGAGGTCCAGTGGCTGCTCTTCATTGTTAGATATCACTACAGGACCACTGCTGTTCCCAGTGCTGCTTGGGTTGGATGGGTTTGTTGGAGCAGGAGGAGTTAACTTGACCTCCTTGGGTTTCGTTGTAAGATCAAAAGGTGACTCTGTGGTGGGAGCGGGAGCTGTGGGGGAACTTGAAACCATCTTGTGCAGCTGTTCACGAGGGGATTTGGGCTCCGCCTTCAGGAATATGCTAGGATTGAGAGTGCCTCGATCAGCGCTGAAAGGGTATAGGGAGTTGTGGAAGTTGGGTAGAAACTGAAAGGGAAACATGGAATGGTAGGGCAGTGGACCCATCTTTTTCTCCTGATGAAGTCCCATCAAAGCAGGACCGAAATATTTCTCAGCAATGTTAGCAATTGCTTTAATGGAATCGGTGGTGGCTGCATGGGCATTTGTGGTGGTAGGAGGCAGGGCTTGCTCATCAGGTGGAGGAAAAAAGGAGTGCTGGGATGAAGCAGAGTGAAAAGGGCGATCTATAGAAAGTGTTCCTGAACTAGATACAGCTGATATCAACGCACTACTTGAGTCCTCTAACTGGTTTCCGTCTTGACTCGACACAGTGCCAGACGGTTTCCTCCTTTTACCACTCCTCTCACGTTCACTATCACCGTCGCTCTCCAGGTCAGAACCGTCACCTGAAACAGTACCAGTGGTGGTGTCCAAATCTGTTCCACTTGTGGTATTAACATCTTCAAGGTCACTTCCATCCGACATGTCTGCCAGTTTAGATTTAGGCTTAGTTTCTCCACTAGAAGACAAATCAAGCTTACTGTCCTTTTCCTTGTCTTCCAGTGGACTCAAACCACTAATGCCGTTGCTGTTTGTGGAGTTGACAAGTGACAATGGTGGGGCATCTAAGGGGCTCCGAGGGAGCTTAACCTCCTGACTGCTGCCTGCTAGTGGGCTCTTTAATAAAGGACTGGGAGG
The DNA here is from genome assembly GCA_033032245.1 of Poecilia picta. Lineage (NCBI taxonomy): Eukaryota > Metazoa > Chordata > Actinopteri > Cyprinodontiformes > Poeciliidae > Poecilia > Poecilia picta. The sequence goes on along the minus strand of CM065359.1, from coordinate 23,219,335 downwards.
TAATAAAGGTGGCCGTGGATAAAGCGTAGGGGGAAAGATACCTGGGAACCCATGTGGGAGGGACGGGAAGCCATGAGGTCCTGTGGAGAAGGGCAAGCCGGCATGAGGGTGAGGTCTCGAGGGAAAGTAGTCAGTGAAGCCTAAACCTGACTGGTTCAGTCCTGATAGGTGGGGATGGTGGGACTTTGCTTTAGCCATGATGGGGCTAGAGCTCATGGCAATTCCAGGGGTGAAAATCCCCGCTGGGGTGCCGTAATGATTTTTGCCCTCACAAAAGCGGCGATGCTTGTTGAGGGAGGAGGTAGTGCTGAATAACTGCCCACAGTCCTTACACTTGATCTGGGTACGACAGTCAGCATGCATTCTCTTGTGACGGCAGAGGTTGGAGAACTGGGTGTAGGATTTGTGGCACACCTCACCTGGGGACGCAAAAAGACGTAGCCCATCAGGGCCTGGTTAAACCCATTTTAACACTGTCTCTAACTATGCATACCAAATCAATAGCATACAATACAGACTACAGATGCAACACTAACAACAAATTGTTGGTTTTTCTTTTTGTTTTGTACAGCGTCAGTCACTTGGTGTGTCTTATTTCCAATTAATAAAAAAATGTATCAGATTGTAAAAAGATGCAAATATATAATAACAACATGGTTGGAACCTCAATCCCTTATTTTGGGTCATAAGAACTATTCATGCCCTAGGTTGACATAGATTTAAGACAATATTTGACTATTGCCTTGCTTCTTCTGACTGGACTTAATATTAACATTTTGCAGTGACCCAGTCAGAGACTTTGATCTAATTCAGAATATCTGGGAGGAAGTTCGGGATTAGAGGCTTTCTAACTTCAAACATATGGAGCCCATCACCAGAGCTAAATTAAGAAAATATAGAGGAAACCTGGGAAAAGCTGGTCAGCGTTTATATTAAGGGTTTGATTTCATCAATGCTGACAAAGATTTTCATGCTTAAGTGTAAGTAAGTCTACACCATGACTCTAAAGATTGTTCACCTAAAAAAAGAAAAGTAGTTCATGTTATTTTCAACCAGATTCATTTGACGTCCAACAAATGTTAAATACAAGAAAAACATGCTTTCAGAAATAAAAGTTTGTTAATTGAGATTAAGTAATTACAAAACCTCCAATCAAATAGATTTTTTTATTGTGTCCCACTGGTAATTTGTTGAAGGAGACAATCCAAAGGAAAAACAATAGTGTCACCAGCTGATATCCAACACTATTACATATGTAAACAACTCAGTTAAATCCCAACACGTATCAAATCCCAGGGCCTTTACATTTGGGTCACAAGTTGTAAATGAAGACCCACAGACCATATGGGGATGATCTATTAAAATATAATGGAATAAAAGTATAAAATAAATTAACTATTAGGAATTTTAATATATGCCACAAGCTCTTACTTACAGATAAAGGGTTTGACACTGCTGTGGATGTGCTTATGCTGTTTGAGACCTGACGAGGTGGCAAAGGTCTTGCCACATTCAGGACACGTGTGAGCCCGCGCTCCCACATGCTGGGAGCGGATGTGCCGCTGAAGATTGCTGGGATCTGTGAATACCTGAAAATGCGAAACAAGAGCATGACAACACAATGTTTGCCATCGCCGAAGCCACAAAATATGTATATCCATTGAAATATGACTAGCTGTCTGAATGACCAAAAACTGTGTAAAGTACAATAAAGATTTAGCTAAAACAGGTCAAAACAGAAAAAAAAAGCCTGTGTGTCCAGTGCACAACTTACGTGCCGGGTATGCTGTACCTTATCACAGTTTTCACACTCAAAGCGCTTGCCACTGTCATGAGACATCTGGTGGCGGATGAGGTTGGATTTCCAGTTGAAGGCTTTGGGACACTGGTCACACTTGTACTCCCTCTCCTCTGTGTGGACTATCATGTGTTGCCCCAGACTTTAGTTTAAAAAAAAGAACAAGCATTTGAATGCATCAGATGTGCAATATGTTTTTTTCTGAAAAAAATAAATAAATAAAAAAGAGCGTCCTGTGCACCTGTACTCGTTTGGGAAGATCTTTTCGCAGTCCTTGCACTCGTGGATGGGCTCATCGCTGTCCTCCCTTTCCTGTTTGAAGTCCTCTCTCAGTGCATCAAAGATGGATCCTGCACTCGAGCACGAGTACTTCTGATGCCGTCGCAACTCAAGGGTTGAGGAGAACAGCTCATCGCAGTCTTCACAGCGGTACATTTGCTCGTCTGCAAAAGCCCATTTAGACAGACATTTTCAGGTACGATTTAAAAACGTAATCGTAACAAAATCTGAAGTATGAAGTGGTAGGATTTCTTTTCCCAGATTCTTTTTTTTCTACTGAAATACAATGGTAGAGTGTACAGAATCGTGTTATTTTAAAAGCTTTTCTGCATGTCATTTTATAAATGACAGAAACATACATATTTTTTCATATTTATAAAGAATAAATATAAAATCTATTTGTTTCTGGGTTTATGCAAGTGCTTGGCTGTGCACAAAGTACCAGTGTTTAGTACCTATTGAGGCTCTCATGGATCCAAAGAAAAAGGATCTATTTCCACCTTTAAAAATCGCTCTCGTTACTCATCAAGTAACCTATGCTGTGTTGCGCTTTTGTTACAGCTAAACAAACTTGTTTTTCCCAAAAGGTAAATGTAAACAATCCTGCAATTGACAGCTACATAAAATGGAAATCAATTACCAGTAAAATGTGGACTTCATTAACACACTTAATTACTCGTTGAACTAAGTGTTCGCCTCAGACTGCAAGGGTAATAGCACGCAGGGGAAACAATGGGGGCAGGTCTTCCTCTTCCATGCTGATAACCTTTACAATACTTCTCACAGGCTAGGTCAAACACATAAAACCTAGACCACCTTTCTCAATAGCCAATTCCTGAGTCGGACGCCAAGTTCAACAGACAGAAAGCCCAGCGGAGGGACTTTGTGCATGGACGTGTGAATGCATGCGCGAGCCGGTGCTCCTGTGAACATTTTCCAAAGTGAGCCGCGAGGAGCGGAGTGTAAGCAGGGCCGCCGCGGCGCCAGCCCAGTGGTGATTTCAGCGTCAACCTGCCATGCCTTCTTTGCCATGACACCAAGCACCCGCTGCCCACGTCGCCCCTCAACCCCCTTTTCCCTTTCCTCCAATATGCCACACGCTCTCATCCATCAATTCAAGCCCTGCTAAATGAGTTTATCCAAAATGACTTACAGTGCATGGCTCACCTGCTTTCTACTCTATGTGACCGTTTATCCAGCTGGAACTTCTTGGAAACATTAAAAGAGCATTAGAGCACCGACATGCAGTGTTTCTAACCTTCACAAGATGCATGAGTGACCGTCTGGTCATTGGAGCATTGCGCCGAGCTCAGACGCCACACTAACTAGCTCGCTGTTGACACTGATGTGTGCATGTACACCTTAAAGAATGGATATTAAAACGTCTCACCGTTTAGGTGATATCAGAGTGGAAAATGTTGAAAAAGCCTGACTCGCGTCCACTCGCGTTAGATTTTGGAGGATCTTAATAGGTGGAAAAGCTTCTGTTTATGTGAAACAGGCGCTCTGGTAAAAGCAACACAAGTGTCCATTGTGAGAGCGGGTCTGTGTGTCAGAATAGGCATAAACAAAGGCGTTTGCTCGGTGCATATCAGCGTACATGTGTTTTTTCAGTTAGTCTGCTGTGTGCAAGTGGGCCGGGGTGGGATTGGGGTGGTGGAGGTTATAAAGTGGAGACTAATAGCTCTCTGGGAGACGAAGGGAGGCACAATTATGTGCAGTTTAGCAGCTAATCTGGGAGCATGGGTGAGGTCTCGGGGGACTCCTCAAGTCCTTTACTTCAAATTCCTTCTTCGATAAGCCAGACGCAGAGAGCAGGGCTGCACTGCCAGGCGCTGCCTTTCTGTCTCAGTTACACAAACAAGGGGAGACCAGAACACAGAACGTCTTGGAAGGTGGACTTTGTCTGTGCCCTCTTTCTAGTTGTCTCAAAATAAAGTATTTCCCAATAAAAATGCACCTGTAATATATTGCTTCAGCTTTAGTGCTTCTCTCACACCAATACACAAAGTCATAGGTTTTAGCTTTTATGCACATATTTCGGCAGGCTGCCTCATTATTATATCTTTTATTCTATCTGTACACACACACACACACACACATACAGACACAGGTGAAAAGAACAAATATATATGCCCACTTAATCTTTGACCTTCAATTAAAGAACGTTATTTCCCTCACTTAATTTGGCAACGACGTCTCTGTACGTCACGCAGACATGGAAACTTAATGAGCTGCAGAACATCTTGCAAACATCCTGTTCTCCCTTCAGCAAAGCGATGTAAAACCATTGATGAGTAAAAGGTGTTTTTTTTTTTAAATCCAAAAAAACTCAAAAACAAAACAATGTTACCTGACAACAGCGCTTCACTACAATAAGTCCAAGATGTTCAAAGAGGAAGAAAAAAGGCCAAGTTCTACACCAAACAAAGCGGTCCAAATTAGATTATGAGAGAAAGTACTGGAGATGTTTACTCTGATGCACAGCACAGTTCAAAGGAATGGCAAGATCTAAAGGAACATCAAGCCAAAAAATATAAGGGAATATCAGGATTTTCTTTTTATAACTTCCAATTTATGTCGGAAATTAAGTCTAAATAAAAAAGTAGAGATGATTGTATTTTTGAGAAATGTTCTAACATAAGCAATTATAAGCTTGATTCAATAACTAAAAGCAGTGTGTGCTCATACCACCCACAAGAAACAGAACGAGAGAACATAAATACACCATAAACAGCAAAAAATTGTTTAATGCAAAGGTTTGGCTCAACCTGTTGATTGGATTTTTTTTTTTTTTTTGACGGATTAGAGGCCACAAGCTGCAAGTTTTAAACAATTTAAATATAAAACTGTGTTTTAGTTTCAGCTTTTATTGAAAAAATTCTTATAGAAAACATAAATAATTATGTTGCTTTCATTGTAAATTTGCTGAATTAATTTATAGCCCTTCTTTGGTTTGAAGCTATGAAGGCCTCAGCGTTGTACTGAGAAGATTTGCAGTAAAACCCAACGTCCTCAGCAGTTCAGTAGCTTATAATTGGTTCACGCTTTGATACAGTAGATTTATAATGTATCCCAAGAAAACATATAAAAAGGACTGAAACGTGCATTAGAGTGATAATTTATTGCTGTTTATGCTGTTTTTTCAGTGCTGGGCCTGTAAATTAATGTTGGCCAATTGTATTGTAATACTACAGTAGTACAGTAGTTAGCTGTACAGTCCTGTTGTTTTACAGTTAGGTTGACTTTAATTTTACTAAAAACTGAGATAGAGAGATGTACAACAAAATTCTTATTATTGATAATATTATTGTCACTATCATTAACAAAAATATCACATGGAATAATTAAAATTTTGTATTTATTCTAATTATTATGTAATGCAGGTATCAGATGTAAAGACGTAATGGATAGTTTCACCAAACATGATTGGATCAGAACTGAAGCGTCCTGAATAAATGCTTTTATTACTTCTCCCTCTCTGTTTTTGTTTAAAAAGTGTTTCACAATGTGGTTTCGATATGCGGCGCTACCGAACAGGCAGGTTCCAATTTCACACAGGCTTTCCTTACAAAAAGGGAAAAAAGGGCCAATTGACGCCCCAGTATTCCGGCAGAGAGCTGAAGTTTTTTTTTTTTTTTTTTTTGCAGGGCACTACAATAAAAGATCAGACCTCTCCATGTTCTGCATGTTGTTATTTTTTAATTAACGTTCCTTTAAGTGATTCATTAGTTTTTATCCATCATTGACAATAATTATTTTTCAGAAATTCACATTGAATGAGGACGGAAGAATATTTTGGAAGGAGACAATGTGTGGGGTTTTTTTTTTCCTCTCTCCTTTTTTTTTTGTCCGTTAAGGAGTCGTGAAAGCAGCTCAGGATGCGAGTTGGAGTTTGTTTAAAGTGTGCTCTAATGACGCGCATTAATCTTACCTTGTAGGTTGGGCGCCATGGATCCCTCGGGGAAAATCCCGTCCTTCATATACACCAGGAGCTCCTCCCCTGCTTCAATATCCCGAACAGCTTTATAATAAATCTAAGGAGAGGAGGGGGGAATAAGGGGCAAAAAATAAACAGAGGGAGACTTTAAGTTCCGGTCAAGATGAAATAAATGAAAAATACATTTCTGAATTTTTTTTTCTTTTCCTTTACCTGGTTCAATTTACATATCAGCTGGATTTGACATCCCATTGAGGCAATTGTTTAATTTTAATCTTACTCGTTAGAAGAATAAAATTGAATAAATCGACTAAGTCGTTTTACTCCTGAAGAAACTTTACTGAAAAAAATTAACAGATGATAATATGTAATTGTACTGCTTGAAAACAAATCAAATGTAAAAAAAAAAAAAAAAAAAAAAGTCGGCACTCATATTCACGCTTTCATAGATAAGAAGTGAAAAAAAAGAAAACATATAAGCCACAGATGTCAAGCTGAGAGAAGAGTGAGAACACGTTACGTTAATATCAACATATTAAATGCTGATTAAATTAATCGATCGAATTTGTTTTCGACATACTCATTGTTATCACACTAAAAGCATAAAAAAGAAGATGAAGAACGTCACAGACAAAGGCCGTTCTGATCCGAGGCCTTATTTCTTTGATCTACCAGGTGAAATAGTCTCACAAACTAATTGAAAATTTCATAAAAATTACAAAAATAACGAAAAATAATCATTCATGTGATATTATAAAAAGTAAAACAAATATACTGCTTTTAAAACAACACCGTATCCAATCACATATGCCGATTACAATGATTTTGACCACATGGGGGCGCTCTGCACCAAGTGAAACTGCAGCGCAGCAACGCAGCGGAAGACTCCCCTTTACACACACACACACACACACACACACACACACACACACACACAGAACACAAAGCCTATATAGGTGGCTGGACAACTCAACTCTCAAGTTTTAGTTTGTTTAACGTAGAAAACAAAGAGAATATTATTATTATTATTATTATTATTATTATTATTATTATTATTACTATATTAGTTTTTTTCTTCTTCTATTTTTTTGTTTTGTTTTACAACATCTAGATAACACACACACACACACACAACACACACACACACACACACACACACACACACACACACACACACACACACACACACATAATCTCTGCGGGAGCCTCGCGACGCGGTTTTCGGCCTGACCTTTCTTTTCTCCGTGAGACGAAAGAGTTGAGAAAGTTGCGCGGCGCTGCGGAGAGCCTCCAGCTGCAGTAGCACTTCAGTCCCGGAGGAGTTGGCGACGCAACCCATAGTAAGTTTACCGCAGAGGGAGAGCGAGAGAGCGAGAGAGGGGAGACAGAGCGGGACGCTGCTGCGGCCAGGGCCGGGAACAGCAGGTCGCGGGTCGGCCGGCGGCGCTGAGTTCGCTCGGTGTCGATTCCCTTCGGCTCGACGCTCCTCCGCTGGGTTTCTCTCTAATCTAGTCACCGAGCGCGTCTTTGATGATGATGATGATGAGCCTCTCTCTCTCTCTCTCTCTCTCTTACTCTCTCTCTCTGTTTCAGACTCCCTCCTCTCTCTCTCTCATTAGTGATTCCCCATTGCCCCTTGGTGCTCTCTCGGTTACCCGTCGGCCACTCCTCCTCGTCTTATCTCCAGCCAAAAGGATTGAGGGATCTGCGGCGCAGACCCCTCCCCGCATCTTCCAACTCAGTGGCCGCTTCGGCCGCCTGATAAATCTGTTACTGATGTAAATAATGCATAAAGAAGCCCGGCCAGACTTGAACTCCCTCTATCAGGCATTCACACCAATAACACACACACTCACTCACTCACGCGCCACACACACACACACACACACACACACACACACACACACACACACACACACACACACACACACACACACACACACACACACACACACACACACACACACACACACACACGTTATGTAGGCCAGTCAATGAAAAAGGCCTCTTTGGTATTCGAACTTTTCTTTCCCAGGAAAGAAAAGTCAGCTGTTCATAGAGGTATTGTCTTGTATCTCGTTAAAAATTATTTGGCATTATAGATATACAATTATTAACATTGTTGACATAATTTTTTCCCCCAACAAAAGAATTTGTCTCCTACTTGAAACAATTATAATCATTTGCACATATTTCATTTTTCTCCAAATCAAACAAAAAAATACTTGTCATTACTTAAATACTGTGATTACATAGACATTTTAAAACGAGCATTATTTGCATTTAATCTATAATATATCTATGGCTACATTTAATTTTTTTAAAACATCAAACAAAAGTGATTATTTAATAAAACAAGATGAAATGTTGTTTTATTAAATAATCACTTTTGATTATTTAATAAAATCACATGAAATGTGAAAAATCAAAAATAAATTACAATGTAAGCAAATATCAGACTAGATTTCCATTTTAATAAACACAGCCATCTGCTAATCAATTGATCTCCATTATATATGCTTAATTTTTACTGTAATAAAACATATTAGAGCATGGACTTGTTTGGATTAAGACCTCAACCCTCTCTTGACTTCTTCCCTTCACTGTCCAGTGTTTAGGAGACAGATGCCTCATCGATCAATGCCAGCCCGTGGGGCCTGCAATAATCTCCTACTGTGGCCTCACACACACATGCACACACACAAACTCACGTACACACACAAACTCACGTACACACACACACACACACACACACACACACACACACACACACACACACACACACACACACACACACACACACGCGCGAGAGTCTGTATGAATTGATGGATCCATCCGAGGGTAGAAGGGCAGATCAAACAGCGCCAGAAAGGGCCTCCACTTCGAAACACAAAAGATGAAGGGTTGACAAGAAGGTGGACAAGGTTCATCTTCTCTTTAAAGCCCCATCAACTCTCAACCCAACACACACACACACACACCCACACACACTAGTAGCACTCATTGCACTCTCTCAGGCGTATAAATCACTAGATGCAACTGGGCCTTATGCAGCCCCTGAATGGGCTCACTTGCACACCATGTTTTGTGCGACAATTTGGCATTCTGAGTAGATCTTAACTCATTCATTTGGAGCAAAACACACACACAATCACCTACACAATCGTAGGAAACTGTTAATTTCTTTTGTTTGTTTTACCATCATTTGGTGTGTGAATATTGCATGAGAATACAATTGCAAGCTGACTTAAGTGAGAAATGTTGCTTGACATAAGTGTGTGGAAAATTGAGCAAATGCTCTCCCACCACATCCACACAAACACGCATACACACACACCTACACACACACACACACTCTAACTTTGCTGGACAAAAAAAATTCACAAAGCCCGCATTGTTTCTTGCTCCACGAAACAATGCCAAATCACCACCTGATAAATATCTAAATGATGCGTGATTGTGCACACGTGTGTTCCTATCTTACATCATTAATGACAAACAAATAAATTTGCAGCTTCCCTTTTAAAAGGCCACTGGCTGCGTTTGAAGTTGCTACGTGCGCACATATTTCCATAAATCCTCATGCATTGTGCATGTCGATACAGGAAAAAAGAAAAGGACAACAAAAAGGGAAAATAAAAATTGCAGAATGGCCTCTTAAATTATATATTTTACCACTAAGTGGCTGCATGTACGTGAGTGTGTGCATGTGTGGTTGGGCTATGTTTGTAAATAAATTATAGGGTCATACCAGCAAGCCACTATCCCAAGCAACTGGTCAGGCAAACAAAAGCAAAGCCTTTTCGATAAGAACAAACAAGTGCAAAACACATCAAAAAGCAACGGAGCACGTGGGCCCCTTTCTTTCACCAATAATTCTCCACAATTTTCTCCGGTGCCCTGATTCTTTCTTTGACATTATGTGGCAGTAACAGGGGGCACCGATGTGAAAATCTTAAAAGGATTAGGCGGGTTGGTGTTGCCAGCCAATTGGTGCTTGTCAATCTTGGGAGGCCCCAAGATTGCGCCCCCCCGCCCCCTCCTCCCTCCATCCCTCTCTCTCTTGGTGTCTTTTGCGTGGTCTCTTTTCTTCACTGGTCAGACTTTAGCGTCTAAGGCCTTAGTGGAAGCTCTGGCCTGTTCCCCCCAGTGTGTCACAGTGACAAGCGGCAGATCAAGACATGAAGACGGAGGGAAGTCAACAAGTAGCAGGCAACGAGAGGCTGCGACAGGAAGGGGAGCGAGCCATGTAGGCAAGGATTAGAAAACAAATAAGAGTGGAGTGACAGGAACGAAGGAACACAAAGCCAAGTCATATGGATTCATTTGGGTACTGTCATGCGGTTGTCACTTATTATTTTCCGCTCTGTTTATATATATATATATATATATATATACTTTTTTTTGCCTTATTCACACAAGCTCCAAAGATTCCTCAATCCCATTTAACATAAGTGACCCAAAAAGGCAGACGCAGAGCAAAAGCAGAGTAATACCATCAGTGTGTCAGCACAGATATGCTAATCCATTGCAGCAGTAAGTTGCGATCCACACATTGCATGGGGTTATTGTTAGTGCCTAGTTAAGCAGTTGGAGTTTTATGGGCAATGGCTGGGCATCTTTCCAAAAACATCCACTGTGCCTTGGCCAATTTCTTTAAACAGAAACTCCTCATAAAGAAAGAGCACGCCTTGAATAATGGTTATCATGGAAATCAGGAGTGTCTTAATATTCCTTAGCCTCTTCAGTCGGGTAATTTCTTCACAGCTTTGGCAACTGGCCCAGCTTTAGGCTAACAAAGCAATCCGTGGTCATTACAGCACACACACACACACGCAGACACACGAGTGTGCTCACTCACACACATCAACCCCACAATTAATGGACTGAAAGCTTTAACTGCTTCTCTGCCCCCCCTCTACTCGCTGCTTTCCAGTGAAATGTTTTATTTTTTGTTTGTTTTTTAATTTTTTTCAATGTCAGGAACAGAGATTCAAGCAGAACAACTTTGGAATGCGACTTACCTGATCTCCTGTGAGGTGACAGGCGGTGAGGTTCTGCTCCTCAAACGATGGCGCTGAGCGGACATACTTGAGCCAGCTGTTGCTGGTTGCGTCTGGGCCAGTGTCCAACGCAAACTTGACATTGCCCATGTCGTCCACCACCTGTTAAAGAGCACAAGTTCAAAAAGACGATACAGAAAGCGCTAAGAATTTACCTGACGATTTTCACTGAAACCGGATTTTACATCAAAACAGAATAGTTGTTTTGTTTTGGTCTAGGATCGTACAACACTATACAGAGACACAAAATAGCTAAAATACTGATAAAATAATTGCAACATTACAACAAGCATTATCCTGACAGAATGTTGTGTATCCATCTGACATAGTTAAAAGCTAATTCTACTCCACAGGTTTAAACACATGGAAATAAGAGGAGTTTTTATTCCTTGATTTATAAGATCATCTGCTTTACCTCCATTGTGAATAGCTCATGTCTATTGGGATCAAGAGTGAGAAACTCACAGGGAACCACCAGGATGAGGTGCATTACTTTGCTGTGACTACTTTGTTTTATTTATATATATATATATATATATATATATATATATATATATATATATATATATATATATATATATATATAATATATATATATATATATATATATATAATATTTATATATATATGTATAACATGAGATCAGCACACTATCTAGGAATGAAATTAAAATGTGCTTTGCGTGTCCCCAAACAGTCAAGTAATTATGTGTCAAATTGCAGTCACTTTCAGTTTTAGGCATCAAACGCGCTGAGATGAGTGAATCCTTACATGTGCAAACTGCGTAGCATAGAATGAGATCAAATCATAATATCATAGGGTAAGTTGTGCAATACTGCAGTAAAATAATGGGCTGATTCTAGTAGATTCTTGTGATTCTGTAGAGCAGTGGTACACATCTGTGCTACCTATGACCTGTGAGAGCTGTTTTGCTCATGTGGTAGAATTTTTGAACATATTAAAAAATAAATAAAAATAAAAATCCCAAGCAGCCTGCCTTATCTGGGGATCGAATTGCATGTCAAATGCATAGCTGGGTTTTCCGGAGCATTATTATCATATCGCATTGTTTGTTCTTCCGGCATTGAGGGTGGATGTGTGTGTGTGTGTGTGTGTGTGGGTGGGGGGGGGGGGGGGAGAGGCAGATGTGCAATAGCTTTTAAGAAAACTTAATTTTGTTTTTAAGCAAAAAGAATAATCCTTCCAAAACCACAGTGTGGAGATTAAGATGTCAGTTGAACATTTAAGTTGCAGAGAGCCAACATGTCAGTGGGTGTTAAGGACAGCTAACGTTGCTGGTCCTAACAAGGGAAGGAAAGAGGATAAGGAGGAGGGAGTATACAAACTGGGGCTTCTTTCACTTGTCTAATGACTTTCTCTGGCATGTATTGATCACCCTTTGTAACCCCTGTAACCCCCAGAGACTCAGAGAACGGGTTTCAAGTTACCCGCTTTCATAGAGAATGGAGGCGGACGTAAGGTTGCGGCGAAGGAGGAAGAGCAGAAGAATAGAAGAAGGCCTTATTGTTAGCTGAGAAGCATACAGATAAGTACAACCTTGTTCTCAACCTGCAACATCTCTGACTAATATTCTGAGTGATAAATTTACAAAAGAGTAATTTGGAACTCTTTGCAACTTGACAACACAGAATGCCAAAGGCATAGCGCATTTATCAGAGGGAGACAGCGGCGAGTTTGGAGTCAGCTAAACCACCTCGGGATCTGAGTCTTCAGCAAGTCGGGCTCTGATTTCGCTCCGCTGCTGCTGTTGATACTGATACCAGGGAGCCAGCATGAATCCTCTGGGGAGAACTGGCCTGAGACAGAGCAAAACTCCTCTAATTACAACAACCAATCAACCTCGTCTGAATGCAGTGCTGACCTTTGGCTTGACTCTCTGCACTCCTAATCACAGTCAAATGTCTGCGTAAGGAAGTCGAGGTGCGATGGAGAAGAACCAACGAGCCATCTGACATTTTTAGACGTGCAAAGTTTGTGAACTTCTCCGGCTTGGCGAAGGCACGGTCACGTTTTGTTTATTTTCAACCGCTCGTAAAGTGTGAATGACCGCGTTCTTGCTTTTTGAGTTAGCGTGTGCAGAAGGTGCTTTTTTTTTTTTTGTGGGTCGGTACAGGTGCCAAGTTTAGTGAGTAAATATGTTCTGGGTCTGGATCAAGGTGTGGAAGCGTGGCTTGCATAAGAGCGGCAACAGTTTGGGGCGAAGGCAGGCACGCATGGTTGAAGTAATAACAGTGTTATGCCTCTTTCGAGCCGAGGTGTGAGCTTACCCGCCTTGTTAGCGGGGCCTTTTTTTAGAATAACAATGCCTCCTGGAACTTTGGGTAAAAATAATTGTTCAACCGTTCAGCAAGTGATGAAAAACCCCGACCAAAGTGGAAAAAAATGGTCAGATTCTGCTTGTGCACATCCAATTTCCGATCTTCAAACCAAACCTGTACGCAAATTGGCTCCTTCCTTTGTGTTTTCCCTGAATCCATTTAGATATGTTTAAAGGCTTATAATGGGGTGTAGCCCCACATCTCTCACACCTCTGCCCACTGTCCATTCTGCTCCCAATTTTACAACCCAGCCTGATAAAGTCCAGACCTTTTTTATGTGCTAAAACAGACTCTGAAAACTAACCAGGCAGACCCTCTCAACACACACATGCTCACCCACTCCTTAGCCTAATATCCTCTCTGCAGCTGGTGGAGTCAGAGTGCACTTGTCATATCGTTACTGGGGAGCTACAACAGGTATTATAGATATTTTATTAACATATGTTAAAAATGAAGCTAAGCTCCAGATGGAGACTGGGTGCACACACTTTTATGTAGTTAAGCCAGCATACTAGCCTTGGATTTTCCATACACTCTTATTTTACCTCCTCTTACCAGCGTAGCTCTTGTACACTCATCCGATGTTTCTTAACATGAACTTAATATGCAGCAGACCGGTGCTTGGTTTTGTGCTTTCCTTTTTTTTTTTTTTGTATCTTGGTTGGCACATGTGTGTCTTACTCTGCGTGTGTGTGTGTGTGTGTGTTGTCTCGGAGGCCCGCTAACACCCTGTCTCTGGGTGGAAACCTGATTTATAAGGCCTTAAATGAGGGGCAACAGAGAAGGAGAGCCAGAACAAGCTTGTGGCTGATTGTTTGTTTATTTACCTTTACCTTTTTTTTCATTCACTCCACCTCCCTCCATCTACACATGTCACACGGAGCAGGAGAAGGAGGAGAACCTGGCTGGAAATCATCAGCTCTCCATGTGAAAACGGGTTTTTAATAAAAGTAAACTTAGCTACTCTGAATTTTACTCCCCCCAGCCGCTCAAACTTTACAGAATGGAAATAAAACCTGAAACTGAAATATGCTGTTTGCAAAAGAACTCACCATCAAGTTCATATTTTTGTCCCGTTGCAGCTTTAAGCTTGGATATAATTTGGGAAGATTTTAAGCCATAGCACCACCAGACGTGACGTGTGGGTTGCATTTGTACTCAGCCTTCCTGAGTCAATTTTTTTAGATCCATCTTTTGCTGCAATTGTGGCCGCAAGTCTTTGAGGAATGTCTGTATCAACTTTGCGCAACCAGATCAAATATTGCCAATACGTCTTTGCAAAAAGCTCCAGCTCAGTCAGATTTGGATGGATCTGACTGATCCATCCAAATCGGATGTGCATCTTTCCACATATTCCTCTTTGGGTGTTGGTGTGAACTTTGATTGACTTTAAACGGGACTTGTTTTTTTTTCCTATGCAATCTCCCATGCAAAACGTGCTATTCTCTCTTAATGTTCAGATGACCGATTCAACAGTTCTTTCCAAAATAGACAGATGATCTAATCCTGCTCTAAAACTCTCCACAACCGTATCCCTGACCTGTCAGATGTTCCTCACCCTTTGTTATGCTGTATATTCTCTAATGTTCTATACAAATCTCTCGGCCTCCACAAATAGGTAAAGGTATTAACACTGCCTCCACAAACTTGAGGCAGTGCTAATACTAACACTGCCTCAGGTGGAGCCTATTAAATAACTAGGTAACATCTGAAGGCAACTGATTGACTAAAGTTTATTAAGGGATGTTAACGTAAAGACAGCTTGGTGCAAAGGTTGATGCAGGTAGCATTGTATCTTGCTTCAATAACCAGTGGAGATGGTCACCAGGTCCCCTGTGACCCCGCAAGCAAAGAAACACATTGACTGGACACTTTTTCGAATACTTGTTGTTCATTATACTTTAATTTGTCAAATGTTCTTGTTATTACATGACCAAATTCAACAGAAAGTAGAAACAACATGAATGCTTTTGGAGCAGGCTGTAATAATAAAGCCATTTCTGTCTTCAGCTTGCTAAAATTCTCTTATTTTCCCCCCAAAGGAGTCGATTTCCTCATTCTTGTTCTGCACTGAGGTTAAACATTCATTTAGATCTTATTTTTAAGCATCAGTTTGCCGAGCTCTGTCATTCTTGCCTCCCCACTAAATTTAAAACATAATCAACGTGACAATCACTGGGATCAACAACTCACATCAGTCAAAGTTAATTACTTAGATCTAAACCCACAAACAACTTTGAAAGGTCAAGACACAGCAGCGCTCAAGCAATTATGGAGGGTTTTATTCAGAGGCACTGTGGGACAGGAAGGCAAACAGAAGTTGGATATTTCAAATCATATTTTCTCTTTTTAAATGAGCTCGTCTCCCCAATTTTAACGAAGCAGACTCGCAAGCATCGTCATTGTGTCACAAACGAGAAAACAAAAGACAAGAAAAATGGACGAGGGTCAATGACATGAAGAATTCTACGTTTATTTACCATCCTCCTTTTCTATTTCAAAACTTGATCTATAGTTTGGCTTGATTAAACACAGTCAAAAAATATGACTCACTTGACATTACACACACGCACACCCTCAGACACATACTATTGCGCACACACACACGAACACGCACACAGGCAAACACACACGCATACACTCGCACAAAGACACAATAAGATTTCTCTGAAAGAGGAGCGGCTCTAAGTGGACAGGATGCAGAGCAAACTCCACAGGAAGCCCTGATAAGAGCACGACACTTATATCGCCCCTCACAACACAAAGGGGAACCTTTGACAGCTAGGAACCTTTAATGGCTGTCTCGGCATGCCCTCTCCTCCGCCAGTTATATCTGACGGATGTCTGTGGAGCGCTGGGCTGAATTAGTAGAGCGAAGTTGCCTGTACGGGTAGACATTGGTGACAAGGTACATATTATTTTCCCTTTGACGGAGGGCAGAAAATGGAAATGGCTGCTCGGAGCGTCGCGGCGATTCTGATTTTGATGGGAGATGAAGATAGGAGCAGACTTATAGCATCTGAGACGTAACTGCCAGGTTATTGTGTGTCTGAGGGAATATTTTTATAAGGTGTGATCGTGGCGCTTTTGTTGTACAAGCCTCAGTTTTTCAATGTGTGAACACACCCTAGTTTGCATTCATTTGTATACATGTCGGGTAAAGAGCAAAGCAGCGTTTGTCATTTTAAGAAGGGACTGCTTTGAGTATTGTAGAGTGAAACAAAGAGAAAATATGCTTTTTAACAGAAAATATCATGGAGAATATGAAAGAAAAAGCATTTTCTTCTAGTGAAAAACAGGAAGTAGAGCTCGGAAACATGCAGAGGGAAAGCTTATTCTGCCCCGGTTTACCTGAACGTATCCTGGGGAAGCAGCAGACTAATGAAATATGTTGCTTGGAGATGGAAGAGAGCAATGGAGAAATATTTATTTTTTATTCCAATAATTTTTTTTAATTTATTTTTTATTCTAGCTTCAGCACATTTGCAAAGTAAACCCCAAAAGAGAGAGAGAGGGAAAAAACCCCCAATAAAACTGGGGGTTGCAGGACGGGATGCATTTCCTTTTAAGGGAGCCAGGGGGCAGCCTGGCATGAGAACTCCTCAGAGGTGGGAAATGAAACTTCCCTTGCTCTCTGCAGCTGCAGACTTATATTGTAAATATACATAAACACAAGGCCAGTGTGGCTGTGTAGAGAACATATGAGAGTGGCTGTTGGAGAATGGCACGCACTCGCACACGCAGACGCACACTCGTACACTGTGTTCTACCTCGGCTGAAAAAGACAGACATGGAAACGCGGCAGCGACAGTGACAGATTGAGTGGCTGTGAAGCGGGCTGCAGAGTTGGTTGTTAGAAGTGTTGCAAATTAAGGTGCAGCGCGACTGAAAGGAAATAAAGAGGTGTGTGTTGGAGTTTGTATCCTTTCTGGAAATGGGTCTGTTTCCAGTTGGGAGGCCCCTTTAACATGCTCACACACACGCACACACACACACACGCACGCACGCACACACACACTCACACGCTTGCATGCATACACACCCACAGGCAGACTAATAAAGAGACTGATAGAGTGCAGATCATGAAAACGCTCCAGTGTGTTTGTAAGTCCTCATTCGGATGAGTGTGTGTATGTGTCTGTGATGGATGGGGTCCTGCAGAGAAGACCCTAGCCCCACCACATCACTCAGCAGTCTAAATGAGTGTGTCTTTGCACTCATTTGTGTGTGTGTGTGTGTGTGTGAGTGTGTGTGTGTGTGTGGAGGTGAGAGGTGGACGGGCTCACAAGGGGTCCTGCCATTAAAGTTTGTCCCACAGAAACTGAAGGGGGAGGCAGCATAAAGGAGATTATTCTTATTTTAATAACTTTAGTGGACTGTAGCTCTGATTAAATGTGACATGGAAAGGATGTAAATTATGAGTGGATGATGTAAAAGAGAATGATGGGGAAAGAAAAATGTGCCTGAAGAAAATGGTTAAATGTTTTGCACCAGCAATTTGCTTTATTTCTGCACCGAATTCACTTGGCATGTTGAACTAGGAGCATCAGTTCACAAACATGCTCATCAGGTTGCAATCTGGAGAACCTGAGGTCCGACCTGATGGGGCAATCCTCAAAACTTTAGGTTAAACAGCAGGAACTGTCTCTAAATAGTTTTTTCTAAATAAATAAGAAGCATCTCAATTTGTAAAAAAACCAACAAAAACCAAAATGATGCATCCCGTCAAGGATTAATTCCAAGATAAAAAAAAACACATATATTGAAATAAAAAATGCATACAATTTCCAGAGTTGTACAAAAAAATTGTCACGTGAAAAGGTTTACAATTACATACGGTTAATCTTCCTTCAAATGTTTTTTATGTCTCTATTACAGGAAGTGATATCAGATGGTGGGAGTTTCAATGAAATCACTTGATGTGTTTTTCTTTTCTTTTTCCATCTTCTGTTCAGAAATTACAATCAGAAGATCCATTTTTTTAACACAAATTTATTTAAAGAAGGACCTTTGTGAATTCATCCTGATTTTTGGAAGTTTGTGAAACTACGTGGCCAATGTTAATATTTGTGAACAAAACTGATTGTACAGGCATGTACTGTATAAATGACTAATAGTAGGTGATAAACATGAGCTTATAAAACAGGATGATAAAGCATTTTTTATGGTGTGACGCAGAAAAAAATGGTTATATCGGTTGTAAATTATAGCTCATATTTATTCCAGCGAACTCTAAAAGCAAATAGATATATAAACTGTGATTAAGTCTTAAGGATAAACACTGAAGGGAGAAATTGCTAAAAAAAAAATTTACAACCTCACAGCCAACTCTGTTTCATCATTTTAAAAAATATACCTTCATGAACAACCATATACCTTCTTTTGTTGTAGTTGCTAAATGAGAAACTGGACGCAACAAGAAAGGATGGTCAAAGCTCTACAAAAACTGTAGATCGGAAATTGTAGATCAAAACTGACTGGCACACCTCTGCTGCCTTCACACCTGTACCAGGTTTCATCTTTCATACATGTTTATTTACGCACTTTAACATTCAAATATTGTTGTTTAGCTGGATCCTTGGCCTTACTCTGAAATCAGTGAAAACACGTTGCGTCCAAATAAAGAGAATAAGCAGCTGAGTTAAAGTGTTTCATCAGGAGGAGTCATGCTGCGAGGAACGATCGGACCTTTAAAAATAAAGTGGATCGGAATATGTGTGGGTGTGTGTGTGTGTGCGTGCACGTGAGAGTGTGTGTAAGTATAAAGCCTATTACTAATGCTGGTAACAGTACACCTGTGTAGCCATGTCTGGCAGTCTAATGACAGCTAAAAAGGAAGCAGGCTGTAAATCCACACACACACACGCACACACACCTACACACACACGCAGGTTAAACACACACATCACAGGGGCAACGGTGATTAGGTTAAAATATATTACCCGATTACCGTTTTGTCTGTGAAATACTGCGACGAAAGCTCAGTGTCTTCCTTTTCCACTGTTATGCAGATAAAGTAGATGCACGCAAGGTGACTGAGAGGGTATGCGGCGTGAGGGTGAAGGTGAGTGAAGGCGTGTTAAACGTGAGCCATTTTATCAGACCAGGGCAGCCTTCGACATAATTAAAACCCAGGCAGGGAGGCGGGCGGGTGGGCCGGGGAGGGCCTTGGGCCTTGTAAAAGCCATCTGGGTTGTTGCGTGAGTGTGAATGTGCTTGCAAACGTGTGTCTACACTGAACCGAGAGTGTCAGAATGTGGCCTCGCTCACTAATGACACAACTCCATTAACTCGTATTAAATGAGAGTGGCACAGCTATCATCTCTGGTGAGTGCACTGAAAACACGCTTGTCAAACACACCACACCACCGTCATTAAGAGTTTCATTAGGAGTTTTTAAGTTTTGCTTGATATATTAAATATCATCTTTTAAAAGAAATAGAACGATCTTTTTATGTAATGCAAAAGCAAATTAACCTGAGGTCGATGCAGGTTAGTTTTAGCGCCGTGCTTCTACGTCCATCTCAGCACCCCTTGAAGATCGTCTGAATGAGCAGGTTACCATGTGCAGAGTTGCCAGGTTGGGGTAACTTACAACAGGAAGTGTGTGCGCTTTAAGGGAAGAGAGTCGGAGAGTTTTTAGGCTGGACCTCATTAATGAAATGGCTTTGTGTTATTTACAGCCTCCTGTTAAAAGGCTGGACAAGTGTGTGCAGGAGTGTGCATATGAGTGTGTGTGTATGCTCTTTTAGAGGATTTTTTTTAATTCTGTGACTGTAAGCACATGAACGATACTTGAAGTGTATGTATGTGCCTTCTGCTTATTATGTGTGATACCTTTAATAAAAATAAATAAAATATATAGATGCCGCCATGGCCTATATCTGTTTTACCATTCCTCCTACTTTTACAGGCAGGTTTTTATGATATGTATTCAGGGCAATTAGTGAGCAGATATATTGGCTCATTATACTGAAACAGGTGCAGTGTAAATGGGGAAATATGAACTGTACATCAGGGTCACATACACACTCTAACCGCAGTGTTTGAAGTGGAACAACCAGATTTATAAGTGTGACAAAAAAATAGTCACTCGAAGCCAAAATAAGGCCCTACTTCTGACTTGAATGAAGGGCTTTTTTCTGAAAATCACAGTTATAACTGAGAAATTTAAACTGTGGAAAAAAAATAACCAAAGTCTCTAATTGTTACCATGCTCAACACTCTAAGTGGTGGCAAAATAAATGTTGTTCCTTAGGTTGTTTTAATGTTACTAACACTTTTACAAGGAATAAAGTTATTGGCTTTCCTAGAAGTTTATTTATATCCATAGATGATGTCATAAATGATAATGTACATAGCTGTAATGGAGACGCTGGTAAAGAAGATACGGTGCCACCAGATCCATTGACTACCATTGACCATTATTGTGTTGATTTGTATTTATATTTAATGTCACCAGTAAACTTGCTAAATAACTGCTTACTGTAATAAAACATTTATTATTTCAAGACCTTGAACACATATTTAGCAGTGAAGTCAACAAATGCGAACTGTGTTACATTTGGCTAAACAAACACATGGTTACATAGATTTATGTTGTCTCGTCTGATGAAACTACAGGCATGCTTTTTACAAGTTTAAGAAGCTTTATTTAAGTGTAGTTTCAAATTAAACAAAAATGAAACTATTCATCCAACACCACAAAACGAGAACAGCCCAACACGTTTCTTTAAAGTTGAGCCTATAAAAACGCAGCGCTCGTCGCAGTGTTCCTCTCTGGTTCTTGCACGGCGCTGAAAACACAAAGCAACATTTCCTGCGCTCAGGCAAAGCAGCTAAATCACTCAAGTTGCACGAATCCAGTCCGTGAGTAATGACAAATAATAATGAGGCGAGGAAGCACACATTCAACGCCGACACAACTTGACCTCCACTCTGCTCGACTGACATGAGAAGGGAGACACAGAGAGGGACAATTCCTGGAACTGTGCAAAAACAAACAGAGAAGTAGAAGTGCTGCTCGGGACAACGTTGCAAAAGAATGCAACTCTGACAACTATTTATTAATATTCAAGTGTAGGAGAGCTTCTGAAGCTGGCCACAGAACGAGGAGATGTGAAAAACAAAGTTATGTTAGGAGGTTTTAACAGAGTGCCGCAAATGAAAACATCCTCATTTTGATGTTTAGGGCGAACGAAAGGTGGAAGAAGGTAGGAGAAGTAATTCTATTTATGGTCACATGATCCAAATTCATCATGCTTAACATAAATTCCAAAAGATCAATTTTGAATTTCGAAGATGTGCATTAACATAAAACAGAAGATGTCGCATCAACCTTCAGTGATCCTCCTTAGATTTTATACTTAGCAATAAGAAGTTGCTGAAACGAGATCAAACACATGAACTCCACGATGTGCAGAACGTGCCACTCAAAGCCGGAGGCGGTCAGAAAACGACAGCTACACACATTCCTCCTCTCGTCTTCGTAGCTCTTATCTTGGTTCTGATCACCTGTAGTCCTCCCAAGTTTCTGCAGGAGACTTAAATTTGAGACGTAGAATGAACAAGAAATGCTAAGTGGTTGAATTTGGTGCCAAAAAAAAGGGATTGTAGTGTGGTTGGGCAGGACAGCATGTGGCAGAGCCCCTGCGTGGCTGCAGGCTGGGAGGCTTATTGGAACCATCTGAGCAGAAGGTTTCATTATAAAAACCAGACTCTGCTTTTTCCTCTCTCTCTCCCTCCATCTCCTCTTCTTGCTCTGCCATGGCATATAGCCAGCATTTACTGATGACCCGAGATTAAAAGATTTACCTCCGAATGAAATGACTTTAAAAAGCCAAATGTCTCGTTATTTAATTACAGCAAAACTCTTAGAATATCACGTATAGTGACAGAAAAAGAGAAAACATTTTTGCTTTAAAGCTTTTCTTATTTGAAACTTTTTGTTATTGTAAAATTGTTATTGAAAAATTGTTCATACCTTATAATTGTTTTCACATTTTGCGATGTTATTTTGTTAAGACTTTTTGCGACAGACCAACAAAAAATCTACATACTTGTGAAGTAAATGAAAAATTATCCACTTTTTAAAACACTTTACACTAAAGTTGGGAAAGTTTGTATTCACCCTGTTTACTCTGTTTCAGGTAAATAAATATCATAAGTCATGTAGGAAATAAAGCAAACATTTGGTAAGAAGCTGTTTTTGTCAGAAAAAGTGAAAGGAAAATGATACAAGACTTTTTATATCTCATGTGGAGCGATTTCCTAAATATTCGTAAGCTGTACAAAACGTATCGGTATACCCACAGAGTAGATCAAGCTCCTAAGCCAAAACATTTTATTATGAGAAAAAGTGTTGCTTGCAAAGTAACAAAGGAAGAAAGTAGTAAATACATTCTGCCCCAAAACATTCTGGAATATATCACATGCAATTTTAATTAGCCCTCTTAACTCAGAGGCCCCTAAATATATGCCAGTGCCTTCATAAAGGATATGAAGGCACAAATTGGTGCTACCTGTATTTTATTCAAACTCTGTCTGAATACCGTTTCGGTTAAGTGAGCTTTCCACTACCATCCATGCTTCCTGCAGGTGGAGGTGATATTAATGTTTTCCTGATGGAGAATCTGCAGGGGGAACTGAAGCTTAAGACTTCCAACATCAAATACTTGAAGTTTATTGCCAAAGATAAATCATCGAAATACAGGTTCAAACATACAAAAAGCTGCCCAGCTGTCATGAAAAGAGTTGACATGATGTTTTATCCTGAAGTTTAAAAATAACTTTTGCCATTCTCTCTGTTAAAATCTAGATAAAACGGAGCAAGTAAAAAATTGTTTTTCCATCAACGTTTTGGAGAGGTCTGGTTCCTCTACTATTTTAAACAAACATTTTGGTTAAATATGTATATTTTAACTCTTAATCTGTTAACAGTATCAGTATTTTTGAGCATAACTCTGCATAATTTGTTTGCTGATTTTGTAAGGTAAAAACAGATGTAATAGAAGTGTTCTACTCAAACTGAAGACCTGTATTTACTGATGACACTCCTACTTTCACACACATTGTCATTGCACTTGCATACTATAGAAATGAATGATTTCTATAGTATGCAGAAATCATATACTATCACTATTACTATAGAAGTGAGTGGTTTCTTTAGTATTACAAGGCTTATTTTATATGAGACTGTTTATTTTGACAAGCTGTAGAGGCCAAATGTGTTAATATTTTTCATCAGTTCTATGTCAACAAGATGAAATGCAAGAAACCAAAACAACAACAAAAAAGAACTATCAACAACCTTCCATTGAACTAATTTTACAGAAAATGCAATCTATATATTGTCCTGTGTAGAAATATTTATTGAAAATAACTTATTTGTCTCTGGTAGATGTGTGTGGGACAGCTTGATTAGGTATATCAGCTATTAACTGTATATATGATGAGCTTCAGCTCATTCTGAAATGGATGTAAACCTTTAGAAAAGTCTGTCGTCTGTTCTCTGTATAAAATTAGCATGATGGCTAAACGCGCTGCATGTGTTTCTGAGCATGTGCACTCCACCTCTTCGTCTCTCCCACCACGGCCTGCGATTAGCCAGGACACGAGGGCCAGTAAAGCTCTCTCTCTTAAGGCCTGCTGGGAAGAAAAGAGGAAAAGCCCTATTTCACTGTTGTGTAAACCATTGTTTCATTTCCACACTTCTCTCTACCTCTCTCAAATACTTCACAGGCTTTTTGGCTCCCGTTCAAGTGTGAACACAATGCAGCCATAGAGATCACAGTTCGCACCTCTCGGCCGGCGCGGAGCACCCACAGCTACCGCTTTTTGGTCAGAATATGATTACAGCCATCACAGCATCCATAACTGCTGCTTTCTGTTCTGTAATCTTAATTTGTACAGACGACACTGTACAGATGGTCACTGCTGGGATCCATCCTACATCCCATCGTTTGAACCTTTGCCCTTACTTTGGCTCTCTGGGTCCCCAATGTGTCAGTAATGGATCCTGCTTGAATACTCTCCCTCTACCACCAAGGGGCCTATATGTCTAAATTTTAATTAGGAAAGCTCATCCCCTGTCCTGAGAAAGAGGTAAATGTTTGGGGTACCTATAGGGAAAGAGTGTGTATGGTTGTGTGTGTGTGCGTGTCACTGGAGAGGTCCTCATCCATCTGGTTTGTGTTAAACTGAATGTTATGAGTGTCAGTGGCCAAGGCCTGGTTGATGGCTATCAATCTGGCTTTTAATGTATGGAGAAATGAATGCATATGGAATTCCTTTGGTGAAGGTAACAACTCAGTAAGCACATTTAGATGATTAAGACATGTGGATGAAATGAGGCCCATGTGGAGCAACAAAAGGACCTCATGGGCTCTCTGTAAACAGCACTTATTAGTGTTTATGACAATTTATACGCTGCATAAAGATTTTGCTCAAATAAGATATAGACCTGTCAAACGAGAATGACTCAACCACAGATGAGAATAATTAAACGCGGGGCTTGGTGTCGTGAGACGTAAATGAGACAGAGGAGAAGATGAGGTGACGGAAGAAGACGAATGGCAAGGAGGAGCAGTTGTTGACACAGGCCTTCCCCTCTCTGTCAGATAAGAGATAACCAGGCTGCCTGTGTTTACGTACTCCATTAGTGGCGTCATCAATCACACCAGCTCGCATCCGCGCTCAAAGCGAGGGCGCGGAGGATTACTGGAGGGTGACTCCACACGGTGCTCCATCACTGCTTTGAGCATCTCCTTTTCTCCACTCTGAGGCCATATATTGACTGGCATCTATAACATGCAATTGCCCAATAATTTGCTCCCCAATTAAAGCATCCACAACATGAATGATTGTGGAGCCTAAAATGCTCTGCTTTGCTGCAGTTTGCCAACACTGAGCTTTGGAGATTTTTTTGTCCTCCCTGTCATATTCCCAGCTGGACACATTGGCAAGAAATTCCTGGGTCCTTCTTTGGCCCTATCCATTAAAGTTTCATCAATCTATTTGAAGAAACCTCAACTACAATCAGTGATAATTCAGTGCAAGTTTGACCTGCTGATCAGAAAGTATTTTTCTATGTTTAATTAATTTCCAGCTAAACAAAATATTTAAGATTTTGAACTAGTAATAAGCAGCCCAGTCTCCCTAAATAACATAGAAAAAGGCCCCTTTAATTAATCAATCAATAAATCACATTTTATTTGTGTAGCACATTTCAGCAGCAATGCATTTCAAGGTGCTTTACATAATTAAAGAAAAAAAATAAAAAACATCATGTGACATTGAATAAACAGTAAGAAAGAGAAAGAGATTTTGAAAAAAAAAAGATTAAAAAAGATAAAAACATGACAATGACAAGTCAACACACCAACTTCAGTGGACATAGACAACCACTCACTATTTATCTTTTCCATTGTTCTATTCCCATAGGACATGTCACTCATAAAAAGTCCAACAATTTAGTGAAAATAAATATTTCTAGAGTTTTTTTGCATTTTTTATTTTTTTTTACATTCTACACTTATTACACATCCTAACTATGAATGCCAATCACTATCCCATTGACTTTGCTACTTTGCGTGTCAAGGTTTAGGTTTCTATACACAAGTAGAATACTTTTAGAAATTATTCATGATCCTAATAGGGTTTCCATCACAGGTGCAATAAATATCACAAGCTACCAAAGTCACCTTTAGCATTTGGAGTTGGGTTTGGTATGTTCGGGTCATGAAGGGAGACAAAAACGGGGCAGCCACCCAACTTCTGATCCCACCTGAAAACTTCTCATTAATGCACAAACAGCCCAAGGGCACCTAAGTCACTAATAAAGTCAACCCAGTACAAAACAATGACTTTCAAGCTATCCTTTGATCAACAGAGTAATGCAATGTTGTTTTTAGAAGTTTTGTCGTAGCTTTGCAGAGAGCAAAGAAAAACTTTTTTTTTTTGGATTGGTCCTAGGCTCCCTGTGGCCACATTAAAAGCTAAGGCATAATTTGACTATTCACTAACAACTCTTGGAGAATGCTTCCCTAAAGGAGCACAATCAGGCATAATTGGCCAATCAGCAATGGGAACAAACACAACGATATACCTCACACGGCGAGGCAGTTGGACATAGGAACGAGGACAAGAACACAAACATAAAAATAAAGAGTGCACTGTATTACTGTTATTCTCATTTTTGTTGAAAGGTTGGATGACTAAACACTTACATTGTCATATTTCCAGAGTTAAATAATGCCACCCCTACTTTTTTTCCTTGCAAGGCTTGTTAACAGTACAAGCTGTTTAGATGCAACAAGGTACCCTGAGTAACTTTCAAAACATGAAGCACAAATCATTAAACGGTGCAAAGAAATGTTTATGAGATACATTTTAGAAGATAATTTTAGAAGAAGAAGCGCGCGGTGCATGCTTGGATAGTTGTCAGAACGCTGGTATGTTAATAACGTTTGACTGACCTATCTACCTACCGACCATCTAGAATCGGGTCGTCTGTAGGTCATTTATCACCATGTTCTCCACCAACATGCTGTG
Organism: Poecilia picta; assembly: GCA_033032245.1. Classification (NCBI taxonomy): domain Eukaryota; kingdom Metazoa; phylum Chordata; class Actinopteri; order Cyprinodontiformes; family Poeciliidae; genus Poecilia; species Poecilia picta. The sequence goes on along the minus strand of CM065359.1, from coordinate 23,192,365 downwards.
TGCGAACGGAGAAGGGTGACCATCGTCCGCCCACACCCCGGCCCAGTCGCAGAAGGCTCTCCTCGCCAATCGGACTGTTTTGTTGACATTCTTTAAGTCAACAAAGTGACTTTAGACATTCATCCTTCAGTGCAGCTCCATCTAGTGGATGCATAACGTAATGCCAGCCTCTACTGTAGCATCTATTCTATGCGCCTTATATATGAAAGAAGTTTTAAAATAGGCCATTCGTTGAAGTTCCGCCTTATAATCCAGTGCGCCTTATAGTGCGGAAAATACGGTAAATTGTTTTAGCAACATTTGTAAATGGTTAGTGTGCACAAAACTCATCATTGTATAGGCAACTTTCTATGGCCTTGCATCCTCTTTTAAATCATGTATTTGTGTAGTTGCCTCCGTTTAATAAATTTATTAAGCCTTTCCAACAGTGTAACCACACATTTCCATGTATTTTATTTGAATTTTAAGTGATAAACACAAATTCAGTACTAAACTATTTAGTTAAACAGTATTGCGTATTTGCTGAACCAATACTTTATATAATTCCCTTTCTCTGAAATCACACCTTGCAAGACTTTTGGGAAATGCCTCGACTGTCTTTGCAAATCTAGACAGGAAACTGATTATATGAAAAGTTAAGTCAGATTGAATGTAAAGCACATATGAACAATTATTTTTTTATGTTTTACCACAGATTCTCAAATGGATTTATGTCTGTGCTTGACACACACCACACCACTGTAGCTCTCCCTGGAGGTTTAGGGCCATTGTTCTCCTGGAAAGTGAACCTCCACTGCAGTCTCAAGTATTTTTAAGACTAAACAGCATTTTTCCTAGGACTGAGCTGTACTTATCAACAGTCATTCTTTCCATAAACACTGACTTGCTTCTGTATTCGCATTGAAGAAAGGTGCCCACAGTATGATGCTGCCCCCACCTTATTTCACTGAACCGTGCATCAGTAAGAATGCTGTGGGTCAAGGCTCAGCTGGACTTTACCATCTGCTGGAGGAAGACGGTAGGATGTGAGATCTATTAGCTATCTCAATAAACATGTTTTCTTAAAAAGAAGTGGGGAATGAAAAGATATTTTCTAAGTACTTACATAAACACCTTTACAGTCTCACATATGATAAAACTCATCAGTATAGGTAATTTATGGTATACTTATAAAATGCAATCCTCTTTTGCCATTTCTTTCATTCAGCTTTAGGTTGGGAAAATAATTTGGTACAGGACAGAAATGTGAAACCTTTTCTTAAAATCTGACGCATTTACTGAGTTAAATAAATTAAAGGTTTCCCATGAATTAGGAGCAAAAGTTTCAACATTTACAACCTTTGGGCATAAACAGAAATTTAAAACTACGTGTTAACAGAAGCTGCAAAATGTATAGTGTGTATTTGAGAGTGATCGATAACACTGGGGACGACGGGTCCAGCGGGTCACCTCTCGGCACTTAGGCGTCATCATCCGTTATTGGATGATTATTGATCCGATCATCCAAATGGGATCAATATATCCGCAGAAAACTTAACTTGATAGACTTTGCAAAGTCAATAGGACATAATTTAAGAAAGAAGACGCACTTTGGATTTCTGCGACAATAATTATTTAAAACAGTTCGCACTTGTTTAGGTTGCATTGAAGACTTTAAATTCATAAGTTTGTGGGTAATCTGTAAAGAGTATTTAATGGACTGTTATTGTCTCCTCCAACGTGGGATTGAGCTTGTTGGTTGCACTAATTACACCAAACATCTCATTGATTCTCTCTTCGCCTGAAGAGTGTATTCACTGTGACCTCCCCATGTGCTGGAGCTCAGGGGTCCTGGGGGGTATTTAGGAGGTAAACATGTTGACTGCACCTCCACCCCACCACACCACCAGCCATTTACTTCCCCACACGTGCAATTAACGAGGCGCTGGCTAATTTGGGGTTGCTGCGTATATGCAAATGAAAGGCAAACAAAGGCGAACGAGTGATGGATGACAAGAAAGGGATGGGGGTTTGAATGGGTTCATAAAGGACACTTAGCACCACAACACTAATTAAAAAGCCATGGCCGCGAGTGCGCTGAGGTAACTCATTAGCTGCAACCTGCTTCTGTGCCACACAGTGCAAGTGAGTGCTGCCACTACCTAGCTGAGGACGAAGGAGAGCTACTTAAAGATGGAAAAAAAAAAAAAAAAGATTGATGTATGTGCGCATTGTTGCTTTGGTAAAGAGTCCATAAGGACATATAAGGCCAGTCAAGTGAGCCTGGCATTAGCTTTTCTGAACTAATGCTCATTAGTTTAGTGCGGAGGGCCGCAAGCTGAAGAAAGGTTACCATAAGCATGGCAATTAGGACAGTAATAGGGTAAACAACAACCTGGCGACTGGAGGGAGTGAAGCAGAACACGGCACAGGAATGATTACAGAGGCCGACCATGTGGAGGTGGGTGACTTTAGCTATATTGATCTGTACCTGTGTTGTGGAGGGAACTCAAAGTGGCACCCGCTGAGCCCGCACGGCTTCTCCCCTCAACTGAGACTCTTTTTTGTTTAGCTGTGCACACTATCTGTATGTGATTTGCACATATACACCGCATAACGTTGCAGAGGCCTTTTCTTTTGGTACCCCTGTGTGGCAGTTCTGACAATTCATTTCATCTCAGCGGGAATTGTCACACCTTTTCCCCCCCAATGCCTTTTGTGTAACGCCGACAACTCTTTACATTTAATTCAGTGCCAAACAATAAACGGACCAGAAGTAACATTCTTCGTAGGGACCATGAGGAACGTACGCCGTGAGATCAATGGTGCAAAAAATTATTTCTATCGAATCCTCGCGTTTTCCTGCAGACACAGATAAGAGCATGAGATCGAGCACAACCTCCTGCGCTTGTGTGTGTGTGTGTGTGTGTGTGTGTGTGGGGTGTGTGGGGTCTGTTGGGGGGTGAGGGGGTATGTTAGGTGAGAGAAAGAAAAGGAGTGGAGGGTGTGGAGGCCAGGAAAATAAATGAGATTATCGATGTTACATGTCAAATATAATTGCTGAGATTTGAGCAAAGAGGAGGAGAGGGTAGGCTGATGGGCTTGCTGATCCGTGGAATGCTTCATTCGGGAGAAAGGCCAACGATTCACAGAACTTGGATTGCGACCTCGGGTGCGGGTGTTCTGCGCAAGCATGTGTACGTTAGATCGCTGCAGGAGAATGAGATCGTTTAGCCTCAGGAGTGAGTTGTTAACATTTAAACTCTTGCGCTGATCAAACGCAGAAACGAAGCCCATAGTCAGCCTTGTCTGCAGACTTCATGTCATAATATCAGCACAAGGTGACAAAGTCTTAGTCTGTCAGATCTAATACAGTCTGATGTCTGCCTGCCCGTGCGCTTGGATTTTTCTTTAGCCTCTCAGGTCAAAACTTTTGGAAAGACAATCCATGTGAAATTCACAGAGGCCTTCAAAAATGCACACTCCACAGCCCTCCACAGCAGAGTGGGGTTTAATTTGTGAAGATCTGAATGATGAGAGGACCACCTGTCTGCAAACAAAGACCTCACAGCAGAACTAGATGAATATATATATAGATATAGATAGATATATCTATATCTATATATATATATAGATATAGACATAATAGATATATATTTAAACTGCACAGAGTCATGCTGTCTGTAGGTGTGAGTGAAAATATAATTTTCCAGAATATGCCAGAGGAATACACATAAAATCAGACACTTTTCCGATTGGTTGTGAAGCAAAAAGTGTTGGAATATAGATAAAAACAAAATGGAAATTATACAGGAAAGTTTATATTGAGAAGTCCCACAGCTGGTGACTGCTATCCCAAGGAAAAGTATGATGTTCAGAAACTGCAAAATTGCATGAAATTAGAGAAGAAGGCCGAATAGACATCTGGTGTGAGTGTGTGATCGTGTGTGTACGTGGGTGTGTGTGTGCATCCACTCACAATGACACATTCAGAAGACACCCAGTTCAGGAGGGGCATGGGCTTCTTGATGGGAGTCAGAGATCTCATCGTAATTCTCAAAGTAAACATTCCAACTTTACTTGCTTATCAACACTTTCCACTGATTCCGCTCATTCCCTCCATGCATCATCTTCCTAACTAGAAAAGTTTCTTTTCTAGTTAGAAAAATATAGAAAAATATTTGAAAAGAAAAAGAATTATCCTCTCTCAAAATTTATATTTTCCAAATCATAGGCCAAAACAGCTCCCTAGAATTGCCACTATTCAAGCAGTTTTGTTTAAGGAAAAAGCCAAATGATAAGAACTTGCCTTTCTCTCTCTTTGTAGTATAGTCCATATCTGTAAGTTCATAGGGAGAAGCAGTGTTTGGGTATTAGCTAAGAGAAAAAAACAAACTTCAGAAATAAAAGAAATACCCCATATACTTATTATATCCCACTATATTCTTTTGTTTTCACTTTTTCTTTTTCACATGTGCAGAAGCTGTGCTACACAAGACTAGTTAGCAAACATTGGCTGTATCATGCACAGTGATTCCTTCATTTTACTTAATTTTACCACAGAAACATTTATTTAAAAACAACAAAAAAATCTTCCATAGCAATAACAACAAAAAATCATTGCAACAAATGTTCTTTTCAAAGAAATCAAGCCTAATTATGGGTGATATTTTTTGTAAATTCAGTTGAGCTGAATTCTTTTCATCCATATATCGCCTATTCACAACAAATGCCATATCAATCAATATCAATAACCTTTATCGTAGCTATAGAAACCATGTAATAAAAATTGGGTAAAAAATACCATTAGGTAGCATTTTAGATGCTTGCATCGTCTCCTCTTTACTCCAATCTCTTACACAGAGCATGTATGTAGTGACAGTGGAGAGCAAAAAGACCCATTTAACATGGAGAAACCTGGCTCAGTACGAGAAGCCACATGCCACGTCAGACTAGGAGTTGTTTGAGAAGACAAGGTCAAGACACGGAAAAGAAACATCTAAAACAGGGACTATGCAGAAACAGGACTGGTGTGAATACTTTTTATGCCAATGAGAAGTAAAAAGTCAAACTCAAGCAAGTATAAAAATATCTAAATATGTGACACATTTTAGGTCATTGGGAATACTGACATAAATTCTGTCTTTAAAAGAAGAGGACATTTTCATTGCTTCATCATGGACAGAAAAAAAGTAAATGAAGATATTTTCTTCAGCTGTCCAAAATAAAAGCAATGCGAAAACAACTGTTGTGTCCAGAATCTCAATGACCCATCTGGTTGTTTTTAACTCAGCAGCGTGTCGAAATCACAGTCTTCCAAAATCGCATGTGTAAAACAGACACTGAGAACAAGATGTGTAACAAATTTCCAGACAACACTTGTACAAATCAGCAAAAACAAGCTGCTCAAATATTTTTGCTCACGGTTATTTATTCCGAAATAGCCTTCAAATAAACCACTGTGACTTCAGACACAGGAAGTCTACTTCAAACAAGTTGTTAACTTTTGCCCCCTGAAACTACAAAGAGACTTTAAACAAAAGGAAGATGATAGTGCTACAGAGAGTTATGTTATGCAGGTATGAACTTTACTTTAAGGCCAAGGAGATTAAAACACAGACTTTGTCAATGTTCTTCTGCTCAGGGAAATAACTTTCTCTAAGCCAAACTTTTGTTTTGACATTTAAATTATTTGGATAAAAAACAAATTAATTAAATGTTTTGATCATGTCCTTGTGTTTGTTTGCTATATCATGGCCTCAAACCTGAGCTGTATATCAAACCATGACTTACAAATTATCATGTCAATCTGTGAAAGTGTCAAATTGCAGTACAGGTGTTGTCCTTTACCCTTCAGATCTGAGCCTGTGGATGGTCCTAGGCCTTGCATCTTTTGGAGGAACACCACGTCCATCCTTACTCACTGTAGAACCAATCCGACCAGAAACACGATCCTGAAGGTAGTCAAGTCTTCCCGCTGCCAGGTTCCTCACATTTTCAAGCTGATCATTTTACGACGAGATCTGTGAAGTACGTCTTCCAGCCTGGCCTTGGGTTCACACCAACTCTATAAATACTGATCTTTGGACAGTGAGGCACAAGGGTCAAGCTAGACTTAAGGACATTTTTTGATACCATCAACTTAACTGTTTGGTCCAATTCTTATTTGTCATATTTCTTAACCTCTGTTAACACAAGTGAGCGTATAATATTAATTCATGCAAGTAATGTTCCCAAATATGCATTCTTTTGCATTGCTACCCATTCCCCCACCTGAATCTTTCTCTGCATATCTAAGTGTGTGTGTGTTGAGATGCTGTTTGAGATTGCATCTAATGACTCCTGCACTGCCCTATCAATCAAGAGCCTAGTGTGGACAGTGAAAATCAATAGTTCCACACAGAGCTACCTGAGGTCCCCCACACTTCATTTGTCATAAGCGCTCAATATGTCAATACGGAGAAACAACAACTCATTTTAGTCAGGAGGCTACCGGTGAGCGTGTAGGTGTAAATCTTTTTGGTCTTTTCCAATGATCGTGAACTTCTCTCTTTCACAGCAGCTTTGGGTCATGTCAAAGATCGCCTATTCATGTGTTTGTGTGTGTGTGTGTGTGTGTGTTTTCCCCATTTATAATTCATTCATTCTGTTTTCTTTGTTTATCGCCGCCTCTCATATTTTGATTATGTGATCCTTTTTTGATGGATTCAGTTTTTCTTCCTCCTGTTTTGTTTTTTTCTTTCAGCATATCTCGCTCACGTTCTCTCCTTCCTTGAGTCTCTCTTCTCTCTGGGCACTTATTGACATTTCCCTGCTAACCTTCTCTTTTACGCTCACCTCAGTGTGTGCAGCCTTATCAGATGCGCGGGTGGTTTGGAGTTTCATCCACCCCAACTCCTTACTCTTTTCCTTTCTTCCGGGTTATTCATCCCTCCTTCCTGTGCTCTGAAAGTCAAGCTTCCCTTTACAAAACCCCTGCTGTCTTATCAGGGAGACCCCGCGACCCCTGCAGTCAGCGCAGCAGCCAGCGGGGGAGAATGGACACCACGATTCCCCCAGGAGGAGGACAACAGAACCGAGGTGTGTGTGCGTAGGCGTGCGTGTGTGTGTGTTTGGGTGGGTGCATGTGTGTTAGAGTAGGGTCCGATGCCATTACATTAGTCTATTTACTGTCCAACTGTCTAAACAGTTGTGATAACATACACTGGTGAAGCAACAGACAAGAGCACTCTGGGGACAGTGCGGATGCTGCTCTGCATTGAGGAAAAAGGACTGAAATAGATAGTCATTTATAATTTTAACAAGGTTATTTGTTTGTTGTTGTTTTTTTACTCAAGTGATATTTTTTAAACATAGGTTTTAATTACAATAGTATAATTTGAAACTGAAAAAGTTGGTTTACTTTTCCAGATTTTTGAGGTTTTTTTGTTTGTTTGTTTTTTTCAATTTCTTACTTGGCGGCAAGGTAAACTTTAAATTTTGGTCCACATCAGTGTGGACTGATCGGATACATTCAGTGAGTCACAGAACATCGAAGCTCCGCCCGACCGGCATGCTTGCTCTGACTTCTCTGAACTGAGAGATGAATGTATCGGTTAATGAAGTAATTCGCTCCCGATTGGTCATTCAAACGATTCATTCATTTGGACGAATGGCCATGAATGCCACAGCACTAAACTAAAGCTAAACTAGAACATGTCAAGCCTTCCCACTTGTCTGACACTGTTTCTCATTCATTTCTTCAGCTTGAAATATAAAGTTGATCAAGAACTGAATCAGGACAAACCGAAATGTGGGCAGAAAAAATAAAACATCACTCTGCTTTAGAACAAAAATGAATGTGGATATGCACACTGAGCCTCTGTGTGTGTTTTTAGATATTTAGTTCACAGAGTTTGCTGAAAATCTCCACTTTGGAAGAGCTTGCAAGTAGAAGCATGCATTAAACATGCTCCTGGAAAACCTGTTTTATAGAAATTCCTAGGGGTACCACTAATTGCTGCGACTGCTTGTAATGAATGATTTTTATTTTGTGTGGATTTGTGTGTGTGGGTGTGCGTGTGTGTGTGTGAGATGAAAGTATTTTAATGAGATATTTACAAACCTTTGCCATGGATACCAATCAATCGGGAAGCCAGTAGGTCTTTAAGATCACAATACTTTAGAAAGCTCCAATAACGCAATCAGATTTCTCAAAGTAACCCAAAAACAAATAAAAATAAACTCACACCATGATGATAAAGGGTAGCAGTCATAAAAGTCATATATTCAACAAGTTAAGCAAAAAAAAAAAGAGTAGCTGCAGGGCCGCAGTAGCTGGGTTAAAGTGTTCATGCTCCATTGTCATTGTTTCTTATTGAATGATGTTTTTTTGGGTTCCTATTTGCAAATGAGTCAATAAAGTGGCTGTATTTTGCATTTCCTTCCCATATCCTGTGCGTATGCAGGCTTGTGTTTGTGTGGTCTTTGTCACAATATTTGCAGGTGCAAAACACATCCTATATTCATATCCTCATCCTTTGGTCTGAAGGACTCCCTAAGGAAAGCACCTGCCACAGGAGCACAAGCAAACACACACACACAAACACACGCACATGCACGCGCGCACACACACACACACACGCATTCACACACACGCACACATACACATTTGTAACCTCAGTGTTTCTGAGAGTTCCTGCTCACTTCCTTAGAGTCTGGCGTTCTCATGTTCTCTCTTTAGTAACTTCACTGACAGCCAGAAGATGTTTAATGGAGAGAACAATGGGCAAAATATTCCCAGAGACGCAGGCAAGAAGCTTATGTAAGAAGGAATATAATAGGACAAGGAGTGTTTTTATATGTATTTAAAACACACCTGTCCATTTTCAAAAGCTACACAAATAATTGTAATAATAATACAGTAATGTAATATAGATATGGTGATGTACGTAATTTCAGAAAGGAAACATCCTTTAAGGATCAATGAGGGGTTTATCTTTCTGTTCTTATAATGATCTCAACTTTACAAAGTGGCAAAGTCAGACAAAGAGGCAGCATGTTTGAGGTGTGACCTTAAAAAACATCCACAGGTGTGATTCTGATTTACTCAACTGTGCCAGATGACCCATCAGGAGTTTTGAAAGACACTGCATCATCATCATCTGGTCTTCCCTAGTTATTCAAAGAAATGATTGTTTAAAGTGATATCTGTTTGTCTGCTTCTCTACCTCTCTGTCTGCCTATCTCACAAACTATAAAACATAATCCAAAATCAATACAGTAAACTCAGTCTGTATTGGGCAAACCAGCTCTGTTATCCAATGTCTTCATATATGACTATTTAAGGTCATACATTCCAAAATGGTGAGATGGATAGAGATAGACAGACAGGGCTTGGCCACTGCTGCAGAGTATATTTATAGGTATTATCATCTGTACTGCCAGACAATCTGCACTGGAAGGCACGATATAAAGTTACATCAGGAGAATGACATCACATCAAAATAGGAGTGATAGATGATCAAGACATTGTGGTTGCTACAAAACGTGCCCTTTTGTGGAGCAAAACATCCTCACTTTTGGGCCTGATGTCAGATCTTTTCTGAAAACTGAATTTGGGAAGAATGTTATGAGCTCATTGTTACAGATGCTATCCAGTTCCCTCTCAGCTTCCTACATGCCTTTATTTTCTTTTTTATTACATTTATACAGCTCACTGTCTTCACCCAGTTTCAGCCAAGTACACATTAAAAGGCAGTAACTCTGGCTAACAAAAGGAGAAAAAAATATACTTGGGTCCATGACATCTTCATAAAAACATACTGTGTACACTTTAGTTATGTTCAGTCTAAAACCTGTTTCCATTACAGGAAGAATTAATTGGGTTTATCGACATCACTGTTTTAGATTGCGGGGATGTTAATACAGTTCTGAAACACTAAAACATAGACTTCTCAGTGGTGCATTTGGTAGCACTGTTGCCTTGCATCACAAAGGCCCTAGGCTCAAATCCTGACCAGGGTTCTCTCTACATGAAGAGAGAATCCACACAAACACACAGAGAACATGCAAACCCCATGCAGAAACACGCCAGACCAGAGTCCAAACTCAGGACTTGATTCCGTCCAGTTTGCCAAGGAACACTACGTTGTAGTGAACAGTCACATAAAACTCCAATAAGGCACACAGGACACCATGCTCACCTGCTATTTGAAGTGCTACCCTCTGGGACATGTTTTAGGTCTGCCAGGTCACACACACCACCAGACTGACCAACAGCTGCTTTCTCTAGCCATTAGAACTCCTAACACTCACAAACACACACACATGGACAGAATCCCATAACACAACAACAAACACAAACTACATCTTCCCACTTCCTCTTTGAACTTTTAATCTCTGCAATGTTCACTATTGCCCAGTTTTACATTTTTTACTAATACATTATTTATATATTATTTGGTTGTGTATTTCATTCCCTATGTATTCTTTCATGGTACTTGGCCTTCATGTACATTTGTTTGCTTTGCATTTTTTACTAATAAGTAATATGATACTGATATGCAATGTTTGGTTTGCAGCTAAGAAATATTTTATGGTTTGTACATAGAAGTAGACTGGACCAGACTGGAAGTAACTGGTTGAAAAAGTAGTTTGTAAATTGGTGAATTTGCCTGGAATCATGTTGGCACAGATGTTTGTCATTGTCACACTTTGCTATTTCCTTACTTTGCAGTTTTGGTTGTTTTGTGGCCAAATTTCTTAATACTTCTGTAAGTGTCTACTTGTAGAGAAACAGTTTGGTCTTCTTGAATAGACTAGAAGGCAGGACTATAAAAGTATTATTTATTTATATTTTTTTACCTTAAATACTTTAGAGTGTGTTTGGGCTGCTCTTCTTTTCATCAGTTTCATTCCTTTTGGCTCTACATTGATTATTATTGGGAAGTTCTGATGCACATTCACACTGATGTTAAATTCTTATCAGTTATGCATGCATTAATAGCACATTTGAGTTATTTGTGATAAAATGGTTTGTCTTTGCTGCTAGGCTGAAATTTCTACTGCAAACTTTTAAACATCTGCAGATCCACATTTTAAATGCTCGCTGTCACATTACTGCATGTCCACAGTAAAACTGTTCCTAAGTTTATTACACATGTTACAGTTCATTCCAATATCGCTGAGCTCTTCTATGCTTGTCAGTATCTTCTCAGATGCGTTTTGGATACTGTGCTCATGTCCGTGTGAATAAAGGGCTCTCTGTTACTTCAAATGCTAACACTCTTGTGTTTGAGTGCAGACTCCTGCTGAGAGAATCTGTATCACAGCCAAGATAAAAGCGCGCACGTACACGCAGGAGAGAGGAGCCGAGTGAAGGAATAGTTCAGGTTTCACAACAAAAAGAGCCCGTGCTAACAATGCGGACGATACAGGGAGTCGTGTCGCTGCTGTGTGGCGAAATTCAACAAACAAGCGTTTGTATGTGTTTGATTGTTTGGGAACAAGAACACTCACGTAACCAAGAATTCGTTTAAAAAGGACAACAGTAGCTAACTCTTAACACAAGCCCCGCTCTTAAAGGCTGTGTGACTTTTCAGCCCAGAGGCCAACAGATATGTTGTTAATGGCTAAAGTTGTCGTACTGCAGTCATGGACAGCAAGCAGAGGAGGTTATCCGTTTTGGTGTAGACAGCGACGGCCTAATTCATTCCAGCTGTAAGGCTTTCAGTGTGTGTGTGTGCGTGTGTGTGAATGACTGACTTTTCTATGGTTAAAATGACAGATTTACCTGGCCCCTAAAATGTACCAGACAGGCAAGGCTGAATACGCTGTAAGAGAGCTCTTGTTGTGAAAAGATGAGACCCTGCAGACTAGATTACGCTCCTGAGTGTGAGTTCAATTTGGTGATTTATTGATTTCACTACACATACTGACTTATTTTACATGCCGCTCCATGTGAAAATCCTATTTATTTCTTGCATTTGTTTTTGTAAGTGCGCACTCTGTTCAAAAACCGCAACCTTCCACTACGTACGTACAGTAGCGGGTTCAGAAAATTATTTCATGCAAAAGTCCACTTTGTGGCCAGAGGCACCAAGTCTGATGCCTTAGATAAATATATAAACACATACTAAGTGAGATCTCCAGACCTACACTCACAGAAAGGAAGCCAAGCAGGATAGAAAGAGGAAAAGAATGTCAAGATTGAGGATGAGGAGGAACATCAAAAGCTGGATGTTTGGATAAACTTCACCCAAAAACATCACCTAATTTGATTCCCTAGAGTTCAGTTACTCAAATGCCAGAGAAAAACACACAAAATACACAGACGCCTAGTGAAAAAAATCAAAGCCCACACACAAGAAGACAAAAGAGAAGTCAAAGCGCATGTGGCCTATCAGCATATGTGCATATCTGTGGACACAAAGAAAATGAAATAAGGTCGATGGGGGAGCATGGAAGAAAAAGGGTATAATTTTCAACAATCACCCTCTGCTTGAAACAAGCAATTAGGGGGAATGTGCAGAGCATCCCCTTGCACTGGGGGTGGGGTGGAGGGTGGGGTGGGGGGGGGGACTCTGTGTGTGTGCATGTGTGTTTGTTCATGCTTGTGTAGACCTTTCGCCTCCTCCTCCTGGCCTTTCTTGTGGTTGTGTGGGGTGGTTCAGGGGCAGCGCACAGCAAATTTGATAATTCCACCGGTAGGTTGACCGGGGTATGCCCTCCTGCAGCATCACATTGCAGTTTATCTGTTTTATCGACTCAAGAACACTCATGCTAATGCTAATGTTGACAATACTGTGACTTTTTAATGTTGGGAATTAAAGTAAATAAAGTTGCTGGTTACTAATGTTGCAGTATTTTGATTTCTTGATATGAGCTGATGTAAGCAGCAAACTGTCAAACCAAAGAGAGCAAAAACTCTTTCAACTTTGCAATCATTTATATCAGCGTAAACTGAAAATATCCACTTGAATGAGGTAAGGCTACAAATGCTTTTTTTCCTCTCTCAACTATATTAAAATTGATTCAAATTAACTTGCAGTATTCAATTATCTAGAATGTAGCGACTAAAATCCTGAAACTCAGAATTTTGGGAATAAAGCAACAACGGTAAAGAGAGAGGAAATGGAAGAAAATATGTGTAAATCAGAACTAATATTGTCATTACAATAAGCCATAAGGATATTGCAATCACAAGATTTTTGTATTATTGTGCAAAAGTCAATTTTACACAAAGAAATGGATGAACTTTTATCTGAAGGTTTTTATTTTTAAGTTGGAATATCAGAGTACAGGACCATCAAGGAACGGGACAGAAGCAATTATAAAAGATGAGCTGAACAGACATTTATTGTCTGAGACAGCCATGGCAAATAAGGGAAACACAAGCCTTAATCCCGAAGGTGGAGTTTCCTCCTTCAGGTTCCTTGAAGGGGAAAAAGAACAGAGCACACTCTTTTATCTGTGTGGTCCGCCAGCTCAGCTTTCTTTCTCTGTCTGTCTGCCTCGCCCCCTCTTTTCCTCCATGTTCACGGCCCACAGATGTGAATTGTTCTCCTTCAGGTAGTCTGTGTGCTCACGTGAAGTTCGATCTCCCCCCACCCCAATGTCACTACAAGATCTGTCCTTCATCTTAGCAACAGCTATAGGGTTTATGCAAAACCCTAAATTCAGTTTAGGATGTCCTCACATCTGAAGGTATAACAGTTTATTTTACGATGCGAGTTTTACCTCTTCCTCCAATCAGCCACTTTCAGCAGCCACCTACTGAAACTGCAGAACATGTAAGGGAGCTTGATGGTCACTGCTATCAGCTTACAGCTTGTGTGTCTATAAAATACAGTGAATTGCTAGCCTGGTAAAAAACCAGCCTCTTGTCCTACGCTATTTGCTTTGTCCTGAGGATCTGGACTCTCGGTTACTGAAAAAATATTGCTTCCTGGAGGCATTGGCTGTTGAAGTTTTAAATTTGACCCAATCGCTAACGTTTGGCCGTAACGTATGCCAACACGCTGGTTCAGTTATATGAAGCTTACCGGAAATGTCCTGTGCTGTAAACTACCATCCTCCACAGTGAAGAGAGAAGTGCTTAGCCGGACAAGACAGGTGTTAATGTTAAAGAAAGCGATGGATAGGACAGTGCATTGCAGAAATAATCATACCTTTTAACATTCAGTCAGAACACTTTGGCTGAAAGTAAAGTGACTATTGGAGTTTATTTTTTAGTGATATAGCAACAAAAAACAGCTTTTAGTTCTTAAGTGGAGTCATGAACACTTTAACAATCGTTTAGCTCTACTGAGCTATCTTTTGTCTCTTTGGGGGTTTGCCTCCAGCGTTTCACATTAGGAGATTTAAACTTTTGACCATTGTTCTTTCCAAAATAGCTCCACCTCAGTCAGAGTGAATGAGTCTGGGTCTGTCTGGGTCAACGCAACACAAAAACAGACTTTGATCTAAACTATTGTATTCCAGCTCTGGTTGTATGCTCAGGATCATCGTCCTCACGCGAGGTGACTCTCCACCCCGTTTTTAAGTCGTTTGCAGCCTCCAATGGGTTTTCTTCCGGGACTGCCCTGTAATTAGCTCCCTTCATCTTTTCTTCAGCTCTGTTCAGTTTTCCTGTTGATATCTGAAGAAAAGCATCACCACCACATGATGCTGCAACCACCACCACCCACGATCAAGATCAAGGCGCTGTGGAGTGTGTTTTCCTCTAGTATTTTTTAGTAAAGGGATAACGTTCCCATCTTCTTCTGTTTGCTGCATGTCAAAATAATTTAATCTGACCTTTTTTTTCAGCATCACCTTTCTGTAAAGACCAGATCTGTGGTGTGGATGACTAATAGTTGTCCTCCTGAGAGAGTCTTCCACCTCTCTGCAGCTTTAGCACATTTTCACGTCTCGAGGACATGGTGGCAGAATCTTGAGTTTCTTTAAAAAGCACTATTCTCTTGGTGTGATTATTTTCCTACAGGTTTCTTCTGCCTAACATATGTGCAATGTGTGAAGCGGCGTGCTTATCTTAGATTAATTATAAAGGTCTGCGTGTCCGTTAGAAGAAGCCAGATAAAGCCATCTCTCAGATAAACATACAAGCACAGATAAGATTTTTTTGGGGGGAAAGAGGAACAAGGTGTCACAGGAGATGAAGGGAAAACAATTGGAGTTCAGAGGTGGAAAAGAAGTGAAGAGAAGCGAAAGCAACAACGAAGGAAAAATAAACGGCAGGTGTTTGGGGAGATTTAGTGTAGTGCTTGCAAAAATGGGAAAGGGGGTTCATGCAGAGGAGGGGGAGGAATTCCACACACTAAGGAAAAGACTGGGTGTCAGGAAGCAGCATAACAGACGGGGAGAGACGACATGTAAACTTCACTCTGTTGTTATGCTGCGATTCTGTTTTTCTCGGGAAAACCGCAAAGTAAGTCAAGAAACATTTGCAGGTCGAACAAGAGGCGGGTCGCGCCGACTGTGGTCCGCAGAGCTGTGGCAAAATGGCACTCTGACATGGAAACCAAAGCGAGGCCGGGGCCTGGGCTCTGCTTAGTGGGGTAAGTATTAAAATGAAGTGCTTGTGACTGGTGTGCAGAGACCGAAGCATCTGATACGGGGTCTGCAAATGTGTGCCGTAAAGTAGGGGAGACTCATTCCGCCTACTCATTTGGAGGAATTATGGTGACACAAAGCAGGCCTAGCAGGAGCGGCCCCGCATGTGTGTGCATATTTGCACAAATGTGCGCAAGAAAACAGACTCAAAACAGAGGAAATCCCCACCATCTTTGCTTAGGTGTGTCACTCATTGACTGCGTGCAGTATAGCAAGCGTGGAAATGTTTTAACAGCACTTCCAAGCAGAGGGGAGAAGGATTTAAATAAGGACACCTAACACACCACAAATTTGCTTTCTTGGTGAGAAGTTTCCAGAAACTAGAGAGAGAGAGAGAGAGGGAATGAGAGAGAGAAAGAGAAAAAGGGTCATGTTTAGGAAGCTCTTTCCCTGCCTCCATGGCAGCAGAGGCCGCAGAGCAGCAGCCGTACCTGCTTCCCAAGACTTGGAATAAAAGCTCTCCTAAAATAAAAACCTTTAACTCTCAACCATCGGGGCAAAAAAAAAAAAAAAAAAAAAAAGAGGGTGCTCGGTGAGGTTTTGAAAACAGCAATGGCTAAAAATATATTTTTGGTGGAGCAAGAAGGCAAACAGCTGTGTGTGTGTCTGTGTGGAGCAAAAGAGTTACAGCTGGCATTTCTGTGGCGGGCCCTATAGCATGAGCCAAGGGACCTGAGGCAGGCTGGCCACTGGAACGCTCAGGCCAACCACCAGCTTCCTTGTAACAGCTATTGACAAGTTACTGCTGGCACCTGCTGGACGTGCCCGCGGGACATCCCTCTTCCTTCTTCGGAAGAGATAGCAATTATCCTGACAATCTTTTTACGTCTAAATAGGAGAAAAATAATGACTGAAACACCAGCTTTTAGTTATTGCTGATTGTTAACTGGTAAAACGGTGGCCGTGTCACATCTCTTTAATGATGGCAAAGTAATGCAAGGCATCAAACAGCCTGAAGTAAGACGTTTCTCCAGAAGATATGTGGAAAATTCTGCTGGAAGGCCAAAAGGAGGATAACAGGAGACATTTGCTGGATTAGAGGTTAGCAAATGAAATCGCTGTCAGCGTCTGGCATCGCTTCTTCCCTTGTTTTAGACACCACGATGTGTGTGTGTGTGTGTGTGTGTGTGTGTGTGTGTGTGTGTGTGTGTGTGTGTGTGTGTGTGTGTGTGTGGTGTGTGTACGTGCGTGCATGCCTCTTCTGGGCCTGTCTCCAGAACCAATGTATTACAAGAGCTCCTGCTGTAAGATTATATTTGGATTCTCTAGGCCCTCTTCCAATTATTGCTGGCACTTAATACTTTTCACACCATTCACAGATCCCTTTACCCCTACTGCTTCTCAGCCCCCCTCACTTTCCTCACTCTTGATTTTTTGCCTTCTGAAACACACTTACGTGTATCTGCACACCCCCATAAAGACACACTCAGTTCTTCTGGGGGATTTGGCTTAAATCAAAACTTTTTATTGGTTTATTTGCAGAAAGGTATATAGGCAGGAGGCTGCTTAAGTGAAGGAGAAAGTGATTCAGTGCTTTTATGGAAAATGTTACTGATTCCCCACGCACGACATCAAGCACAAGAAGACACTCAATTTTTTTATGGGACGTAAGAATGCATGTATGTAAGGAGAATGGCTTCATGTCAAACGCTGCTTCAGGAAAGAGTGCTGGTTCTTTTTTAAAAAGGTTTCCAAAAGGATTAATGCACCTTGAACTTCTAACTTGTCTTGTTTGCTTGCAATGAATCCCAACACAGATTTTACGGTCTTAGGAAAAAGGAGTTTTCATGTTCAGACTGTGTTTGAATTGCTCCTGCCAGAGTCAAATAAGATGCGTGTTAGGCTAAATGGAGTTTCTGAATGTTTGTGTGTGAACGCTTTGTCCTGTGATGGGCTGGCAACCTTTCCAGAGTACTGACTATATTATGGAGAGAGACACTGTATTGATCTTTATCCATTTCTGTGATCGCGAACTAAATTTTCTGAGCTTCATACAGAAATTCTTGGGAATTGAGTTAGTCTGTGGCACAAAAAAAGAAAACAGAAGAACAAAAGACAACATAAGAGGATGTAAGAGTAGAGATGTTCAAAGAATCTATGATTTATATGAAGTTCTGCAACAAAACACAGTGTTTATTTATATATCCAAGAGGAGTGTGTTCAGTGTGCTCCTTCAACAGTGATGTAATAATGCCTGTTATAAACAGAATTCACAAATGTAAAAACCTACCACTGACCAACTAGTTGCTTCGAGAAATGCAAAGGTTACAGACTTCTTATTGGTCAACAAATGAAAGTCCTCTAACAATCGTGTTTGGCACTCTGCTGAATGAGAATAGCAAAAGTGCATTTTTGGATTTAGAGTAATGGACCATCACCTTTCCTCTCATTTTCTTTCCACTGATACCAGGCCAGAATCTGACACAAAACAAAAACTTTCCTGAACCAGTGATTGGCTCAGAGCTCTACGCTCTCCAATAGACATAAAAGCATAATCATGTGACACATACGTTAAAGTATGATTATAAAGACGTATTCGTCTTTACAATCAAACACACAGATGCTCAAGAACTCACAGTGCAGTCAATTGGCCCTCCCGCCCTCAGGAGAGCCCACATTTCTTGCAAGAAAACGTATTGTAATAATTCAATAAATAGTGTAATTCCAAGTCAGCAAAAAAAAAAAAAAATAATGCGTATATGTGGGTAAGATTTTATTTTTTTTTTAGGCTCACAAGGATTCAACACCCCACATATCAAACAAACACACACACTGACACACACACACACACACACACACACACACACACACACACACACACACACACACACACACACACACACACACACACACACACACACACACACACACACACAGGCTGTGTCTCATCATCTGTGAAGAAATAATGGAATTATATATATTTTCTCCCCTGCACGCGATGAAGCATCAAAGTTCAGTGTTGTGATAAGTTGCCTGTGTGCTTTGCCCCCGGCCATAACGGTGTGTGGTGTTTTCCTATTACTGGCATGTCCTGTTTCATAGATGGATGGACCTCAGGCTGACGTCTGCCACTGCCTCTGCTCTGCTCTCCGTGTTATTAACAAAATCGATGTCCATGTCTGCTGCTATTTATTATCCCCCACCACCCAAACACACACAACACACAGACACACACACACGCACACACACACCTACACGCACACAGGGGCAAATACACGTTCTTGCAGCTGAAACTAAAGTAAAATGAGATGGAAAGGGGGCTACTGGGAAGTTCTATTGCATGGAAATACTGCTTGGCTTGTGAATCTTTGAGCATTTCTGCCTGTGTGTGTGCTCAGCAATTTTGAAAAGTAATCAGCATTATTTGTCTTTTGACATGTTTATCCTTCTGAGTTATATTTTCTTCAGAATGTATACATGAAGTTTTTCTATTGTTTCTCATTATCCATAAGCATCAGTAGGATTTCAGGAAAACACATCGAAAATACTGCAAAAAATAAAAAATAAAAAAATACAAGAAAACAAATTTTTCTCGAGCAAGTTCAGTGTAGCATATATTTTCATTGCCAAAAAACAAATATATTTAGAGAATAACTTCAGGGAAGGAGGCAAATATCTAATTTGTGATTTAGTTTTCTGGTCATTTCACAATTTTCTTTTTATCCAGCGTTCTGTTCAACAGTACTTTAATAGCAAATTGTCTTCTGCTCCTTTATGTAAACTTGAGTTGATTTGAGAAAACACACTTTGGTGCTATGATTGGACAATATCTGTTACTACTCAGTGGTTTGCAGAAGACTGCATACCATAGTTTAAAATTGCATGCTTTTGACATGCAGCAATATAATAATAAGCCATGTTTACATCAACATGTGCAGCATTTATGTCAAAAATGTTTTATATGCATTGTGTGTCCTATGTGTCCTCTGCAGTTGTACTGAAAAACTGTAACCTGGTTGTATAAGTATCCACTGCCGAAAATTATCCCGAAAACCAGAACTTTTAACAGCCATGTGAACAATTTAAAGTTGTACAATTCCCTGAATGAGGCATTCAGGATACTGTAGAAGGTTGCATTAGAAAAAACGACTCACAAATAATGACGAGTTAAATTTTTTTCTGTCTTTTGTACATTTAAGGGGGGAAAGGATGAAGTATTTGGCTAAGTAATGTCCTATTAACTTGAGATCTTCCGATCCAAAGAATCTGCTCGGCGTCCACTCCAGGCCTTTTCGAATGACTGGCATTAGACTCCATGAGGAAACTCGGTACTGTCTGTGACTTTAAATCAGCTGCACTGCCAGCAAACCGTAGCACAAAAGATCTACCCAGCTATTAAAACTTACAACTTAATTTCATGTGCATGGCTTTCTAAGCCTTATTATAAACTGTGTACTTTTTTATTGCCGTTCATCTAACAAATTTGCACATTCTTCCTAACAACTGAAGTGTTTTACACCATTTATAATGACGTTTACAGTGAGAGAGAGGCCATCTTGGCTGCCACTGCTTCTCGTCTGTGCCATGTGAAAGACTCTATTTACTTAAGTTTTAATCACCTTCAAAAACCCATTGCTAAGATTTACAAATAATAATAATAATAAATTTTCTCTGGAAGCTTACTCTGCAAATGGTTATAGTTATGTTGCTAGACAAATTATCAACATCTTAAGAAAACAAAGAGTAACTAACCTTCGTTCAGCACTTCACCAAACTGCTCTGCATAAAAATGTCTGCAGGAGCAAAACTCAGATTTACTGAAGGCCATAGCTGGGTCTATTTCAGGAAATACATTATCAGTTACTGTCTTAACCATAGCTGGGTCTATTTCAGGAAATACATTATCAGTTACTGTCTTAACCATAGCTGGGTCTATTTCAGGAAATACATTATCAGTTACTGTCTTAACCATGCTAACACATGCTGCCACAACAACATGTGTTAGCGTGAAGTGATATCAGGATAAGCTCAGCATCCAGAACAAAACTGGTACGTTTACAAGCACATACTTAAAACTTATGAGATTAACTTTAACGTAGAACCATGTAGGGACTCACTATTGCCAGGTTAAATGAGTTAAATGACAAACCGGATGTGAGAGACAACAGACTGCACATTTACATTTGTCAAGCTTGAAAGCGTGAGCTGCCCAAATTAAAAAAAGAGTCTTAAATTCGAATGGACCTAAATCCACTTTATTTTACAAAATTGTCACACTGATGATGAAAAATAAATATTGTCCACAAGACCTTGACTTTTGTGTAGAAAAAAAATATTTTTTCTTTGAAGCCAGTGATATTTGGATTCAAACAAATGTCAATGATAATTCTGTTTAAAGAGTTCCTATCTCTTTTATTAGCAATGATGAAGTTTCACTTGTAATCATGGAATCACTAAACAAACTCTAGACAACTTTTCATTGTCTAGAGTCAGCTTGGTTAGACATCTTAGAAAATTTTGTATCAGACTCAAATACTTAATATCGAGACTAGTGCTTTCATTGGTTCATCTGCATAAGTGTTTGTTATTCCATTTATTGTGATAATTGTCTGTCTGTTTGCACAACTGTGTTCATTTGGATGTGTGTCTGCGTCAAGGTAGTGTCCCCGCCGAGCCCCGTGGCACTCTGGGCCTTCTGTCCTCCCCTCATAACCTCACAAAGACACTAATAAGCCTTCCGATGATGGATGCTTATGGATTTCTGCGCCGCTAATTTCCGTAACTATCACTGTTTGAAAGATAGCTGAGGGATTTAGCAGAGGGGGCCAAGAGAAGGCCCCCTTGTATTCTGTGGAAACACAAGAGCTGTATTATGTGATATAAAAAAAAAAAAAAAGAGCAACGTCCCCTTCTTTTCTCTCCCTCAGGCTGGGTCGGTGATATTTATCTACACGTAGTCACATGAGACCATTATGTTTATGGAATATCAAATGCAGGGCCGGCTCTGTCGTATTGGGTTGAGCCTTCGAAATTGCCAGAGGTATGCACAGGTTTTCCACGACAATTCACTCTTTCAGAAGTGACATTTGAACTTTGGTTAATGGCCTGAGATAAATTTGTGTGGCCCAGTAAGTGAAAAGTGAAGCAGCTTACTAGTGTTACAGTTTATTGTAGCTGCTGCATACAAGTTTATGCAACACCAGCTTTCGATGATAAACAAATATTTAAAGGGGTATCATGTAAAATTGACTATTTTTAGCTTCACATCATGTTAAAGTGGTATCCCCTCATCAAAAACATATCTGGAGTGTTGCCTTGATTCTTTCATGTTTCAGAAATCCTTTAATCTCCCGTGGCAACCAAAATGCCTGGGTGGACATAGCACTGCCTTAAAGACACAGTTCCTCCTCGGAGCTGCAGTTTCCAAGCTTCTGTGTCACAGAGCAGCCCTCTTCTGAGACCCCTCCACTCAGCTCCTTCAGACTAGTCAGCAGAAATTAGCAAACACCTCGTGGAACTCTCCTTAGCTCATTATAAGAGCTACTTCAGAGTTGAAGGGTTAAAACAGAAGTGTTGCTGTGATTGCTCCCTGAAGGCAGAATTTCAGAAAGACCTGGTGTCTTTAAACCCACAGAACCCC
This sequence comes from Poecilia picta, assembly GCA_033032245.1. Classification (NCBI taxonomy): domain Eukaryota; kingdom Metazoa; phylum Chordata; class Actinopteri; order Cyprinodontiformes; family Poeciliidae; genus Poecilia; species Poecilia picta. Next base: position 23,170,212 of record CM065359.1, on the reverse strand, counting down.
AAGTTCAAGATAAACTACAAAGTCATGTTCATTTTCAGTCATATTTGATATATGTAGCATTTTTATAACAACTGAAACTAACATAGTTACTTAATTGTGCTGTAGAATTTGCACTGTGTGCCTAGAAAATACATATACTCCTTTTAAAAAAAGAAGCTTTAATCGAAGAAAAAATAAGTACAGTGATGCATTACTTTTCTGTTCGCAAATGGATTTCATATTAAATCTCTACCTCTCCAAGCAGGAGAGGTTTGTCATTTTGAGGCCACGAGGATGAAAAATCCCTTAATTACATTGTAAAGACAAATGCTGGCAAACTCCTGTAACCCTATCCCACGCAGCTGAAGCACACTCTGGCCCGCAAAACACAACACCTAAAAAAAACAAAAAAGCCAGAAAGAATCACTTTCCAATAATGTCTTCAACTCTTTCAGCCCAGCACATTTGCTGAATCACAGTTTACACATTTCTCTCTCTTTGTCTCTCCATTTGGACCGAAACTTTTAAATTTCATTTATTTATTCTGCCTTTTAATCACTGAAAATTTTACTGTCGCTTTTGCTGAGCATCAACGCAGAGAGGTACGCCCGTACTGAAGTCTGTAAAACGGGAGTGAGCTGCAGACCCCACCCCAACCCCTTCGCCACTTACTGCTGAGACCAGCATTAAACACCATCCATCACTGCCTGTCATAACAGCGCCCTGCACAGCTCACTGGGTACACCACTGAATGTAAAAGGTGGGCCACATAAGCGGCACAGCCACCCAAACTCAAATCTGTGTTGCGCACGCATTTCCCCCTCTGCTTGCATAAATTAATGTATCGTCACAACAAGCCGCCCGTCTTTCTCCCTCGCCCCGTCTACTTCAGATGCCGCATGAGTCCTTCAGTCATGCCGTACGCGGGGATTCGCTACCTGGGCCTTTCGTGAGGGTGGTCGGGGGCCAAGTTTCTGTCAGTGAGGAATGTAATTAGGGAGAATTAAGCGGCATGGAGGTCAGGAAGAGCTGGCAGGGTCGAGGCGGGTCACTACCAAGTATTCTGTCTCTTTCTCCTTTCCTCTGTGTCTTATTTTTTTCCTTGTAAGACAACGCTGGGGTGAAGAGGTGTCATATTTAGCCCTACGCTACGGGAGGCTGTCAGATTAGGCCATGGATCTTTTCTGTCTCCATCCTCTCTCTTCCTCTGGTTGTCGTCCCCACTTATGTCTCCACTTTAAGGTTGTCCTCTTTTACCGGGTCTTAACGTCAAAAGTTCATCTTTCACTGCTAGTGAAACATAAGACGCGTGGCTGTAAGGCATCTGAAAGAGTTCTCAACAAGAGGTAAAGGTTTCCGTTGGCGTGAGATGTCTAAAGGTAACATTTGGGATTGTAGAAAATAATATTAAAGTTCAAGAATGGCGTTCAGACAATTAATGCACCATTTCACAGCAAATCCTACTTTCTCTGAGTAAAATGCCTGTACTTACTTTCTGCATTATTATTAAATGCTAAGGTTCTAAAACAGTTAATTAAAGCTGAAAATATTATATGGTACGAGTAGCATTTTCCACAAATATGGAAACTTTTTCTACATCTGAATAGAGGAAGTAATTTTGCTATCAAATTCTTTTAAATCTCATTCATTTTCTTCTTTAGAATCAGTTCAGATTAATTACATTTAGTTCAGTTAAAGTAAATTAAATGTATTTAATAGTAGCATATTCTTATTTAATTTAAATTCAGTTCAATTTATTCAACAAGACAATCGAGTCCAACTTCAATGCAATCCAGTTATTCTGAGTTCCTCAAAATTAATCTAAATAGAAATAATCCATTTAAAATCTATGGATAGAATTGGTAAAAACTAAAAAAAATAAACAGAAGAATTTTCTTAAAAATTAATTACAAACTTTAATTGGCAACAACATTTTCTTCAGCTTTTTTCTTGCTTAAACTTATATTTTTGACAGTTTATCTTTGGTGAGGAGCTCCAAATCGTTGAGGATGGATGACCTCCTGTTAATCACCCTAATCTTTCTCCCTCTCTATCAGATTTAAACTGGGACTCTGGTAGACACATTCTAAAACATTCATATTACTTCTATTCATGAGAAACATCTTGTTTTATTTTATTTTTTTACATTCCACACAGAATGTTCAGATCTCCCCAAAAACAGTCAACGTTTTGCTTTTTATAAGTGAGAAAAAACGTTCAGCTTTTCTTTTATTCAGTGTTGAGTCACAGTTTGGTTTTGCACAAACCGTGATGTGAATTCTGTTGCTCTCTGCTTCATCTGCAAAAGACAGCAGTGAGAAGAGACATTTGAGACATTAAAACCACATGTTTATTTAAGACATCGGATACAGAATGATATTAAGACAAAAATAATGTAGGAAAATTCACCCTGAACACATCCAAGATAGAAGAGCTCCTGGCCATCTGACAATGTTGGAGGACTATGAATTTGAATAAATTTGGGGTATTTGTGTGTGTGTGTGTGTGTGTCCCAACAGACAGTCCATATAGCTGATTTTGCATGATAGTACAAAGACGGGGACTGTTTGTGGTAGAATACACCGCATAAAGTGAATACACCTATCTGCCTGTCTCAGTTACACTGTCTGCATATACACAAGCAAACACAGATTGACAGAGGAAAAACACAGAGTGCAGCTGGTTGATTTTATTGAATGTGTGCACAGAGGGAATTTCCCCAATCATCTCCGGTGCAGTCTGTCTGTCAGTGGGCTACTTACTCGCTTACTCGCCCTACCCATCTCCCCCTTGGGACGTCTCCTCTTGCGCTGCCTCTGCATCTCCTCGTTTCCTTCCTTCCTTGTTTTTGGCTCTCATTCTTTCCTCTTTGGCTCTGGCTGGGATTTTCCTCCCTGTCTTTCTCATGCTTGTCCACTATCTTGACTCTTCATCTCTTGCTTCATCTGTATTTTATCTTGGAGTCTTTTTTTTTTCTGTCATCAAGTTTTGTCTCTGTGCCTTTCATGACTAATTAAGGACGCTTTGTTGTTCTGTGACTTCTTTTTTTTCTCTCCAACAATTCTTCGACTGTGAAGCTTTTGAACTGTGTTGGATAAATAGTCCGTCTTCAGCTTAATGGCTAAACATTTTTCTTTTTAAAGTAACTATAACAAATGGTTTTTATGTGTTAACATTTTGATGAAAGATAATTTAACTACAAATCTTGATTCATTATTTGTTGGTGTAGTGTTCTTTAATATAGTGAGGATTAGTATTCTATGGCAAAGGAGGGAAATAATCACAAACTCTGTAAGATTAATAAAACAGAAGTTCTTGTATTTTTGAAGAAAATGAAAACTGAGTAAAGAAGAATCAAACATTTTACTACAATTGATGAATTAAAAATGAAGTCTGAGGATACAGAAAGTAGAAACGATTCAATGACCTTTAAGAGCCTATTTTTGACAAAGGCTGTTGGCGGCTCATGCTGCTTTTAAACATGGGCTTAATGCACTTTATACTCATCACAGTAAAGTTGTTTTTTGACAACTACTCTGTTAGTAGTGCTGATTTAAGCTGTTAATGCAAATCATACTAAGCACTAATAGGAATTCTGAAATGATTTTGTTTCAAAACAACAGCTAAATACTGTTTAACTACAAAGCAAAGCAATACAGACCTGTTGTGTTTTTGAATGTATAAATACATCAGACCTGGAGAGAAGTTTGATATATTTGTAGAGTTTACGTGACAGAGACAGCTTGTCAAACTGATTTTTCTTTTTGCTGAAAATTATATATAAAGGTCATTTTGGTTTAATATAGAAGCTTTTCTAAAAGAAAGTGGAAGCTGCTAAAACTCTATCAGCAGGACAGAGTGTTATAAAACTGGTGGTGTGAAATTGATCACGAGGTTTTTGATTTTATCTTAGTGTTTTTTCTACATTTATAAAACTAATCTTCAAACACTGCCTGACGAGAACGTTTGGCTAATCAACTTTATTAATAAGTTACCCTGACCCAAAATAATCAAACAGCAACACTTTGAGATGTTTCAAATATAATTTAATCAAACGCTGCTGATCCCTACCAAAAAGAATGTGTCTTTAATGCAGCAAAATTGAAAGCTTTGCTCGTCTTCACAACACAATGTATCACTCTCTCGTATTTATGAGCCTGACAGTGAGCCGTGTGCTCTGCACTCTTCTGTTTTTACAGACAGCAAGTAAAAGGTTTCTTGAGGGAAAAGTGAAGGCAGAAGGAAGATTTAAGAAAGTGAAAGTACCAGAGACTGAGTTATCTCTGTTGAATCACTATGGATGAGGAGAAATGAAAACTGGACTAAAAGAATAAAATAACACTTATCATTTTACTGTGTTTTACTGGAGAACTATTAGTTTCGCAAGACTGTTGTTTGTATCGTGTCACTTGTGCTTCAATTTTCTACCTGCAATGCAAAATGCTGCCAAATAAACTCCTTCTTAAGTATTGATTTGTCACTTCCTGAAGTCAAAAATAACTTTTTTGCTTCAAAATAAAAGTGTTGGGAATAGACAGTGTGACAATGTTGAGCTTCACTCCTTAAATCTGAGAGCTCACAGTAAAGTTCATCTTTATTTCACCAGTTCAAGTCCTGATAGCTTCTGAACAGAGAAACATCCAAGTTCACAACAAATGTCGAAGGATAATTTTCCATTAGATCTTGTTTCACCAGTATGTGAAAATCTTTTTCTTTTATTAAACAAATCAACATTAAGAAAAACCTGTTGGATCATTAGATTGTGAAGAGAGCAGCAAATAAATTCTAGATCTAACTAAACGTTATGATTGTTTTTGAATGTCGGTACCATAAACATGTCCATTTTCAAACAATTTTTTTCACCTCTCTCGTTCTGAAAGGTTTATTACTCTGGCTGCTTCATTTATGTAATGAGGCAAGCATTACATTAGAAACCGTGCATAGCACTACAAAGAGCAAAGTATTAAAAACTATTTTAGTTGTTGCCCCAGATCTTCAAACCCCTCCACAAGTTTTATGCCACAGCTGGAGAGAATTACAGCTCAGTAAGATCTTGGTTTTCACAAGACAAGCCAGATTTAAACGTAACATATAGTGTTTTAGACCATAATTATATATGTATACTATGTCAATCTAAAATAGAAAATGCCTGGTAAAAAGCATAATTAGGACAAAGTGCTGTTGGGTGCCCGCATGTGGTGCAGAGAAAGGGATGTTATTTTTAATTGGTTGCAGAAAGTGTGCTTTCAACTTACTAGTTTCCTTATATTATAAAATAAAAATCCCTATGAATATTTGTGAGTGTGATTCGGGTACTTCCACTTTATTCCACTCTTTGATTACAACTTCTGATTACAACTGTTTCTTTCCTCATTTTATGTGCTTTTCAGCAAATTAACTCGTTCAAGTTTTATCTTTCAATTTGGAGGCATATTTACAAGCTGTGTTTCAGTTTTTAATTTCCTGTTTTTGCACGAAAACTGGCAGATATTTGTCTGCGTTGTTATATGTTACTGCTCAAACATAGGTAATGATTCACACACACACACGCACACACCTACATAGACACACACGCACGCACTCGAACACTAACAAGTATCACGATGCAGCGGTTGCATGGGATGGTGTTTCCGCAGAAACAGCGGGGGGATATTGGAGCCAGACGTACGGAGCTGTCAGGGTATAGTGATAGGGATGGGTGTCAGTCACGTCCCAGGGGTCCACACACACATATACACACACACACACACACTCGTTAACGTTAACCCTTTTACTCTCCTTTGCACACAGATGAGTGTGATTTGATGAGCTGTAGCAGATGTAAGTGGACACCCCTCTCCTTCCCAATGAAGATATATTCCTGGCTGAGGGTGGATGCGGGGCCTGACTCTGCACCTTTACCGTGCAGGGCCCAGTCCACATCTGCTTTCCATCAGCCACAAGGCTTACCTTTTTAAGGAAGGGGCGGGGAGGGCAGTCCAAGAAACGAAACAAGGGGTTGTGAGTGTGGGGTTGGAGGCGAGGAGTTGAGCAAAGTTCGGTTCTTGGCTTGATTCAATTACTAGCACCACCGCCATGAGAGAACATTCCCCCTCGGGTGTCTAGCTCTCAGTGTGTGTGTGTGCATGTGTTTGTGCTGCAAAAAAGACACTTTGTGTTGTTTTTAGGTAAGGGTGTGTGTTTAGTGCTTGACAACCCAGGGTCACTGAGATGTTTGCTGGTCACTCAGTGACCCAGCAAGGCCACTTAAAGAGTATTTCCTTCACTTCTCACCTGGTTAGCAGCTTTTCCATGTTTTCTCCTTTGTACTTGTTGCCATTTCTGACTTTTTCTCACAATCAAAGTTTAACTAGTAAAAAAAATAAATGTAAAAAGGCTGTGCTCATTAGTGGGATTAGTTGCATAAAAAGCTTTATCAATATCCTACTTTAAGGTAAAAAAAAAAGAAGAATAAATCCCAGCTTGCACCAATTCAACAGTTTCATAACAGTTGAAAGCTGGGGGATGTTTTTTCTTAGAGTGCTTTCAGTCCAAATAACAGTCAAACAGACATTGTTAGTAGTTAGGAGGTAGCTGACGACCACTCATCATGACTGTTTAACAAAAAAGTGAATAAATACGAAGCAGACAGAACTCTGCTTCTGGTTTATGTACGTTTATGTTGCTGCTGGTTACAATTACAGAGAGCTTGAGTTACTGAGGCTCGTGTTTGACTGTAAACATTCTTGTTCATATGGAGTATTTATTAGGGGTGTAACGGTGGACCAAAACTTTCAGCACTGACCTTTTCACTTGCACAGACAACCAAAGAGTCGCAGCTCCGTTTTGAAGCTGCACAGGCGCAGAACGTTAATTTGTGGAATGGAAGAGTGAAGCTCCATCCCTCACCGTGCAACTTTTACAAGGTGGCACATGAAGCAACTCAGCAATAAAGGTTCACGGTCTACGCAGAAAATAAGAGGTTGTCACCTAATGGATGCCGGAGATACAGCTCAGAACCTTCCACAACTCTGCAGGTATAAACAAGCAGGCATCAGCAATGGATGGATGGAATAGTTTCGATTCACTGCTCAACAGTAATGAGGTACGTCACCAACTCGGTTAATCACCTTGAACAGTTGAGATTCAGCAATCTCGAAAAGTTATGATTTCAAAACCGCCAAGATATTCTGTCACAACACTTCCATTCCTAGAAAACTTTTACCCAGCTCCAGTACAGGATAGAGCTACTAACCTGCAACTCTTACATGAGTCCCTTGTCCAGAACTCCTGAATCAAACGGCTGACTTCCCTCCTTTGGCATGTCACTCAGCTCTGGAGAAAACTGATAACGAGTCATTCATTTGATTCAGGAATGTAATGAGACGGGATGCATCTAGAGATCGCAGGCTAGTCGCTCTTGAGGACTGGACTTATGCACCCCTTGTTTCATATAACAGCAGAGAAAGTTTCTGAATGTTTGGAACATAGTTATTCCACATTTACCCTCCTTCACCTATTTCCAGCATGAACAGGTGTTGGGAAAATCGTGGCAAGGAAACTAATGGGGTACTGATTGCTGTCGTTACAGTAATGCTTTGTCAAAGTACAGAAGGTGAAGTGAGAGGTTTGTTAAGCAGTCGAATGCAGCCTAGCTAGTCAAACCTTTAGCCAAGTTAAAAAAACCAGCAAATATCAGCTGATTAGACTCCCAGTCATGTTAGGAAGAACAGTCTCTATATTCTCTTACATAAAAACATTACTAAATTCATTGTGCGTGTTGCACCTTTTCTTCTGATTTTAAGTATGTCTATTAAAATAGATACAGAAACACAGCAGCTATTAGTTTCACAACGAAGTTATTAGCACAGCCGTTTTAATGGTGAATTAGAAATATCCATTTTCTTCTAATATACAAAGTATACGTACCTTTAGGTTCCTTTCTCCTCTCTATGACATGCTGTAAGTTTTACTGAGTCTGATGGGTTCTTCACTTTTTTTAATTTTATTTAAGGGGCACCCGAGACAGTGAACAATGGGCAAACTGTTGAGCGCCGACTCAACTCAGCCTAGAGGATTTCCTTCTCAACCCTGGACCACCTAACTCTACATGACACGCAGCATCAGCGGCTAGAAGAGGCATTCATTAAAAAAGCAAGAAAATGAAAACAGGAAAGCTGAAAGTGTGATACATTTAAGTAAATACTGAGGTCCAGAAAATAAGAGATTTATTAGTTCCATCCTTTTTTTTGGTGTTTCTTTTTTCATGATGCAGGCAGCAAAAAAACCAACTTTTTGGTATGCTAATTTTTTATATTTTGGCTGTATAATCAGGCAGTGAAAAACTTGTGTGTGTGTATGTGTGTGTGTGATTTTAAAGGGAAGGCATGCAGGCACAGTGAGTTGCACAATTCATTATAAATAGACCCTTCATTTCCGCCCGCTGCCACTTATTAGACTGTTTGACTCGCACCTGGATCATCTTCCATCGCTTCCTCAGTTCAAGTGCTTTTACATCATAAATCTGCAGTAAAAACATCTCTTTGTGCAGCAGCCCCACTCGTCACATAACTAGCTTTGACCTTCTTCATCAGATATCTCTCACCTCAGCCTACTGTAGCCTTCAGAGACACCCCTAACCAGACACAGATGGACATACACCAGTGACAGCAGATGGAAAAGTCCTAACTCCAAATCTAACCAATATCATGTGTGGGCTGCTATGTGTAAAATAAAGAGATCTTATTTTTTTATTTTTTATTAATGCTATAAGGAGAGTTTTATGATAAGTAACTGTGTAAAATAAAATACTTATTCTTATTCATGATTTTCAAAAGTCATTTTGCAACGTGTTGCAAAGAAGTCGTGTTTCATTCAGATGTTGGGTAAAAAACTCAAGTTGAATCCAAGTTTTTATTTCAGAAATAAATCCCGTTTGTCTTATGTCTAAAAGAGGCTTATTGCTCCTGCTTTTACGTGTGTTTTGGATTATGGGGGATGTGATTTATGTGTATGTCTCTTTTTACAGCTCTGGATACAGTTTATTGTGGAGCTAGCTACATTCATAACATGTTGTCTACTGCTTAATTGCGTTGGACTGCCTTACCTCGCCTAATCTCTAAAGCTATTCTGGGCCTATCTTCAGACCAGAACTCGTAAAAAAACCTGCTGTTTATCCTCGTCAGTCCAAGTTCCCTCATTGTTGGTACCAAATTTTTTTACAGAATTCATAAAAAAAAGCTAATTGAAACATGACGTACTGGATGTATTACTTTCAGAACAAGTTAAAAATCATAACACAATCTTTTTCATTGATGAATCACTTGGAGGCAGATAGATGTATTGCCTAATTGATTTTGATCACAATGCTGATCATGTGCAAAAGAGTCCTTGGGAGATTTTGATTTAAGTTTTTTTTTTCCTTTGACGTAAATTTGTTTCTGATAAAAAGGCATCACTCAAAAAAATAAAAAAGATTGCAAATAAAATCCAACAAAGTTCTTGTAATTGTCAAAATCGCATCTTTCCAATTTTGACGATGTATCTTTGGCGATGAGTTTCAAGTCTAGTCACTCAGATTGAAGTCTGGACTCAATGTTGCTATAACTTTCCATTCAGACGACTCATGTTTGTAAAATTAAAAATATCACTTTAAATCAAAATCAGAGGTATGCATAATTGTATGAATTGCCATACGTGGTTTTGATCATCGTAAGCTGTTCTGTCACAATCTCTTGAACAAGAGCAGAGCTGAGTGTGGTGCTGGACTGTAGCGCCTTAATAATTAGGGATAAAAGTTCCCAGTTATTCTTAAATTTATAGTCTAGCTTTATTGTTATTATTATTTCTCCTCACTGCTCCCTTCTAGTAACTTCTCCAGTCTCTCTAAACCCACCCAGGGTTCTCCCACATTGAGCAGACGCGGGCTTAGGCCGGGGATAAGAGAAAGTGCTTGGTAGACAACACTGGCTAATTTGTAAAAGATACAGCGACTGCACGGCTTTCCAAGGCACCGTGGGGGAACCAAAACATTCAGCAGTTGTCCAAACAGATTCCTCGCTCCTCTCGGCAGCGTGCGACGCAGCGCTGCTCCGACCGCTACACTCGCGCAAACACACACGCAAAATACACACAAACTCTCTCTATCCTCTGGCGCTGGAATTTATTTTTGCTTGGGGTGATTGCTGTGTCTGCAAGTTCTGAAGTCTTGTTAATGAATTTGAAATGGGGTCATGTTGGGATTGATGGGTGAGAACTGTGTATGCGTGTGTGTTGTGTGTGGAAAAAAAAAACGAAAATAAACCAGGGAAATGATGTGGGGAGTTTTTATGAGATCACACAAGCTAAGCACCTTTTGTTTCACCGAACCGCCGGACCTCGTTTGGCAACAATTATCTACTGCGAATAATGTGTTCGATGTAAAAAAAATCTGCAAAGCAAGTAACAACAGCACGGATGTTGCTGGACATATTTGGGTGAGGGCATGTGTGTCCTCTTGTGCAACTTTCAGCAAATTTTCACTCTGTGTGAAAAATAAGCAACAGGGGGCGCCTGCACACACCCAGACATTTAAGTAAGCGCTGCATTCACACTCAGGTGGCATGTACTGCAAAGAAAAGAAGGTATAGGATTCATTCACCGCTCCCTGCTGCCGATTTGATCAAACACACAAACATCTACTATGAATGTGTTCACCTGCTCTGCTTCCTGGGCAGAAGCCGGCTCTGTGAGAGCGTGACCGCTGCTGCCCTTCCCGTATCTATCTCCCATCGTCTTGTCTTATCACACCACACACATTCCGCGGCGTTGCCTCCTGTGATTGTGTGAAAAAGCCCGGGGCTTTTTTCTCCCCCCACCGAGAAGACGGCGGGGGGAGAGGAAAAGTGAGTCTAGTTGTTTGTGACAATACCAAGGCGAGTGGGCGCAGCAGTGCTGGAGAGATTCTGTTGTTATAGGGACAAAACAAATAAAGTGTCAGGCCATTCAAAAGATGGCTTGGCTCAAGAGGGTCAGGCTGGGCTAATTCCTTTGAAAAACAATCAACTGCCATTTTTCTTCTCTCTCTCTTTCTCTCTCTCTCTCTTTCCCCCCCTCCGTCTGGGCAGCTGTCTCGGCTTTTCCTGACACTGATGGACATTTTGGGAAACTCTCTTGCAGTGGCACCAAGGTCAGGGGTCGCATTACCCTTTAAAATATACAAACTATTACATGTCAAGAGGATCACGCTTTGAAATGAGAGAGAGAGAGAGAGAGAGAGAAAAAAAGAAACCGATTTTCATCCTGTGGATTAAATCTTGTTGAAATTTTTCCGAATTCAGAAATACTGCTTTTTCACTTGTTACAATGCACTTTTAATAAGTGCATTGTAAAAGCCTTTAAAAGTATGATTAAAGGCAGCAAACCTTATCATATTAGGATTGTATGCAACAATATTGTATAAACATAAACCGATAGTCGGTTTGCAATACAGTGTAATCATTGCATAAAGAGGTTTGTGAGGGAAAATAGAATTAAGAAGACCAAGAGAGACAGCAGCCAGGTGAAGGAGAATGAAGCGGAGATTAAAACAACAAATCTAGGACGACATGGGCATTCACCTAAACTGATTGGCAGTGAAGGAAGAGTGTCAGCTAAAGAAGAAGATAAGAGTCCCATGATGACGCTACAGAAGCTGCAGACATCCAGAGTTCAGTTTGGGGAGTCAGTGAGTTCCTGTGCATAGGAGTGCTTTGAAATAAAGTTAAGAAATTCATCACATGGAGGACAAAGCAAACACTGCTTTAAGCAAGCAAAACTCATCTTACAGAAGAAAACTAACACCACAAGTCACCAAAATCTGTCTCTTCCATTGCACAAAGAGTGACAACTGCATTGACAAATGGCCCTACAAGGTGTTTAAGTGTGATTCAGATTTTAATTGCAGGAAACAAATGTTAAAAAACATAGATTTTACCTCACAATTATGTACTACTTTATGTCCATCCATCAAATGAAATCCAGTTATAAATGCAGTCACCATTAGATTTGTAATGTGAACAAAATGTGTAAAAAAGCTCAAAAGGTACGAACACTTTTGCAATGCACTTTATACTGTATGTAATCAGATAAACTTTTAAGAAAATACTACCATGACATTCTCTTCTTGAAGACATTTTTTGTCACTGAGGGCTTAATATGAACAATTTAGATTCTTTCTTTTATTCTATATCTATTTTTGGGTTTTTTTAGCAGCGCTTTTTGTTAAGACTGGAAATGGCTGCACTAGAGGGCTCAATACGCAGGTCAGGCAGGATAACCCCCATATCCTGATTACTGACACAAAGTGCCCTCTGGAACACAGGCCAGCAATAAAAAGGTTTCAGTGAGCTGCTGCAAACCCGCCTGCATGGCTGGTGTAGCTGTCTGAGAGTGCAGCTCTCTCTGTGAGGAGAGACATTAATCTGAGATGTTGCATTTCCCAAATGCAAGTGTGGAGCTATGCTCACATATTGACAGAAAACTCAACTATGAATACAGAAAGAGAAATCCATGAAAAATGTTGTGAACAAAAAGTGCATATTCATGGCTGTGGAAATCAATAGCAGTTTTGAATGGAAGCTTTTTGCATCCACTTTGTCTGAACAGGTTGAAAGACTGAAAGAGGGCGAAGGGAGGGGGAAGAAAAGGGGGCTTTTAAATCTTCAACTGATACAGCAAAGTGAGAGGCCCCCCATGTGACTATGAATATCTCCCTTTTTATTACTATTGAGTGGTGTGTGGAGAAAAGCAGCGGAGATTCATTCAAGCCTCAAAATATCGAAGGACAAAAGGCTCTCTGACACACAAACAAACGGATACGTATAGCACACAGAGAGAAGTGGCAACTCAAAGCACTGCTGAAAGACCTGACAGCAAGGTCTCAGATGGCAAAATATTTTAACTTTATCATTGTAAATCTTAAAACTGAAAAGAATTTTTATAACATTTTTAATCATGTTGTATCACCATAATTGCTTTGAGCAGCTACATTAATAACAGGGCTAATTAGCTCTTGAGACAAGGTATTCAACAGTCTTAGGTTAAAAAGAACAATTAATAACAATTAATAACCATATATATATATATATATATATATATATATATATATATATATATATATATATATATTATATATATATATATAACATATATATTAAGGCTTCTACAGTGAATCCTCACATTTGTGCCTCAGTTTTAGTGGATTTACCTTTTCACTAAAGGTGACCCTAAATTATTTGCAAAAAATGTATCAATTTGTCAATCTATTTTTTCTTTTTTGGTGGAGCAAATCTACAATCTAAAAAAAAGTACACCTCTGCTTGTGAAGCCTATGCACAATGCTACTTAACACACTGTTAGGTGACATTTGCAAAGCAGACAATCCAGGAGGACCATTTATTTTCCTTAACAGTGTTTACCATTAAGAGAGGAATTAAGAAAGATCATGGTTTGTACCTAAAACAGCTTTCACACTATTAAGTGTGTACATAATATAACATATATTTGGAGAGTGAACAATTCAAATAAGCAGTTAAAGGGCTTTTAGAAATGGTTTCGAGTATTTGCACATTTTAGCAATTCAATGGCAGCTGTGGTCCCTAAAAACCCCAAATGATGGGGTTCACTCTAATTCTAGTTTCTTTGTTTAGCAAATAGACCAAAGATCCCACAAAACTGTGTTCTTAAGCACTAAACTCCAGATGCCTACGCTAGCATTGCTAGCGGCTAACAGCTGGTTGTGGTATTCTGTGAAACAAAAATCTTTGTCATCTGTTGGTCAGCGAAACAGCATCTGCTTTAATAACTGATTCTGTCAAGGTCACTCATTAAATCTTTACATTTTGTTTCAAAATAAGAGTGTCCACATTAGATAAAGCATCAAGTTTAAAGCACACATGTTCATGTGCAGGGCTAATAATAATAGCAGCAGCAGAAAAACAAAGGGAAGGACAACATTTGTGCCTGAACTTGTCATAAAATGGGAGTTGGGAGAAAAAAAAAGCCGTTAAATTCTGAGGAACCAACATTGTTCAGTGAACATGGCGATAAACTGTTTAACTGAGGGGAAACAAGTGAGGCAAAGCAACAAATCAGGTTGTGGTATGTGGGATGAGTTGGATTTAACTGCCTGATCAGGGGCAGTTAATGAGGGTAAACAAATTACTTCTAATAAAATATTTCTTCTTAAACTAGACTTCACATTTTTTTATGATCAATTACACTTATGTCTGTCGGTGTGGGAGTGGATAATTAAATGGCTTTATAATTGTTCTATATGATAAAATTTAGCAAATTAGGACTTTGGCTCTGCTATGTGTTATCCAAACTTACTCTCAGGGTAATCGGGTGGAGAAATTCGGAAGTTAAAAAGTTACACTTCAATTTTTACGTCCATGCGAACATTTTCAGCTCCAGGACAGCTTGATAATGCACAACTAAGACAAAGCCCTGGGACTATTTCTTTAATCTCAATGTGTGTGTGTGTGTGTGTGTGTGTGTGTGTGTGTGTGTGTGTGTGTGTGTGTGTGTGTGTGTGTGTGTGTGTGTGTGTGTGTGTGTGTGTGTGTGTGATTGAGTCCCTTTGAGCGTGCATGTACTGGGGGGACACTTTGATAAATGGCCAGTTTATGGTGCTGTCACACTGAGTACGTCTATGGGGAAATACTTCCCCACAAGCACCAGAGTGTGAGGGTGAGGGTGGGTGTGTGCGTGCGTGTGTGTGTGTGTGTGTGTGTGTGTGTGGAGAGGGATACAATGCTCTGGTCATCTGATTGCAAGCCTGTGGCCTGGCGCATGATTAATCAAACTGATTGGATGGGGCAAATATGGTTTGTAATAGCTCAGAAAAGGAACAGGTCAGAGGAAGGGTCTGGATTACTCCGTTTGTACCTGAAGATGTGTGCATGGAGGGGTGTGAGTGTTTGCACATGTGCGATGTGTTTGTATGTAAAGGTGCAGAGGTGTGTGTGTGTGTATGCCCGGGTGGGGGAGTGTGTGAAGTGAGGCTGCTGTTTGTTTGAAGGTCAGAGGTCAAATAAATGGAACATGAAAGACTAAAAACACAGCGCAGCGTTGCTGACACAGCCGCGGCTCGGTTAATATCTTACTGCTGCTCCGGCACTCACCACGGGTGTGCGGGGCTCCTCATGGCGCACGAGCGCGGCCGGCTTCACCTACAAACACACGTACCTCAGCGTGGTACAAAGCAGCATTTGAGTAATTGAGCTGCGCCATTGTATCTTTGTAAACGCTGACATGTCTCTACATCGCCTTTGTGCCTGAACAATGGAGGGCCAAGACTAAGTTGTCGCTGGTCACAAGGAAAGCGGAAGAGAGAGACATAGGAAGTAAGAAAGAAAAAAGATAGAGGGAGAAAAATATACAGATCAGCCAACTATATATATATATGGATGGCACCTGGTTTTAGATCAATGCATAGACAGAGAGTTTGCGTTTAATTTGCTTCAAAGTGTCATGTGAATTATGGTAGATGGTGTAGGAAGTGCTATGAAGCAGGTCTTGTTTTACCACCAGGATATGCCACAGTAACTATCAAATCATCCCTTTAACAGCCCCATCTTTCTTCAATCATTGTCTGTTTGACTGACTCCCTGGAGACACAGACAATGAGACAAAGATAGACTAACAAATTGAGAAGAGAGATAATTTGGTGTTTTGTTGCCAGTTGTTTCTTTTACCTATTTTAAAACGACCTGAAGTGACGTAGCACCAATCACATATAAAGTGTAGTGTAATGGAAAACCATCTAAAAACCTACAAAAATGGAATATATATTGGTTGGAATGATTAGTGAGAAAATGAACAAAGTGAGTCTGATTAACTGAATGAGATGCAGCTGTGGGGTCCATGAAGCAGTGAGGGAGAAATGCTAGATGGGACAGAGAAAATATTAACACCTTAAAGGAACACAAGAAAAAAGAAGTAACTGAGAAAGGGCAACACACAGGGATCAGCGGACCTACGACTGAACACAAGAAAGATGCAAAAGAAATGTCGACTATTGAGAAAACTGAACTCAAAGAATCTCATTTTCCCATGTTTTTTTCTTCTTTTTTTTATGAAATGTATTTTAAATCAAATTGGTGTAATTCAAAGACCAAACAATGAGAGCTCAGATAGGCATCCTTCAAAATTTCTGGTCTTTTCCACAGTTATACAAACACAAACTGTTAATCACAGTCAATCTCACTTCTCCCAACCTCGCATTCTTCACACCTTGCGCCACGCCACTCTCGTCAATCATCGAGCCCCGAATGAGGCGGGGGGAGGAGAAGGGGGCAAAAACAACTCCTAATTGTAAGGAAGAGGTTGCAGCACACAAGAGCATCCCAGGGTTTAGTGATTCATTGCACCCCAATCAGAAAGACATGAGGATAATAGCCCCCACATTCTCCAGCTTTCTTTCATTTTCTTGTCTCTTTCTCTCCATCCCTTCTCGCTCATTAAATCGGTTCCAGCCTTTAACCCTGTGGGCAGGTGCTACTGTAATTAGCCATTATTTGACTATCAAAAGTCAGGAGTTGATTAAATGGCCGCGAACCGGCGCAGCGGAGCACTTTCCCCTCCGAGCCCCAGCCCCGTAATTTCAAAAGCTTCTTGCGACCTGCTGAGGGCCTTTCAGGTCTGTGAGACGCCGCTTCCGACTGCTGGTAAGAGCCTGTTGCCGGCGGTAATCAAAACTGATAATCTTACAGGAGAGAAAGGGAGGAGGGGAGGGGGGAAGGAGGGGCTGGGAGGGCTGCAGCGGGTTGTGGGTGGAGGAGAGAAAAGAGAGTGAAAGAAAGAAATGGTCGGGGGCTTTCGGGAGGTTGGAGCTCAAGCAGAGAGCCTTCCATTAGAAATGTGTTGTGGCTCCGAGGGGGCCTGTGGCCAGCAAGCGGTGAAAAATGCTGCCTTCTTAAGGCAAGTGAATGGCATCTCTTTAGTGATTAGGAGCTGTAATAATGGGCACCCCTGCCTGTTAACCCTAAGTCCATTTTATTGCTAATTCATTTACCTGTTATTTCAGACATACTTGACGGGAGTCACCTGCTAAGAAGTCATGTTTGTCAGGCAGGTATGCCCATTAGCTGGGGATCTTAAATCAGCCTCACAATGGTGCAGGTAGGGGAGCAGAGGCCGGCCTTGTTGTCCGCAGATAACACCACACCGCAGTTATCCTGACCGACACGGAAAATCTTTTCTGCTCCAAAAATAATTAGACTTCATCCCTGGAGTGTTTTTTAATTAATGCATATATTTCTTTCTTTTTTTCCACTCTCTTCCACCATTGTAAGTACATTTAAAGCCTAGCTGATCTGCTTTTGAGCTCCGCAGTGAAAATCCTGCACACGTGGAAAAAAAATTTAAAAAATTACGTCTGACCTGGTGCATTAAGGAAAAACAGGTGAACAAAAAGTAAGTTATGAAAACATGTAATAATTACCCTTTTGTGAGTGTAAAAATTAGAGCTGACTCTGGGACTCAAAGTGTTTAATTTATCTTCGGGCCTACCTTCCACGTCTTTGTGACTGGATGTCTCCTCACAAAGCAAAGCCATCAATATCAACATAAATATTTGACCAGATATATTTTACATCGGAATAAATCATGTCTGCTCTATTCCCCGGGGAGAGTAGGGTAACATAATCACTCTCTGGTTAATGTTCTGGATAATTCTCCCTAAAGGTAACACTCCCTGTGATAATATCCTTGCGTATGAGGATTCTGATCCGAAATGTCACAGTGGAGATTAAAACGCGGTTGACCCCACAAACAGACTCCAGAACTGCAACAAAATATGTAAATATATACACGTCTCTGATTGGATTATTGTATTTGGGCACTGATTTTTTATTTATTTTTTTTCATGAAAGTCAGGCACTTTAGACGGTTATCACCACTGGAATAATAATAATAATAATAAAAGAAAATAGAAAAGAAATGCATGTAATTGCATTTAAATCAAGCACTTTGCCTCTGCCTCATCGGTGTCCAGCCACCAGCTGTAAGGGTTAATGTCAGCTGTGTCGGTCACGCTCCACGACTGCTTTAAGCAAGTTTCGGTTTTGTTAGTCAAATAAAAGGATTATCCAGTATGAATTAGTGCTAAGACACAGAAAACCTCTCTTGGGATGATGCTCTTTGTGTGTGTATTTGTGTGTGTGTGTGATGCTTTCACATATTGGGCCTCTCCTGGGATCCCCCACTCTGCCTAATCATTGTTTCTCTAACAGATAATTCCCCATGTCCTCACGCGTGTCCCTGTGTGTACTTGTGGACGCGTTAATTAGCACTGTGCCGGCCGAGGGTGCTCTTCCTTGTAATCACTTAATTAGGGGTGACGGCCCTGGTGCTTGTTTACTCAATTAGCTATCCTCTTTAATTATCTAATTCGCAGAGAGGAAATGTCCTTGTTAGCAAGCCATGTGGCAAAGTGATACAGTACGAGTTTTTCTTTTCTGTTTGTCTGAAACTGCACGATAGATAAAAATGATCTACCGCAGTTTTTTTTTAGTTTTTTTTATTTCGGGAGTCAGCACCAAACCAGATTAGCTACATGTTTTAAGACAAACCTCATATACATAAAAAATAGACATATGCTGTTTCTGACACTAGGCCATGCTCACGGACTACATACGAGCCACATGCGTAAGATTAGTGTCGCTCTAAATCCTCTTGTATTTAGCCAATAATGATAAAATCCTTGGAAAAAAAACAAAGAAAGAAAGTGAAGTCTCATGGTGAGTATGATTGATGGTTGCTTTAAATGAAGGCGTCTAGGACCGACTCCATTGTTTCTCCTGACCAGCCTCACCATCTACTCTGCCACCTCCACCCCCCTACCCCACATCACACTCTCCTTCATGTGGATTAAAGCCCTGTCGTTTTATTTAACAGTTCATTTGAGCGAAGGGGCTACCAAGGTGAAGCCGGTGGGAGGCATGAGGCGTTGGCAGGGTGTCTGTGCCGCGCCGTGGCAGGACGTCCCCTGTGGGACAGTGCCAGGCTGTGCTGCGGGGCGACGAGGCAGGGCCTCCCCGGTGGACTAATGCCCCGTAATGAAGATTAAGACTCAGTCAAAGACCGTACTGTTTTCGGCTAAGACTGGGAGGAAGGATTGAGGGATGAAAAGAAGGGCGAGAGGGAAGGAAGTAAGGATAAAGGATAAAGTAAGGTTGGAGCGCACTAAGAACCCGTGTTTGGGTGATTTTGGTTCGGAGTAGATTATTCACGTTAAAAATGCATCAAATCCAAAGAGGAGATAATGGATGAAAAACAATACATTATCTCTTATTGCTATTCATAGTGTTCAGTTTGATAATGACCTTTCAAAAACTTAGTTACAAATTATTTCAAGACACCATGATATATTGTACTAAGCTATATTTAAAAAAGAAAAAAAAAACTTTTGTGAACAACATGGCCCTCCCTTTTGACCAAAAAATCAACAAGATCAACTGCTAGAGCTAAAAAAAGGGTTTAATCTCAAATCCTAAGTCAAGCAATTAAAATTGCTCCACTTATCTCTAAACCTCTGATATACCTAAATAAAATGCATTGCAGCCAAGTTCATATGAATGTCAACAAAACTGAATGATATGTGTGTAATTTGGCCTCACTATGACAATCACTGTAATGTGGAGCCTTTGGATGTTTTTGAAGAGTTACGATATTTGTGAACAAGTATCCTCATGAAGTTTGAGTAAGAAGGGTCAGAAATAAAGTTGTGGAAAACTTTAATCCTCAAACAAATACAATTCATTTGGTCTGTAGACAAATAAATATTCCCAGTGGACTGGAACCTTATTGCAAGGTTAACATACGTCCACTGAATACAACTGAATACATACTTTTCAGATTTTATTTTGTAAAGAAAATCTGAAGAGAATGAATCAGTTTTCCTCCACTTCAAAACGATGTTTTGGCTTTTTGCGTTTCACAAAATCCAAATGAATCCATTGAAGTTATTGAAGGTTGGTCTTGCTCCTAAGCATTTCTGCTATTTTCTTGGTGTGTTTACATCAGCTTTAAGATACCCAAAAAAAAAGGTTTTCTGGTTTCCACTTTTTCTTCCAGTTTTTGAATATTGTCGCGGGTGACTTTTGACACCTAACCAAACAGAAGCACTTTCTGCTTTATCTGGGGCAGATCAAACTGTGACTCTCATTCCTCTGAGTGAAGCGAGTTAAGCAGACCAGCCTGAACACACGGCTCGCTTCACTTACCACTCTGATGCTAACTGCTCCCCCAGGACTTGTTGCTCATAGACACACTCTTACTGTCTCCTACCATCTCCCAATCATTCTCCCTAAGTTCCCCTAATTCATACCATTCTCTTTCTTTTTTTTTCTCTGAATTTTTAAGATGTTTACTTTCCTTTCCAACTACCACGTGTGGACATAAGGATAGATGGACGGATGGATGGATGGATAGATGTAGGGTGGGTGGCTGGAAAGGCAGGGGCCTTTTTTTCACATGACCTTGTGTTGACGGGGCCAGCCTCCCCCCCACTACTCTCTGTCTCTCTTCCCCAGACGGGCTGTGTCTGTGACTGGCCTGGCAGCTCCAGCCTCTCTTGGGCATTCTGGCATTCCTCCATGTCATGCCCCCCCGTCCCCCTGCCTCCGGCTGTCTCCTGCCCTCTGAACGGTTCCATCTATACTGACTCTTGGTTTGACTTCATCTTTTGACTGTCTAACTACCGGGACCCCCGATCCTGGTCGCAGCATCCTCGTTTCTTCTGTTTTTGTTTAATTAAGTCCTCGTTTTGGGTTCATTGAGGATGCGTTGCTTGAAATGGCAACACAAAAACGACACATTTACTTAAATGGCTTTTAGAAAGTTGAATTAGAATTATATTATTGTTCATAAACTGTCCAATTATTTACTTATCTTGAATTTCTCATAAATATTCAGAACCGACTGAAGAATAGAGAAGAAAGCATCTTCTACACACACTATATAAACATGGCGTACGCACAAAACGTGGTCTGAAGCTGCTGTTCGTTACTTTCCATGCAAAGATTGTGATCTATTAAAAACAAACTCTGACCCATATGTATGCTCATTCTTGAAACAGGGGAAACTGGTGACGAGGTGACTTGCATCATGATTCCTCTCTGTAGCTTAATTTCACTCCATAACAAAACTTTAATCATAGATTGAGGGTATCATAAGTACTGAAGACGGCTGTATTGTTTACGCTTCTGCTGGTGAGCTGTATCTATACAAAAAAACCTTAAAAAGGCTTATCAGATCATTTACATCTTAAATCAAAGTACACACATGTCATCAGTTTTCCTCAGATGATCATCAGGGTGATGTATATGTATACGTAAAATGTCAGAAAGTATGAAGCAATCAGACTGATTGCTTTAAACATGTGACACTTGTATGTAATTCTGCTCGACTGATGCACTGGCAATGCTGGGAGATATTCCAAATGGAAGAATCATTAAGAAAATGTAAACTTTTTATGCCTGATATTGATGCATTCTTCGCCCATAACATGCAGAGAACAGTGGCTACCTCAAATCTTAACCACTGTAAAGCATAAAATCTGCCAGGTGCTCTCATGAAGACATGAATTTTCTTTCTCTGGGAAATGTTTAAGTTGCAGGACTACATAGCTACATATCATCACTCTCTCTGTGGAAACAATCTCTGAAACCTTACCCTGTAATCACCAATCATTGTTTTATTCAGCTCTGTTTGCAGCTGCCTTTTAGTAATACAAAAAACAAATCACAAAAATTTGGAACATGCAACATTTCACTTAAACAGAATTAAGTGTAAGGATTAAAGGCCTTAAAGGTCTTCAAAATCATGTTTTTAATTAATGTGTTTATCGAAGACATGGAACAGCAATAAAATTAAGCTCTAGGTTTAATTTTAAGTAAGAAGGGAATCAACTGGCTCAATGTAATGTACTGTGCTCCCTTCACCAAGTTTAAATTATAAAACAAGACTAACTAAATTTGATCCTGCTGCTTTGACATTGCAGTGTATTGGTGTGTTTTATTAGCTCTGAAACAAATTAATTGTATTGTAAAGTAATAAAATTAAATGTGGGCTCATTTGGATTTTAAAGATTTGGACATGAATTTAAATTGTCTTGTAAAGTGCCTTGAGGAGACATTTGTACTGGTATACGAACAAACGACACGAATTGAACTAAACTGAACTGAGCCGAAAGGAATCATACTAAATAGAACTATGTTCATGTGAACTGAATTGAGTTAAAAACTTAATTGAAATTAACTTAAATGAATTACTGAATTACAAAAAGCTGGATTATAATTCAAAATGAATTCAATTATACTTAATTAAACTGAACCAACTGTGATTTAAGTGAACAGAACTAAGTCCAGCAGTCTTGAAATATGAACTGAACTGAACAGACTCTAATATTGAACAAGTCGAGGAGCAGAACTAACGTGAATCACATATTTAACAGAATTTATCTGATGGGAACTAAATGTAAATTAACAGAACTGGATGAAAAGAACTGAATTAATTCAAACTGAACTGAATTACATGCAATTTACTTGACATGCACCACATATTTAAAGTCTCTACCTAGTTCATTGTAAGCACTCGTTTCTGCTTTTACACTCTTAATGAATAAAAATCATTGCTAAAAAAAACAGCAAAAAAAGTTTTACTTCAAGTATTTTGAAGGATCTTTTTATTCAAATGTGCAGTTTAGAAGGAAGAACTGTAACCACAACAAAGTGACTTATTACTGATGGCTGAAAACAACAACAACAAAAAAAAAAAAAATGGAAGTGACTGTGTGTCTGTCCGTGTGAGGATACTCATATGACAGCCCCCACGACTGTCTATAACCCGTCTTCTTTTGTCGGGTGCCCCCAAAGAGAATGTGGTGGGAACGGCCACTGAGAGAGAGATTATTTAGAAACAAAGAGTGCAAGAGCGAACGAGAGAAGATAGAAGGAGTGAAAAGGCCGAAGGGAAGAAAGAAAAGGATAGAGCGAGAGGGAGATGGGGGTCAGAGAGCCGGCTGATGTGAAAGTGCCTCTGATCACCTCATGCTTCTCCTCCGCCCCCTCGCTCTGTCGCTCTCTATCTGTTCCACTCTTTCTTTCTTTCATTCCCACTTGAATTCCTCTCCCAGCGCTTCACTACGACGTGACGTTGGTTTTTGATCGACGATAACAACAGAGATGCGTCAGTGAAGGCCCACACACACACACGCGCACGCACGCATTCACACACAAGGACGCTGGATGTGCACACAAGTTAAAAGTGCCCAATGGAAGTTAAAAGTGGCACTCAAGGGAGCACATTCACACACACATGGCTGAACACACTTCCAACACAGGGCAGGCCTTTGAGTGAAAGCTGCTCACAAGGCATAATGACAGCATTCTGCAGAAACCATGGTCGGGACAGTTCCCACAGACAAGACAGGCAGCGAAAGAAAAAAAGACCATTTCTTTCTGTCTTCACCTCTCCTCCTACTCTCCACCTCCTCTTCAACAGCCCTGACTTTGTTTGGAGCATGTGACCTGCCACCAATCAACCCTATTGGCTAAAAGAGGCTGGATACAAGGATACTCATTTTTACCAACAGCCTATACTTTAGCCAATATGCTTTTGTGCAAGGAGTTTCCCTAAGATGGCAGAAGCTTGCTTCATCTTGAATAGTAACCGCGAGACGCAGCCTCTGGGACTAATTCTTCTGCATTTATA
Organism: Poecilia picta; assembly: GCA_033032245.1. Classification (NCBI taxonomy): domain Eukaryota; kingdom Metazoa; phylum Chordata; class Actinopteri; order Cyprinodontiformes; family Poeciliidae; genus Poecilia; species Poecilia picta. The sequence goes on along the minus strand of CM065359.1, from coordinate 23,146,518 downwards.
CTAAATTAACTTTAAAATCCTCAAGTATCCCTTACATGAAAAATGTAACCTCCAGTGTTGTCATACAGTTAGAAAAACAAAAGAGATTTAATGATTCACGTACCACTCGCACCCCATTCCTCCAAAAGGCCTCCAAACGGACACACAACCTGAACGTCAAATCCTGCCTGTCTTAACTTTCACGTCACTTTTTCCCCCTGCCGTCAGAGCTGACACGATGCGGCGTTTCGCGGTGTACGTTGAAGGGGGTGATGGTGGGGTGATGGTGATGGTAGCACCGGGTAAAGGGAGGCAAATGAAAACATGTCACTCAGGACCCATTAAAATGTAACCCTGCCCGGCAGAAGAAAGAGACTCGTCTCATCATTAAGTCATCTCGGGGCGAAGCAAAAACCGCAAATATTATTCCTTACACCCCCATGTCTCTCTTCTGCACACATGGACTCCACCAGTACTTACACATGCACATATAGTTGTCCCTTTTTGTTTTTTTTGGTTTAGATGGACGGAAAGGACAGCATGACTGGAGGTCCAGTGTGTTTGCTCACCATCTGAAAGTTACAAGAAGATGTTCGGATCCTTCAGATAATATTTGTTTTTCCAAAAATAGTTACCCCCCCAATGTGTTTCCTTTTTTTTTTGTATGTATGTTTTCTTTTTATCAGGTCAGTCGATCAAAAGTACAATCAATTAGACCATGATTAGGTGGAGAACGTTCCATGGTCCTCCAAAAAGGTTAAAAACCAATCAGCAGCTTCTTCTTCAAGGTTTATTATAGAAATGACCGGATAGAGAAGCATTCTTTTTAAGCAACTGTATTTCTTGCTTGTTAAAGTAGTAAAAACTGACTAAAATTATTAAAATCAGAGTGAATATCATTTATGCCACTAGTACACTCATGAAATGAGGCAGGCACCTACAACTTTTTCTAAAAATGATGACAGACTAACAAAGATCAACATGCATAATAAAAAGATATGTGTACGCACGCATGCATGTGTGTGTGTGTGTGTGTGTGTGTGTGCAACCATGGGGTGTGCGTAAGGTTCACTGTTATTGAAAATGACTTGCCCCTGCTGCACATGCTGGGGTGGCAGTGATTATAATATCCAGATAATCATTTCAAGCAAATTATTGTAATTATCAATCAATCATGGCCTATTTAAACAGGGTGAGGGAGGGAGAAGTGTGGTGCTGCTGGCAGAAGGTAAACTATGGCCTGAAGCGCTGGATCACTTCTGTGACCCATGATCCTCCCTGTGTCCACATAATAGCCCTCATACATTTGGGGCCATTTATGCTGTGCATTTAGAGGCTCAATTCTCCAGCTTGATACTGAGGGAGTGGAGTTGGGAACCTCCTGGCTGCATTCGCAGTTGGGAGAAATGTGTGAGTAAACTTCAGTGTATTCTGTTTGGAGCTTAAGTAGAACATTTTAAAGAAGTATATTCAGCCAGCTGTTCCCCAAAAAATATATCAGCCCATTAATATTATCCAGATAATTTAATTGCTTTTTCAAGTCATGTTGTCAGGGAAGGGATTTTTTTTGCGTGTAATTGAATAGTTCAATGTTTCTGTGGAGACAACATCTATGAAGACCAAAAAACACAGCGGACTGGTCAGCGATAAAGTTGTGAATAAATTTAAATTAGGGTTCAAATATAACACCTAAAAATATACAAAACTGACAGAATGAATAAGGAAACATTAGTAACAGACACAGGTAAAAACCCCTCGTGTCAACTCTATAGAAGCTGGAAATATCCAGCAGCTCAGGTGAGAGAATCTGTCGATAAGAAACCCATTGGCCGTGCGCTCCACAAATCTCGCTGAGTTTGTATTGGAAGACTGGGAGGAAGAAGAAATTGTTAAAAAGAAATGAGCCCCATTTAAAGTTGTGAAAGAAACAGATACTGCTGACTCTACATACCCTATAGGGAAACATGGTGGTGGCAGCATCTTGAGCAAAAACAGGAAGCTAATCAGATTTTATGTAATCATGGATGAAGATAAATAGACAACAAAAGACATCATGTAGGAGTTTATGAAGACATCTCAGCCAATCAAATTTTTTAGTCTCTAGAAGTATAACGCTTATATAGACATTCGAGCTTAGTTTACTGCATGAACTGGGTTCTAACAAATAGTGACCGATAGGGAGGATGGAGGGTGTAAACACATGATATGTTTCTGATTTTTGTTTGCAGCACAATATCATAAAACATGTACAGTTCTCCTTCTGCTACACAACTGTGCATTACTTTGTCTTGGTCCACCACAAATTGCATGTTACACTGAATTCAGTTGTAGTGCAGTAAGAAATATTTTTTTTAAAGTATGTGAATACCTTTACAAGTATTTTTGTAAGTTCTATTAGGTATACACCAAATAAACACTGTGCTGCAGATGATTACCGTCGAGGGCTTAACGGTAAGCAAAAGTGCTTTAGACACAACTACATGGAATCAATGAATGGAGAAAACACGTCCCTCTTAAGTCAGACAAATCGCAGAAGAGGAACGCAGCAGACAGGCGGCGGGACCTGATCGTCTCAAAGAGATATTTCTCTGTATCTATTCAGAGTAAATCCCCGGTGAAAAGCAGCATGAATTGATTCGATCTCAGTGGTATTGAGAGCCGAATGAATGTGGCTCGAAGGGTAGAGACTGAGAAATTGCGAGAGAAGTAGATATATAAAGAGGGAGCGACAGATAGTAGCCTTCGGGTGAGAGATGATCGTCTTGGGAAAAAAGCAATCAGGGCTCATTGATTTTTCTCAGCTGCTTGAATAGAGGGTGTCTATCTGGAAGTCATTATCTGTCATCTGATCTGCCGGAGTGTTTACACGCGTTGGCGTGGACAGCAGCGCTCCTCTGAAGATGAGGATTAACACACAGGACAAACACTCACACACACAGAGTATAGACTGTCCACTTTTTCTGCCTGTCTCTGTAGCCTCGACTCTCAATTCCAAATCCAGGGATTCTTAAACAAAACTTTGGTCCTCCGTTACCCCTGGCAGCTTTAACATCACACATAACCTTCAGACTTAAGCGAATGCCCTGTGTGTGTTTGTAAAAATATACATGCACAGGGTCTAGACAGCTAAACAGAAAGATAGTCTTGTTTTGTATAGCCAAACCAGACTAAATCAAACAATCCCTGATCCTATCACTAATAGCCACCGATAACAATCTTTAGCTCCAACAACACCGTCTTGTCTGCTTGAAGAGCAAGGAGGGATGAAATAAGTGGAAGAAGATGGAGGGAAGTAAACAGAGAGAGGATTCAGATAACAGACATTTTTCATTTTCTGACTGCGTGTGGCATGAAGATGCATGAAACTTGATTTTGCATGTGCCTAAGCCACAGAGGCTCAGAAAGCCCAGGATGTGAATCCTGGGCTTTACATTTCACAGATGGACACATAAAAAGAGGAATATCTACACACACACACACACACACACACACACACACACACACACACACACACACACACACACACACACACACACACACACACCCACTTAGCTCTGGAGGGTATTTCTGGGCTGCTTTCAGTAAGTGAGGCTGGGGAAGCTGAGGTATTATCTTTGCTCCATTTTATCTGGTGCTTTATCTCAGACAGAGTCTCACATTTGGTTTTATTCTCTTCAGGCATGGGACAAAAACCATGGCTGGATTAATCTGTTTGTTAGGGTGATGAAATTCAGTTCTTCAGGTATCGGTTACTTTTAAAGTAGCTTTTTCCAGAGCTTCTCACCGTGATGACAAAAGGTGGCTGATAACTGGTTACAGTTTTTTTTAAATAACACACACACAACCTTTACTTTTTCAGTAACATTAAAGTCAGCCAAGTTGCAAAGTGAATTTCAGCCTGTGGTTAGTAAAAAAAAAAACAAAAAACAAAAAAAACCACTATATTTTCAACATAAAAAGGATTTAAAAATTAATCATGTCAGAGTTCTATCCATTGACTGTCAGCACACATTTCTATCTGCTGAAGTTAGTTTAAGCTTTTGTTGTGAGCACTAGATATACAAAAAAAACCCAACAACAAATGAGCATGGATAACTCATTATAAAGCAAATGTACCTTTAAGCAATGAATTCGCGAGTTGCAACTCAATTAACTTTGAGTCTTAATCAAGCGCCGCAATGGTAGCGAGGCAGTGGAGAAAGATGGAGTCAGTGTTGCTGCCCCTGTTGCTGTGTTTGTGAGCGCCTGCCTGTGGATGAATGAGTCATGTCATACGAAATGGCTCATGGATAATTTCATTCATATTCATAACAAGCATGTGGTCTGCCACCGCCCATCGAGGGCCCACCACAACTCACACTCTGCATAATGAGATACAGCCAGTGTGTCTTCACTTACGGCTGGCAGGCGTACAGTAAGTCTATGCTTCCGGTAAGGACATGCAGAGTGCAACTCTTACGCTGCTGCTATGTGACAATTATCAATGCTTATGACAGTGCGACTGAAGTGAATGCTTTAGGGAATACATGTGGAAAGTGGTGAGGTTAGTTTATAAAACCAAGTAGGTTTTTCCACATTGCACAAAACATGGGGAACTCCAAACAGTCTTAAACAGCTGTGGTCAGCTCTTAAAATAAGCTCATTGACTAATGTAGGATTTCACATCAACCAGGCAGTCTGTGATTTACATGCTGGTCTGCCTGTTTATACAAGGAGCAGCAAGACCCTTGACCTGAAATGCAAATGATAAAATTTAAGTGATTTTGTTTTTCCAAAGTCGGATTTGTTGCAGCCGTAAATTAAAGTTGGAGCGGGTGAAAGCTTATGTTTAGCTCACGAGGCATCTTCGCAGCCCAACCACTGCTTTGACTCTCATCTGCTGCTGTGGTCGAATCGAACAGTCTCGTAAAAAATCCAAAAATAATTTTGGCACAGTTTGCCCTTTCTGTCATGGTATTTTATAGTGTCTTGCAAGTCTTTAGTTTTTCAGATGTCACAACTTTATGTGTAATTTGCTGGGATTTTATGTGATACTGATTCTGAAATGAAAAAAAGATACATGGATTTTTTTATTTTTACAAATAAATGTAATGCATTCATTCATTCATTCAATCCAACCTAACCCAATGCTGCACATCTAAAGGTTGACAGCATCTGAGCTGAGTAATTTCCATACACTGCCACAAACCTTCTGTTGTGTTTAGGTCTGGAGTTTGAGTCATCCCATTCAAACACATGAATGATGTTTACATCTAAACCACTCCATTGTAGCTCTGACTGTATGTTTTAGGGTCATTGTCATTTTTGAAGCTCTCCTGCTGTTGCAAGTCTTTTGCAGCTTCTAACAAATTTTCTTCCAGGAATTGCTGTGTGTTTAGTTCCATCTATGTTCCCGTCAACTCTGGCCAACGTCTTTATCCCTGCAGCATAATGCTGCACACATGGTGGTGGATGGAGTTGCTGCCAGATATAGCAAATTCCCCTGGCATTTAATTCTGATGCCATTTAATCAGAGAATCATTTTGTTAAATTTCCAAATTTGAAAAGGGACTTCTTATGTCAATTTGTAGAGTTTTCTTTTTGACAGATTACCACACCAGAGCTGTGAAGATGTGCAGCTCTCCCAGAGACACCATTAATTATTCTGGCTCCTTGTCTTATTACCAAACTTTGACCAGCATAACTTTAGGTGGACACTCATGCCTTCATGTGCATGTGGTTGTACGCTGACATTTTGAAAGCTTGATATTCTTTTATAAACTGACCTTCTCCAAAGTGTTCTTTCTGGTTTGTTTCATTTTTATTATTTGTAAAAATAAATTAAAAAAAATATGTCATTGACGTATTTTTTTTTACTCGCCATCACATAAATAGCAAGAAATTACAATAAAATATATTCTTGTAACATGACAAAATATAAGAAAGACCAAGGGTATTCAAGGCAGCGCAAGATTAATCAGTTAATGCTTAAAAGAATCTTTTTTTTTGGGTGTCCCTGCGATTTAAGTTATTGTTGCGTTTCATTTAACCTTCAGTTTAAATCCCCTCTTCTGTCATTAACTCAAGTTGGAGCTGTGCCTGCATACTTTCAGCATTTCCCAGAAAGTTCCTCCTCGGTGTGCCCTCTGCAGCGGCCATTGTTCTTTCATGGACCATTAGATGGACATGAACTCTCTCACCGTCGCGTTTTGACCCGGTGACACTGGCCGTAAAAACAAACTGCACTGCCTCTTCAATAAATTCATCACCTCATAAAGTGGTCAGTGACTGGTCAATGAGACGTGTCGGTCACAGCGCATGCATTAGTCAAGAGGGGGCTTATTAGATCACAGATCACTGCAGGTCCTTTCTGATAAGCAAGGCTTATTAAATACATAATTGCTCATTGACAAATAGCACAAAATCTAAACGCCGGACTTGGACTTTATTTATAGACGCAGAATAGATCGTCTAGGAAAAATATTGTAGTTGCTAGGAAAAATAGAAGATGTAGACAAAGGGCTTGAAAAACAGAAGAAAAAGATGGTTATTGTCCTACCTTTTTGATGCAGCTGTCTGGGGAGTCATCTTCATGGTCGTTTATCATCTGCTGTAAAAAAACAAAAAAGAAAAGAAAAAAAAGCAGAAACATATATTTATAATTACATTCTTGACACCAAGACCACATATTTGTTCTACATTTATCACAAAATCATGCAACTCTGAATTTTCCCTGAGAAGAATTCTGCCTGAAGATCCATTAAAACCACATGATTGATTCTTGCTCTTGAGAGGCCCTCAGTCTGTTGCTACAGCCGACGCCACCCGATGACAAAAGTGAGGCGTGTTCATAGTTCATCACACAAACCCGGCAGGATACTAATATGAAGGAAGACATCTCATAATGGGGCAAGAGGTCACCAAAACACAACCAGAAGCAAAACACAACATGAAGCGCGTTTGAATGAATGAGTTCCCCACATTTGACGTTAAATCCTGGCTTCGACGTGGCGGGGAAGTTCACTGAGAACGTATTCGTCAGTGAGAGTGTGCATAATTAAGCCTTCAAGCAATATTTACAAGGGGGCAGATGGGTGGCAGAATGCTCCCAGTGTCTGCCAGAGGAAATGAAGGAAGTGGGGTATGATGAAGAGACGGAGTGGCCCCTGCTGCAATGAGTTGGTGTTTCACGCAGTGGAAAGCTAGAGTATCCACTCTTCTGCTCGTCTCTGTCCAGACAGGAATCGGGAAAGAGATGCCGACTGTTCAGAGTGGTCTTACATGGGGGGATCGGTAAACTGAGTTTAAGTGAAATTGAGTCTAAATCTTTCTCCACACAGCATATTTGGGCCTTGCCTTTCCTGCACCATATCCTCCCCATCTGCCCTTTAACAGTAGACCAGTTGTATGGGCGTTGTGACAGGACTGTTAGCCTTTATATTTGAGCTGACATATTAAAGGTTTGTATTTCCTTAACCAGTGTGGTCCACCATGATCTGGAAAGAGACATTTATCTGTTGTGGAATCTCCCATAGAGACTATGGGGCTATTCTTTAAATTCTGCCATACAGTAACTTCTTTTTATGTGAGAGCAAGGCCTCAATTTATAGTAAATTATAATGATCTGTGTGTATGATCTCAAGGTTGTGCACGCCCCATTAAATCTCTAAAGAAAAGTGTTTGTAACTTTGTCCAGACTGGTAAAGCTAATGGAAAACATAGTGGCACAAAAACAGTTTATTCTATCCTCTTGCTTAAAACCAAACATGTGTTCAGTTTCACCAATGTTTTAAAAAGCAACACAGATACTTGAAACCCTGTTCTCCACCTACTCACTGCACATCTAAAGCTTTGGAGAGTCATATTTCTCCTTGAAACCTCAGTGTTTTACTTAATATCTACATAGAAAAATGTATTTTTAACAAACTAAGCCATGGATTGTTAAAGGTGCATCACCTGAAGTTTTTTTTGGATACAGCAGCACTCTGTAAGATTATTTGAAAAAGCACTCAACTAGGGTGGCCGTGAGGTGCAAAGCAATTACAAATTACAAAATCACTACAACATTAACGAAAACACTACAACATTAACGAAAACACTACAACATTAACGAAAACACTACAACATTAACGAAAACACTACAACATTAACGAATCACTACAACATTAACGAAAACACTACAACATTAACGAAAACACTACAACATTAACGAAAACACTACAACATTAACAAAAACACAACAACATTTACAAAACGGAAAAGGTAGGTCCCAGTGGAGACCTAAGAAATCGCTGATTGGACTACAGCTCGTTAGAAAACGGAAAAGGTAGTCCCAGTGGAGACCTAAGAAATCGCTGATTGGACTACAGCTCGTTAGAAAACGGAAAAGGTAGGTCCCAGTGGAGACCTAAGAAATCGCTGATTGGACTACAGCTCGGTTTGCTTTTGGTTTACCGGAAGTTATTCTGGCACGCTCCGTTTGAGTGAGCATAGACATAATATAAGAGTAGACCCCGCATTGGCTGCTCCGGCGCAGGAAATACGGCGGCCATCTTAGAGCGATAGTCCCTCCTACTTTGCCAATCAAAACAACAGGGATATTATTGTTCAGATCGATGGATTATTGATGTCAGGCTCCACAAACAACATTTCACAACAAAGATAGACATATATATACCTGTAGGAGCTATTCTTCCCATTGTTTTGTTAAATCTTAGAATTTAAATTGTTTAGTTTATTCTTAGCATTTGTTTGATTTTCTAATTGATTTATCATTAGAATTTTTATTTTAATTTTTGTTTAGAATAAGTTTTTTGTTTAGTAATTCACTTAATTAGTTAATTAATTTCAGATTGGAATGTGGGTATTTCACGGTATAAGTAGGTGGGTCTTAAGTAGCTTATTATGCATGTGGTGGTCACAAGGTTTTTTACCAGCTAATCAGTCACATCGGTTTTCATTTTGACAGTCAGTGAACAGGTACAGGAGTGGGAGCAGAAACCTGTAACCTTTGGCCTGATCTGCAAATAAAACCAAAGAACCATATTTAGACTTTTGATTTCTTTTTGCTGCATAAACAAGAATCCATGTGCATCAGGTGACTATTTGAGTTTGATTCACCTTTTGTTTTGATCACCTTTGAGTTTTGAGTTTTTTGATTTTTGAATTTAAGTTTTTTGGACAAATGGTCACTACATAATACATATTTATGTAACTATACAAACACAAATAAATAATGATTAATTAATAATGGCACAAATAAATAATGATTAATACTGAATAATATATATTAAATGCATGTTTATATGTATGTATATATACATATATTTTTTAATGAAATTTGTGCAAATTAATTTGTATGTAAGTGTAATTCTATAAAACAAATTAGATGTTAACTGACAGTTGTGGAGTGAAATATTTGTCTTGATCTTTGTTTACAATCTAAGATTTTTTTTATATAGGCAATATATATATATATATATATAAATATTATATATATATATATATTATATATATATATATATATATATATATATCATATACATATTAACATGCATCCAATATATATATATTCAGTATTAATCATTATTTATTTGTGATTGTATAGTTGTATAACTATGTATTATTATGATAAATTATACACACAGCCGTTCACCATAAATTATTCACGGCTGTGTGCTTTGTAATATGCTCATCATACATCGATATCAGAATATTTCTGATATCGATTCCTATTCTATTGTTATAGCTACTAATCATATTTAAAAATGCTGAACTATGTATTAAAAACATACTTAAATAATACAATTATTTATAAATGTAGCTTTGATAGATGTCTGAATATAGTTTCCAGTGACAAAAAAGTGTGTTATGATCGATTAAATGCGCTGATATGTTATTTTGCCCGCTAAACACATAAGGCTAAGTGGAGTGGTCTACCGCTTCAAGATGGCCGCCCTAAATCTAGTCAGCGACAATAGGGGAGAGCGGTGCATGAGGCGTCTATCCTTATATTATGTCTATGTGTGGATCCCAAGTACATTCATGTTTTAAAAAAACACGTAAAGCCAGAATAACTTCCGGTTTAAAAGTAAACCGAGCTGTAGTCCAATCAGCGATTTCTTAGGTCTCCACTGGGACCTACCTTTTCCGTTTTCTAACGAGCTGTAGTCCAATCAGCGATTTCTTAGGTCTCCACTGAGACCTACCTTTTCCGTTTTGTAAATGTTGTTGTGTTTTCGTTAATGTTGTGATTCGTTAATGTTGTAGTGTTTTCGTTAATGTTGTAGTGATTTTGTAATTTGTAATTGCTTTGCGTTAATGTTGTAGTGTTTTCGTTAATGTTGTAGTGTTTTCGTTAATGTTGTAGTGATTTTGTAATTTGTAATTGCTTTGCGTTAATGTTGTAGTGTTTTCGTTAATGTTGTAGTGTTTTTGTAATTTGTAATTGCTTTGCACCTCACGGCCACCGTACTCAACTGTTCAAATATGAAATATTGGTACAGATTAGAGCATCCTCCATAGTCCCTGCTTCACCTTGATAATCTTTCCAATGAAGTAAAAAATAATTAAGATAAATTAATCCTTTCATCTCAAGGATAAAATGTACTTCTTTTTTTTTTTACCAAACCTTTCATTTGAGTTACTTTATCACATATGGAAATTATTATTGATTGGAGCATATACCTTCAATTTAGACCAGCAAACATACTTGACTTCAAGTATGTTTCAATTACAATAATTTCTTCAATTATTGTACTTGAAAATATTGGTAATATTGCCATTTCTTTGCTGCAATATTAGATACATTTGAACAACTTAACTGATTTTTACAATTTTTTATACCCGCTTCCTACATAGTTATCAGTGTCTGATGGGTGTTATGGACATAGTCATCATAAGAAAAGAAATAAAAATAATAAGGGAATGTGGGTTTAATGGACTAACATAATCAATTAAATTGCCATATTGTTTTTATAAACTCACTAGTGTCACAGTTACCAATCACTTGGTGACCATTTGGTGTCTTTGAACCTTTAGCGGGTAACCCATCACACTGTCTTCCCCTAAGTGAGGTGTATGTGTCTCTTTGTAAGTCAGCACATGGTTAGCAGAATCTCCTTGTCTAAATTTTCCAAAATCTGTCAGAGCAGCACTTAAGTTTTTAAAACAGCTGGAAAACAAATTTGAAAGAGAACCCAAGTTAGTTCTTTTACAAAAGATAAGAGTCAGGTAACAGTCGTAAAACAAAAACCTTCAAAATATTGAAAATAATTAACTCACATTTTCCTGAGTGTTTGATAACTTTTCCTTTGTCATATTCAACACACCAGTCCGTAAACTTTAGCATTATTATTATTATTATTTTCATCTGTTTTCAGGGTAGCTATACATTACACATTCCTCAGCTGTTGAAAACAGTTTTATATGACAACTAGAAAAAAAAAACTGCATTAGTGTTTCTGGTCTGGAAACTAAGCAAATAAATAGGAAGGGGAAAGATGGGAATGCCATTGATGGTAACATGGAGACAGTACGTAGGAGACAGAGGGGCAGGGGTTGGCTTCTGTTTCTTGTAATGCACTAAGCCAGCTGTAACAGTTTACAAAATGAAAGCTTGGCTGGGTCATCTAAAATGCTACCAGGCGCTCAACAACTATACAACAATTTCTGCCTCCAACCCCCGTACACACACACGCACACACCCACAGAGTATCCGACTCTACTTAGCTGCATGCCGAGTGTAAATATGTGTACGTGTATCAAATTGTTCAAGAGTAACATAAAACTCCACAAGTCGTGCAAGCAGGCATGAGTGGTTACGTTGATGCCCTAATGTGTTTCAGCTTTAGGTGGTCCAGTGAGTGCTGTGTGGGCATTCAGTTCTCCAAACCTCAGCTTGCTGAGCTCATTGTAAGACATTAACTAATTGTGACACTTTCTGACCATGACATAAATGAAGTTTTGATCAAAGGAATTCAAAACAGTGGAGAAGTGACCAAATGACAAGCAAAGGCATCGCCAAAGACATTGATGGAATTACCACGAGGTCAGGTTGGGATGGTTTTTGACCGTAGTTGACTGCAGATACATACAGATGCACAAGTAACACAAACACCAACAATGAATCTTCTGCCCTTGCAGCACAACCCGCTAATTAGCTATGGAAAATCTGATTGGCCACAGACGACAGAGCAATGATTTATAGCATGTGTCAACGTCTCCTCAAAGTGACTTTTCCTCTGGGGTGGCGAGACGGGTCCAAATACAGACCGGCCTATGTTGAGACGGACAGATTTTCCACTACACAGAGGGAGGGTAAATTGTCCATTTGTTCTGTATCTAGCTGGCTAAATGCTGACATGTCAATATGTCTTATGGAAAAGAAAAAACACACTGAAGTGAGGGTAATTAGACAGAGTGTGTAAATGTGTGTCTGGGCACACAGCTTCTCTCGCTGGCCCACATGACCTCAAATGTAAACAAATCTAGACGTTGCTCGATGAAAGTGCAGCCACCTGCAGAATCCTTCCACTGAGAGTTGTACAGACCCTCTTTGGGAACCCGATTTTACCAGCTTGTGTTTTTGTATCTCATCATGTCTGCGGTGTGAGCTTACACACTGGGCATCGGAGACGGAAAACCCCGCCGTTATTACTGCTTCATAGGACACCTTTTGTTGTTGGACATGGTCAGGAGGGTCCAACAACCTGTTCCATTTGTCCGCAGACAAATGGAAACAAGGTCTGCAGATAGACACTTGCTGAAAAGACTGAACTCACTGTTTTTACAAGGTCGGAGCATAAAGCATACACGAGAAAGCAAAATTGGTCAGAACCTTCTATGCAGAAAAAGCAAAGCAACCTCAGAGAAGTCTCTATTTAGGCCCCATTAACAAAGGGAAGCAGCTAGTTTTGCACACTCAGCTAAAGTCAATTCTTGAAAGCATAGAAACAAAAGAACAGAAGGAGGTCAGAGCTTGCTCATCTCCAGCCAGAGAGGAGAGAAAGATGAAGACAAGGGTCCCACTTGTAGGTTTTGTGCCATAGGAAAATGTAAGTCTTCTGTTGCCAAAAACAATTCTCCTCGCCTCCAGATAATGTGAGGCAATACAGCAGCATGGCCGAATGGATGACTATGGATGTCACAAAGCCGCAAGTTTCCAAAAAGAACCAGCAGCAAGCAAACCTCAAGGCTTGAATCGGGGCCCTGACTGACAACTCATTGGCTGCAAGAGCCACACCAAGAAAGCCACAAATTGAAAGTTTTGCTACACATTTATTGGGAACTTTTGCAGCGTCTTGGCCCATTGACAGACCTTCATTGTGGTGGCAATGCCTTGGAAAGGTCATTGATCTTTTTGACATATAGATGGGAGAGGAAGCGGTCTTTCACAATGGGTTGTGTTGAATAATAAACTGCACAGAAAGTCAATTTGTGTCAAAAGCAAAGCGAGAAAAACACAGGCACACACACAAAATGCAAGGGAAGAATTTAGTTTCTCATCGCGGATGGCCTTTAAAATAGGAGGCGACCATTATGTCAAACATAATCACAACAAATGGATCTGACTGCTAGATACTGGCAAGATCGGTGCACTTCCAATCAATAAAACAACACCAATGATCCCATAAAAGGAAGAAAAAGAAAAAGGAAAACAAGTCTACAGTATGTTTTGCCTATAGTTTCTTGCTATCAAATCAAATCCCCCTGATAACAAACCTTTTACACTGACTTGCCAGAGACCGCTTGACTGGGGATACATGTCTGATTCGGTGCGCCTTTTAGCATTAAGTCAGATAGTGTCTGTTCGTGGCTCCACGTCTTTTCTCAGGCATGTCCTTTAAAAGGGTGTAAAATAAAGCTATTTTGGGACTTCCCTGAGATAGGGCGTTTGCCAGCTAACCCAAAGCAAGACCTGGACTATGGCTGCTTGAAAACATGCCACAACAATGAGGTTTCTCACAGAGATTAAGAAGCGAAGTGAGAAGACTAAGGCATGATAAGGTAAAGAAAAGGGCTGAAATTTGCACCATTAAATGGTAGGAAGTTGGGTGTCCATCAAACCGAATGTATCTGTGATTACTTCAATAGTTGGGAAACTTGTGGGGACTTTTGCCAAGGCAAACCTTAACAAGTGTAGGAAACTTTCACACTCTGGACTCTGATAGTTATCACAAGTAATAATTTTCCAAACCGGTACTAATATAATCACTGATTACGTGGTGTTGTTTTTAGTTTCTTGGGAATTTTCTTAGGGGAACTTGATGTTGTCCGCTGGTAGAAGCAAAAGGAAGATAAGATTTGGCTAAATTTTTATTACACCGCAAAAAAAAGAAGAAAAAAGGTAACCATGTTACCCAACCTTCCATCCAGATGGGTCTGGGTGCGGCCTCCGACGGAGCTCTACACTGTCGGTGAGATAGAGCTTAGTGCACAAAGGTTAGATTTGGAAGGCAAACAGTCAGAACTATTGTGCGACTCTGGAAAGTCATGGCTACTTGTCAAATACAAGCAGCTAATATTTACAGAACAAGCTTTGACCCCGTATGTCCCCAGAGTCTTTGTGTGATTTATTAAGAAAATGCCATAGTGAAATATCCCGGCAGGGCTTGCATTGACCCCGGACGGGCTTGTCTCATCATTTCAGTGTCCTGCATGATTCACAGGTCTTGCACAGACACGTAATTCAGTGTCAAACATTTGGCATTCATGTGTAAATCAAATATTTGCATTTGTACACCCGACAATTGAAGGAGTTAGAATGATTTCCATCAGAGGAATGTGATGTTACAAATTGAAGTTTGCACTTCCTCAGCAAACCTTGGGAAAGACGTTCATTTTCATGAGAAGAGATCGAGAGGAATGCGAAAATAAGAGATGGTGGGAGGAGGAGAGAAAAGGATATTGCAAATTTATTAAGAGGGTCGTATTTTCATGGGAGCCGCGTGCAATCATCCATCACCAAACGTCTTTACCCTTTTAAGGCAGCTGATGCAGAACCTACTATTGACAGAAGTGTGCAGATAAATTATCTACTTGGCCTCCGCTTTATTGATAAGTCATTTGGGGAGATGATCAGTAATAATCATAAGTGAATAAGGGTGAACTATAGATCTTCTGCTAGCAGATGTTATGACATCTGCAAGGTTGAAGTCCAATAAATTACCCTACTTTTGGACTAAGAGGATTGCCTACGCAGCATCGGCCGTAGTATGCTGTTTGAGTGATGATATATCGCATCTCGCCTCTTCATATCGATAAAAGTTGACATTTATTGACACGTGACTGCGGAGAAAAAAAATAATAATATTGCTTTATTTCTCATGACCTCTATTACATCTGTGACACATATTGCCTCTTAGCAAGCAGGAGGTTATGGTTCAGAGATTTAAGGTCTTGACTTTGGGTCAGATGGATCCAATCAAAGGTCACACAGCGTCAGCTTTTCATTTCTCACTCCTCTTCCAAGCAAGATGTTTATGCATCCATTGCATAAATGAATGTCTGGATTTATGCACCGCATAAATCAGCTCCCGAGTCCTTTTGCACTGTAATGTCAGGACAAAAGTCTTTCAGTATTATCAATACAAATATCAAATTTAAAACAAGAGTGTTATTTAGTGAATTGAATATGACACAAACAGAGAGGGTGGGGTCTCTTTATGTGGAAGGATTTTTCTGGTCAGCAACTCCTGAGATGTTGCTTAACAATTGACAACTGACAGATAAATTGCAAATTGTTTAACAGTTAGACAATATCATTGGCACCTTTTTCCCCCCACAGACAAAAGGGATTTGTCAAGTTTTCCTCTCTATGCAGATGTGCAAAATCTTAATGTTGTTTTTTAACTGACTTCAAGCTATAATCTATGCTGTGTGTGCTTCGTGGTCAAACATCCTCCTGAAAGTCCATGCTGTGGTTTCGATGCATTTTTTGGGATCACACGCAGTTATTCACACATACATAGAAAGAGTTCGGGCGCAGGGCCAAACATAGGATAAAAAGTCTCAAGTGGCTTTGAGCCTAAGTGCAGCAACATATGGGTTAGTGGATAAGACAACCAGGGCCTTTCTTCAATATTCTGAGGGTTTACACCAAGGTCAGTTCCCGTGATGCCACTATTACAATGCTGGAGAAGGCAAAAGTTATGCAGATTCACTCAATAATGAGATTTCTCCGGCAAATACACAAACACGACTGACCTGGGCCGACTGAATATTCGTATCTGTTGATCTTTTAAAATGTTTTGGATTATAACTCCAAACTTTACTACATTTTTGGGAAGATTTTATGTAACATTAAATGCAGCACAAGTTTGAGAACTGAGGAAAAAAGAGTACACATTTTTTTTTGGTTGTTTTTATAAATCAAAATTTAATAATTGTGATGTTCCATGACAAGAATTAAAAATTTTAGCCTATCTTTTTCTTTCCTTTTTTTTAAAGCACCTAGACTCAGACTAATTGGATGTGAATGTGAACATATATATTCAATACCTTACACAAATTCTATATTAGATTGAGGTTTCTGCTTTGACTGGGACATTCTAACACATCAACACCCTGCTGTTAATAAAAACCCTTTGTCAGTCTGTTATTTAGTCCCTGTGTTAGCAGCTCATTAAATGCAACATCAGATAAAAATTGTTGCCTGTTCTTTTTTTTTTTTTTTTGAGGAAATTCATGCAGTAATGATCAAAAATGTGTTTTTGCCCAACAATGTCGCAAGCAAGTAAAAAGCCCGGAACTTTTTTTAAATTTTCATAAAGATAATATCGAGAGCTCTTACAACTCACATCCACGATATAAATACCAGAAAATAATAATGTTGGCCTAATTGTCCTGATGGGTGCTATTAGGCCGTGTATTATTTTGAGAATTACTTGCTGATACAGCACAGAAAAGCATTTGTGTTAAACAAATGGACCGTAACTGGTGAACTGTTTATCCCCATGATTTCCTTTGGTGGCCCATCAGATTATTTGCACAGTGGAAACATATAAAGACCAGAGTAGTTAGGCCAGCTGCTACTGCCAACAGAGATTGTCTGGTGATACTGGCCCTAAATGGTTTCTCTAGCTGTTATGACAATGGATTTAGCAATGCTCTTTTACAAAGTTTGAACAATTCTGATTACCATATGCATATAATCACATTTGAATTATGATGACTGCTCTTTTTTGTTAGGTTTCTGAAATCCAACAGCAATTAAGTGATTGCACTGTTGAATTTATTCCAAACAACTGCACAAAGCCTTCAACTGTTTCCCTGAGACAATAACCAAATAATAAGGGACAAAGTTGGAACTCTCTTTTTTCTGATATTTGCTGAAGTAAAAAGTAAATTGACAAAAAATTCATAAAAAAAAAAAAATCTGTATTCTAATCTGTATTCATCTGGATGAATATAGTAAAAGTGGTACAAGGGACATAATCACAGACTAATTTGTGCTTTTCCAACAGACAAGTTCAACATAAGGTGCTTTTGAGTGGGTAAAAATTAGACACAATTAATATAAAAACATGCACTAAAAAAGATCAAACTTGGAAAATATAATTTCAATAATCTTCAGGCACATATATTTTTAAAAAATATATAGTGTTCCTCTTTTCGCCTACAGATGAACACTAGTGTTCATCTGTAGGCTCTGTGTTTATTTCGTGGCACAACAGCCTGTTTGAATCTGTAATTTTCCTACTTGTCCCCCCCTCTGTCTTCCTGTACTCTGTGTTCGCTCTTAAAAGATAGCAACATTTATCGCCAGAGGAGCTGTCTCCAAGTCCATAGGATAAACCATCACCTGCACAATAAATGTCAAGCCGTCATGATTTATATGGCTAATGAAATTGATTGTGGCTGCAGTGTCTCAGGCCGTTGTATTACCATGATTCAGTGCTCTCCTGTTCCAACAGCTGTAAACTGTGCGAGGCTGCTGGATGAACTGGCTTCAGGTTGTTTGCTTCTTGAAAACGATACAGTATCATCTTTGACCTTGAAGAGTCTTTAAAAAAAACAAAACAAAAAGATAAAGTAGCACTTCTAATCTGAATCCTGTAGCACTACTGCCTTTGATCACTTGACGGGACGGTTTTAGTCTTCAAAGAAACAATAATGTTGCCAAAAGAGCAAAGTGGCATTGCTGATCTTTTTGAGGCTCTGACTGGACAGTTTCTTTCTAATAATGGACTTTGCAGCCTGAGGAACCTGCCAAGCATTTCAGTTACTGACAGATACATCATATCATTTCAAAGTGCAGCTACTGGTGCGTTGAATAACTGTAACAGAGTTGTAGTTGTTTTAGTCAAGACAGACGCCTTCATCTCGACATTCACCTGAAAATAGATTTCCATTATTAAGTTGAACTTCAGGCTCGTCACAAATGACTTTATTAGTCCGGCCATATAAGGCGACAGTCTTTACAGCGCTATTAGTGTGAAGCCCCATCTATCTTGGTCTCTGGGACTGACTGATGTCCTGTGGCTTATCGAGCTCTTCCGTTATCAGTAAACGGATACCATGTCCCTATTACATGCCGAAGACTCCACCAGGCCGCATGAGGTTATGAATTTATCACTGGCATCATCAACTGTGAGCGACTGCTATCTTAATCTTCAATGGTGTTTTATTCCTTAATATCCAGTTATCGCTCTTTTCTTGGCCGCTAGCGAAGCAAAGGATCACCATATACAGATAGGATGCGCTGTCTTAGCCTCTGAACCCAAGTTTATAGCTGTCTGTCTGTCTAGCAGGTCTGTGGGATGATGACGGATGACTTTATTGGGGGGTGGGGTGCTGCATGGTCACAGCTTGAAGCTGGGACTTTCCATTAGTAATCAAACAAGAGTAATCAGAAAGGAAAATGTTTGCAAATACCCTCTTGACTCCTTTTTTTGTTGCTGTTGGTATTATATCTGCAAAGATAAAATATGTCCCGATATTGTGCTAGTGTGCTCTACCTTTCCTTGCTCCCTCTCCCGCACCCTCCCCTTCCCCTTCCAATAATAAAAAAATAACTGGGAAGATTTGGGTTTTAGACTCCCTTAATAAATTTAAATCCCATTTTGTCTATTGCAATTCAAAGAAATGACTTATGGGACAGTTATCAGACAAAGGAGGAGGGAGAGCTCTGGCGAGCTTAGCGAGAGGAGACTTATCTGTCCTTGGGCTGAGCAGCAGAACACAGTGTTGGCTTTATTCGGTGTCTCGGCCCTGTCGTTAAGGAATGATGACACACTCCTCCAGGCTCACATTAATCTTTAACAGTGTGATTTCTAAAATAACACCAGAATTTTCCCTCAGGCACAGAGGGAGAGAAGGCACTGTTCAGCCCCTCCCAGTTTGGTTGTTTTTTTTCTTTTTTCTCTCTTCTCACTATGAATGCAGGAAAGCAGAGGACTAAAGGGAAAAAAAAGGGACTGAAACCAAAAAAGATGAACAGAAGACACGGTGCATTCGGTGCAACGTCACTAGGTGATAAAAGTCCTTGACCTCACTTACTCACCCTGACAGGGGCAGTTCCAGTGGCTCCTTTACGCTGCACATTATTGTTGTTAACAGTGTGTTATCACAGAGCTGCCCTAGGGAAGATAAATACTGCGGCCGCCGATGGGCCTTAAGTGAATGAAGGACTGGCTACAGATGCACATTGGTGGGTTGTGTCAGTCAAGCCGGCCTCTGGCTAATGCCAGTGAGCAGATAAAAGCAAAACATTTTGAAGGGGAAAATATGCATGTTTAATAGCAGCCTGGGAAAGCGAGCATAGGAGAGCCAGGGCGCTGCAAGCTAAAGTTGTTTGGGTTCTAGGAAACAGACGAGACTTCTCCTTCCCTCCTCTTTTCAAGCAGCTCTGCTAGCATTTGCATGAAGCCATTACTCAGTATCACAGCTCTGTGTTTTCCAGGTTTCCCATCAAGGCGAGGAGCAAGAAACAAAATTCAGTCAGCTGATTTTTGGAGACAGCAACCAAAAGCTCGCAAACTTTTTGACAAACAATTAAAAGTTGTCCATGAAACTGGCTCCTCTTCCCTCAATTTGTAATGGTAAAAGTGTCTTAACACCAAAACAGTGTTACCCATATTCTAAATTGATATTTTAAGAGTTTGCATAGTCATAGCATGGGCATAGTAGCAAGAATCAACAGAATCAAATGTCAATAAAAAATTTTAATGATTTAAAAAGAAGTCATAGCTCATAATAGCTGTGTAGAAACAGTGTATGATTTGTTTTAAACATCTAAAATAAGGTATAATAAGGTAGATTTACCATTTTCACCTTCAAACTGAGCAATTGGACAACGTTCCATTGGAGGTAAAGCAACTGTTATAATAACTTTAGTTTATTTGAGTTACTCCTAGCTGTACATGACTACGACCACTGGAGATTGGTTCTTACAATTTTCATACCGACAGTAGACAGCGGTTAGAACTTGTCTAGAAAAATGCAAAAGGTTTCCTATAGAAAAACACAACTTAACAACAATCTTAACTGAGATGTGAAAGAAGTAAAAAAAAAAATTAAATTACAAGCTACAATAAATGAAACCACAAAAATGTTTTTTTGTGGTCTGCGATTGTATAATGTCGATTTTAAACACAGTGTTACTTTCACACTGACAGCTTCAAGGGCAGATTACACAAATCGGCCTGTGCAACACAATCCGATTTGCCATGCTGTGTTGCAGGGGGACTGTTAAACAGATCATGGACCGTGTAGAGCGCACAGCGCTCTACCAGGTAAATAACTGCCTGAAACATGATGCAATTTAAAAGTAAGCATCATGGAGCCACTATGATATTTCTTTGGAGTCACATATATGCTTCAGTTGTCTTGCATGTACTCTTATTGGTGCTCCATGGTGAACGTCAGTTAACTTGGAATGTTTAACATAAATGTCCCCTTGCTTCTTGAGACCAGTCAGACTGCTGTATGCTGGAGGTTAGACAATAACGACCACATTTCCAGTTTCCACTGTTTGTTAGGACGTCTGATACGCCTGTCCATTTTGTGGCTTCCACTGATTTCCATATGCATTTCATTTCCCATCTGCCCTCTCCCCCCTCTGGCTTCTTCTGTCTCCGCTCTGCTTCATACACAGCATATAGAATATACAGAGTATCAAGCCAAGGCTAACATGTATCCACAATATGCATGTGTCTATGCAGCTCCCTGAGGAACATAGCTCTGCTCCAGCTCACTGGGGCAGCGGACAATGTGGTTGTTGTGTGGGGGTAGCTTGGCTGGCTGTCCACTCTGAGACAAGTCAATCTGGGGACACGACAGAAATGCCGTCAGTCTCACTGCTCTTCAGTACGATTCCTCTTCACATTTTTATTTTTTTAAAGTGTGCTTTACTCATTTGCTCAGTTCATTAAAACTCCTACTTGCGGTCCTCCTGCTATTATATTTCAACCTTTAGGCACAGCTTCATTTCTTTATGGGTCTCCGCATCTCCGCAAGTGTGTAAGTGTGTGTCTGCGCCTTCGTGGGTACAGAGCGCTGCTTTTCACAGCGCTGACACTGGGCAGATTGAGACATCAGGCGCCTGCATGCTGTGGTAAATTAGCTATTCTTCTCTGTAGCTAATTGGAAATCTAAATGTTTTGAGGGGCAGAGACGAGCTGTAATGGAATGCAGTTTCCGTTGAAGTGGAAAATCTGATTAACGATCACTCTGGCGTATTAAAGAAGATGTTATTTAATAATATTTTTGATATCAGGTTACAAAATGTGTGCTTGGTAAAAATTTAAATAAAACTAAGGCTTTTTTGTTTTTTTTTGAGAGATGTGCTCCCATCGTAACATGCCACTTACAGCAAACTGGCGTTCAAAACTCCAAAACAGGCAAATACATTTCCATGCATAATGATCTCGACAAATACGCATACAAAACATTAATTATGGCACCTCCATCTACATAATTCACAATAAAACATGAAAGAAATAATGCCACAAACACTAATTGACTAATTCATCATAAAACCTTGTGGGTAAATGTTTTTTATTTTCAATGCCTGAGCAGTTTCAGTGGAATGAAACCATTTGCATAAAGTTAAGGTTTGAAGTTTTTGGTACACCAGTTGAAGGCATTTGATTTTAACGATTGCAATTCGATATCTTGTACAGGCTTCTATGATAGTCACACCGTGTTCTGTTTTGCAATTACTGTCATAAATCATTTTTGTATTCCATAGCTGTAATGCTAAAAGTAATTACTGAGATGTGTTTCAAACATTTGCAAAATCATTTTTTTTTTGCTTAGTTTTGCTCCTTGTTCTTGACGTAGCTTGGAGATGCTGGGAAAAAAGTTCTGCACATTCACAACAAATAAAGCTGCATAAGGAAGCGTGGAGGAAGAGCTTCATAACTGATGAGCCTAGAGACAATTTCCCAAAATATTCTTTACCTCGAGACGACAGTCACATTGCTCAAGGCCTTTGGTATTTTTTTTTCTTTTTAGAGGAAACCACAGAAAGCCATTAAATAGATTAGTTTTAGCATCAGTCATGAAAACAAATCAAAACACCATGAATTGAGTTTTGCTTCATTCTTCTTAATTAGCATCAGCAGGTTTTTGCCTCTTTGTCTTCTTAGTTCAATATGAATAAATGCAACAAGTTTCTGATCCCTGCTTTTCAGCCTATGACTGTTTATCTATTTCAACTACATCCATGGGTACAAAAGGCATGCAGAATGGCCACTGACAGCCATGTCGAATATCTCTTTCTGCCAAATCTGGCTGTTTTCTCTCGCTGCTGTCACTTGATGTCTTTATGCGAGCCTGAGAGTTCAGCGCGATGAAAAGCGTGGGGTGTGAGCTGAGCGAGTGACCCCACAGGAGGGGAGTATTAAAAAGTATAAAAAGAGAGCGAGAGCGAGGGATGGATGAAACAGAGGGCGGGAGGAAAGTAGAAAGGGGATCGGGGGGCACCCCTGCCGGGTCCCAGGCATCTCGGTTGGCAGCCCCATCTTGGCTTCAGACGTCTTTTGTCAAGGAGGGGAAAAGAGGGTCTCTTCTTCACTTTGGCATGGGACAAAAGATGTTTTGTCTGTCTGGGAAGGGTGTCTCTGGGGAGTATGGATGGATGCCGAAAGAGGAATAAAGCCAAAGACCCATCTTCACAAGGGTTGGGGTGGTGGCCGTGGGCAGCCAATTGGGGCCGGACAGATGTTGAAACGAGGATGATTTATTATCCTGGGTGTCCTCGGTGGCACTTGGCCACCATCCCAGATTTAATAGTGAGAGGGAGGGTGACTGAAGAGGGCAGACATGTATCAGAGACATCTTAATACCATCTTTGGGCATGGGGTTCTTCTTGCTCTTCCACCGTCATGGTATTTTTGCCCGATTCTCTCAAAGGAAAATAACTTGGTTGGAAGTCATCTGCATCACCATGCTGGACATTGTCTGCCAGAGTTACACTCCACCTCTTCCACAAGTTCCCTCTGGCATACAAACACACTGACTACGTGTGCAGCCTTCACTATGCCTCCCCTGCTTATATAAAACAACAAATTACCAAATTAACATTCCCAACAGCCCTCACTCTCCCCTCACTGTTCTCGGCAGAGACTTTTGAAACTTGCCAGAGAGCAAGTTTCTGGCAAAAGGAGCCCGACAAGTGCATGCGGTTGTTTGTATGCGTGTTTGCATACTTGTCTTTGTGAAGAGTCAGAGCCTATTGGCTGTTTTGCTGCAGAATGACAAATAAAAAATAAATAAAAATTGTTCCTGTGTATTTTATGAAATATGTTTATCGCCTCGGGGTAAGCATGAAATCGTGATGGTTCAAAGATGTGCGCCTGAAGTGTTTGCGTCAGAAGCCGCTGAGCCTTAACTGAGTGGAAATAAGATGCATTAATAAGAGCAAATCTTCCTTAGCAGCTATGTTGTTCAGCTTTCCTTGTCCACTGAGCATCTCTCTTGTAACTCAAGTTTTGTACTTCAAGTCTTGATCTTGACCTCTATGTTTCTCTTTCATTCTCCTTTCCTTTCTCCTTGCAGCAAAATTTAATCTCGCCATTGTTTGTCAATCGTTTTTTGTTTTTCTTTCTTACTGAGCTCCCCACTGACAAATTGTATGGGGGTTACTTAGTACTTGGGGAAAGTTTGGACAGCTTTCATCAAGGGTACCTGGGGGGAAGATTGATTGGCAAAGTAATTTACTGCTCAGTGTCTGTTCTCAACTTCTTGTTCTCAACCTCTTTCTGTGCCCTTTTTGTAATCTATCTATCCATCCATTCTTTCTGCTTCACCAAATCCATACTCGCTGCCTGGAGGTAAAAAGTATCAGTGAGAGTGACGGTGAATGTGTCTGTCTGTGTATATATGATTATGACACAGTCAGAAGGTAAGGTGGACAGGTTAAAGTCAAAGCAACCACCAACAGAGAGTAAAAAGGATTTGAGCGGACAATTGACTTTACTGTAACACAGCAAGACTTTCGTGTGAAGCTGTTTTCTTCTTTAGAGTCTCTGACTACTAAAAAAATTGCTCTTCTCTCTTCCAGATCGTTCTTCGACTTGACAGCTCTCCAAAACCTCTCGTTCAGGTTGTTTTCACAATGATCTTTATCTTAATTTCAAAATACATTTCTGATCACACTTTCTCAAATGTTCTTGCTTATTTTGAGGTTACATCCATCTTTGTAAACAAATGCTCATGACCTCATGAGGTCATTTCACCCACTTTGAAGTTTGTGGCTTTCTATCAACAACTTGCCTTAATTTAAACCCACCTTTCAGTACACTCTTGGAAAAAAACACAATGGTTAAAAGTAATTTTGTAAAATATACTTAGTAAGACAATACGGTTATCTTACTCCACAAAAAGATAATTATAGTGAGTAGGTCACTTTTTTCTGTCTGACAGAAGCCATATTTTCACCTTTCTCATAATTCAACAAGCCCAAGCAAGAGGACCACAATAAATTGAATTTTGGTATATTTAAAAGTCATCAGCTCAAAATACACAATTAAGTAAAATTGCAATGGAAAGTTTGGTATTTTAAAAACTGCTTATCACGATGATTATACTTATTATCTCAAATAATTGTTTTTTTCTCACAATAAAGGAACACTGCTGGTTGATTTTAAATAAATAGTGAACATTGTACATTGACCGTGTGTAAGGTAGGTGCATTTTGATTTAGAGGTAAAACAATGCCACCTCATGATGGCTGCATCATGGGGTGGCATCAATTTTCTTCTCCAATTAATTATGTACGCATCCTTTTTTGACCCCATCTTGACAAAATGAAGACCCGGAAGGATTTTTCTTTCTGTTGCTGGAGAAAATTTAACACAGACAAAGTAAGCCTTCATTTCAATCCTACGGCCATGTGAAAGGATGACTGGTGGGCGCTAAGTTGGTGGAGGAACACAATGAGATACAGAAAAAAAAAAAAACTAAAGAAGCCAGGCAGAGAAAAGAATGCTAGCCTTGTTGTTGGGCAGCTTGACATTGATTAATGAGAAAGAGTGACACACACACACACACACACAGAGAGAGAAGAGCAAAAATAAGAAGGAGAGGGGTGGCACTGGTATAGTAGTCCACACAAGGGAGGGGGCAGCTGGACTCTTGTTAGGGCGAGGGACTCCGGAAGAGCCCCAGGCTGCAGACTTGATGCATTGCCAATGTCTGTGCTTATGAGTCTTGTGATATGCTTACCATTTGGCCCGTTTGGTTGTTTTTCCTTAAACAATGCAGTGCATGCACCGATAAACTCAGGTCATAACTCAGGTTCACCATCAAACCAAGATTTCTTCTCTTACGCAACGTCAAAGGGACTTTAAGCTTTTAGCAGAAAATCAGAACAATGAATGACTACAGTGTTTTGCTCAAATTCAACTCAGAATAAGTACACAAGGAAAGCAAAATCAGCTTATAGAAAATACGAAATATCAAATTAAGAAGGTGCAATTTTGGCAAACGAGGATTGGAGTATTTCTGGGATAACATGACCTATAACATGTTATAGATAATAGAAATAAAGTTGACCTGGGTTGCTACTAAATCTAAAATTACATTTAAATTCCTTTCACGTTACAATTTGTGTTTCTAGGCAAACTCTACCTATGTGCATATTTTCCATTGTTACAAAGCAATGCTAAATCTCAATTTCCATTTGGTGTCGAACACTCTCTGAGTACGGCTGACCACTGCTGTCAACACCAGGAGCCACTCCAAACCGCCTACGACTCTTGCCGAGAGTTATTTCAAAGCCTCTCCTGGATGTCCTGGGACCCTTTGTCTCCACTCTCATCTGTAGGTGAGTGCAGTGTGAAGCCCCCTCCTCGCCAGAAGCCTCTTCAAAACTCTGCACAATAGCCAGATTTCCTCCCAATTTGCTGGCAGAGAATGGGAGGCTCAGGAACTCCTTTCAGTTGCTTTGAATAGCGAGGCTAATTCAAACTCAATCCTTGAGTTTGACAGGCCTCACCCCGACCAGAGTTTGGCTCACTTAGGGCCTCCTGACGGTGGCTAATGCTAAGCAGGGATGTAAATTAATTTTACTTTTTTCCAAATCTTCTACGCAAGTTTGTCTGTTTTAATGCATCGCAAGACAATTGTTTTTTTGTGAATATCTTCTTGCAAGATTACTATGGCACACACTTATTTACATATATCTCTCTCCCTCTGTATATATAAATATAGTTCCTCACATTTTGCAATCTCTCACTTCAAATATACATGTGAATTAGTGTGATTTATATACTTACAGTGCTCACTCCGCTGACCATGTGTTCTACTTGACCTTCCAACACTACTCTCTGCCCCAATTATGCAAGCACACATGCTCACTTTTCATTTTTGCACTTTTTTTCTTCCCGACACTCTTGAGGTCAGTTCTAATCAACCACCTCTTGGTAGTACACAGTACAAACATGCCATTTTTACCAGAGTTCCTTAAAGACGCCCACCTTCCACGTCCAGGGACTGCTATTAAAGCAATCAGGAGCTTTCTAAGCTAGGTCAAGAGCAATGTACTCACATGGGAACTCTGATTTGAATTATGCAAAAGGGGAGCAGCAGATGAGGGAAGAAAATAGCTAGAGAGGAAGATGGGAAAGAAAACAACCAAGCCCCCCTGTAGTCACACAGTAGCGAAACATTGCAAAGAAAACTGCAGACCAGAAAGTGATAATACATGGTCAGGGGACTTTCTGATGAGATAAATGAGTATCTATCAAAAATGATGAGCCCTTCTATAAGCTGCCTGTGGTCATTCATAAATTACCAGCCAAGCTAGACATTATTTACACAGATGTGAGATTTATTACATGAAGCTGCTCCCGCAAAACCTCAGGAAATATGGAGTGGAACTCAGCTGGGTCAATCCTCAGTGCTATGCATAAAATGTGTGTCAGAAATGTCCCTACTCTAAAGGGTGAAACATCAGAAGGCATGCAACACACATAAAAAAAACATGCCTATATTACCCTATTTATAACATCTCACACCACAGGCATCTGGCTTGTGACCACTCGTAACTACCATGGCTCAACTCCCCATATTGGTTACAATTCTGCGAGCTTCATCATAAAATGTCCAATACGTGTTAATTTTGAGAAATCACAAGCAAAACATGGCACAGTGCAGTCCGACTTAATACGTTTTTGGCTAAAGTATCTCAGTCGGCTGGTCTCATGACCAATTTGTCATCCCACCTTTGAGCCACAATATTCACTCACTTTCTTTTACATACGTCTACTTTTATACTACTGCCAGTGATTCCATTGGGGAGGTTTAAGAGCAGCTGCTGGACTTCCACTACTATTGTCACCATTGTGCTTTTTAGAAATCACACCAACACACAGAAACAAACAGAAGGCATCTGACACCCAACTTGAAGCATTTTGTGAACACTGCACCTTAACATGGACTCTGACGAAACACTAACAAGGTGAAGACTGAGCTACTGTGATGAGACAAATGATTTCTATGAGTGTGTTTGAATAATACTGTGTTTCTGCTTGATTTCATCTATATGAGTTAATACTTGTAAGATGAAGTGTTGCTGTAAGTCAATAAGTGGTAGGGTGTGAAGTCAAAAGTCAAGGAGATATCAAAAAATACTGGAACATGTGTGGGATAGGTAAAAAATAGTAACTTAAGATAAAGGGTAAAAGTGGGGAACTGGTAATAATACATTCTGTATGCCAGTCTTTTTTGCTATTTCTGAAATTGGGCTAACTACAGAATAGCAAGACAAAAGTGGGTCTCAGAAACATAACTAAAGTGATGAAACTGCCTGCTGGATAATAATTTGAAAATATATGGAAGCTTGATTGTTGCTTAAGAGGAGAACACCCGTGTCTAATCTGTTCATTAGGAAATGTATTTTGATGGCTAGAGGGACACCATACAGGATGTTTTGTCATAATGTTATGGACAATTAGTGAAAAGAGTACATCCATGAGAATCATGAATTTACCAAAATGATTTACCAAAAATACTTTATTTTAGCACTTACTGTTGCATACCAAGTAAAATTAGAGTACACAACTTAGCAACCCAAAGTATTGACTGCCACACATGAAATTAATTTGTTCAAAAAATATATAATTTAATATGATCAGACACAATTTAGGCAGGTTGTTAAATGTTTTACTAAAGATTTCATCTCAAATGGTCTTACATAGAATGACTATAGGTATAACTATAGGTATAACTTTGAGAAATGTAAAATGACAATTACTCTGATATCTGCATATGTCATTGTATGTGAGGCCCTTTGTGTGCATAGATGAGTGTCCTCTGGCCAAGTCTACCCTGCAGAGAACATAATCACGGCCCTGTCGTCTTCAGGTTAAAGGCTCACCGCTGGGTCCTTTGGCACTAATGTGGTTCCAAACTATAGGGGTCGCATTGCCTCAGCTACCTCTCTGCGCATTACAGTAGAAAGAATTCCATTCCCCATTAAAAGCCACCAGCAGGCTATCATGTGGGCCTACCTGCGATGGCATAAATGAGTCACTTAATGATAGCCATGCTGCAGGGAAGCAGTACTCAGACAAAGAAAAACTGATTGGATACTGATTTAGTGTGAGGGTCATAAGAATATGAATCAGTGTATCATATCTGGAGCTTATCATGTGGACAATGGGCGATAGGCGGGAAACACACTGCACAGGTCGCCAGTCAATCACATAGACACAGAAAAGCATTTGCACTCAAATTCACACCCACGCCATTTGGAGTCGCCAATTAACCCCACATGCATGTCTCAGGGCTTTTTTTTGTGGAAGCTAGAAAGCGCTGCACTAACTTCTTGTTCGTTGCTAATGACTGACTGACTGACATCAATTTTAAAGTGAAAAACAAACAAAAAAAAAACACCCATTAATTGTGAGATTCTTGAGGAACATAACATCCTTCAGGAAAGAACTGAATTCCTATGTTCCATCGGCTGCCAAAAGCAAGGTCAAGAGCACATAAAACAGGTTCTTCATGGAGTCTGGCCCATAAGGCTTGTAAGCAACATGATTAATGACAAATCTGAGCTAGTATTAGAACTAATTTGCTGTGCTACTCACCTCTTTGTGCTCTGTGATTTAGTGTTGCTGAGAGTTTGTTGACTTAATTTAAGAAATGAGATTTAAAAAATTACTGATCAGGGTTCCTCCCTTATTTAACCGTAGCATTCCTTGTGTTGCTTTTGTTTTACACCTGATAACACCTTGTAACTTGCAACATTTAGCTCCAAAGGAAACTCTTAGTTCACTCAAACACTTTCTACAGTTCAATTACACACAGAGAGATGTTTAAAGTCTTAAGTTCTGTTCATTATAATGATTTCTGGCATTCAGATATTAAAAGTAGGACAATTAGAATAAAAATATATCAAACAAATGAAAAGATTAAGACACATGTGAGGTTAATGAAAATTAACTTCAGCACCTGCTTAATGGTTATTATTTTCTCTTAATCGCAATACCAGCCTTTGATGGAACTCATATTCAGATGTTTTGAACATAATGATATACTAATTCATTAACTGAGTTTAAATTTGAAAGTGCACAATGCAGAGGAATGCATTGTTATCAGATTGTTTTGCCAATAGCATTTAGTCCCATCATTGAACACATCATTAAGCAAATCTCTCTGATTTGTAGACTTTGAAATGCAACACAGTTGAGGGTGATTTAACATTTAACATCATTCTGAATTTTAATTTTCAGTCAAAAACGACTCTTCCTAGTTCATCGCTATCATCTACAATCACAGTCAATATGATGTAATAATTGACAACAAAATTTCTGCAGAAACCCTCGTACTGCCACTGGCACCTGTATCAAAAGTCGCAGAACTTTATCGTCACAAAAAGCCTAGATGACAACATTTTCAATTAATGTTTCTACCCTCCTGTTGAAGGGCTGGGAAGACAGGATGAGAGTATCCTAGTCATGGGGATGAGAAGAGGGTAAGCGAGCCATGTAGAGGAAGCCAGGGGGTGAGTGGTGATCTGAAAACTGACACCCTGCTACCTTCCCTGACCTCCCTGTTGGGCCACTCTGTTACCTGGACAAGATGGGAGGTATTAAGTGGCTCGCTGTCCCGCTAGGTTGAGTTGCTGATCCGTTAGCCAGGGAGGAAAGCCTACCCGACTCCCATCTTCACTTCAGTGGGAGCATTTGTTTTGATTTTTGTCCTCTCTTTCTCACAGACAAACCTGAGATGCCCAATTTATCTGGGGTAGAGTGAGGGGAAATAGGGCGCCTTGCCACTTGAACACTAGAACTTTAAGTCGGCAATGGTTCGCCGACTCTCTCAGCTAAAGTCTTCCTTGACTGTAATGGAATGCTGAAATATTTAAAACAACTGATTAATCAAAGTAGTGACCAACAATTAAGGTGTAATTATATTTTTGATACGATCATCAATGTAGAAAACGTCAAGTCGATTTTTAATTTTTTTTTAAGTTGACGACTGCTAAATTCTTCTCTGCGGTATGAAAAAAAATGCATCCTGATTTTGAATTAATAATTGTAGGAAAAAATGAAAGGCCTAATGTAAGGAATCAAAAATGTGTGCAGGTGCCCACCCACATCTTCAAGCTGAGCAACACAAGCGCTGGTGAGAGAACAGAAGGAACAATTTGCTCATTCTCAACCAAGACATGGGGGCTTTAGACGAAGGAAAAAAAAAGACACCCAATATCCAAAATCCCTCTCTCAGGGCCATCATGTGAAGAATTCCCCCTCCTCTCCTCCAAACTATACCCTTTCACCCACCCTTTCCTCCTCTCTTCTTTGCTTTTTTAATCAAGCCGTCTGGGGTTGTCAGGTCTTTTGAGACGAGGACTCCCAACCATGTGAAAAGTTAATCCCTTGTGGGCCTTCTTCTCCGTGGCGCTCATCTCCCTGGGAACACTGGTGGTGGCTTTCAGGCAGGTGGCAGTGGGTGATGGGGTGGGGAGGGTGAGGGTGGGGGGGAGGAAGAGCCATAGATGGAATGATGGAGAGTGAGATGCATTCTTGACCAGCGGATCAAGACAGAGAAAGGTACGGATTGTCTCCAATCCTCAATTGCCAACGCTAAACCCTACACCTGTGCTGGTGGCCCTGTCTCTGCCAACAGCGAGTCCTCGGCGTGTCTACCGCAGCAACCAGGCAGAACACACTTCATTTCTCCCTTCCCCTCCACTGCTCTGTCTGCCTCTGCACTCTCACAATTCCCAGCATCAAGATTTTTCGATGAGCCTCCTTGCCTCAGTGACAGACAGCGTGAACAGAGAGCCAAGAGGATTTGCGATGTGAAGAGCAAGTTGAGTGGCTTCTGAAGGAAGACAGTGCTTCACAATGAAGAGCCCAAAGCCCCTCTGCTGCAGAACTGCCCCCCTCCTCCTCCCAAGCCACTCAGCTTTAAGCGTTATGCTCCAGTCATCTTGCTCTGGGTCAAAGCAAAAATCTCAACAGACTCCTCGAGGGTGTCCTGCACGGAGATGGAGCACACAATAAATACCAAACGACATAGGAAAAAGGTAATAGATTCTCCCAATCAGCTGTTTCAGAGAACACAGAGAAAGACAGGCTTATACATTTGCATCAGTATAGTAAGTTTTTTTTTCTTTCTTTGTCTTCAAATAACCGATGGAGGATGGACAGAGAGTATGACTCCCCCAAACCTCCTTCGGTAGACCGAAGGAGCAAGAACAATACACTCTTTGCTTTGTTTGCAGTCCACTTTTTGCTCTCTGCAACCCTCTCAGAGAAAAGTGCCATTGGAAATATAGACAGGCTCGGTCAGCCATCTTAATCCCTCTCTCTTGTCCATCTCACTCTTGCTATATCCACTGTGACCCCACACACTCTGTCTTTCACACACACAGACTCCTTCCTCTTCTTCCTCTCATTGGGTAAGCTCGGAGCCCCGCCACCTGAAAAAAAAAAAAAAAGAGCTGGAGGCAGAGAGAATCCTAGTCGGAGGGGGTGTGCACGGTAAGATTTGGGAGTCTGTAAAGGTCAGCACGGACTTTGTTCAATCTGAGGGTTTATCTCAGCAACAGCAAGGGCCGGACAATGGGGCCACTTGCCGCGCGACAGAAACCCAAGCTGCGGCAGCTAAATTACTTCACTGATAAGGCCAAATTAGAAGCACTGGGACCCCGGAGGCCAGGAAAAAGAGTAGGACGGAGCGAAAAAGAAAGGAAGCAGAGCAGCAAAAGAGGGAGAGGCCACATAAGGTTGAGTGAGAGGGTTGAAAAATCAATGGCTAACAAAAGAAAAGATTTAAGTGTGTGATCTTGGTAGAATTAAAGTTCATGTTGTGTATTTTGACACGCAGGCGCATAAAGGCTCGTGGATGAACACTTGGCATTTAAAAAAAAAGGAGTCTGCTAAAAGGACGAAGTGTGACAGCATTTTTAAACCGATGTTGATTAATAAAAACGCAGATCATGTGGAGTTGTTTTATTACATTCAAGAGCAAATCATATGGAAAAGATAGTATATCAAATCCTTCAGATTTTGGAAAAAGTCACAAATTGAATGCTATATTATTTATCTATTTTTTTGTTAGTTATTTAGTTAAGCAATTAATAATAACAATAATAATAATAATAATAATAATAATAATAATAATAATAATAATAATAATAATAATAATAATAATAATAATAATTCATTATCATAAGTGTACCAAGTCTTATTGACATAATCAAGCAGTGATTAGCTTATACTAACTTTACGTTGCTCAAAAATGTCTTTTTACAGCGACACACAAATGGAGAAAAAAATCAATGATATGTTGAACAAATAATATATAGAACAGATTGACTTCTGCACCCACAGAGACTCCACGGGACTAGAACATGAGAAGTTTCAAAAAAAATATTGACATGTTCTTCTCGAATACCTGGCCAGGAAGGCATTGTGCTTCAAAGTGCATCTGAAGCACAGCACAAACCCTTTGTCTACTTCCTGATGTGCTCTTACACATCACAGTTGCATGTTTTGTGTAGCTGCGAGTCTTTAAAAGCACTCTGCAGCATTGTGAGCTCTCGGCCAGCAGAGGGGAGCACGCTTTGTTACAGGAATAGCTCAGACTCCATAAAGTGACATCAAACAAAGCCTTACATAAATAGTTAATCATGAACAAGGTTTATAGCTTTTAATAGATTTAATATTTCATTGTCTTAATCATTGTAGTTACTTTAATTCGCTACAGAAGTGCTGGGGAAAAAAGTCCAAGTCTAAAGATAGAGAGGCTTTTTATACACTGAGAAGTAACTACCCTATAATTTAAAAAACAAACATTATTTGTACATCAGTCATAGGCACAGTAGTCCCTGCAGATGTACAGTATAATCACTCACTTCCCCCACAGGAATATACTGTGCTCTGTTCTTTGGCCATAATTTCTGCATCACATGCCTCTAAGCAAACATTTCAAGGTGGCAGATCATTTTCCTGATTCTTTTTCGTCTTTCAGATGTTGCATGCTGGGTACCATTGGGTACCAGCTTCCTTGATGTCTGCTCACCTCCTCTCTGGAAAAGGGGGCACAGAGCAGAATCATAAGACATCTGCTGAGGACAGAATGATGGAGAGAATTGGGACGCAATGTTGCAAGCATTAAAAGATTTGCACTGATTAAGTGGGACTCTTTGGCCTCACTTTCTCTAAGGACTTTTTCAAACTAACTTTAGTGTTGCCAATGTTGAAACAAATTAAGCCAAGAGCGTTCATAGTAATTTACACGTCTAGTTGTTCACTAGAACAACTAGACGCTATACTGGGGTTCCCTTGCTGAACCCCAGTATAGCTTGTATATGCTCAACTAAGGAGGATGTACCTATCCTGGCTATTATTGTGAAATGAAAGAGTGTGGCATGCATTTACATTCACTTTCACTTCAAAATGATGCAATACATTATGTTGGTCTACACCACAAAAAGACAGGAGACTATAGTAAAGATGTGGTCCTAACATGATAAAATGTGAAACAGTTCATCAAGGGGTATGGATACTTTTGCAACTCACTGTACATGTTAGAAATGCACACATGCACATATTAAAATGCATCTACCAGTCCACATTGCCTCTGAATCCACCTTGTTGTCTCATGTAGATAACGGGCCAGGTGTTGTTCTCAGTGACAGTAGAGGAGAAAAACAGTGAAAATCACTTAGAGTGATTGCGGAGACTTTCCGAAGCAAAGCCGTCCCTGGCATGTTTGACATGTCAACAGTTCTACGCTGTTTATAGAACTGATGTCATCATTGCACTTTAGGTTCTCACTCTACCATGTTTTTTTAAATGACCAGTCGAGGAAAGAAAAACATGGGAGAAGTCACTCTCCTGCATGCTTGTCTCTGTCTTGCGGAGGTTTTGGTGACTATAACTGCATCTCTTACAAGCCTGCATAACTTCAAGCTCAATCACCTTTTTTTAGATTCATATATACACCCATATACTGTATTAATATTGTGCTTTCCTGAAGTTTCCAATGGCTGTACTTGCTAAATAACATCAGTGCTTTTTCTGCAACCATATGTACGCAGAGCCTACTTTTACTTGCCCCCATTTTCCTCAGACAAAGACACGTCTGTGCCAAAGCACAAGTCTTTGCACCTTATAAAATGTAATTAAAAGGCACAGCAATGTGTCGTGCTTTCCTTTTGCTGCGCCGCTCACACAGGATAATCATTTCTACAGCCGTGCGGTTTTTGGTTCATATTGTGTATCCGAATATAGAAGATGGCAAATGCAACGACCACAGGATCCTGCTTAATAGGTCCCCACCTCATGCTTAAGTCAAAGAAATGTTATTGCACAAAGGATTAACATTAAAAGAAGTTAGATGTGTGTGCATATATATGGCTTTCAAAGATGGGGGAGAAAGGAAAGGATGCTTCTTAGTAAGAGGAAAAATCAGTATGAAAACACTTGACAAATATCATCTTCCACACGAGCAAAGAGCAATGTCACTGTCTGGTGCCGCCTCAAGGCACTCAGTGATGGAACTATTCATCAGCGCTATGATGAACGATGAGGTTTCACTATACACACACAGTGCGGGCTTGAAGGAAGACTGGATACAAGTTACCTGTGCTTCCCCACAGAGGACTGATGGCCTGACATAAGGGTTTTTAAATTAATGTTTAAAGCATGTCTGCAGAAGGGAAACCTCATGCTAATAAAGGGTCGCATTGTGGCAGGGATGCGAGAGGAGACTGTGGGGGTGCCATTCGGGCAAACAAGAGGTTCCATTCAGAATGCTTGGCTAGAGTGGCCGAGGTCTTAAAACCAGTGACCAAGCAATAACAGTCCAAATCCCTGGGACAATATTTGTTGAGTTCTACTCCCTTCAAAGACGGATGACTTTAGCCCCGTGTGCTTCCTCAAAAGCCCACACCTTTCATCTGCCCTGTGGATTAATTTATTAACTAATTAACAGATGC
This sequence comes from Poecilia picta, assembly GCA_033032245.1. Taxonomy (NCBI): domain Eukaryota; kingdom Metazoa; phylum Chordata; class Actinopteri; order Cyprinodontiformes; family Poeciliidae; genus Poecilia; species Poecilia picta. The sequence continues at coordinate 23,110,652 of CM065359.1, read as the reverse complement.
TGGTAACGAGTTATGAACAAATGATAAGGCATCAGGATACTAATCAAACCTGACATTTAATTTGCTGCCTTGCATACTTGTTATCAATTACAGAGTTCATTGAAAATAATTGACAATGGTTTTCGCAGGGACACAGGAGGCTTGTCTTTAAGGTTAATAAAAAAGCGTTGCGCTGCTGCACTGTTACCAGGGGCAACGGCGACCATATGTTTAATATTAGTGGAAATCTGTTCCACTGGAGTGCTCCGAAAGCTGGGAAAATTGGATTAAATTGGCTAATGGCATGTTTAAAACCGACATACAATGAATGTGAATGGAAGATATTACAGCACCCAAACTCGGGACTTGTGGTGTTATAAACTTTTTGTGGTGTTTTCGCTCTATGTATAAACTTGGGGTTTCTGTCAAAGTCAAATAATGATGACAGAAACCACATATTGTTGGTCAATACTGTTATTAGAACCCACATGTTCAATGTCCCTTTCATTACCATCTGAGACTAGGCAAATATCCCAAATCAACTTTTGTATGTTTAATAAATACTTTTTTATTTATAACTCCCCCCAGAAAAATTGGCAATCCTGGTAAAGATGTGTTAAAATTCTTAAAGCAAATGCATCCAGTATAGCAACAGCAGTGCAATCACTGTGAACAGTTTGGAAAACGCCAACCTTTGATATTTGCTCTGTGGGGAAGAATCCATTGTTATGAAACAACACTGTAACATAATAACCGGTTCTACATACATTGGTACACCCAAACAGTCCGTTCAAACTAACATAAATAAAACGTTTTAAAAAATATATTTTACCTCTAACATCAGTCTTGTTCTCCATTTTCTCTATATTATAAAAGATAAATATGTAATATATTTCTAAATATGTCATTTAGAACGATCAAAAAATAATTACCATAAAAACAAAATCAAGCTTCTCAAACAATCTTCACTCTTTGTAGCAGCAAAGGGTTCCTTATTTTGTATAAATACCTGTTACATTTGTACCTGTTACATTTATTTGCATCTGCTGAAGATAGTTTAACATGTAATTACAATGCTGCAAAAAAGTACACTAACACAGGTAACTGAATATCTGCAGACATTTTTGTCTGGATTCTTTTATGCTCTTGGAGTAATTTTGAGATGCCACTCCTGTTTATGTTCATCACCAATAAAATCTCCCAGTGTGGTTTGCTGGAAGCCCAAAGCCTTAACAATTGCCATGAAGCCATTTCCAATGACAGATTTATGTTATTTTAGGGGGTAATGTGTTACTTTCTGAACTAGTTTGACCTAGTTCAGCCTAAAAAAGCTCTTCAATCTGTACCATTAGATTAGATCTGTAGTGACTAGATAATGTGGTTAGTTACAATAAATTTCTGGTAAAATAGTAAGTGGAGTAAATTTATATAGCACTTCATAGTCCTGCTCTCCACTCTAAACAATTTACAGTAGATCCACATTAACCCCATGTCTCTATGCACAGCACACAGCCTGGGTAAATGCCTTGCAGGACACATCAAAATATTACATGAAAAACCTGGAATCAAACGCACAACCTTTTTGAAAGCAATACTCGATTCGCTGATTCACAAGAATTACGAGAAAGACAAAGATACATTTACTCAATGTATGTTTGTCTGATCATCTAACATATTTAAGTACAACAAAGCAAAAACGAACAAAGCAATACTTTTTTTTTTACTATACTAAAAGGCTGAGGCGCCCTGTTAATATAACCTGAATCTTTCTCTTTTCTGCAAAACTAGATATAAATGGGTACAACTTAAAAGACCTGCTGTGTTTCATTCTGATTGCCTTTAGATGAAGGACTCTCAGCTCAGGTAAAAGCACACCAGAGTAGGGTCTTGATTTGATTACTAAAATACATAATAATGACCCCATTTACATGAAAAACAACCCCACCACCACAGATGCCATACGTCAATACAATATATGATGCGGGTTTCAATAAACCACAAACAATATGTTATATAATGAAATGATATTAGAATGAAACATTATAATAACTCTGATCTGCCTCTATGTTTTTTTTTAATCTTTGTTTCATCAGCCTGGTATCAGTCAACTAAAGGGTCAAGGATCAGAAAGAAAAAATAAAACGTTCTTGTGAGCATAAACAGATTACCCAGGATGCAAGCAGAACCTTTGAAAGGCATTGGAAATATCTTGCAGCATAGGAACTTGGCCATCTGCCCCCCTCAGTCAGAACACAAAAGCTGAACAAACACTTCAGGATCGAGGAGGTGGACCAGGACAGATATGTGTCGGGGTGTGCCAGGGCTTCTCCACTCAAATGTATATATATTATATATATATAAAATATATATATATATATATATAATACAAACTTAAAAAAACAACATGGCATCCGTTTGAAAAGAGAGCTGTCAGAGCAGAGCAGAGTAAGGGAGATACACGATGCCATGTATGGATAAGTATTTGTCACGTGGGAACATGGCGGCATAAGAGTGCCCGCCAGACGTCTTGGCCTATCACTAAGTCAACAACTGGGCAAACAGAAGAGCTCGCATTTCCCCCCCCCTCTTTCCACACATCACTGAATGAACGATACTGATATGGAAAATCACCCCACAAAAAGTAAACAGAGAAGGAACATGGGGACAGTGTGGAAGAGGTTTGCCAAGAAACAATGTCATCCCAAGGTGTTCAAGTGCACACAGACATGACTGCAGGGCTGACATGGACTCTATGATACATGTTTTCGGGTGACCTATGGTGACCTTGTGCAAACGGACTATATCAATGGACATCTCTAAATAAAGCTCTATTATATGCCCTTGTTCTTTCAGGTGTAACAAAATGCCCTTAAGGCATTTTACTACTTTTCATAAGCTGAAAAATCGCCAAGGAAGTAATTTTACCTTTCCACATTTAGTGAGACTTTTCTGTAAAACCTAATGAGTGACTTTCATGATGAGGCCAGACAGTGGTAAAAAAAAAAAAAAAAAAAAAAATATATATATATATATATATATATATATATATATATATATATATATATATATATATATATATATATATATATATATATAAAACACCCAACGGTCACAAAGCAGGCTTACATCAAGAAGACCTAGCTAATCTGTCTGTTTCCTTAAGATACCCACAGATCTCTTTCTGTAGCATATATTGCTTTGTGAGCACCTAAGAAACATCAGGCGACTGAAACTAGTAAGGTAGTCAATGAGGATCGCAATATCTCAAGCCACTGTACGTTGACATGCCTCTATCAATAGACAAGTCAGGTCAATCTACCAGTCTGATAATAGCAGCAGTCACTCTTGCACTTAGATCCCTTTGCTGTACTCTCTGTGGGTCATGCCTCTCTCGGCTTGCTAAGACCTTCCTATCCACAGGGGTAACCAGCCCTGCACACACAGCTAGAAAGAGACAGAGAGACAAAAATGTACACACACTGAAGACTGGGGGCCTGACGTTCTATCATGTTGTGCTAAAGGGGGGGCATAATGGTTTTTAAATGGATGACTCAGTGCAGGCCCAGAGAGGGCGTCTGAGACAGAAGAGAATGGCCATGGCCTGCAGCAAAGCAGCTCGCAGATTGAGCTGTCCGTCTTGCTAAAATGAGCCAGAGTTAACACCTTAGCCAGTTCCCTAAGCCGCGGGACAGACAATAGTCGACTTCCTCTTTGCCTCTCTCCTTTTTCCCCTGTCAGTTCTACTCTTTCACTCTCACTTTGTATTATTCCATTTTTCTCTTCATCGGTCTGCACTTCCACTCTGGCTTCCAGAAAGCCTCAAAGAATCCAACATATTGTTGAGCTTCTCTGATTCATCTAAAGGCTAGAGTGCTTGAAAAAGCAATATGGGTTACTGCAAACGTGGATTGTAAGTGGGTTGTATAAACTATATTAGAATGAAATCTGATAGATGTCCATTTCACTAGACAACAGTGTTTTTACTGTCATGTTTCAAAAACAGTTTGAGAAGATTTGAGCTTTGTTACGTGGTGCTTTATCCTGCTGTAAGCAGTCATCAGAAGATGGGTGCAGTGTGGTCATAGAGGTCTGGATGTGGCCACCAACAATAGTCACGTGGGCTGCGGTGTTTAGATATTGCCCACTTGTTACTAAGAGACTCAAAGTGCACCAAGAAAGTACCTCACCACCTTACCACTACACCACCACAACCAACCTGAACTGTTGATATGGGGCAGGTTGGGTCTTTGTTTTCATGTGGTTTATCCCAAATTTTGAACTTTACACGTGAACGTGACCATATAAATGAAGCCTCTTTCTTATATGACATTGTCCAATTTTAGCCAATCTGTATAAACCATACAGCCTCAGTTTCCTGAGGCTTTCCTAAATGACAGGAATGGTAGTGTATGTGAAAAAATGTGGTCATGTGAAAATCCCTACACATTTTCTGATCTATTCCATACCATGTTCAAAGATCCCATTGATTATCATTACTTTATTTTCTTTTCTTTCTTTTTTTAAGACTTTCACTCTTTCTAGTGGTCTTTATTTTGACAGTTGTCTGACAGGAAAGCAGGTTATGAAAGAGGGTCACCGCTGCTTCCTGCATTTATTACCATTGCCTGACCTGGCGCTATTGTTGACCATGTCTAGATACCTAAATGCATTGATTTGGCTAATTTGCTCCCCCACTCAGCTCCACCAGACTAGAAGCAGCAGCACTAATTAGCCAATACATGTTGGAACTGCAACTCTGCTAAGATTATCATATGAACTACTTCTCAGTTCATATGAACACAGTGAGAAACATTATTATGATGACACAGTGAAGAAGCATAGTTGGAAAGAGTAGCTTCTTAAAGAAGTATAAGTCCAATGAAATTGATATTTAAATTGAAATGTAGGAGGTCCTCCACTACCCAAACAACAAAAACTGGACTTGAATGCACAACCAATAAATGGAGGAGAGTGGAAGTGTTTGGACTGACAGTATGTTGTAGAAAAATGCTTCCCTTAAACACCGTTTACTCACCCTGGTAGTCATTTTTATTTTAACACAGCTGTTGATGGCGGCTGCTGAATGTAACTAGTAATCTAGCTTGTAATCTAAATCTGTTACTTTTACTATTAAATGTTCAGTTAAGTAAGTTATTTTTTTCAAAGAATAATTAGTAATTGAGTTAGTTCATTTTGCCGAAGGCTGAAAAATAAAACATTTATATAAACATCACTCTCAAACGTTTAATACTGCAACAACTATGCGTTTTATATCATCAATCCACCTATTTTTCTCTCACCTTGTACTTCATTCATTATGAACCAGAATTCACAAGTCACTCCTTCGTCTGTCTATTTATCTAAGACCAGAGGCAGTAGATGGGTAGAGGAGCTGATGGTGAAAGGGAAGAAATATGGGCTTTAAGGGACTCCTAAGGGAGTCTCTTGATGACTATCAACAGGCCCACTGTTATGACTGTCTGTGATAAGAGTCTGGGAGAGGAGAGCCTCTGAAGGTTTCCAGCCTCAGTCCAGACAGGACATTTTAAAAAACAGAACCTTAGCCAGAGTCAGTACTGCTATTATCATTTACAAAAGAAAACAGATCAGTTACTCTTTACTCCAAAGCTCGGAAGAAAAGACCAAATGCATAACACTGGAAGGAAATCAAACTTAGACAACAATTGACCCCGAGTTTTAATTTTAATTTGAAAATACTAAGTTCAAACTGCTATAAAATAATATTAAATGTGCAAAGAGTAAGATTTCCAAGCATTCAAACACATTTTTCTTACTAATTTAAGGAGACAAAAAACACAGTCGCCTTTTAAAATTTAGATCTCCCAATCTGATCCTTCCGATTATGTCTTTTTAAGTGATCACCATCAACAATCCCAGAAAAACTCTGTTCAAGTTCATATGTGAATATGTTAGCCTCACTCCCTGTCATCACCCATTTGTACCTATTTCATTCTTTGCAGCGTGTAAAACTTTCCAATAGTTTGTACACATTGCGTGCTACTCTCAGAATGTTGACATTTTTCATTATGGTAGTTGTGCTTATAACAACTTGAACAATAGTCTTTCTCACAACTTTAAAGACAATCTGCAAACTTTATGAAAAAAGACATTGCGGCAGCTTCCTAAATCAGTTCAACCTGTGTTGGAAGAGCTTATTGAGATGTCCTAGTCCAAACTCACATTGGATCAAAATAGAGAACCTTGTCAAGAAACAGCACCCTGAAAGTCACTGGTGTGTGAGAAAGTACTTGTGAAATGTTGTGGGTTATATTTCTGTTCGTTAAAGCTACTGTATTTTAAAGGATAAATATGGGATATAATTTATTAATCTAAAAAGGTCTCAGATTGTGACGCAGTGTGAAATAATAGTCTTGAATTCTTGAAGAACTAGCCAAATTTGACTAAATATCTCCCTCTTCTGAAATATGTAAGTATTTATGCTCACATACTTGTTTTGTTGAAACTTAAGGTGACCTTTTCCTGCAACCCAAAGACTTATAGCATAACTGTTGTATATGCATTAGTCGGATGACTGGGGAAAGATGGAAAGGAGGAAGAAAACAGAGAAAACATGAGAGCTACGGGAGGGTGTAGCTTTTGGAAGTAAGCCCTGCGCACCCCAAATGGCTAGCCATGATGTGAACTTTAAAAAGGAAAATGTTGCACCTGGCATGTTGCCACTTAGAGTGTGCCTGTGTACTTTAATAGCCTGCATACTGCTTAAACTGGTGGGAAGAAAATAGTGTAAAAAGCGAGAAAAAAAGTTACTGGAACTGAAACTATGAAAATCACCCTCTTTGGTTTTCTTTAACCCTGTCAGTTAGAGATTTGTTAAAATTGTTTAAAACTATAATACCATTTGAATCTGTAATGGTAAATAAATTCTAAATTCTCACAGCACATGATATGGAGATAAATATGGGTTCTATCTAACAATAGTTTCTTAGAAATAACTACTTTCTTATAGCCATTCCAGACCTAGGAAGAGCAATACAAATTTTGAGAGTGAGGTAGGGTCTGCTGCAGTAAAAGAGGAATTTATTTTAAGGCATTTAAATATCTTCAGCAGGCATTCCAGTAAATGTCAGGGACACTGATTGATTGTGCCTTATTTTTAAAGTTTTGAACATCAGTAGAATATTGGGAATACATTCAGGCAACAATATGTCCCCAAAACAATCTAAAATAGGGGCGCCATATTGGTCCGTGGTAGATCAGGAGGCTATGTACTTAATGCAGTTGTCACCGTTTCAATTCCTATCTATTGGGTTCAATTCCCATCTATTGATTGTATCTTCCTTCTCTCTCTGCTATTCTTCCTGTCCATCTACTGTTTAATAAAGGCTTGTTGTCCCACAAAAACATTTAAGACAAAGCAAAATCTAAGATAGCTGCTGTTGTTTAATGCTCATGCAGAAACAGCTATCAAGAGCCAAGATTAGGACATTTATGTCTGGGTCCTTTGTCACTCACAACAGTAATCTGAGACTATGTGAAGCTATGATCTCTAACAGTGAACAGTGATGGGCTCAGTAAGAATGAGAAGCAGGCCAGTAGATTTCATCCCTGATTTGGCTCATGAGAAAGAAAGACAGACACCAGGAGTTTCATCCTGCCCCAAATGAGCTCACTGAAGCAACTTCAATATCCTCTAATGTCATGTTGAAATGAAAATTAATAGTTCAATATGCCGCCCCGTGCTGGACCACGCGTCTACCATTTCCATATCAGATGGCGTGACCAAATGAGTGCGCTCGCTTCAGACCGACGCCCATAAAAGCTGATACCTCCACTAATCAGACAGATTTTTCCATCTGACATTGCGGTGCGGCTGCAGATGAGCATATTACATGTACGTAAATGTGTGGGAGTGTCTCGCCGCACGGGTATCAAGGATGAGGTCAGATCACAAAGGGAATGCAAATTGAGTGATCATTGAGCTTCTACACTGATGACGAGATGTATGCTGCAGAGAACCAGCAGTGATAGGAGGAATTGTGAATGGAGAGCTGCTTATGAAGTCAACAAATATCCTCAGTGTGGTTTCTTTTCTATGTCTGTTCCACAGAATACATGTATGGCAAGAGCTATAACGGATGAAAATGATTGATAAGGGCAATTGATATGGACTCCATAGTGGCTCCTACCTCCCATCCAAAGGAGCTGTCTTTGCCCGTGGACCCATGATGCTTTGCGCTGTGCAGGCCAAACCTTTCACCGGCACAAATGCGAGCCTTGGCCCATATGCCCAGGCCTGCCCCGGGCACGGAGGACTCCCGCAGCTCCAGCTCAGCGGGAATGGGAATGTCATCGGGAATGTAGACGGGCGCCTCGTAGGGCGAGCCCTCCTTAGGTGTGGTGAAGTCCTGGTCGTTGCTGCTGCTGTTGTTGTTGTGGAGATGGTGTGACGTGTAGATGTGGGGGTGCAGCAGGTGGTGGTGATGGTTGTTTTGATGCAAAGGAGTCGGGGAGGGCAGAGGTGACATGTTGATGATGCCGTCTTCTGCGTCTTCTTCTGGGCTATCGGCGCTGCCAGCTGCTAAACCCGGGAGGTCGGCTTCTGCGTCGTACATGCTGTCAATTGGCTCACTGTCATCTAGGGGAAACGAGACAAAAACAGGTCTGTTATTAACGTCTCGAGGGCAACCGTTGTTCAGCCACTTCTTGCTTCTGAAAAGAGAAACTGAAACTCTTGGTCACATTTCACTCTAAGTGGGGCTAAGCTTATTAGAAAACAAAAAGATTTTGAATGTGTTTGGTCAAAAACTGCCAGTCATGTAGAAGCCCTGTTTTTGCTATTGCTTCATGGAAACAATTTGATTTTATTATGGTCACTGTGTCCTGCCAGGACTCATCTTACACATGATGAATGAATCTATCACTGACTTGGTTGGTCTCTTCACCTACTATTATTGTCACAGCCAAGGACTGACAAAATGATTGTGCCTGCACCAAAGTGGAAATGATGATGAGTATTATGTAGGGATGGATGTACTTAACTTTTGGCTCCAAGTTCTAGCCCCGTTCACTCGGTTTGTTAAGGGTATTGGTGTAGACAGTGAAAGCTTCAAACTGTGCTCAAGCAAATGCATGTAGGTGAGCGACATGTGACATTATCTATGACTGTGTTTTGTTTTGTGGTTCTTAAACTATACAACATATACAATTTTCTGGACAAATCATACATGGCTGCCATACAAAGCCATTAACTGAACTGTTGCTACCATTAAATGTGTGTGCTCTTTTTTTCTATTATGACTCAGTGCATCAAAGTGTTTATTTTCTGTCCTTTCTTTCTGTTCTCATCTTTTTGTCAGTTGCAGCTAAATGCTGCTTATGTCATGTCTAGTTCTGCTGGATGTTTCTCCTGTTAAAAGGGAGTAGTTCCTCTCCACTGTCCCCTTGACATATTTTTCTTTGACTGGCACTACATGATGAACTGAAGGACATGATGAATTCAGTTGACTTCGGTGCTTTGAGCTGACGTTCCTTGTAATTTGGTGCCATATCAACATATATATAACATATAAATTTAAAAAAAAAACATTAAATGCCAGATTACAAGTAAAATCACCACCACAAACTTATAGCATTTCCTTTGTCCTTTCTAGACAAATTCTGGTATGCTTAACCAATTGACCACTATTCATTCTCTATCCCTACAAATCTGCAAACAGGCTGGATTCATACTTACAGCAGGAATAGTTCAAACAATGCATGTCAATTGCAAACTGTAGTGCTGTTCAGATTTTAACTGTAGTTCCAAGATGACATCGTTACTATATTATGCTATATTTTTATACTATATTTTTTATATTTTGGATGAAGAAGCAAAGATACAGGTGCATTTGAAAGAAAGTTGGGAGAGTCAAACTGGTCAGTCATCTAAGACAAAGGAGAACCCGGTTTGTTCTTTGACACACATGAGATTTTTCTTCTTCATGTTAACGGTGAAAGTTGTAAACTGACATATTGGTTTCAAATGTGAAATGCTGAACCTTGGAAGCATGAGCTATGCTGTCTTTAGCGCCTGGCAAACTAAGCAGCATGTCCACATAAAAACTGGGAAACTTATCATATGAGTCTGAGGCTGTAAAGCCAACCGTTTATGACTGATTTTGCGTCATCCAGCAAATTTTAATGGAAAAGAAACCCTTTTTTTTGTTAATGATCACCACTTTGGAGGGGTTTAGAAGGGGCACACAACTGAGCATTGGAACATGCAGGCCACCAGTAGCTTCCACACTTTACACAGATCAATTAAAGTTTTTTAACTCGGCTCTATCTGCTGCTCTCCCTTTACACAATCAGAAGTGTTCTCAGGTTGTTAAACACTTTCTCTCACCTGCAAACCCTCCTCCCCAAAACTGTCACTGGCACTTGACCCATTGAGAGTCATTTTGACAAGCAGAGAGAAAGACTTGGAAAAATCTATTAAACACCATTTGGATATTTAGGGGCTCTGTGCACAGGAAATGTACAGAAGCACAACATAAAACAAACGTTGCGTTGTTGAAGCGTTCAAGTGTAAATCTTTTATTTTCTGGTATAGAACTGCTTTTGTATACTTTTACGAAAAGAAAGACAAGTCAAGAAAAAAAAAATGAGTAGGGATATGATAATAGCACCCTGAAAGAAGATGGAGAGAAAAAGGTAAAGAATGTATCCAGTGATGACAGAACCGTTTAAAAAAAAAAAAGCTGCATGTTAGTTCTGAGTCTACAGAGACCAAGAGAGAGATGTTGAGTTCGCCTCCCTGTAGGTTTTCCAAAAAAAAAAAAAAGAAGAGAAGGCCAGATAGTGCCTTCCTCTCCCTGGCTCCTCATGTTGTTCTTTCTCTTACCGTTCCTCTGGCCCATATCCTTCCTTTTCTTACGGGAGCTATTTATCCTGATTACATCAGGGGTCAATCATTAATTCGCACCTTGGGGGTCCCCGCGCTGGCTGCGGCTACAATGGTCTGCTTGTTCGAGCGGCTGTTATTCCAGTGGAAAACTACTCTGCTCTGCCTGAGAGGCAGGCTCAGGCCACATGAAGGCATCCCATTTATTTGATAAATTGTAAATGCATGCCATAAGCGGCGCTCTTTTCTTTGTAGCATCGCTCGCAATAGACCGAGATCTAGAGGCGACGTGCAAATGCAGACGCGGGCCGTTACACAAACACACATCTGTTTGGAACTGAAGGAGCTGTTACTGTACTCTAAACACATGTGTGCCTCATCAGATGGTGTTAATGGTAAAGATGATATCTTATAATTGCTGCATGTCTTCTGGAAATCGGGCAGGACGTAATGCGACGTTTAGAGCGAACGAGGTAAAAATGTGTTCAGGAATATACAAACAGCTAATGAAATTCCTTGTTTCATCATTTTCTTTCAATAACCTGTATTTGAAAAAAAAAAAAAAGAGAAAACAAAAATTGAGATGTAGATAGCAACGCAATCAGCGTTGCCATGGCAAAATAACTTGACACAGCACCGAAAATCAGAGGTTTAATCGAAAGTCTTACAACAGGCAAATTATTCTGTGGTTGTGCTTAATCAGAGTGTTCTAGACTTAAACGCTGAAAGATAAAATCTGGAGTCATTTTCTGCCGTCTGCCTGGACGCACACAAACACATGTGCCTTGTGGCACGCAGACTGAGCCGTATTGTTGCCGTCCTCCGTGCGTACAGGAACAACACAGACTGCATGCAAGAAATCTGAGGTGGAGATCTGTAAATCATTCATGAAATATGGACCAAGCTGAAGTCTTGCAAAGTAGGTATCAATGCGTGTTCTAAGGAAAATGACACAAAGAAGGATTCTTGTCAGGTTGTTCAGAAAAGGATCCATGATATTACTGGAGGACTTGTAAAAATCTACAGCTCTGGTGATGGAAATAGCTGACACGACAACTATTTACCATGCACCTTGTAAATCCGGTCTTTGTGGGGAAGTGGCTTTCAATGAAAATGTACATACAACACTGCATGCAGCATCCGCAGTGAAGAACGGTGAAGGCAGCATTATGCTGTAGGGCTGATTTTCTCAGCGAGGAAGGGGAAGCTGGTTACAGAAAATAGGATGTTTATGAAACTATAATCAGCCTTTGTTCTGGAATAGAAGCTGTTAGAGGCAGTAAAAACTTCAGACCTGAGCAGAGGTTCATCCTCCAGCAAGACAACAACTCTAACATACCTGGAGCTACAACAGAATGATTTAGATCAGATTATCCCAGTCCAATCCCAGAAGACCAATGTTCTGCTACTGTAAGAATTGCCGCATATGACATACTAGAATTAGATAGGTGAATTACCACATTCAAAAACTGCAAAGTATCAGCTTTTTAAGGACTGAGGTGATATATCACAGACTTAAAAACTGATGTTTTAGATATTAGTCTGACTAACTTTAAGAAATTTTGCTAAGAAAGAAAATAATCATAGAGAAAGATGGTGAAGCAAATGAGTCTGGAGGGCAAACGGTCACCGTTTTCTTTCCTCATCACAATTATGCTCAACTTTGCATTAGTTTATCACAAAAAACTGCAATAAATCACAAGTTAGTTTATGGCTGCAATGTAAAAAATATAAATAAATAGCCAGTACTACCCCCGTATGGTACTTTTGCAAAGCACCATAATTAACAGGAAGAAGTACAAACACAATGATGAATTATGAAACGATTTGTGATTCTGGTACCAGGTGCATCGAAACAGGCATTTTGGACTCACGGCCGTCACTGTAATAACTTTAAAAGGAGATCTGGAAATGGGACGTATGTGCCAGTGATGGCTATCATAAAACACATGCACACACACATACACAAACACATATCCTTTCCTTCTTTTCAGCGCGCACATAGAGAGACTGTATCTTTGTCTGACCGTAAACTGATCTGGTTCAATTCAAAGCGAAAGCCAGCCACTGATGAAAAGACAGTATCCAGGGAAAAAAAGGCAAAACTATGCAAAATCCAGCTCAGGCTCCAAATATGGGGAGGAAAAAAAAAATCATCTGGTTAAAAAAAAAAAGAGGCAGAAGGAGAGTGTGTGGATCATGACAGATATGAAAAATGGGTAGGTGGTTGAGCAATAAATGACCAAACATTTTGATGTGGGAGCTCTGCGCGAGCATGTGTGCAAAACCTGCGAAAGCCAACCCCTAATCTGCTGTTGGTGCCACTATATTTATCAATATGGTCCCACTTTTGCAGTTTTACGGGACCACTAGATACCTGCTCCCACTCTAGCAAGCAGGCTTTTGATGATTCTCTCTACGACAACCCAAACAACCCCCACCAATCCCGTATGACATAAAACAGGAGGGATACAGCTGTAAAAATCAAAATGAGGGCAACTCCAACACGCAGAACTGTACAATAGTTCATTTTTCCACAGTGGCACTGGGGTACCATATAGCCAAAATGACGCACAGATGTAAGGATTGCGAAGGAGCTGCCAGGGTGGGGGAGGGCGTGGGGTTGGAAGCAGTGAGTGAGCAAGGCGAACACGGTCAGCTGCAATACCAGAAAACCTCTCAGACTGAGAAACGCTGCGCCGCTTCTCCCAGCGAAGGCACCACAGAGGATTTCCAAGCAACACTTCAAACTGCGATACGACTTCGGCTCGGTGAGAAAAAAGACGGCGAGCGAGAAAGAATGCAAGACGGCGAGAGAGAAAGAAACCACAGTTGCATAAGCACAGCTGCTTTACATAATAATTCCACAATAGCCATGACATGCTCTAATTGTAGTCGTGCTTATGTTGTGTTACATGCTATCATGAGTCACGTTCTGCACTTCTTGTGTGAGTAGGAAAATGTGTAATGAAATCATGGCTTTTCATGATCTAATTTGACACAGTGACTTAAAACGACAATAATTTAGCAGTTAAAAACCAAAGGCAGCACATCCCCACCCCCTATACTCCCACCCTCCTACACAGACACATAGTATGTTTGGCTATCTTCAAAATGACTTTGCATTGACTTACATTAGTTTTTCATTTATTTCTACAGCCTAACTCTGTCAGTTACTTCACACCCAGCCTTTACAAGTACATGCCTAACCCAAAAACAGAGCTTTTTCATTTAGGGCCCAGGCTTTGGGGCCCATAAGCAGCAGCGGGTTCTCACAAAGTAGAATTTGTTGGAAAAACAACCTAATCAAGATGATGCTGCAACAGACACACTTCCTGATAAATACACCATGCAGGGAATGGCTATTGAATCTATCCTTGAACATACTTGATTACGCTGATTAATTTATACACCATTATCTGTTTGTCCATAGAAGATTCAATGTGACAAGAAAAACTAGCACTGAATGTTACTCTGAACTCATCAGTCCCAGAGGTTAAAAAAAAGAACACACACTGTGCCAGAGGTTCATCTTCATCCACCACTACAACCCCACACAGAGCTGCAATGACAGAGCTTAGCACAAAGCATAATCATTCATGTTAAAATGGCCTAGTCAAAGACTCGTTTTAATTCGCTTCATCCCAACCGATTACACAATAAGAAAATGACAATAATTCAGCAACATCTTAGCGTTTTTTCAGGTCCCAACACACAATACTGGCCACTGCAAGCTAAATGTAAAGTGTTTATGCAATTTTTGTTTGTGTTGGGTGTCAGTACATCACAGCCGATTTATTGATGTGTCATTTGGAGCAGCCTGGAGCCATTCCATCCTCCGATATAGTGCATGTGTCGCGTGTATGCTAAGTTCAACCCTCAAGGCAAGCAAGAGGACAGCAGGCGGCCTCCTGCAGCTGAGAGCAGGTGTGTGTGTGTGTGTGTGTGTGTGTGTGTGTGTGTGTGTGTGTGTGTTAGTTTCGTGGTGATATAGTCCCATAGGGATTCTGGCACAGGGCTGCAGCAGACATTTATTAACAGGGCAGATTAATAGCACTGGAGGAAAACATGTTCACAAACATGATAAATATTAATAATAATCAATACTGAGTTACATTTGCCAAATTGAGTTGCAAACATCACCCATGGGGGAAGGCGGGGAAGGGAGGAGGAGGGTGTCAGGGTTGAAAGGAGCTGATTAAAAATGGAAGAGTTTCAGGAGGAGAGAAGACAGAGAGAGAAAATGAGAAAAGAAAAACAACACAGAAGGAGAGGAGGGGAACGAGCGTAATTTCATTACATCATAACAGAGAGGAGAATCATCACAAGGGGGAGCTCGGATTTGTTTTTGTTTTATTTTGTAAATTATCACATTTCATCTTTTCTTCTAAAGAGCTGTAATGGCTAGCAAAAATATCCATGCCCCTTTAACTTTTTTCCCTCTCAATTCAAAACTTCAATGGATTTTATTGGGATTTTATGTGATAAACTGAACATAACTTTCAAGCAGGGGGACTTAAATTTGACTTCATCAAAAGTCTCAAAAGAAAAGAAAAGATAAGAGCTCTGATCAGCTTATTTGTCTTTGCCTTTGCTTAAGAAAAATCAACATCCCCATTCTAT
Source organism: Poecilia picta (assembly GCA_033032245.1). Lineage (NCBI taxonomy): Eukaryota > Metazoa > Chordata > Actinopteri > Cyprinodontiformes > Poeciliidae > Poecilia > Poecilia picta. Next base: position 23,095,186 of record CM065359.1, on the reverse strand, counting down.
CACATTTTCCTATTTTACAAATTAAATATTTTTTGCACTTTGCAATTATTAAGTATTTTCTCTTCGCCTAGCAAGTAAAATCCCAGTAAAAATACAATGGAGCTTGTGGTTTCAAAAGATAAAATGTGAAAAAGTTGAACGAGTATATACACTTTGGCAAAGGAACTTTTAATAGGTGCAGGAGATGAAGATTATTTTCTCATCTCAGTATTAAAATCTCAGTATGGTTTAAGTACAGTTTTATACATAGGAGTATGTTCAACAGATATCTCTAGCTGTCAAAACGACCTGATTTTGATCGATGATCGAGGGATTAATCAAAGCAATTTTTGAAATAAAATAATCTTTAAAAACTTTGGATTCTCAGCTTTGCTGTTTTCAGTCTGTACTGATGCTTATCCAACAGAAACTAATCCAACACCCTAGTCATATCACTATTGCTGAAATGTGTGTGCATACATCGGTGCATTTCTGTGCAGCATTCACCACACCAGCCTATTGCACTCCATGCCTTGCCTCCTCTCCTCTCCTCTCCTCTCCTCTCCTCTCCTCTCCTCTCCTCTCCTCTCCTCTCCTCTCCTCTCCTCTCCTCTCCTCTCCTCTCCTCTCCTCTCCTCTCCTCTCCTCTCCTCCCTCTCCTCTCCTCTCCTCTCCTCTCCTCTTCCTCTCCTTCCTCTCCTCTCCTCTTCTCTCCTCTTGCCTACTCCCTCTAGTCATTAGCCAGCAAATTAACGACAATCGGGCATGCTATTAATCACCCTGACAAAAGTGTTAGCTTTGCCTGGGTAGGCCAGCACGAGACTGAGGAAGGAGGATGGCAGTGGGGGAGGAAAGAAAGAGAAAGAGTGAGATGACTTGGTGGGTCACAGAGTATTGTGAATTTGTGGGTAAAGGAAACAATTACACTAAATGAAAAGACAGTGAGTCAGGATATTAAGGAAGTGAATGAAATGTGAACAATAAGAGAATGGCTGACAGAAAATATGATGAAAGAAGAAGAAGAATTATAGGGAGTATGTTAATGTAACAGAAAGGAATGGATCCCACGTATACATTTGCCTAAGTAAAAAAATACTTCTGTGACCACTAATTGTCTTGTAAGGGTAATCGCATAAAAGTGATGCAAAACTCTTCAACAGTAGAAATACAATCTGTCATTTAATTTTCACAAGTGATCTCTAAAATATACAACTGCACTATAACTTTGTTCGTGTCTATCAATCACAGCAAAGACTGTACAACTGTAATTTTAGGGGTGTAAAAATGTCCCTGGATGATGTAGGGATTCGTTTTCGAGCAAAGGTTGCTCTAATGATATGTTTCAGTGAAACGTGTCATTTTTATGTGTTCGGGATGGATTTGTGCAAGACTGGCTGACTTACACCATCTGGTTATGGTGTATGACGAGAGAACGGCTGGAGCACTGAGAGCAGAAGCTGTTTGACTATACATTTTGTTTAATTCAGTCAATAAGAATCGAGGCAAGGCAAATGTTTGTGGTATGCAGTTTGTCATACTGTATAGCCCAGCATACAGGATGGCAGAATCACCTCTAGAATCATTTAGCTCAATGTTTAGAAAGAAATATAATCATAACATACCAGTATAGATCATTTCACACACTTTTGAGGTTTTGGTCATTTATTTAAACTTGACTTCCTTTCAGTCAAAAAGAAGTCATCTTATGATCTGATTCTTGTATTCTTTAAGAAATATGTGACTCCAATAAATATCACCTATTAGCAGGAAGTAGCTCAGAGTTTTTTTGGGTTAGAATCAGTAGAGTTGTAAATAACTCACAAATAAATAACATGGGAAATTTAAAGGTTTTTGTGATATTTCGACTGCATTGTTGATCAAATATAACTTGCTGGGGGGGAAAAAGCTTTCCCACACCGAGACACTGACAACATCACTAGGTTTTTTTTTAGTCATTTTAACTTGTGTTGAGCACAAACATTGTAGAAAAAGTGGATTAACAGACATAAAATACATCCTGGATAATAAATATGTCTATATAACTCTATTGATAACTCACAAGTCAAGTATAGAAAATGCTATGAGACAAAGAAGTGATGAGATCTAGAGAGAAAATCCACCACATTTACTCTCACACACAAAAAAGAGGCTGGAAAAAAAAATGTGCGCTGCCCTTTAGCCTCAGCTCAAAATGAGAACTCCTTCATCTCTGCCCCTAACCGGAGCGGAGACCACCTGCTAGGAGGCCTAAACTCGGGACGTCAGGTGGGTCGAGACCGTCACACAGTCCCATGTCATCAGGCTGTCACGGTGAAAGGAGCTGACATGGGAGATATGCTAATCCACTTAGCTTCAAACCCGGCCAGGAGGCCCGTATGCAGTGCCGTCTCAGTCCGCGATGAGCGGAACACACACAGACACACTAAGCCGCGTACCTCTGAACTCTGCAGAATATGTGTGGCGGGATTAGATCAGTTGAGGCTAAATTATCCCTGTGGGGATTTTAATCTGACCGTCAAAGCAATACATTAAAAAAAAGTGCAGGTATGGAAAAAAACAAACAAAAAAATAAACTAGGTTGAATTTGTTTTACAATTAAAATGTGTTTCAGTCATCTAAAAAAAAGACAAGTGTTTCTTAATCTGGATTAAGAGGATTTAATAATATTTGACATTTGGAAATAATAATGCAGTGATTCTTGAAAATAGGGACAAAATGGGGTTTTAATTTTCCCATTTTTTTTTGTTATTTCTCAAATTTATGTATACAAATATGTCAAATAATGTTTTGGAAATGTAAAGATGTTGAGGTACAAGCTCCCAGTTGCAACATTTTTTTAAAAAATTACATTTTTAATCGACCTGACCTAGAACGTTGTCATCACCATCTGACAAAAATACATCAAAAATAATTTTTAATGACCCTATTAGTGATATTTTTACTCATTTTGCAGACAAATACTTCTCAAGAAACAAAATAATTATTATTAAAACAAAAAACCATAAAAATCCATCTGACGGAGTTGACACTGCATGACGGAGTTGACACAAAACTGAAGGTGATGACAAACTAGTGAGTAAAATGAAAAACTTGGTACATGTGAAGTAATGCAATTTATGTAAAAATACATTAAAATGAATTAACTCCACATTTAAGTGATATTTGACAACAATTTCACTGAAAGAGTCAGAAAAACTCTGATGGAGTTGACATCTGACGGAGGTGACAAAAAGCCAAACTACCTCAATTTATATGATGTTATTCTGAAGGACATATTGTAGCTCATCAGGTCCATGAAATCTTTACATTTTACCAAAATTAAGCTTTTATTTCACAAAATCTTATCAAAGTTTTGTAAAATGTCAGTTACGGTGTTGACACACCATGGTTGTGACAAAAAACTTAGGAATAAAAAGAAGAAAAAACTAAAGAATAACATAAACTAACCAGAGCTAACTAGCCCTCCTAGCAAAGGAAGAGAAAGGAAGTGGTCATGGGGTCCTCAGAAGTTCTGCTGCCCCCAATAATGCCTCATTTTTTTTTACATTCTTTTCATTTCTGACGGTGTTGACAAAAACTAAGGACAAATTTCAATGGAGTTGGAAAATATATAAAAATGATTTTTAATTCAATTTTTCAATACTTTTATAATTATTTATATGACTACTTATACTTAATTGTCATAATATAAAATTTTAGTATTTCTTTAATTGTTTTAAACTATTATAATGTACCGAGTTCTGCTCCTGGACAAAGGCTTTTACAGGCATCATCCACCAACTACAATGTTTAAAATAAAAAAATATTCAGCAAATACCTGAAAAATATACATTGTTGTGCTCACATGACCCAGGTTAGTTTAGTCAGATATTTGAAAAAATTATATTATTTGTATATTTTATTCAAATTTTGTGCTTTATCCATAGGACCTGTTTTGTCCCTATTCTCAAGAATCACTGATTGGTCATTGTTAACCCTAATAGGAATTTCAACACAGAATGGAGGTTTTTCATAAAATATAAACATGCATCTCTACCAATAAACAAAATAACTTGCAGGCAATCAAAAAGGTTTTTACTGTTGATAAAGAAATTAAAAAGCAGGTTGTTGCATTCAAAATGTAGGAGAAGGTACCTCGGGCTTTGAAGTATTGTAGCCTAAATTCTGTCAAGCAGCTAAATGTAAATATGCCACAATACATTAATAAAATGAAAACTGCAAGTAGTTTTTTTTTTCACTTTAACTAAAACATGCACTGAGCAAGCCAAACCCCAACAAACCTCGGTGCAACTTTTAACAACACAAATGTATGAGGGAAACATATTTGATTCATGAATCACTAAGAACGTGATAAAAGTTAAATTAACCTTGTTGCACCCATGTTATCGCCAGCAGTCAACAGCAGGTGCTATGAATTTACTAGCAGCTGGTGGAGTTTATAACAAGCTACTAACAACAGATTTCTGTGTTTATAAGATGAGCGAAAAGGCAGAAAACACACAATTACAACAATCCCCCGCTCGCTTTACAAGTTGCGCAGACGTCGAGACGCTTGTTCGCTTGGCAACCGAGTGATCAAAGTCGGCCTGCCAGCAGCGAGGTGTCAGAGTTCAAAACTATTGCCCCACTCGGGCAGATGATATCTCAAACTGATTCGTTGTATTTCCCCGGCCATGACTTCCCCTATTAGGAGCTGCAGTGGAGCTCTTAGTAATCTGCTCATTATCCCACAGAAACAGGAAGGAAGAGAGGGAAACAGATGGGAAGGCAGGAGAATGGTAAGCGAGAGACACAATGCTCCCTTCCTCCTCTTCATCCTCTCTGCCTTGGTCTCCCTCCTCCGCGCTGCTTGCTCTCTGGTCGTCCTCGGGGCGAGGGAGCGCCGAGGCCCACAATCGCTCTGACAATACTGTATACAAGTGGTGGCGAACAATGAAGGCTGACCACAAAGAATTCTGGGAACAGGGGCACAGCCTTCTTCTCCGGCGGGTGGCTCCTGAATGCCGGACCCGTCGATACACATCGGAGGCCTGCTGAGACTCACCGGTGCCAAAGAGTCCGAGAGCCGGAGAGTGGGAGGAACAGACACAGAAGACGGTGACATAATGATATAAAGTTGCCCGCGCAGCAATCCTCCTGATGATTTACCACCTAGTGCGAACACCTAGAAGCAAGGATACAAAGGGAGAGCGAGGCAACAATAGGCTCTTAATGCTGAAATGAGAGAAAAGAAAGGTGGAAAAGAAAGGCAAGGCCAGGCAGAAATAAAGAGAAAGACAGAAAGAGACAGGCAATTTTCTTCCTCTTCTTTTTTAAGTGATCAGGGCGTGGGGTGAGCGTGGTCCATTTGGAAATAATTGGTGGGTAATTAGGTGGGGGTCGACAGGTCGATTTTGGAACAAATGGCCGTCTTTAGCTCAGGTGGCCCTCCACATGAGATAATGGGGGCTTTGCTTCCCCACCTCCACCCCTCCTCCTCCTCCTCTCTCTCTCTATCTCCACTACCTCTGGTACTGCTCGTGTATGCGCTACTTCTTATGTGGGACGTGTCCAAAGATGGTGCGAACCATTAGATACAAGAGCAATGAATGCAATGAACGCACACACAAAAGAAATCAAATCTTGCGCTGTACTTTCTTCGGTAGCGTGTGGCACTCAGTGCTGCTCAAAAGTTTTCACAGCACGTTTTGTTATTTGGCTGAAATTACACCTAGAAGAGTCTTAGGGTTTGCCTTTAGCTACTTTGCACATCTAGAGACTTAAAATATTGCTCTTTTTTTTCTTTTTGCAGCTCAAGCTTTGTTAGTTTTCTATGCACAAAGTATTTTGCAGGTTGACCGAAAAGTTACGTTTTGGTCTCATTTGACCAGAGCACCTTCTTCTAGATGTTTGCTAAGTGATCTACATGGCTTGTGGTAACTCTAGAGGGGATTTCTATTTATTTATTTTTTCTAACAATAACTTTTTTCTTGCTACTCTCTCAAAAAGCCCACTTGTAAACAGCATAACTAATAGTGGTCTTGTAAACAGATTGTTCCACATGAGTTTTTTGTCTCTGCAGCTCCTCTAGAGAGCCCATGGGGCTCTTGGCTATTCTTGAATTGATTTTCAGTTTAAGAGGGAAAGCACATGTTATGAAGTTTAGAAATTTTTCAAGTTCTTTCCATTTTCACATCTCCTGACCCGGAGATGTTCAAAGCTTAAGGTATTATTTTACATCACAATGTTGCTTTGCACTTCTCCATAACATCATACCTTATTTAAAAAAATAAAAAAAAACAATGAGAAGTTCACTGTCCCATGACACATTTAGCAACTTCCACCCCGAGTGTTGCTCAGTATTTATTTAGAACATTGAGTAGAGATCATGCTGAGGCAAATAGCTTTTCTTATTCATTTATAATGCTGAAGGTTTTAGCATAATGGGGAAAAACGTGAACAAATAAATTATAATCAGGGGAAAATATTAATAATTCATATACAAATGTGAATACGTAACAGTATTTTTGTTTGTTTGTTTTGAAGACAGCAGCTCATTTAAACAAAAATCCAGATCTACAACTTTTTTTTTTTTCATATAAAAAGAAGCCACAAACAAAACTTCTTCAGCACCACCACAGTGTGTACGGGTTCCCCCATTCACCCAGCCAACAACAATCTCTCACCCACTCTTTCAGGCCCTTTCTGTCTCTCGTTCCCTCTCCCCGTCCTCCCATTCAGCAGCACTGGGGTTCTTGTTTGGCTTCCTGCTGTTTGTGTCCAGACAAGGTCTAGTTTTGAATACTGATTCCCCATTGATAGGCCCGCACTTCCGATCTCATTAACTTGTTTTGTCTTTGGCTAAATGGAAACGTCCAAGGGAGGGTGAGAGAAGGAGAGAAAGAAAAAAAGGGGCGAGCCAACAGCAAACAATGTGACAGATCTTTTACAGGAGACGCACCGTAAATAACAACAAGTAAATACAAACAGGATGGGGGATGAGGGAGGATTTCCAAAAGGGGAAAAAAAAAGTCTGGACATCTAAAACGGTGCCTCAGAGGACGAGCTTTGATCATAAAAAAAAAAAAAAAAACAAGGAAAGGAAATGATCTGTATTCACAGCAATGCTTCAACGTTGAAAAAGAAGCGTAGCTGGTCATTGAGATGTGCAAGTTAACAAGTAGAGGTATTGTTTGTTCTAAAGTTTTAATAATAATAAAAAAGTACATGTCACTTTGGTTAAATAATGTAAACCGTGTCTTGTGAGAGTGTCAGGATGCAGAGTGATAGACCAACACGGCACTATCTTCCTTTTAAAACAGCCTTTGTTCATTTAGATTGTATGGAGAATGGGAGCAACAATATTCATGTTTTGCCACAGATTCTCAATTTAAGCTTCAGCTTTGACTAGGTCATTTGACCAACTATAACTGCTTAAACTGTGGGCGACTGTGGCTGTGTAGGTAGAGTAGTCGTCTTGTAATCGGAAGGCTGCAGGCTCAATTCCAGCTTCCTCCTGCCACCCGCTGATGCGCCCCTGGGCAAGGCACCCAACCCCAAGCTGCCCACCAAGCTGCATATCAGTGTATAAATGTGTGAGTGTGAATGGGTGAATGTGGCTGTAGTGTAAAGCACTTTGAGTGGTCAAAAAATGATCAGATAAAGCACTATATAAGTTCTTACCATTTAAACTATTCCACTACAGATCTTCATATGTTTCTGAAAGGTAAACCCCCTCTCCAGTCTAAAGTCTTATATGTTCAAACAACTTTTTCTTCCAGGAATACGCATTATTTAGTTCCATCCATTCTCCTGTGTGACCTGTTTGCCTCCCTGAGATGAAAAAAAAAAAACATTCCCACAACATGATGCCGTCATGTTTCACTAAAGCAAAGATGTATTTGCTGTTACTTTCTCTTTTATGTAACCCAAAAAGTTAGATTTTGGTTTCATCTGACCGAAAGGCTTTCTTCTATGTTTGCTGCATTGGCTAGGAATATGCCAATTAAGCTGTACTTATACACAAATATTAAATGACTACACTTAGGTGGTTGCAAGGGATTTAATTTATGGACATCAGAGTAACAGGGGCAACAGTATTATTACATCACACAGCTTTACTTGTAGACATGCATAGTTTGCCTTCTACCACACAATTATTCATCTGTTTTTGTTGGAGTGGAAAAGAAAATCTGTAAATAGGATTAAGTTTGTGCTTGTAATGTGTCAAAACATGGAAAGGTTAAAGAGATACAAATACTTTTATGAAGCCCTGATTACAGTAGAAGAAACATGGCAATTTTATTTATTTATTTTTTCAAAATGCTGCATTGTTTACATTTGTTTCTTTTGCTTTATAGTCTGTTTGTAAGATCATCAGCTAAATAGTTGGTTTACGTCACAAGCTGCAAAACTGTCCATGTGAGAGTGAGGCAGCCATGTATGCACATATTTAGATCTGGCAGCTAGTTGGCCTCAGCTACCTCAAAAAGAAAAAGATGGCACCGGAAGAAAACCCCCACAATGCAAGAAGACAGACATCAGAGCGCACCGAGAGAAAGATAAGGAATCAGTCTACTGCGACAAGGAGAGACATGAAGTGAGAAAGGGACATTTGACCCATAAATAAGCTACATAAACACAAGAAAGACTGGCTGAGATGGGAAAGAAGAAGCAGACTGAGGGAGGATCAAAGGGGATGTCCGCCGCTGATATGGCACCTCGGATAATGTGTGGTGCAATTAGTGCACAGTGGCGATTTCCATTAGGGCTAATCAAATATTTATATTGCCTCCTGAGCATGTCACAATGCCGCCCCGGTCCCTCATATCAATGTGACAAACGGCTAATGGGAGAGTGGGTGTGTAGGGGACGCAGACAGATAGGAAAGGAGAAAAAGAAAGACAGGATGTGTGGAAAAGGGCTACAAGTGGAGTTTGCTCTGTCTTCCTCTTTCACATTTGGCTTGCAAATGCATGGTTTCTGTCATCAATTACAGGACAGCAGTGGTGGAAACGAGTGGCTGGCTGTGTGGGAGACTGCGTGTGTGTGTGAGCATCAGAGTTCGTCTATAAGTGTGTGAAGAACATGAGGACAAGCCATTGCTGATGCTTCCTCATAGAGCCATTAATCAAGCTGGGCTGGAATGGAACCAGTCCAAATTGGACTCATTGATCTAGATTTACAAAGGAAACAAGAAGGGGATGAAAACCGAATAGACAAAGAGAGAGAAAAAAAGAGCAGAATAAAAAGCAAAATAAACTCAGTGATAATAGTATATGAGATCATTTTGGTAACATAATCCCAAAATGCAGACTAATATTGCAGATTAAATGTAATTTTAGTCATTCTTTTCTGTTAGAAGTGAATACATGAATTCAGAATCGGGACTAGACGAGTAAGAAGGTGGAATTTTTAAACATATAATTAACCTTACAAGCATTGTTGAGTTGCTAACTTAATGTAAAATATGTAATAAGCTCATATTAAAAATTCTGTGGAATGAAATACTCCTAAAACCAACCGAATCTCAATTATTTGTAACTATGCACAATTTTGTTATTGAAAAAAACCTTTAAATAAAACCTTTATTATGCAAAGTACCTTATATCTACCTATAACACTATCCATTTATGTAGGATGTAAAGACCTTTCCTGTAGTTTTACCTAAATTAAAGCATCTAAAAACAGAAAAAAGAAAACGTCTACGGCCACGGTTGGCAGAGACACAATCAACAGAAGGTTAGGGGTAACAAGATGGGCGGTCCTCCAAAGGTGAGAGGTCAAGTCGTGGTCTGACAGACGGATGGAGGAGAGTGGTCAGGGCTTGAAAGATGAGAAACGGATGAAGGATGGATCTGGTCGGACGCTGTGACAGTCTGGGAAATGGATGACCCTCCACAGCAGCATGACAGAGCAAAAGGCCCGTAAAAAGGGACTGTTAACTGCCCCGCGAGTGAAAAAGAGGAAGTAGAAGAGAATGACTATGAAGTACAAAACACATTGTAAATGCTCTATGTGGAATGTGTTGATGGAAAATATCTATAATTTAACATAGCAGCAACATGGGCAGCTTAAACCAATTTAAAGATACCCAATGTACTAAAACGAGGCTCAGTGTCTCTAAAGGAATAACTTCAGTAAGTAGAAAATGTGTGGATAAGATGCTGTGGAGGGCTAATCTCTAGGACAAGTGATAACATTCAGTGGTTAAACCATGACAGATGAGTATTGATTTTCTCCCTGTTAGAGAAGACGAAAATAGATAACTAGACTGTTTTATTGATATTGATTGAAGAGTCAAAAGACAAAAAAAAAGTCCTGGCAAAAGAAAAAAGCCACGAGTTGATTCTAATGCAACAAATTAGATTTGCATCAACAGGGTACGACAGGAGCAAAGTTTTGCAAGCGACGGTTTTAAAACTTGACAAATTTGTTTTTGCTTGGTTGTTTCACGTGCTTATGCTCTCCATGATGAACTATCTCCTGGACAAACACCACGACAGAAGCAAATATTTAGAGTTCACCCATCTAGTCGGCATTTTAACGCAAGACGGCCATCCGTATCGGAAAACGTCGACAGCGACCGCAGAACAAACTCACACTTAATTAAGCATGCCTTTAACCTCAACCATACACCACGACGCAAACGAAAAGCCGAACGCTCACACCGGGCAGTCGCAACTCACCGAACGCCGACATGCTATCTCGTGTGTCTTCGAAGAGGACAGTCGAACTATGAGTTCCCCGCTACCCATAAAGTTTAGTTACCAATTAACAGTGTCTCTCTGTGTGCTGGAAAGATACTAGGAGAGTACAGGGGGGTGTCTGGCAGGCCTATCTGCAGCGCTGCGATGCGCTAACGTGAAAGAATGCCAGTGTCAACGGGACACAGATACGGGAAGTGCAGGGTGCCGATGAGCCAAGTGAAGGTCGATGATGAGGTCAACTCCTGAAGTGGCAGAAACTCAAACATGCTGCCCTCATATGGTCATCCTCCATTAAAAGTGGGCTTATTGTACAATATAATTTTGAGATGACTTCTGAAACTCATGTGAGTAATGTGTTTTTTGAGTTTTTTCACCTTCTGTCAACACTTTCATGCATTTTCTGATCCACTTTCAACAAGGTCTTTCCTTACTATTCTTACTTTCTTGCATTACATCTTTCCTCAGCTAAACCTGACAAAGCATCTGCTCTCTGTTACAGCGCCTTTGCACTCAGACTGTCGTAACTTAGCTTCTTGTGCTGGATAAAGGACTGTGATTTTTTTATTTATTTCATATGTCCTACAAACACAAACCACAAACGTTCTATGATGTTTTTAGGAAAAACTAGATTTTAAAATGGTTTTATTTCTTAAAATAAAGTCAATCTGAGACACCAAATTAAGGAAACAGTCTTCATTTTTGTGGATTCATTTGACTTGAGACTACATCAGGAGAACAGAATAGAGAAAGGGGTGAATGGTGGGTAAATCCATCCGACATTGCGGCTGGAGAAGAGCATCAAGCATCTTTTTTTTTCTGTGCAGGGATGATGCCAACCAGGAAGAACCAACGAGATGTGTGTCTAAGAAGAGTGGGTAGAAGTGGGTATGTGCAGAAGGGGCGGAGCATAAAATGCAGTGGGAGTCATTAGCGCCTAATCTGTTCCATATGACACACACTCACATGGCCTCTGTCTGGACACTGTCTGAGCATCGTCTCCCCACCTCTCTCTAAGCTGGTGATGAGGGAAAGTGGGGTTAACAGGAGGGGCTAGGGGTGGAGATTTCTCAGCCCCAACAGGAGCTCTCTGATGACAAGAGCCCGGGCTTGTCACACAACAGGGACTCTGGGGATGTCTTATCATGCCGAAAAAGGCTTCAGTAAACACTCTTCTTCTTGCAGACTATCTCTTCTTTTTCTCTGTAGCTGTATAAAAACATCTGAGAATGACTGAACAAGGCAGAATATAAAGAATAATCGACCTAGAATTCAATTACAATTGGTTTACAAGCAAAATAAACCTTGTATGAAGAAATACAGATGGAAATGTGGAGTTTCCATTATTCAAGGTTAAGTATTTTTGCTGCACAAAGCCATCACCCCTGGAGATGGCTTTGTGGGTGGCCATTCAGTCAGATTCATGGTTTTACTAAAAGTATAAAAATGTGTTGTCCAGGTGTGAACTGTCTCTTTGCTGTTTCCCATAAAGAGGGAGTGATTTTGCTTCTAGGCACGTTGCTCTTTAGTGTAGTTTAACTGTTGCTGTGGTGTGTTGGGAAGAGACTGATCAGATCTCATTCTTGCAGATCTTTCACAAGAATAAGCAAAACGTGTTTTTAAAGAATCTTCATTCCAAGGGAAATAATACATGTTAGTCTAACCAGTCTCAATGCGTTGGTTTTAACTGGGAAACTCTTTAGTGGTCCGCTGGTGTATAGCCATATTTTCTGTCTGTAGAAACACACAATTGCTTATTGTCCACAAACTCTGGATGCAAATTTATTGTAACTTTTTTCATCACCCCATGACATAAATATAATACATAATGCATATAAACCATGTCAAATTCTGCCACTTTGTGTCCTATTTAAAGGTTTTTCAAGATATGGGACAACTGAAATGCCATTATCAGAATGGATTATGTATTTAGTAGGTCAGATCCGCATTGAATGATACAAACAACGACATCCACTTAAAAATATACACAATGGCGATGGAGACGTTTATGCATACACACATATGTGTTTATACTGCACTATGTTTAACAGAAGCGCACTAAACTGGACTTTACCTTAAAAAATGCCAATGAATTTAAGCAACAAACTGACTCATATAATTTAGTCGTGATAGTTTGGAGATTATGCTTTTCTGGCTTTCTAAAGCTGTCGAACAAGTAATGTAAAATAAATTGTTCTTATCGGCTTTTTACTGGCAACGTTTTTTTTTTTTTTTTATTGTACTTTCGGTTTACTTACAGAGCAATAAAACAATGGTACTTGTTCCTAACTGAGGAAAAATGATTTCCTTTTAGGAGACGCTTGTCCACCAGTACCACTGTCACCTCTTTGCTATCCCTCATAAACTTGCCAATCACGAAGAAGATCGTTTCATAAAATATATAATTATACGTAATTATATGTGGAGTGCTTGTGTATTAATTGCAGATCAGACTGGTGCCAATATTGGCCTCTTTTTTATGGTCTAATAAACACTGAAATGCACACACATGCACACACATTAATTGGCCTGTAATCCATGCCTCTGTCAATGAAACAAAAGCAGGCCTTGTCCACACACCCAGCTCTTGTACAAGAAGCTTAAAGACATTTTTCTCATTTTTGAACAGCTAATATCTTGCAAAAGTTGTCTAATCTCTTTGTGTTTAAGTCGAGATTTGTGCACCCCCCAGCCTGCAACATCTCCCCTCTTTCACATGCTTAACTGCAACCCCTGCTACGCCCTAACGCATAAGCAGGCCATTTTAATTAGGTTAAAGTGTGTTTTGTGTGTGTACGTATGTGAGAGAGAGAGTGTGTGCCTGTATTTTGTCAGCATCAAGGCCCAGACGTGCAAGCTTATTTAATGAAACACAGCAGGTGATGAGAAAGAAATCAGGGTCTCTTTGAAATTAACCCAAGTTTTTTTACGGAGACCAAAAAGGTGATGGAAGAAAGTTGCTTTTGGAGGAGAACTTCATTAGAAAGGCTTGTTTGCAAACTTTGTCTATTATTCAGCTAATTGTCCAGAAATTTTATAAGTTATGATCAAGTTAATTACAGTTATAAAGGACATTTAAATTGTCAGCCTTTGACTGAAGAACTTTTCAATAATTGCAAAAAAGAATACACATAAACACTTTGAGAACGGAACTACATGTATCAAGTGATACAAAACTAGACATACACATATGTTTTAGCTTTTGTTTTTTCCTCTGAGACAATCTATATCTTAGGATATTTAAATTATAGAAACTCACAGGTAAGCTTTTTTGCATCTTATACATCAAAATTAGGTTGTTCCAGTTCACTGTTGCCACAAGCTTGCTCAGGATTAGACATTTGTGCATTACAACTTGAATTCACTTGTTTATATGTAACTGAAAATGAATTGAACCTGTCAGTTTGACAATAAAGGCCATTTTGAGTGAATTTATGCATTTCTACTAAAGTAAACTGAATTAAATAAATCCTAATATTGTAAATTGGTTAAAAGACAGAAGTGCCATAGAGATGTGCTCACACAGAAACAACCAGCTGTGATTATTAAAAGTGAAGCTCCTTCTTAACTCCAGTGATGTAGCATTGCACTAATCAAGCTGGGTATTTATAGAAGTGTCATTATAAAACCATCATTAAATTATAAAAATGAATTTGAACTCAAGTCAGTGATGGGAGGTCAAGTCTGCAACTTGGACTCAAAGAACACTCATGTCAATAATGAAAAGACTTTGACTAGACTAAGACCCTTAAGACCTGAATCTCAAAATCTGCACTTCAGTCTCATTGACATCTTTTCATCTTATGTAATCAGAGGTGAAGAAAACCTGGTAAGTTTACATCAACTGTGTAAATTATTAATATTGTCCTCTGAGCTACCGCATTGTATACAAATGATTGACTAGTCCTACAGATACCTATTGAGCTGAAGTCTATTTTGATCTTTATTTACATCATACTCTCTCTCTTAAAAGCACTATGAACACATCACATTAACATGTGTCAACCTATTGCTCCTGGTTTTCTTTTAACATAAATGCGTATGTACTCTATGTTTTGTGGGTAAATCTGTTGCCTTATAAATTTTCACTATATTTGTGCAGCAGATTTTTTTATTTGTAGAACTAAAATATAAAAAAAAATTCTGCTAAATTTGAACTACAGAAATGCTATATTTTGGACAAATTCAAAGCAGCATATAAATCCAAGGTAAGAAGGAGAATTTGAGGAACTTGAATTTGCCCCTCAAAGACATCCGAACTAAAGTGGCAGTATCATGGGTTTTCCGGCCACACAGTCAAATTGCATAGCACAATCAAGTATCTATGTTCCCCTCTGTTGTTAAGAAAATCCAAAATATATCAAATGTGACCTAGAAGAAATTTGACTTTGTGATTTACAGCTTGAACCTGGGACTCTATCTCTTCAAAAACTCCTGGTCTTTCTGAAACTCTGCCTTCAGGAAGTCGTCATTTACTCCTTTATCAAAGCTTTAACAATGTTTTTACTAGTGTTGCATTGAGAAGTAGCTCATAAAATGAGCTCAGCAGATGTGCAGTTCTGCCAGATATTTACTAATTGCTGCTGGCTAGTCTGAAGGAACTGAGGGGAGGAATCATGTTTTTTTTAGGTTTTTTTTGTCCACTTCTTATTTATGACCAAGTCCCAAAATATTTAATAGAATTTATGTCTTTATCAAATTATTATTATTATTATTATTATTATTATTATTATTATTATTATTATTATTATTATTATATTATTATTATTATTATCTAAATGGAGTTTGTATTTTACATATTTACAGAAAAGCTTTTATTCTGTTCTGACAAAATGTAACAACTCATGTTAAACATCACTGCATTGAAATAAATAACACAAAAATAACTTTTAAACTGTGCATTTTCTTTTGTAACCTACAATAAAAATTAATTACCACAGATTCATTTGCGTATACTTTGATACAAATTTTACACCCATTAAGAAAAACTTGGGATTTCTTAATTTCAGACAGTAAAAAGACAAACCTGTTCATTTTATGCTATGTTCAAAAACACATGTTGTTCAATTGGTATTCACACATTTGTCTAAACAGGACTGAGAGAAAGACGGTGGTGAATGCACTTTGGTCCATTTTTCTGCCCACAGCATGAAAGAACCGTAGACACTAAACACTAAAGCAAGACGACTCAATAGGCGCTGCAGAGCAAGTACAAACTAATTCTTTTAACGAAAGGAATAAAGGCTACCCGGGTTACAGGAAGTACAACTGAGTTGGAGAGTGATAAAGAGATGTGGAACAAGGAGACAAAAGAAAAGAGACAGAGACGAAGAGATGCTTTTAAGACCCGAGTAATGGACAAAGCGTTTTCCAACGTTTGGCCATGCCAACTCTAAATGTGCCGACAGCTTCGATTCCTTCTGGATTTTAAGGAGGTCATTTTCAGGACTCAGCTTCTCTTTGTCTGTCTACCTTTTTTATCTGTCTTCCTGTATTTGTCATTCCTAATGCCAGTCTGTCTGCGACACTATCTCACGGTCTGTATGTGCACAAGATTGAGTGCACATGCCTATTTTTATCTGTGAGACAAGACAGAGGTAGAGCAAGATGGAAGGATGGAGAAAGAGAGAAAAGGTGGGACATTTTATTTTATTTTTTTTTTTTTTACAAATGTTCCAAAAGTGTTCCTTTTCTCCTCATGTGTCAGTGTTGCCGGGGTGAACTGTGTTCTGCTGCTGTGGCACTACAAAGGCAGCTGATTAGAAACAGTAGGTGAGCTTCGCTGACAATTCTCAGAGAATATGCAAAAAGAGACAGAATGAAAAGAGATGGAGATGAAATAATAAGGACGGAGAAGAAAGGAATCAGGAAGAAATGTTCAGGATAAATCCCAGGAACAGGACTCGCCTCATGTCTCCCTTCTTTCTAAGAAAGTTTTACTCCCCATTCTGGTTTAAAAAAAAGAAGCTAATGTGGAAACCACTTGGATTTGTACAAACAAACCCATTTCTATAAACACAGATCCAAGACACGAACAACGCTGTATGGTCAGCCTGATCTCCAGAATTGAATCATAGCCTCACAAATAACAGTTTGCAAACGCATTTAAGCACGGCTGCCGTTGATGCCGTCCTCTTTAGCATCATAAATCTGGGTTTACAAAATACGCTAAAACCTTTCGATACATTTGTTCTAATGAACGCTGAAAGAAGACTCCTCTTGATCCTTGATGCATGAAAGTTTTAACTGAGAACCATGAAAGAGACAGCTGGGATTATTCCACATAGATCCTGCTCCCAAAAATAACATATTTTCCTGTAACTATCGTGATACGCAGAAGTGCTGCCAGAGGCCTCTCCGAGCCCTCTTTGATTGTCATAACAATTCTAGAAAAACAATTACATTTTAAAGAGCTCAACTTACAGGGCCTTGTACACTCACCCACTACTTTTCGGGCACACTCTTCAACTATCCAGATGTACTGCAGTCAGATCTGTCAGATTTATGTGTGACATAAATTCAACATGGTGTTGAAATCATTAACATGATATATTGTTCCCTACTTTTTGTCACCAACACAAAGTTGCAGTTTGACTGTGATTGGTACTGGAATGGATTGAACCCACTGCGCTGTTCAAGAAACTAGCTTGAGATTAATGGAGGTTAGCTATGCTGTGCATTATCCTGCTCGATATCCCCAAAAACAGGTAGGTACACTGTGGCCATAAACCGAAGGTACCGGCATGGCCACCTACAATATTCAGATAGCTTGTGGCGTATAAACAATGCTTATGTGGTTTTAAGAGTTTCAATGCGCATCAAGACGAAGCAGTCTGAACTATTGATCGACGGCAGTTTGAATCCAGGCTTTGAATCTTAACCTACTATCTGAATGTTGCAACTGAAATAGAGACACATCAGACCAGAGAACTTTTTTCCCTCAATACGTAAATATCCAGTCAGTGTGAATTGTAGCCTCAGCTTCCTGTCTTTGACAGATAAACAGGAAACAGAACAGGTGTAAGCAGGGAGATGCTCTGGGTTCACTGTGATCATGATGGGATGCACAACAATACACAGGTTTTGTTGTTCAATACATATAAAACAACAATGGATATGTATTTTGATAATATTCATCCTAATTCACACAAATGCTGCTCAATTCACATATGGTGTCCAAAGTGAGCCAAGAAAATATTGCCCACAGCATTACGCCATTAGCAGCAACCTGAGCCACTGGGTTCACTACATCTAAATACCTAAATGGATGGAGCTGCTACCATGAAGTTTGCTGATCTGCCAATTATGTTAAGAGGGAATTGAACAGATCAGTGAATCTCTTTGCTCTATCTGTTTGGAAATCTGTAGAAAACACAGAGATCAAATCTGAAAAATAAGGATTTTACAATCGCATTGCTTTATATTTAGGACAACAAAATAATAAATCATGTACATGTGTATTAACTGATTGCTTTTTGTCTTTTCCCCCGTGACCGATGTTGGTCGGTCTACGCATTCTCAGTCGAATAGTCAAAGTCCTCTCTGCATAATAAAAATACCAGTTTTTCCCTCTCGGCTTGGGAAGTTGGCAGGGCGCTCAAATAGACATTCTCTTCCTGTTGCTTCATGTTTTTGGATAGAGGCAACATGTACCCTTGACTCACTGCCTTCGAGATTCTAAATAAAAGATTTTGGCGCTGCTATTTTAGGGGCCAGATCTGTTTTCAGCCCTCTCTGCTGGGTCAGACAGGTCCTGGGTCAACAATAAAAAAAGTTAAGGCGAGGTGGAGGAGAAAATAAGAAAGGAAGCTGGGTAAGGAATGAGCGTCTCTTAAAATGGAAACATATCCTCTCCCATGGAGCCAACTTTCTTTCTCTGAAGAGTGATTGAGAGTTTCTGCGTGTCGGGACTGTAAATCTACGCACGGGCAGTGTTGCTTCTTGTCATCGGTTGGTCTGATTAAAAAACACAATTTAAAGCCTGGTTAATTGATGCTGAGGCAAGCATTGGCCACACAGTTCATTAAAAGACCTTAACCCGATCCTGGATTCTACTGAAGGGAACGAACAGGCATTTTAAACGTGCCATAAACCCAGGAGACACGCCACCAGTGCAAGAGAGAGAGAATGACTAAGAGAGAAACAACAGTCAAACAAAGAGCGAGAAGAAAGGAGAGCTCTTTCTAAATTAATCAAGTTGATCCCTAGTTGGTCAATATTTGAATAGGAAAGGTGATAGATTGGTGCAAACTGAAGAGAGGTGAAAAGTTCATCTTCTAAATGTATAAAAAAACTTAAAGGAATCATCGAGGGAGGTCTGCAGCTCGCAACGTTGAAACACACAAGACATAGCCCTGTTTTCTCGGATTACGTCGGCCTTATTAATTCTCGTTGACTAGAAAGAAAAAAAATGACAATTACTGTTACCATTAGTACTATTAGAAATGTTAGCAGAAGTTAGTTATACTAAATTTTGAGGGGTAACAGAATAAAAAAAGCTGATAATGAATGTGCACAAAGCTTTTGCAGGTGTGCAGAGTTTTACAAAAAACCACGTCTCATTTTCTCAAATTCTACTGCAATAACAAACAAGCAGAACCAGTCATTTATAATATATGTGAACTGGTAAAAAGTTGAATTTCTGAGTAAGCCAGCAGATAAGTTGTTAATCTCTACTTCTTACGGAGACCCCCATCTCATCTTGAGCGAGCAGCGGGTGGCAGGCGGCGCTGGAGGGGAGCAACATCCTACTGTAGGCTTTACAGATCATTGGTTCAAATGTAAATAAAGCACTGAATTCAGCAATGGGGAGAGCAGGAAAAGCCCAGTCCATTCATTGACAAGCTTACAGAGCCGCTTTCAGTGTCTATATTAACCCCTGATCTGATTTCGCTAATTGGCCTCAAGTGCCAAGTTACTTCTGGTTACATTACCAACCTTTCTTTCCTCCAAATTACTAATCGAGATCTAAGAAACAATTACTCCTCTCTGTTTCAGAGCTGAAAAGTGGGAGGCTGAATTTTTCTTTTTTTTCTTTATGCGGTTCTTGGCCACACCTTACCCATTCTAGTGTATGTGTGTGAGAGTGTATTTAGACAGAGAACATATTGTTACAAACTCTGGAGATGCTTTAAAGAGTTTTTGATTCTCTTTTGACGTGTGGAGAACATGATATAAAACTCATCTCTTCTCGTTTGAACTTGGCGTCTTAAAGGAACAGTGATTAAATTTTTCCCTCTTTCTTGCATCTAGGAAATCACAGCACTCATTGATGACAAAAGTGTTGCTTTTACTGAGTAAAAATGAACTCTGTGTCGTAGGGTTCTTTGTCGGTCTGTAAATAGTCTCTCGACTGTGCTCCCTTTTCCCTCGTGGAGCCAATCAGCCATGATGTTGACACTACGAATCCCTCGCAATCACACTTCTGTTTTTGCACCCTATGCGGCCATGTTTACATTCACCCAAGCTCAAAGACAAGGAAGCCGCCGAGCGCCCAATGACCGAAGCGTCTGCGTCCACATGCGATGGAAGTGGGAGGAGAATGCGGAAGCGGGGCACAGGAGGAGGGTGCTTTCCCACTCCTTTTTTTTTTTTCTTTTCGACATCACTACGACTGGAACAACAGGTATGAGGCGGAGAAAGAGAGAACAAACAGAAAAGAAAAACGAGGAAGGAGGAGCCTTTCTCATGCGTCCGACGTTTAGACGTGGCGGAGGCGGCTCGAGTTTCAGCCACCCGTCTCAAGGTCAGACGCTGTTTTTCATGCCGAAACAAACACCTGGCACACTCCTGTGACAGGCCACTGCCCATGCCCAGCATTCGTTAGTCATTACTCCCTCGGCAACATGGCCACACCATTCTCATGTAAATGTCCGCACTGGTCTGCATTTTGCATGGAGGTCTGTGATTAATGGTCTGAGCCAAAGAAAATAATGCGCCAATAGGTACGCCGAAATTACACAACAAACACAAATGTAATTAGAGAAACAGGGTGAAGCCAAATGCAGCATTGTTTAACACACACTTAGGCTGAAGCTCCATCATGTCTGAATGAAATGTTAGCCAGAACCCATTCTCATACATTAAACAAACACAAGCCAGCATTCCTGTGTGTCTGCCATTTTAGCTCCAGTCAAACAACATCGACGTGAGGGCATTAAAGCATTAGCGGCTAATGTTTTTAAAAGTGTACGGTATCTTGGAGGGGATTCGGGAGGTGGACGCGTTATATGTGTGCGTGTGTGTGTGTGTGTAATGGTGGGTGAGATGGGTCCGCACATGGCAACCATTACACACACAGGCCCTCTAATCGCTGCCGACCTGCCTCCTCGCCTGCAGCTATCCCACCTCCGACTCAAGTTTGAGTTTGTGTGTGTATGTGTGTCAGGGGGCATCCCAGGTTCAGGAGGGCAGAGTGTTCACACAGATGCATATTTAGCCACATTAGCACAACCTTCACAGATCCACGCATAAGCAAACCCACAACTCTGCGCGTTCCGAGCTGCTTCTTTTAAAACAAAAATATGTAATAGCGCCTATAAATAAATTGCTGTTGACATGCAGCTACTGGTGTTTAACTGATGATATGAATTTATTATTTAGCAAAGAATAATATATATATAATAAATAGGTGAGAGAAGAATTACATCAAGAAAGTGATTTGGACAGTTTTCAGTTTAGGGTTATGCTAAAAAAAAAAACAAATCAGTGAATAGAATATACCGGAGTAATTACCAGTGGTGAAATATACGAATACATTT
This sequence comes from Poecilia picta, assembly GCA_033032245.1. Lineage (NCBI taxonomy): Eukaryota > Metazoa > Chordata > Actinopteri > Cyprinodontiformes > Poeciliidae > Poecilia > Poecilia picta. Next base: position 23,073,762 of record CM065359.1, on the reverse strand, counting down.
AAGACTAAAATAAAATAACCAAATCAAAAAATAGGTGTGTCCTTCTTGGCTGTCATTTTGACCAGAAAAAGCTTTTAGTTATTCCCTCTAGTCTGGGATTTTATGCAAGAAAATGAAAAAGACAATTCTGCTTAAAGGCCTCTGTCTTTAATATATATATATATATATATATATATATATATATATATATATATATATATATATATATATATTATATATATATATATAAAATCAAGTGTTTCTATTTTTTTTTCTTATGTAAGACACAAATAAGTCCAAATAGTTCAACTTGATGTGTGTGCACATGTCTAAAGTTGTGTGTGTGGGTGTGCGTGCATGTGTGTGTAGGACAACAAGTAAATATTATGGAAGCATTGTTGTAATGTTTATAGCTTGAATCGTTGTGTATACGTGTGGGTATATTTGCACGCTGCAACATACATGCGCTTTACAAGACGATAAAAGCACCTCAAAAATTTAGACAGATGTGTCACACGTTTGACCAACATCTACACGAACGCGCGCACGCAAACCCGTGCGTAATGAACACGCGCACCACTGCCTCAGGTGAGCATGTGTGCGATCTGAAGGAGGGATATAACTCCGTCAGGAGACCACACAGGAGACAGCTTTCAACTGAGTAAACACCACATCAAATGGACGGACTCTTTCTCACACAGACACACACACACATGCACGGCGTTGGATACAGTTTGCCTGCCTCCCTCTTGTGTAATTGGAAAAAGCTGCCATCCATTAAAACTTGCTGACATCACTTAGATGAGTAAATATGCAGGGAGCTAATGACCTATTGGGGCCTTTGATTGAGCTTCTAAACAGGTTCAGACTTTATCGTTTGCTCGCCGCGGGACAGGACACAGCCTGCCAAACACTCTCAATTGAGCATCACAAACAAACAATCGTAGGCACCACCGTCAGAGGTAAATATCAGAGGCACAGTGGAAGTGGGATATCGCTCTATTGTCTGCAGTGCCCTGCAAAACTATTCATAAACTAGTGCATTTTCTGCAGCAGACCAGCACAATGTAGTTTATATTTTTGGAGAGCGAGGAAAAGGGTAGATGGTTTTTAGATATTATTAGGAATGACCATCTGAAAATTGCAATATGTATTTGTGGCCAGCACCTGAGTTAATGGGTTGAACAACTTGTCGCTGAAATCAAATCATTTTTGTCGTACGTGGACATCCTTCCTTGCAAATACTTAAAGAATGTCAGATGAAGAATTTCTGTGTGCATTTCCAAAGTTTCTCAATTGGATTTATTTTATTAGGCAATTCTAGCACACGTATGATCTCTAATCTGAAGTGTTGCATCGTAGCCCTGATTGTATTTTAGGGACATGACCTGCTGGAAGGTGAACAAAACCAGCCTCAAGTCCATTGCAGAGACTAACAGGTTTTCTTAACTGCCTTCTGTTTAGCTCCATCTATCTTCCTATTAAATCCCACCATCTTCTCTGTGTTCCTGCTGAAGAAAGGTGACCCCACATCATGACACTGCAACTACTAAGTTTCGTTGTATGGATTTTGTGTTCAGTGTAATAATGTACCGTGTTAATTTCATCCTATGCAAGACCAAAAAGGTGAATTTTAGCTTAACTGGACCATGGCATCTTCTTCTCCATGCTAGCTGTGTTTCATTCATGGCTTCTGGCAAAACTACAAAGGGATCATTTAAGGCTTTCTTTGAGCAATGACTTCCTTGTTCCCACTCTTTCATAAATACCACATTTGTACTCCGGTAGTTTTGATGTTAACAGATCTCTACAGCTCCTCTGAAGTTACGATGAGTCTCTTGGCTGCGTGTGTGAATAATATAATGTTCTCCTTACCTGTCCTTCTTTTGGAGCGGACTACTGTTTTGGCACAGCATTTACTAAACACAAATGCATGATGGACTTTCCTTTTTTTATTTTTAATGCCAATTTTACTTCAACTTCACAATTATGCAGTACTTTGTTTTGGCCAATGAAATGCAGTGAAGGTTAGGAATGTAATGTCACAAAATGTGAAAAAGGTCAAAGGGCATTAAAAGTTTACATAATACTGAATATGTGAATACTCTAAACTACTGATTGCAAAATTTTAATCATATTAATCAGTCACTAGTGCCGCGATTAATCACTGTTCTCAACTCTCCACGTTTGAAGTTTGAAAATGCATTCAAATAATTAAAAAAATATTCAAGACAATGCTTTATTGTTCTAAAATAAACATCTCAGTTTTCTCCAGGTTATCATATTTAGGAAGGTTTTAACAAAAACCCTTCAAGATCTCATGTGTTAAAGGCATTACAATAAATAAAATGCATTATTATTTTAACAAAGGAACCCTCCCCGGGAGAGACTGTTAAATGAAAACAGGTAATGTGATTAATCTGTGTTATGCAATATTAAAGTGTTAAACTTTTTAGAATAATCGCATGCGGGAATGCATTAGCACTGCCAGCCCAACTCTAAACATAGTACCAAATTCAGCTATTATGAACTTGCTTGTGTTTCAGTCAGTCTTGAGCATTCAGCTGGCCCAAACATAAAGGTTTTTCTCCTGCATCCCTCCGTCTAAATCCCACCACATCATCTTCAATGGTGGAGAAGGAACTGTGCTGTGCTTGCGGCCGCCTAACCATGCCTAATTCAGTCTGCTTAACTTAACTCTGAGACTTCTATTACATGCAAGCATGGCGTGTACACACACACACACACACACACACACACACACACATACCCAAGCAGACGCAGACGCACATGTGCTTCCTCTGTCTCCCTCCTCTCTTTATTAACACCTGCTTCTTTTCCAATTAGCCCCCCAAATAGAGACAAATGGGCCAGAGGGGTCTGATTAATTCACTTCTGTCAAGGACTTTGCTGCTCAATGGCGTCAGGGCGCTCAGGCAGGCGTGGACTCATGCACATGCAGACACACACATACACATTCGCACTTAAATGCAAACTAAACTATAGCAAACCAATAATTCTGCTTAAAAAAAATAAAAACAAAAATATCAGACATTTTGATAACGTCCCCTGAAATATGGCATTTACCTGCTTCGTTACTCGCAGGGGAACAAGAACAGGTGGGATGAAACAATTCAAAAATAGATCGCCCGTCTATCTCAGCCGCTCCTCTTCCGGGGACAAATTCCTCTCATCCTTGCTCCAGTGAGTGTCAACGTGAATCGGCGAATGCTTGTGCCTATACATGTGTTTGTAAGCTGCGTGAATCCCATCATTAGTCTTGCTCTCCTGTCCTCCCCTGTTTGTTTAGGCAGAGCTCTGTTTGCTTGGAGCGGCACGTCCTCCAAAGAGATGGCTACATCGCTCTCTCTTAAAACTTAACCTGGTCTTTCACACGCACGCGCGTGCTCACACACACACACACACACACACACACACACACCACGCATGTACACGCATGCACACTCACCTGCAAATAAAAATAAGGAGGTGGCACAAAAGACAGGCTTTGACTTGTTTAAGCGGGACACTGTCTTCAAAAAGTACTTGTCTAGATGATATAAATAAAATATTTAAATTTTGATCTGAGCTGTCAGGTCAAAAATTCCTGGTTGTATTTGAACACCTGCAGTAACCTGAATATCACATAACCACACGGGCTAATATGAATTTCACAAAATAGATTTTTAAACGTTTTTAAAGGTTAAAGTCAAGACAGTTTTCTTTTTTGTTATTTAGAAATTCCACAGATAATTTGCTTTAAAGGCTAAAAACAACAGGATGACTTCATAGCAGTCTCCCTAGAGTCGATGTAGAAGGACTTGACAATCTCACCTTTGAACTATGAGTGATGAGGACCTTTTTTTTATAAAGATTACCGCTGTTTACCAAGTGGGTGGAGGCCCAGATCTCTGAATGATGAAATGATCTTCAGTCTTCAAAAAAGAAAAGGAGCTAAGTATGCCTTCCTTAGGCTTAAAACAGAAAAAAATAGTTTACCTGGAGATTCAGACAGTAAACAAAACCTATTTCCTGTGTGACTGGTAGAAATGGGCCACTATCATATTCTCATGGACAGATGACTTGGAGAAAAAGCAGAGAGGTTTCATGGATTCTGGGTATATTATAAAACAAAATAAAATAAAAAATAAAAATTGTACGACGGAAATTATTATCTGCTTCTGTAACTGACCCATATCTACAGTGAAAACTGTCAAAATAATCAAGTGTTTCCTTGTGTGGGCGTTTATCGTATCGTTTACCATTTATCAGAAAAAATTCTTATCATGATAATAATTTTGATTTATCACCGTCATCATAAATTGCAGCTATTAATGGCCAGCAAAAAAAGCAAAACTGACAGTATGATTGGACGGGGCATTTTTGCTATTTTCTCCACTGTTTGTTCCACAAGATCAACAAAAAAATATATATCAATACATATAAAAAATATGATTACATCTAGTTAATGTGTGCAGTTTAGTTATATAAGTCACACATTTTGAGGAAGCCTATTTCAAATGTTTTTCAATAACAATATTTGTGGTTGTGGCGCTATGAGTGCTGTATCATGCAGTCACTGTTACCTAAATAAAAGTACTAAACGTTTTTTTAATCATCCTTGTTATTATAATGGTGCAACAAAATATTGCAAGAAAATTCTAAATTAATTTGAGCTGAATGGGAATAAATTAAGTAAATATCGATCCAGTCAACTGAGCAGCCTAGTGAATTGATTATTTAAATACATCACAAGCCAGTCTTGGTGGCACAATTTCAAAAGGACAAGTAGATGAAAATTAATGTTGATGGAAAAAAAAACAATAACCACAAATCCAACAGGAGGAAACTTTATTTGAAGGAACACTAACAACAAAAAAGCCAGGCTCTGCTATAACTTTAGCCATTAACTGACAAATGACAATTCAATCAACCCCAGCATTGAGATAGTATTAGCACAGCTGACCACCAGCTTATCCAAGCACACACAGCAACTCAAACACAATGCTAACATCGCCTTGAAAGCTGCGCACAAAAGCGAGGCTACACATTAGTTCCACACCAAATAAATAGCTGCCGCTTCAGTTCATAAACTCTGGGTTCAGAGGTCGCGCTATGTCAAGTAGGGTCCTCAATGAGACGCCATGGGATAAAAGAAAGAGGGAGAGAAAGGGATTTAGATGAGAAGGTGGTGGTGGCAATGGAGGGTGGGGGGTTCTTATAGAATACCCCGGCATCTCCCTTTCTCCCGTCCACCCGTTGAGTCTCAAATACCACTCTACTGTTGGCTCCATTGTGTGTCCATCTCAAAGAGCTTGTCTTCAATTAGGCTGATAAGAAGAGAGAGGATGAGGACAGGGCAGAATTCGGAGGGCGTTACCTGGGAGGCCTTTAATTGCCTTGATGCCACCGGACTCTTGGTCCTTTTGTCTTTTTTGCTCCCTGCGACCATCTTAATTTTCAGTATACAATTTATCCCTTGGCTGGAGCAAAAGACAGTTTTTGGAGACCGCCACCACCTTTGAGTCGTGTTGTTTTACCGACGCTGTTTGGGTCATGCAGGACACACAGCAGGCATACACAGGACTGAACAGGAAACGGCAAAGTTATTGCACATCGATTCATTCAAAAAATACTACTTAGAAGAAGTCCTCAAATAAATTATGTGATAAGCTTCTGTTTAACTTCTGCTGCTTCATAGCAGCTCTGTGTTTAATTCTTTACAAATAAAAACCAACAAAAAAAACAAAGCAAAAACTGCAAAAAATTTAAACAGAAATGTTCAAATTTGTTTATTTTTGTTGTTGTTTTTCTTTTTTGTTTCAGACAGTCCATCTTACCATGAGATAGTGTTTGCTTATGCTGATATCTCAAGTGGAGTATTGATATTTTTATTTATTTATTTTTTATATATATATTTTTGATATTCTATTTTTTTATTATTATTTTGCTCCCCCTTTTCACAACTTTTTTTTCTTACAGTGAATGTCAGCCTTTATTTATAATGCCAGCTTTGCCAACTAGTGATAATTTACACAGATATATTTACCATAATTAACTTTTTCAGAAAAAAATGTCCTTTTAGGAGTAACCTTGCCAGGCTGTACTTTTTACTTCAACTTGAGTAATATTTAAAAAAATGATTGCTCTTGAGTAAAATTTCTGGATACTCTACCCAGTGTAAATAACTTTGATAAATGAACTAAACAAAATTTAAAAAAAGCCTAAAATGCAGCCACATCTACAGTTTAAGTGAAAGTGAGTTTTGTTATTCTAATGCTATTTTCCACCTGTTGAGCCCAAAGTCCCATTTAGCACTAGAAGTGCTTCAGAATCAGAATCAACATCATTATTGCCATAAAGATCTCAGTCCCTCACATTTCAAAACAGGAAGCCAAAAATGGATTCAAGTGACGCGTTCCAGTTCTCAGGAGGAATGCATAAGAAACCACCACATCACTCAAGGCCTCAGAAGTGTTGGGAAACCAATTGATGCTCAAAATAAGTCGTCAATCAATCAAAAAATGGAACTTAAAATAGGGTAGAAAATTATATTTCAAAATTCTAGCAGGATCTCACTACAGTAAATCAAAGAAAAGATCATGTTTCTTTGTGATGGAAAAAAATAAAGCTTCTTTTTGAAAGACTTGAGAGTTTATTAACAGCAAAATAAAAAAGCCATATTTTTTAAGTTATGCAATACACCAGAACTTCTGAAATATAATACATATTCTAGAAGAGACACAACGTATTTATTCCTGAGAGGTCTGTGGTTATTTCAGCAAAACAATGAAACAATGCTTGATGTCATTTTAGATGAGTTATAACAAGAAGATTCAAAGACACAGAGTGCACGGGATTGAATGGCCTTCCTGCTTTTGAAATTATACTCTGCATCATGAATTGGACACCAGCTAACACAAAGTCTACATTTTGAACTGCTGTTTTCTCACATTCAGAAGTGTTTTTGTCCCATCTATTTTGTTTTTTTTTACTACATTTCTGGATTAAAAGCCAATGTCAAACATTGTTTATATTACTGACCTCTTATAAACAGCTACTCGTCACTTCCAGTACCAAAAAAATAAAATCAGAGACAGACGACGTAGGAGATGTGAAAGGGAACGAGGGAGCGAGCCTAGAGGAGGAGATAGTGGAGGAAAAAGTGTACAAGTGAAAGTTATTACCAGCAGTGTCTGCTGATTGCATTCAGCAGGGGATGGGGAAATGGGCAGCCAATGAACCATCTAAACTCTGCTTGCAAAGACTCGAGCGATGCAGCAGGGGGAAAGGAAGACTAAGAGAAAGCTTCAAAGAAAGTAAGCCTAGGAAAGTTTAGGAGGCACACACTGGGTACAGAGTGGCACAGAATCTCTGGACCAAAGTGCAATTACGAATTATTGTTAAGCTTTTTTTTCCTTTAGTCAATCACAGTTTTCCTAAAACAAAAAAAATGGACAGTAATAAAAATGCTGTTTTTAGTTTCATCTACAAATGTGAGATATATCTATTTATGTGCCTTGTTTCCAAAATGCTGTCATGCCCCCTGTGATCTAAAATCTTTACACATTTTTATTTCCTCAGCCTGACATGCCTGCTTACTTAAAAGAGGGAGTATGTCATGAAATTGACTATTTTGAGCTTAACATTGTGATATAATTTCATTCCCTCATCTAAAACATACCTGGATTGTTGTTTTGATTCTTTCAGGCGTGTTTGAGAAATCCATTGAATCTCCTGCAGCAACCGTCCGGGGGTGCCTCAATGCTTGCTCCCACAAAGTGCCGCCTATTTCCACGAAGCTCCTCCTTGGAGCTTCCATGAAGTTCCAGGGAGCTCCAAGGAGCTGCTTAAAAGTGACTGAAAAAGGCTGTAAATGCCATAATGGACGTACGTTGTTGTAAGAGCAGGAGCTTTTTAAAGAATCAGAGGCCCGATATTAAGACAAAAAATTACAAAGTCAAATTTTTTTTTACTTTTGTTTGATGTATGTTGCGTTTCATAACAAGTGAAGGTAAAACAGTTACTTTAAGTTGCTGATGATCACTTATTTTTATTATTATTTTTTGCCTCAGTTTTGATGCAAGGTAATTAGAGCTCATATATTTTATTACATACTACTTCTAAAGTAAAATATCTTGCTGTAATGTTAGGGTCTATTATGAATACATCTCACTTAAATATACGTCACTAGGCAAAACCTTAAAAATAAATAAATGTGAATTTTCTTTTTACCACGTGTTTTGTTGCTGACCCACAGTCTTTTTTTGCTGCCTCTGTGCTGCACCTGTTAGAGGAATGAGTCTGTCACAATCAACCAACACTGTCTGCCAGTATCTTGTCAGTGTTATCTGTATGAGACCTGATTTGGCAATGCTTCTGTCACAGCCGTGAACTTTCCCACACACACACACGCACACACACCTACGTCTACTGCAACCTGTAACATCTCTCATGAGAAAGGAAACAGTTTATATGAGTATAATAATCAAGGATTTTTTATCCCCTATATATTAAATGTTCTGTTTAAATAAATTAGCAAAATCACCCATAGTGTGCTTATCCAATTGAACCTCTTGTCTTACGGAAACACAGCTCAGTCAGTTCAGCAGAGCAGCAATCCACCTGCTACGCTTTGCACACGGTTAAAAACACAGAGTGTGCTTTATTACAAACAAGTATCAGAAAGCAAAAGCTAAGCTGTTTGCTAATGCAGGTACGGAATGTGCTAAGCCCGGCAGTGTTAGGGTCAGACTGAATGGGGTTGTGTCTGTGTGTGTCTCTCTTGGCTTTTTGTGTGTGTGTTCAGTGTGTGATAGCAGAGCAAGGATCTACAGGCATTATGGCCTTCCTGCGTAATCACTGTCATATGGAAGGGATTGCAGTGACCACGCGAAAGCCTGGACAACACCACATTTGTTTCTGTGTCCTGTATGTATGTACATTGTAAAAAATTAAAAAATAAAAATAAAACTCCTACTTTAAGCCAGCAGTCATTATCAACCTTATAAAAGACAAAAAGCGAGAAGGCAGAATAACCCCCCCGCACCCCCCCCCCAAAAAAACACATATATTTCCACTGATAAGCAGATCTGTTGCGGAAATTGTTGTATGTGACAGTTGCTGCTGCACAGACAACTCTGTGTGAATCTGTTAAGGCAAATATCCCCCATTGTTTAAGTTCAAAGCCTTAAAGTAGATGTTGACAGACACTCAGATTATCCTCTCTCTACAATTCAAACAGAACTCTAACGTTGTCAGTCCTGTGGCAGCATGATTGACATGCTCTACATGTAAGGGACGCACTGTTTGTCTCCATACACCTACCGATCTCATTTCGCCCCTTTGTAGATCCCGACGTACAAACACAAGCACAGTGTCGTGTAAACTTCAAATAGAAAACAAGACCAGTGTGCTGGGGTGATGGCGCTCATTCAGACCCATCTGCAAGTGCTTATCATGATGGATCCAGGCCTCTAACCGCACATCTATAGCTGCCCGAGAGAGACAGAAATAGAGGGATACAGAGACGACTGAGGTCATGAGAAATGAGACAGATGACTGAGGACAGCACAGTCTATGCTGTGGTCTGTGCTGTTCTATAAATCCATCTTGATGTAAGCTCTATAAAACAATGTACACTAGGTAAACTGAAGTGAGCTCACCAAAGAGGTTTTGCTAAAGAAAACTGTCCTAAACTTTAGAATGACAATGGGAAGTTATTTTGTTTCATCTTTGTCTTTTCCAGTAGTTTCCGATTCCTGTGTTCTTACGTCTTTAATGACGTTTGCTCTCTAACGTTCTCCAACAAACCTCTAAGGCCTTCACAGAACAACTGGATTTGTACTCAAAATAATTTGCACACATGTTGATTGTGTCCACTAATTAGGTAACGGTTTAATTAAGTTAATTCGGTGCTATCAAAGTGAAAAGGGATTGTACATCTTAACTGCTTTTGCAGTGAGCTGTGCAACATTTGAAAATGATTACATAAAAGATCCTTCTTTTTACAAATGGAGATGAAGTACTGGCTTTGGAACAGCAGAAGCAGTTGACTCACATAGTACACACCTAAATGTGGATCAGGAGGCAACATTGTCACACACTAAAGAGAGGCTGTCTCTTTAACCAAACTTGTTTGGTCTGTGGAAAATAATCCATCTCCCCCTCCACAATAGATCACCCACTGAAGAATCTGCTAGAACCTGTGCATGGTCTTCCAAGCAGCTTATTTGTGCCCTTTTTCCTGCTTCAGTTTCTCTCCTGAGCCCCCACCTCTTCCTCTTGTTCTCTGCAACCGATCCCTGTTTCATACTAATCAATTTAATCCTGTAAGCAGGTGTAAGCCGCATCATTAAGTGGTGCCATGTCATTAGGGGGGTAAAGGAAAAATTGAAAGGTTGGAATGTGAAGGGAAACGGGCAGCTGGTATAACTACAGCATGGGTAGTATATGAGTAGTTTTTCAAATCACATAAACACTGTTTCTCTACTTCTTACGTAGTTACCGAGATAAAGGAGAGACGAACGGCGGTGAGGGTCTTTGTGTTTAAATTTTCTATGGAGAGAAATGGGAAATTGAGGAGACATTCAGGAAATGATATCAATCCACCCCTCTCCGACCGTCAGTTGCTCCTGCTTTCTTTTTGTGTATCATTCCCGGAGATATCTTCCAAAGGGTGGCATGAAAGAAAAAAAAAGGGGCTAAAGGAGTGAAAAATAGGGACACAGCGCTTGTTTTTCCCCTGGTCCTCACTGAGTCGAGCTATGGGTCTGAGCCTCCACAAATTCTTTTAATTTGCCAGCCATCCTTTCTCTCTGCATGTCTATCCCTTTTCTTGAGCTCTGAATTGAGTCTGTTTGGAGCGGTTGTGGGGTGTCCAAGTGTTGGAGAGGAGTGGGTCTTAGCAACTGGTGATGCCCCCCGGACTGCAGTGAGAGATGCTGCTGTAGCAATAGAGGACACAAAAGCAGAAAGCTAAAGAAGAGAAGGAGGTGTGAAGGTGGCATCATGACAGCATTCGAGGAGTTACCAAGTGCTTTCTTCTGCTGTGGCTCCTCTGTTCGTAGTTAGAATGGTGCAGTAGTTTACCATGCTGCTCGCAGCCTCAGTGTTGCAGTTGAGCAGGTCTCTATTCTCCTGCCCTGGCTTCAATCCCCACCCTACCCCGGCAGCAGTCAATCAATTCTGCCCCGCAATCCTTTCTCTCTCTCTGTCAGTCTATCTGTGCCTCAATCTGATTCCCAGCGCACATCCTCTGGCAAAGCAGAGGTCACGATTCAGGCGCCCACTTTCCCTCACTCTCTCTTTTCAGACCCTAATTCCTTTTTAACTCAGCGAGCGGGTGTCAGGGATACAACCCGGTGCATTCCTGCCTGGCTTGTAGCGCAACAAGCTATTGAGTGGGAGATAAGCCTCTCTTTTAGGAAGGGTTGAGGAGAATTGAATTCAGCCCCTGAGTGACGGGAGGAGGAAGATTTATCCCCGTCAGAGGACAATGCTGCCTTTTCGAAGACTCTAATCTCCGGTGGACAATAAAGCTGGTTTTCCAACTAAAACGACCAACATCGGGCCTGCATCCCTCTGTGCTTTTCCCACGACGACTACTGATTAGCACTACAGACTAATTGAACATGAGTCACTATCGCAATGTTGTTGATGTTTTCTCTTTTTATTTCAGCAACGGAGGAAAAAAGAAAAGGTTCGGAGGTAAGACTGAAGGCATGCAGCAAGAATATAAAGGTTTTGTCTGGTAATAAGTAGAGTAATCAGAAAGAAGAAAGACGGAGAATGGGAGATGTAAAGCAGTAAATGGTAGCTAAGTTCTCTCATTGTGCAAAGGAAAGACGGTGACTTCTGGGAAGACACTCATGAACATGCACGCACGCACGCACACGCACGCACACGCACGCACACACAAACACACAGAGAGACTAGTCTAATGACCATAGCTGGCATAACACAGAGGAAAATCAGAAAGGTAATAAAGAGACGCTAATCTCAAGAACTGGCAGGATTTTGATTGGGGTGTGGTTTGGATAAGTAAACTAGCAGAGACAATAAACAGCTGTAGCAAGCCAACAAAATTTTCTGCTGTTGCATGGCTCATCACATTTAATTGTTAGAGCACTTAAAAAGAGACAGATTATAAATAAAACTCTAAGATCTGGTGAATGTGAGTCAAATCAAAATATCATGAGTCTGGAGTCTGAAGAAAACAACAAAGATCTCTTCAGAAAAATGTGCTGCAGCATGAGACAGTATCCATGATTCCTGTGAAATACATCTAAAAATGATCACTAGATACAATCCAAATGTAAACCCATTAAATATTTTTATTGGTATTTAAGGATTTAAAATCTAAAATAACAGATAAGAAAATATTATAGCTCGTTATAAAACATGCAGTCATAGCATCAGTTGGTGTATATATTTGAAAGCTCAGAATCATCCTGATCTTCTCCATGTACAAAACAGTCAGTTTTGTCTGTAAATTGGTAATTTATTTTTCCATTTCAGGAAACCCAACAACTGCAACAAGTCACTAACTTTTGACAGCTACTCATCTTAAGCAAAAATGCATTATCATTACAAAAAGAAAGTTAAGTTTTACCAAAATGAAACTTACAGCAGAACCTTGAGAAAATATACTGCGTAGTTTTTAATGACATTAAAAAGTATACAGGAGCCAGGATGGATGTCAGGGCATTTTTTTTAAAGGTTAAAGGTTTAAATTACATGTCAGAAAAAGTGTTGGAGTAACTAGAATTTTCTCTAGTTGTGCAGAGCAAGAAGTAACAGCAACACAACTTCCCCACCTGTTGCTGCACACTGTTGATTTGGCTGGTTGAAAAAAAAGCACTTCTAATGATTGTAATTAAGGTAGTATTTTTTTATAAGCTACTAAGCAACCAGTTAATATGAACTTGTCATACAAGTGGTGACAGCACTTAATAACAAGTACTACATTTAGCTGATATTTAAGTCATTTTTTGCTGAAGTACATGACACAAAACAATTGCGAAAATGCTGTTTTTAACATCAGTAGGGGCTTTTCTGTTTTAATAAAACTAATTTGATCAATTGTTGTTGAAACTGAGTGTCAGTGCTGTGATACAGTGAAACATAGTATTTCTCATAGTAGGTTTTATAATGGACTATGACATCTCATGTCAGACAAAAAAAGAAAAGAAAAAAACAATTATTTAAGAAACTGAATGATGTATGTTTAGTAAATGTTTGCTTATTATAAAATGTGGGTTGAACAAAGTAATGGATTTATAGAGCCTGGTTGGCCTTGCTCATGCCATCAACCATAACCAATGAAAGTGACCGATCAAACTACTAGAAGTGCCACAGTAGAGCATGCCTTGCATTTTGGAAAAAACTCATGAGACGTAAAACAGAACAAATGAGGAGAAATGTTGATTTTTAACAATCCTATGAGACTGAATAAGAATTCACTTCAGAGTAAGAAGACCTTTTACATGGATAAGGAAATTGTTTAAACAATGGCAGTCACCGCTTTCCAAATACCAAAGCAGTGTGTAACAACATTTCTGTGAACAACATGGTTTGGGTTTACATATGTGTCACACTTGCAAATTCTGCTACAAAGTCAGGCATTATGGGTGGGTCATAAGTGTTATGTGATGGAATGGGGCATTATGGTATCAGTTCACTACTAGTCTGCTTGTGTCTACAGCTGGGAACCAACTGTCACACACACATTTAATACACATCCACACATCCCTAAAAAAAAAAAAAACATCTCATATTACATTAAATGTTTGAATTATGGGTTGGCAATCTCAACCCTCTGTGCAATGCTCCTTTTTTTTCTGTTAAGCGGGATCGCTCAAATGTTGTGTGTTTCCATCTCCAAACCACACCGCGGGACGCTCCTAACTCAGTGGGATAGTCTGAAAGAATAAATACTGCCATAATTACAGAAGAGAGAGACATGGTCCATGTCTGACATGACAAATCCCAGATGGATATCTCCGGCTGACTCCTGTCGGAGTGTGTGTATTCATGTGATTGGTATGTTTTAGACCCCCCTTTGTCTTTTTGGTGGAAATGCTGAAGGTGCTCCACATCAAGGTGAGCATATCCAGTCTATGTTTCCCTGCATTTTGTCAACAATGAAAGTCTCAATGTCCGCTCGAACATGCAGAGAAAAAGACATATAGACAAGGACAAACATGTCGACTGTCACAAACGGAGGCGCAGAAACCGAGGAAGGGCTGAAAGAAGAGATTCACAGCGCCAGGAAGAATCTCTGGATGTGATTTGGGGAAGCTTAAAGTAAATATTTATTTCCCATTGCAGGGCCTGTCAGTGGTAACATGATGGATTCACCGCCCGACTTCTTCCAACACACACCGATGCTATTCAAAGACGCCTGTCCCCCTTATGTTTATGGTGGCATGACTTACACTGCGGCAGACCTCTACACAATACAAACGCAGAGTGAGATCCTTACAGTGTGGGCATGCAAATACACAGTCATAGCCAAGCACACACACACTAACACACACTTACGGGCACAGACATACAGCTCAGCACACGTGTCTCCGAAAGGCATTTCTTTGTTGAACAGCAGATTACCAGCTCAGCTTAACCCCAGCTTGTGTTGCACTGCTTCCATTCTCCGTGTTTGATTGCAACACTTAATACCCGTGTTTGTGGCTACACAATATGCCGAAATGAGATTTTTCTTTTTTGAGTTTTAGTCGAGCGTTAACACCTAAACACATATAATTTGCGTTTGCGTGATGTCTCGAGCTCGGCCCGACAGAGAGCAGAGAGCATATACGAGACAGAGTGAGAAAATAAATGCGATTTGAAAGTATAGAACTCCTGAGATGTAAATATAGAAATCGTTCAGGTTACATTTTCGCATGTGTTACGGTGCCTTTCGAAAGTATTCATACCCTTTGAACTTTTTCCACATTTTGTTATGTTAGACACAAACACAGTTCAGTGTTTCCCCTCCAAAAATTAGAAAACTGTTACTTGATTTTGTATTCAGTTACTTGGAAAAACATTTTAAGTACAACCTTCCGAAGCAATTACAATCAATTGCAGCTTTGCACATCTAGGAGATCAATTGTTCTGTCTTTCACAACAGGTCAAGATCAGTCAAGGAACATCAAAGCTTCCTGGTTTGATTTAGGTCTAGATGTTGAGAGAAGCTTCCAAACCAATGAAAAGGCTTTGGTCTAAACCATAACCTTGTCTCTCTGGCTGCATGCATATGGTTAGTGACCTGCCACAAAGTAAAGCTCTGCCAATCCTGACTTTTTGTGCATACTGTAAGAGGTTCATCATTCTGTATGGAAGGCAATGAGCGTATTTTTGCACATATTCAATGTTCTGTCTCCTGTACGTAACTTTCAGCTTACTGAAAACAGGAATTCTTACGGCTTTCCTTTCAACAATGTCTTCACACTCGCCACCCTCCCAGAAAAGCCCTAATATCCATAAAGGACAGGTTTGTGGAGTGAATAACAAGAAACAGTTCCATCAGTGGATTCTCCTGTCTGAGCTGTTGACATCCGCAGCTCCTCCAGACCCCTCGCCTGGTTATTGATTTTCTTATCTAGATGAGCGGTCGTGTCTTGGTACAGCTGCAGTTCTTCCATACTTTCTCCAGTCTTAAATGAGTGCTCTGTTAAATGTCATTGTTTTATAACCAAACCCTATTATACAATTCTCCATAGCTTCATCTCTTATCCGTCTGGTGTGGTCCTTGAGACCCACGATGCTGTTTATGTAGCAATGTTCTCTAACAAATCTTTACAGACAAATATCGCTGGAGTACTTCAGTTTCTATTCGCTAATTACTCCTGTGTTCTCTACATTTGTGAAGGGAGCTGAATACATAGCATGCCACACTTTTTTGATTGTTTTTGTTAAAAGCAGTCACGTCCTTTCCATTTCAAAGTTCAACGGGTGTGAATACTTTTGTGCAGCACTGTTTGCGATGATAGTTAGTAAACTGTCTAACATCACTGTTTCTGTTACTCCTCAAGATGCTTTCTCACTCAGTAAGCATTGTGAAATCCTGTCCGGGAAGCTTAATCTCAGGAGACCATTTTCTCAGGGAAAAACCAAATCCTTGGCTCATCTCCGTGATTGGATGGGCCAGTCAGTGAGCCTGCGGGCTCTCTGTCCTTCTGCACAACCTCGTCTAGTCATCCTGCGCCCCTTAAGTCCTCCTTTTTTTTCCCTCTCCCATCTTCTGAAATAGTCTCCCTAACGAGGAAGCCCTTCCCTATTCCCAGCTACAAAAACAGGCGTTGGTGGCAGAAGATGCTTAGGGAATGTGGTTATTATTGCATATACGCACACACACGTTTTCAGGGGCCCCTCTCCAGTAGTTTGCTAAATGATGCCCAAACTTAGCTGTGAGCACGAATGAGTCCAATGTTTCTTCTCATCATTCTCATCATCATCATTATTCCTTAGCTGACTTATGACTCAGTTACATTATTTTTCCAGAAAAAACTCATTTTCTGTCTAGTTTCATTCTCGATCCCACAGTTTTCTTTCCTGCTAACTTAAATTTTCCTTTCTGTGTTGTCCAACGTCCCCTCCACTTCCCCCCCCCCTACCCCCCCACACATTGGTCTCCAAATATCTCTCTTCGGTTTTTTGTTCCCAGAGTTTCACTCAGTTTGCATCTACCTGTCTCCTCGGTATACAATGTGCATCCATTTTTTTTTACTTTTTGAAGCCAGAGTTTTAAGAAGCAGCCAGGAGTAATTCAAACATCATGGCTGTAATTTGCAATGACATGTGTCATTTCTGACCTCACTTCAGATAACCATCTTGCTCACTCCGGCTCCTTCTGCATTTCCCATCCTCGCTGCCACGTCCAGCAACACGCTGCAGACGAGCCAGGCCATTTCTCGACGGTTTCCGCCAAATATGTGCTCACACTAACAGCTCTGTGGCTACTTAATAAGACCAAAATGTTTGCTCATGTTTTGTAGGTCATTTAAACAAATGTGCTCCTTCGGAGACAAACGCCGCCCAAAATCTCCAAAATGCTGTCTATCATGTTTATACATACATTCAATATGTTTTTAATGATTTCATTCGTGCTGAGGCAATTTTTTTTTCTTCATAAATAAGCACAGGCAATTTTAACTCTGAGTAAAATGGACCACAGGAAAAGTTATGACACTTTTGGCAACCTTGGCGAAGGGTGATGGTTAAGCCGGGGGATGACAGGAAGTGACCAAACAGTTCAATTTGGGTACTTGGGTAAGCTGGAGTGAGAGAGAAGAAGGAAAAAAAGATTTACAGGCACAGCACACTCTGCTGCCAACCCCAAAAGCCACAAATATGAACGTGTTCCCTGAGAAGTTGACCATGTGAAAACAAAAGTGCCTGGCAGTGGGCAGCGGAAAGAGAAGTTGAGGGAAAGGGGGTGTGGGGGGAGAAGGCAGAGAACTGTTGAAGTTTAATTTGGGTGAGAGGTCAACATGAAGCCAGATCCGGAGGACGCAAACCCAAGATAGCATGTCCTTTTGCTGCCCCATGCCAAAGCACACACATTTAGAACACATGGATGCTCTCATTGTGCAGATATAAAAAAGTTGGGGGCCTAATTTTATGTCACACTCCAATCTGCCACAGACTTGAAGGCTAGTTGGAGGAAGTATCTGCCACAAACATCATTACCACAACCTCAGAAAGGAAAACATTCATATAAAACTTGCTTGGTCACAGCAAATTGTTGATTTTTTTTTTCCTGTTATTTACCTATTTAAATTTTGGCACAATTTTCTGTGAGAAGGGAAAAAAAACAAAGATGCTGAATTAGTTGGTTGAGAAAAATATATTTTATTTTTATTTTTTTTTATGTATTTGATGAATGTTTAATGCATGCATTTAAATATGTTTAACACAACACACGTAGAACTTGACGTAAAACAGCAATGACGCTAAACCAGGTCAATTTCTTTAACTAATTTAGTGTTTTAAAAATTTAAAATATATTTTTTAAAAATATGACTATTTTTATATTTAAAATATATATTTTTTAATGACAGCTCAAATATTTTGTTGTATTTTCTATATATTTTACAGAGAAATAATTATTCTTTGTAATTAAATATAAAAAATAAATAAATTACAGAATTTGTAAAAATTTATTCCACTGCGTGTTTCCTCAATTTAGAGTTAAATGTCGGTTCAACAATCCATAATAGAAATGTTTTTGTTTGTGAATAGGAGCTGGGTGTTCACAAACTCTAACTTAAAAGAAACCGCTTCAAAACAGAACATATGTATTTAAAGCCATCACAAAACACATAAATATGCCTATTCTTATAAGATTTGTTTTATAGCCACATGTTGATGAGGGCAATATGTAAATACCCTGAACAATTAAGTTCACTTTCAACTATGTGAGGTAAAAATGCACAACTATCTTTCAAAGTTATTTAAAATGCAACATGTTTCCCCGACAACCAATGTACAACTGCACAGATGCTCACACTTTTTCAACTTCTACGCATTCCCTTTCAGAAGCCCAAGTACTCAGCAAATGGCTACCGACACTCATAACAAAGACAGCACCCTTCAAAACCTGCTCACTTAGCCAGTTTTAAAGCTGCTGAAGTGTACCAACTGATCCCTTTGGCTGCTTCAACAGCTGCAGCTCCCTGCCTCCAACCTCATGTGCATCAACAAGTGATGTGTGTGTGTGTGTGTGTGTGTGTGCGTGTGTGTGTGTGTGTGTGCGTGTGTAGACGTGTGGGGGCTTTTTTTGCAGGACGAGGGTTGCTACGTGCACACGCTTTTCCTGAATATGTGTGCGAGCGTAATGAGAATTTGCATAGGAGCGGTCATCAGAAAGGCCTCATTCACAGCTTCTGCAAAGCTGGCCAAAGGCTAACCTCAAGATGTTCACACTCCAGACCTGCCAACTGCGAACAGACTCCTCTATGTCTCTCTGAAATTATCTACACTGACTTAGTGAGTTTTTTGGTTGTTGTTGTTAATGGAGGTACCTCAATTTTTCATTTTTTTGTATTTTTTTGACTATTCTGCCTGACAACAAGCGAAACGATATTTTATTCTAGGCATCAAAGGTTGCCTTTTCAACAAGTGAAACAAAGACACCAAGCCCTCTGTGCTAACAAATGTGTTTCTAGCTCCGTCAGGTCCATGCAGAGTTGCCCTCATGCCAGCTGACTCAGTCCCTACAGTAAGTCCTGGAGGTTCCTGTCCAGCTGGCTATTCAAGTTACACTTCTAATCCCCAAAGAGGAACCTTTTTTTTTCTCTCCTCAGTGTTGAGAGAAAGCCTGGGTGGATCCCAATTTAGCCCACAGATTCAAAGAATAATCACAGAAACTACAAAATTAAAACAAATTTTCCTCATAAGTACAGGATTGCTTTTGATGCCTCCTGCTGCCAAAGCGCCCCCAATAGATCTATAGGAGATTTTTTTTCAAATCTACAGAACACATGTAAACTGAATTCGCAAACTCCCATGGCATATATAGTATTTACTGTATAATATAATTCTAAAAGAGCATATGAGAATTATTACAGCCTGAAAACACACAAAATAAACTGTTCATCACAGCTACCAGAATCATTGCATTTCAGACAAATTTCTGGCCATCTCCTGAACTAGGCAGACCAGTGCATGCTGCTTCCTGTCTGGAAGTAGCCTAACTGCAAGGTGTCCGCTTTATCTTTTTTTTAAGAGTCCAATTCTGAATTTTGAGTGGTATGTTGAATCAGAAAATCTTAACTCTACATACGGTACAGACAGTGACTGCTATTATTATTGCTAATCCCCTAAAAATGACATTGTGCCGATGTCTGACACATTAAAATGTCAACCCTGTATGTATTTGATGTGTTTTAAAATTATTTTAAAATCCTCTTTTATCGAAGAGTGGTGTAAAAGTGCCCATTCTCTCTCACACCTCACATCTGGCCCAAATGTAAACAATGAAATCACTGATCACAACAGAAGGTTGCTAAAGGCTCCTGTAGAGTTGCTGCTAATGATGACTTAGAAACTTAACACATAACAGCAAATAAGTTTTTTTTTCTTTTCCCCTGAGCATTAGGTTGAACTACCACTGTAGTTTATTTGTGCATAAATTCGTAGAAAATAAACCTTTTTAGCTTAAGTTTTGTTTTCATTCAGAAAACAGTTCTGATCAATAACTGATTGATTGATTGATTGATTGATTGATTGATTGATTGATTGATTGATTGATTGATTGATTGATTGATTGATTGATGATGATTGATTGATTGATTGATTGATTATAATAGCTTGGAGCTAATATTATAACAAATCGTTGTTCCATTTTGCTTTACCATTTCATTAGTAAGACTGGTCAATTTTCACAGAAAACAGGATGTTGCTGTAGTTCTTTAAGAGAAATCGAAAGACGTTTCCATAGGAACTGGCAGGTTAGAGGTTAAAAACTGGTGATCACAAATCAACAACAACAACAAAAAATCTTCGAACTCTGCAGTTGATTTTATCCAGAAACTTCTGGTGAGTTTTGTGCTATTTGTGGAGCCTGGAGTTGAACCAGTGACCTCTCAATGGCCAGGATTTCCTCTGATAGTAGAAAACTAGAGTCAATTTGATTAGCCGCCACTCAGCACAGCCTCAGGTAATGAGGTATGTCTGAAAGTTGAGGAGCGAGATAAGGTGGTGGTCGTGGAACGGAGGGGTCCGGGTGACACAGACATGTGGAAGGGCAAGAGGAACTTTCAAACTTCAAAAGGGTTCAGATTAGAAACAAACACACACATTACAAAGACAAGAAGGAGGAGGAGGGACCGCACAAATTCAATTTTCCTCCCCCAAAAAGAGGGAAATGCAGACAATAAGGTATCTCGTTCTAAAATATGTTTGACCCCACATTTACCTGGTTACCCCCCACCTCCCTTTTTTATTTTCCTCATCCTTCCCTCCCATCTCACCAGATCTAATTAAACCAAAGGGAGCCTTCGCTCACCGAGAGAAACCCTGTCATGACAAAGAGAAACACAAAGCATGACCTGCATTCAATTGGAAACGGATCCACGGCAAAAGGGCAAACAGGGAGATCACCAAGGGAAGAGAAAGTGGGCGCGAGATGAAGATAATTGAATCAAGGCTGAGGGTCGAGGAGGAAAATAAATCTTATTATTGATACTTAAACTTAATCCAAAGAAAGAATGATTGAAGATGACTTCATTACACACAGCTAATATATCTGAATCCTTCGTCCACTTTTTCAAATGAAGCAGCTGTGCAGAGGAGGCAAGTCATGAATGGATTTGCAGAACTTGATATAGTTATTTTGAACAAACTGATAAAGGAATATCTCGATACAAAAGAATACTGTTGAAGTATTAATTCAGTAATTAATTTCAAAAAGTGACGCTCATTTATAGTGTTTTCCTTTTATAGCTAATGCATCTTTCTCACAAAATCAGAATATTATTTTAGACAGTAAAAATAGATTTGACTATATTGAAAACTATTTTCATTCAGATTCAAATATAATTTAAAAGGTTCTACTATACCCTTAAAATATTGTACTATACCCTACACTCCATCTGAGTCAAGGTTAGGTCAGAGCTCAATTTGCATGAATGCAGAGTAGCATGGAGGTGATCAGCCTGTAGAGCTGCTGAACTTTTTAAATACATCATTTGATAGGAGCTTTGAGCTGCTCTCCATTGTTGGATCCTTGTTTTTTTTTTTTTTAATCTTTTAGTCCAATCAGTCACATTGATGCTGTGGTCATCAAACCAGGTACCTCTTGAACTGAGAGTAGGTGAAAGGTCTTGCTGCTAAATAAACTCATGAACAGTCTTGTCGTTTTTGTCCTCGGGATAGGCGCTGATCTTGCCTGTAGTTTGGGAGTGACCTAACAACGACAGAATACTATGGTTGCTAGGCACATTCAGGACATTTACTACACTTGTAGCCAGTGTCCTGAATGAGTCTGTGTGGTAGCTCTGGAAGCTCTGTTCATGGATTCTGTGTCCTCAACTTTTGAATGGCATTTATAATCATTTGAAGGCTGTGGTTACCTTTGTTGGTGTTTTACTTACTTTATTCAACCATGTTTTCCTCCCACCAAGCTTTCAATTAATATTCTTGATTACAACACTCTGTAAACACCCGAATGCTTTAGCAAATACCTTGAGTGCCTTACCTTCCTCCTGGAGGGTCTCTGACTTTCTGATAGACAAATGCCATGCCTACACTATTTTCCTCTGATTTCTTATGCCACAAAAAGCATTTCTGTTAAAAGATGTTGTGTTTTTTTTGTATTCTGCAATATTTTTTGTCTTACTACAAAAAGGAATTTCAGGTTTTCATTAGTTCTAAGTCATAAAATAACATAAAATGTATGATATTGATTTGTTTCTCTGTATGTATTGAATTTGAATCACTGTCATACTTTTACTTCCATTCAGTTTTTCAGAATATAAGCTATGCAAGAAATATTACTGGTTTTAAGTCAAAACCAAAACTTCTCCCCCTAAATACTACATGATTATGTTTCTGTGGAAAACAAGCATAATCATTTTTCTCTTTAAATTGGAATCATCTGTAAAACAAATGAGGAGCAAAAACAGAGCAAAAATATTAATTTCCAGCTTTTCCATTGGACTGATCTGCTCATATTACTATTTCAGCTTCACAGCGGTTCCAAGTAAAACAGTAATTGTCCTGGAAACAGTGCCCAGAGATAAGACAGAAGGAGCAGTTTCTGGGTTTTTTTTTTCTCTTTCTCACTGGACAGCGGATATTTGGCCTGAGGTTCAGGAAACAAACAACACACTTACAGTCTTTTGTGTCAGTCTGTGTGTGTTCGTGCTCGAGGAACTTGTGCGTTTCATCGGACCTAGCACTCGACTTAGTAGAAACAGGAAAACATTACACAAGTGTGTAAATTATAGCACTGACAGATTGTGCTCACCACTGGTCAGGTCTGCCACAATTGTGAGGTCATTTCACAAATAAACACACTAACACACTCAGAAAGCAGCACAAACCTTTGGACTGGTCATTGAGGAAAACTTTGGAAGCAAATATGCTACAATTCATTAAATGAACACTTGATTCCAACAAATAAATGTCAATAATGCGAAGTCTGAATCTTTGACAAGTTCTTGTGAAAAAAAAAAAAAATAACTAAAAATGCAACCTGCGAAGGGAAGCGATTGAAACATGACATTTACTCTGCTTAACTTATAATGACTGCTGGTTGGTGTGAATAAATGTCAATAATTCATGAGACATGCAGTAAGGACGCCTACAGCTACGTGGAAGCGTCCTGCTTCCCTTATCTCCTCCGTTTCTCCCCATCCCTCCGCCATTATTGCTCACATGCAAACACATACAGGACAGTACAGATGGCATGTTCATACGAGAGCAAACACCGGCTAAACGCAACCACGCATGTACACACGCAGATACGGAAACATGCTCGCAGAAAGGACAGGGGGAGGGGAGCTGGTCGGCATTCAAAACATTATGTTGTGTAAATAAACACCTGAGAGATTTCTGACCAAACAAAACCAATTTTCAAAGCTCTGCAAACACACCGCGGGGCCAATCGTCAAATTCGCCTTTCTTTTCTTTGGAGAAACCGCTCAATTAATGTGTCACCACAAGTCACCGCCACAAGTCCCTGCTCAAACAAGTGAGCCACTTCAGTCCGAGCCTCTGGAGGGAGACAAGAAAGAGACATAAATTGGCCTCTTTAAAGTAAAAGAGTCACCAAAAAAAAAAAAACATTAAGCTGTGGACACCTGCAACACTTAAAAATAAATACCTTGCTTTTTTTTAACATTCCAACCCTGCTTACACTCTCATCACTTAATGAGCGTGCTGTAAATACACTTCTGTTTATCCACTTCCATCATATATCCCTTGCTTCTGCGAAGTCACACGTGATTTTCTTTCCCACCTAAAGACAGACAGTTTCACATAATGTTTCACTACATAAATCTCTTTTACTTAAAACACACATTCATCTTTATCATAGTACCTGAACAATAACTTTTAATCAAGATAAAAAATAATAAAAATATTTTTGACAATTGTCATTTTCTTGCAAGAAAGACTTTTGATTTCAGTTACAGGAATAATGACAAAAATCTATTCATTTAGTTTAAAACAAATAACTAGGTAAATAGCTTTATATTTTAAAGCCCTTTTCAAAACATCATATAAGCCACAGAATGTATACAGACAAAGAAAGCAAGGATGAAATGAACAATATTGTGAAATATCTTAAAGAAGTAGTTGGTATAGGATACTTGACTTTTTGTCTCAATTTTGGTTGATTCATACTTCACTTTGAGTTAATGTTAATCCAAACCAATCTTGGGAAAGTAACTAATAGTTTGATAAATGTATTTTAACAATCAATTAATGTAATATGTGAAACTGTGAAAATGTGGTTATAATACTAGAAAGAGTAAGTAGGTTTGTGGTTCGTCACTAGAACAGTTGGAAAACCACAATGTCATGCAAAAATGAAAAGTTTTACTGTTCAAAAATTGGTATGAAAATCCATAGATGCTCTGATTTATCTTTCTGCGCCCCTCCCTGGACGGTGAAGGCAGACAAAGATTCAGACAAACTTAGTCGAGTCAGGAGAAAGTTCAACAAAATCCGACCTCAACAGGAAGTTTCTACTTACTGCTACGAAACACTGGTAGAAACATTACCTTTGTAGAAAAAGTTGGATTCAATATAGTAACTAAACCACCCAGTCACAACGTCCTCACACACTTCATTACTGTACTGTATAAAAGGAGAGGAGCAGCTTTGATGTGCGCACGCCCGCTGTCACTGTCACAGACACCGTGTTGGCTTGCTGCTAAGCATCCCGCCATTGTCCCACTGCTACACCTGACACTGGCTCACGGGCCGGCTGCATGTGTGTGTGTGTGTGTGTGTGTGTTGTGTGTGTGTGTGTGTGTGTGTGTGTGTGTGTGTGTGTGTGGGGTGTGTGTGTGTGTGTGTGTGTCCACCTGTGATGTGATCTCCACTCTCAGTGAAGGTATGAAGAGAGTAGGAAGTGATCAAAGTATCAACTAGAATCCCTGATAGAGAAAACCAGCAGTGCCCTCTGCTCGGAAATGTTATCTCCTCAGGAACGTAATTTAGATACTCCTACAAGGCTTTGATGTTAGTTTAATGCTGGATTAAGTTTTAAGGCAGACTACTATGCCCTCCATTGCTAGTTCGTCTTCACACAGCTGAAAGGAATAATTGCAGAGTAACACACTTTTGGAATCAGATGCTATTTGGAACCATAAAGCATTTTTTTAAAAACATTAAACTTTTATTTTGCAGCTTAATTTTGAATGGATACATGTAGACCAGGGGATTTAAAAAGAAGCTTTGTAGCAATGTTGTGATAAATTACTCAAAGGAGGGTGGATGGTTTTATGCACAGGTTTTTTTGTAAAGTATTGACCTGCCTGTAGGGGTTTAACCAATTCCAGTTTCTCTTAAAGAACAACAGCATAAGGACATAGAAACATAATCTCATGCTTATGACATAGAAGCATAATTTCATGCTTCTATGTCCTTATACTGTTCAAAATGTCTGTTAACTTTCAGCTGAGAGTGGCCAATAATTAAATTTTACAAGAATGTTGTATATTTTTAAAATATTTTTCACCCAAGGAGGTAGCCATTTTTTCACTTCTGCAATGCATGCTGGGCTGATGATGTTAGGGTTCAGTCGGGTCTGCACCGGAATCTACAGAGTTAACACAGTAAGGGTCATTTCACGCAATTGTTTATCATATTGCATTTGAACAGCATCACTGTTTGCTGTCATTTCAAAACAAACAAACAAACAAAAACCAGACCTGACACAGAGCACGACCACAAGTCCAGGATTGCACAGTCCAGCCAGCAGTACGTGTCATTCATTGTTTCATTTATGAAGCTAAAGGTGGCAGCAGCAGCTCAAACACAAGCTCCTTCATTCAACTCATTCCTTTTCCTCCATTTGGTCCTCCTCATCACTACCCCTTGTGATTTCTACAGTCCCATCAGTTTCAATGTGCTCCAATTCAAACAAAAAAAATAACTCTTTTAAAGAAGAATGTGACCATTTGAACAAAATCAAAACAAACACAGAGCAACTGCATTTTAGGTCCCCTTCTAAATTTCAAAGGTGTATAGCTTCAAGTAGAAGATGCAGGTTTAAGCTTGATCAGCACTGTCTTGGTTATGATGTGTGCAGCGAAAGTGTGTGTCTCCTGGCAGACCCAGATGGCAGGCGGGCAAGGGGGCAACTGAACATGAAGCAGTAAAGGGCAGTTCTGGTTACGAGGATCAGACGGCAGCACTACAGACCCGGCTCAAAGTGGCTGCCGCTACCAAAGTCAAGGTGTGGGTTACACTGCCGAGTACAAAGGACACACATACTCCTAGTTCCTCAAATGGATAGTCTGTGTCTCTCCATAAAAGTCAACGCGCACCAACTTTCACCTCATCACAGAAGATTTAAAGAGTTTGTATCAATTATCAGTGGCTACATTCACTTCAGACATTGTTCCCAGGGGCTAAAAAAAACCCAAAAAGAAGTTACCTCTTATACTGAGCCAACAAAATGGAACAAAAGCAACAAAACATGACACGGAAAGTAAAAAAAAAACAATCTTAGCAGCAAAGTCAGAAGCACGGATGAAGAGAGAAATAATGCAGGGGAGCCTGCTTGCGAGAAACCATGCAACAGCTTTAGAGAAGGAAGGGAAGCGTGTGGGCCTGCTGCTAATTTCCCACCCCAAGCGCAGTAATCTGAAGGCAAGATTAAGGTAAAGGAGTTATTCTTGACTATTTTATTAAGAGGTGCTTTAGGCACTGGAAGAAGGGGCTTTAGTGCTCCTTCAGCAGCGTGCCATACAATGCAAAACAAACATTTGCTGTTATTGCACCAAAGTACTCTCAGATGTGCTAGGTTGGGGGCCTCCTGTTTTGCTACGGAGGAACTTGGCATTAAAATTTTCTTAAATTCAGTGGAAAACAAAAATATAAAACTATTAAAAAAAAGAAAAAAAGCTATTTCTCTGGTGAAGTGGCAGGTAACATAAGAATGGATGGCAATTGTTACATCAAGGTTTAATTCAACTGCTCAACTGCTCTTTTTGTTGTTGTGCATGAAAGCTGAATTTCTGCCAAAAGGAATCAAAGGCATATAGCAATTGGCCAGAAGTAATTTCACACACTTATTGAAATACAATGACCAAATAAACATTACATAAAACAAAAGCAATATATGGCATTGGACAGCTGATTCAGTTAAGAGTGTAAAGTGTTGTTTGGAATAACTTCCCTAATAAAAGTGCTAAACTGACATGTCTGGAAACCTCAGGAACTTTAAATGGAACGGTCATCATGGACACACGAAAACCACTGAAGTGGCTCGTTTTAACCTCTCATAAAACACAATTGAGAAACCAGCTCTTCCTCTTTCTTTTTCTGTGCCCAAAACAGAGGATGTGGCAAGGCCTGAATAGGAGAAAACTAAAAGTGGAGGAAAATATAAGACTTTGGAAGTTTGTCCAAAGTCTTTGTCGATTAGAAATAGACTGCAGAGGATATGTTCACATTGTGATATATTTTAAACTTTGAAGTCTCTAAAGTGTGACCTGATGAAGGTTTAAAACTCTTTTGTTTCCTAGATCAGATACAAAATATTTGAATATATTCGCGCACACAAAAAAAAAGTTACAAATGATCATTTAGTTGTTACTGCTGATATCCTGTCCCAAGAAAAAAAAAGTTCTGAAGTGTATCTATCAGGGGCTTGGCTGATTCATGGCAAAGATGTTTCTAAAAGTAAAAATCTGTTAGGCTTTTCTGGATCTATAAAGACATAAATTATGTTTTCTTCCTAAATAATCTCAAAAAAGCTGAGTAATTAAGATAAAGTTTTGTACTTTGTTAACTCAACTATGGACTTTGGTTGATTCATTCAGTAGGTTTCTTTAAAATAAACATACAATATTTCTCAATGCTTGCTGTATACAGCTACTCTCAAGGTTTGCTCTGACAGACATAAGTAACTACAGGTTGATACACAGATTTTGCATAACACCATCATTATATGTGCTGGAGTATTGCTGTGGTGATAAAGAATCTGATGAAGACAATCTTTGGTCAGTTTGTACCTGCAATGAAACATAACGCAAGATCACAAATTCCTAAATGGGAACCTGTTGCCATTGTGATGATGTGCACAAAATGTTTCATATGCTATTGAACTGGATTTGTTGATATTGTGCAAATAGTGCCTATACCAAGGCTATTCATAAAGCTCTGCCAAACAAGTGTAACTGGTCTAGGTGTGCTCATCACCCAGTGCCTCTGCCTGACTTTATGTCATGTGGATACAAAGGATGCAGCAATCACTTTGCTGAGCAGATGTTTGTGTTTGTGGTACCAGAACGCAAAAGTAGGAACATGTGAAAATGGACATATTAAACAGCAGCTGGAGTCTCGAGAAAACATTCATGTTAGTGACTGACACATATGTCTTTGTCTTCTGCACTTCTTCTGATGGTGAAGCTGTACCAAAGACGTTCAATTAATAAATGCTGCCTGCTTTGCCTTTGGGAGGCTGAGCATCACAGATACGTCGGTTTGTAATAGAGCTATTTGTTTTCCTCAGAAAGCTGTCCAAATGCTCTCGCTGGGGACAGCAGACTACAAGAAAGGCCGGCTATGAATTGGTCAAATCCACAGGGGCAAGCTATTGATCAGGCCTGCAGCTAGTGAAACGCAAATATGCAACTAAATTAGATACTGGTGCGATCGCACAAATGTGCATGGTGTCCATACATAACACTTGCAAAGAAATCAAATTAATCTGCAGTGACAGCCACTCGGTTTTACGAACCAGAACATTTTAAAATGGTTGATATGATTATAATCAAATCTTTTTTTTTTCTTTTTTTTTTTTGCTGACATAGACAGTCAAAAGGATATGGATACTTACTTCTATTTATGAACTGGTACAGACAAAATTAAAATCAAAATTAAAAAATCAAAATTAAAAAAAAAATAACACACATAGTTGACAAAGTACAGAATGTAAAACATAAGTACGCTACATACATCTTTGTCCTGGCCCCTCTTCCATATTTCATTCCTTCATCATGTTCGTTTTTGACATCCCCTTTTCCAACAAGAGCAGTGTGTCAGGGTCAGAAAGCAATTTAAAACCTTTGCTAATGAGAGTCAAAGAGAGAGAGAGGGAGAGAGAGAGAGAAAAATGTGGGCGAGAGAGGGGGAAGTTAAAGGCTTGGAGAAAAAGAAAGATGGTGTAGTAGGGCCAGAAAGAGGAAGAGGATGAAGGAGGGAGGGGTAAGGCTGGGGTGTCAACCATCAAAGCCACCCAGGAGAAAAGAAGGCCAGGTGCTGGTTGTGGGAATGTGCCGTCCATGGTTCCAGAGACCAGAGAGCTGTGGCGGTGGCGGTGCTGGGGTGGGGGCTGCAGGGTGGTAATTAGCCAAGCCTGGAGGAGAGCGAGGGCCCTCGAGGGCCCGTGGGGATAGCCCCTCCGAGAGGATACCATTTGCACTTCTACAGGAGCCGCCAGCCTCCAGGCCACAAAGAAGGGGAAAAGGGGAACTATGGCATCCTTTATCAGGCCGGACAAAGACGCCGCATCTTTTCAAAGGAGACCGGAGAGAGAGAGAGAAGGAGAGAGAGAGAGAGACGGAGAGAAACTCCAGTGTTCCAGAAAAGAGGGGAAGAAGAGGAAGAAAGAAGAAGGGGGGGAAAGTATCCTCAGACCAGTCAGGAGAGACGTAGAGTGAGATGCCTGTGTTTGCTAGCAAAGCCAGACAGGAGGGTACAGTCATGCCTTGACCCTGTCAGTCCTCTGAGACATCAGAAATTCACTAACATCCCCCAGACAGCAACACAGTGTTGAGTTGCACAGGTATATTCCCAATATAATGCAACTGAGACCGTGAATATGTTTGTTTTTTAAAAAAAAAAAAATAAGATTTTACTTCTTAGTTAGCAGAAGCCTGTAAAAGATCGCCGTGCTGAAGAAGAATAAAAGTGCAGAGTTTAGTTCACCTTTAGTGTAATCTAAAGCGATCCAAGCACATGGCATGAACACGGTAAAACAGCCACCCCTCTACCTTTGACATTATCAAGGGATCTTAAGAGTTTTGCCCTCCTGCAGAGTGGTGGAAAGTGAAGGTCACTGACATTACTTCTACCTATTACCTTTGGAGAAACATCTGTAAACAGGGGGTCAGTGGTGCCCACTGAGGCTACGTGGCTTTGTGCTGGGGAGCAGTCTGACAGCTTTGGCTGAGCAGGTCAGAGGTCAGATGGGGCCATGTGATAAGGCATTAGAAAGCTGCATATAAGGACCCTCAACTGAAGAGTCCTGAAAAATGTCAAACTCTTCCCCCTGTTCTCTCCATTTCTCCTCCTTTTCTTTCTCTTCCTCTCTCCTCTCCGGCTCTAGACACAAAATGCCATTTGTTGTCCATCAGTCAGTAGCACAAGGCTCGGGTCGGACCTGGTGCTGAAAGCTCCATTCACACACCCTCTCACCCAGGGATGTTTTTGCAATTCAATATTTTCACACGCAGGCAGCTTCATCACTGCTTTGGAACCATACACTTGGCAAGATGGGGCTGTGGAGGGGGAGAGGAGAGGGGCTCTGAGACAGAGGGCCTTAGACAGGCTCGGGGAGGTGGGGGGCCGGGGGGGAGGTGGGGGGGGTCAGCAGAGAAGAATCCTGGTGTCAGGGGAGAACAGGCCCACGCCAGCTAATGGGCCATCTTGAAATGTTTTACCATGACCTTCTCCAACACCGACGCTCACACCAATAAGTGGGCACCCACTCACCGATGGTTACACACACATTCCACTTGACTCATCACTTTACCTCTACTCTGACTCTAGGTTAACAAGTGGGGGCTCGTCTTTCCTCTATCAAAATCTCTGTGCTAATATAGTGACACTCTGCCGCTGAGCTGTGTCTCGTCTGCCTTCCTCTCAAACCATACAATGCCCTGTGAGGCTGTGTCGTGCTGACTTCACGAGCCACCTTTGCTTTGCTTTCAGTGTTGCCAACACTGCTACTGCAGGTACTGAGAAGAACTCGTACCTGACCCGCCGTTTTCTGCTTAGCGATGTTGGTGCCAGCATGGTGTGGGTCAAGGGTGCAGAAAATCTCATTCAACTTGCAGCATGCCAACTCCTTTCGAAAGTTAGAAGTATCACATCACAAAATCTGTGTTGTATGAGCTGGTCTTGACATTTAAAATGGTACTGCAGTTTTAATAACAGCACACATGTGCATAATAGAAATGCAGAACACCAGACTTACAAAGTTTTCAGTTTGTTCGGGTCTGTGAACTGTTTTGCCTCCATTGTTCCTGTTCAGCAGGAACAATGATCGTCACCCGTGTAGTGTTGTTTTTGTGATTATAGACACCGACAACACCAAACAAAAAAAAAAAAAAAACCCTAAACCAAACATGAAGCGGATCAAAGAACTTTCCTGGTGTGAATACACCCTTAATTACATGGGTGGATTCTTCTAGTCAGGCGACTTCTGAAAGTAGCTGATTGGACTAGATTTGATCTCTTTTAACTTCAGTATTACTTGCTCCCACATTACATTTAAGTTTTGGTTTGGGTATGAGTCCTTATTGCACATAAGGCACTGCACATTTTTACATATTATGACAAAAGAAGTCTGGCAAACCAACAACCGATAAATACTTGCTTAATGTCAATTTTAAACAGAACCAACACAAAGACTACCAGCAGCAAGAGGAAATGCAAAATCTGCATAATTCCAACCAAAACATTTCAGGTAATTTGTTCCAATTCCACAACTGTTACACCTCAAGATTTGCTTAGCATACAGAGTGGCTGAGGTAAACATGGATGGCGGGGAAGGGGAAGAAGATGGGATGTGGGGGAATTTCTAACATATTTATCCTATGCGCCACACTCTACTTAATGAAATGAA
This sequence comes from Poecilia picta, assembly GCA_033032245.1. NCBI lineage: Eukaryota > Metazoa > Chordata > Actinopteri > Cyprinodontiformes > Poeciliidae > Poecilia > Poecilia picta. The sequence goes on along the minus strand of CM065359.1, from coordinate 23,041,745 downwards.
ACCACACCAGTAGTGGCCCTTTGTCTCTGGAGAATTCAGTAATCAACATGCCACCAGTTTTCATTTTGTATGAAAATAAATGGCAGCTGGTGAATATGGGCCTAATTGTGCTGCACCGTAGAGAGGAGTTAGGAGAGTGGGGGTTGGGGGGTTGAGGGGGACTTGTAGCACCACTGTAGCAAAGCCAATTTCCATGGACAGCAGTGCTCAAGAGAGGTGGTTGAGTAAGCAGAGGCATTCATCTGGGGGGCTGGAACCCTGCTTCCACTCTCTCCTCCCTGTTCTATCCATCATACTCACAAAGAAAGTTAGCCAAGTATTAAGCAAATAGAGAACCGGTGAGCCCTCTGCACTCGCGCCTGGCAGGGTCACTGGATAATGACAGCTCAATTACTGGGAATCTCCTTGTATAGCCTCCTCCCCAATACAATCCCAGCACACCCGTCCCACCCTGCATGGCAAATTTGTCAAACTCGACCAAAACGACGGGTCTGACAGTGTAATCGCTAACCGTCCCGACCGACATGAAAGAGGTCTTTATCTGGCCAAATCAAAGAACCTGATCTCTGAGAGAAAAGGGTGGAGGAGCAGAGGGGGAGGGAGGAGAGAAGAGGAGAGGAGCGAAATGTCCCAAACAACTCTGAGTGAGACGCAGAGATGTCTCTAATCCGCTTTAATGAGACACCGCTTGCCTATCTTTCGCTTTAACGACGACACACAGAGACAGTGAGGAGGGATGGAAAGCGGAGGAGGAGGAGGAAGAGGGGGGGAAGTAGCCAAAGCTTTGAACTGCCGGCCTGATGAAAGGAGGAGCAGCGGAGGGAGTTTAGAGCCGTGCTGCCCCTGTACACCACTGTCTGTTTGGGAGGACAGCTAAACCGCCCAGGGGACGGAGCAGTTTGTCCGCTTATCATATCTGAACAGGATGAGCCATCATCAGCACGGCCGCTGAGGGACTAAAGATGGACGGTGGTGAGACTGAAGAAATGTGCTGCAGTGACAACTAAGGCACTCAAATCCAAAATAAATCAATTTCTGAGATTGGGATTTTTCAATTGGCTTTTTTTTAAACTATAAGCTTTTAACTAATTTAACAACTTCATGTTAAATAAATGAGCCATATCATTTAGGGGCCCTTTTGTGGTCAAAATGAACATCTGTAGAAGCATTTTTTTTTTTAAAGATTTTCAAAGTGAGATTGTTGTTAGACAGATAATAGATAATTCCATTAGCTGTTCTTGGCATCTTAAACAAAGAAAACATTAAAAGCACAACATGAAGTTCTACAAGTTCAGGAATGCACAAACACCAAAGCTTAAGAGGGTGAACAAGGGACAAAGTGAGGGGGCTAATACCAAATAAATCTGGATTAGTACCAGATAAGACTAGTCACAATGTTTAGCAATCCCTCGATTATCACGATGCAATAAACAAAAAAAAAAAAGAAAGGGTGGGGGCAGAGGGAGTCATGAGGGCTGCAAAACGGGCTAATTGGGGACTTGACACATTTGTGCCCTTGTTTTACAAACAACACACAGTGTTTAGCAGCAGGTGGTGTACAATCACAGCAGACACACATAGAGATCATCATTTAGCGTTAATCAGCAGACCCAGAAGCGAAGATGACTGAACGGAGTCCACTGCACACTGCAAAGTTGCAGGGCAGATCATAATCGGATGAGTAGTCACACTCAAAGACAAAATGCATGTAAGGTCAGAGTAATGGCTTTTTATTTTAGTAACCCTCCCCATCACCCCGCCATGGACCGCTCTTTAATTTTTACTGATGTATTTTTAACAATTCCCCTGCCCCCTATCTGCAGGCTGCAGACGCATGGGAGATGAAAAACAGGGGGACTGCTATAAAAATAAAACATCAGCGATATTTCTGAAACTCTCCCAGTCATGTCATACCCTGGACAAACAATGTGATAGGGAGGCTGTTTTTTCTTGTTTTCTTTTATTTTTCTTTTTTTCCAAACATGGAACATGAGGTCACACTGAAAAGGAGGGAAAACAGCCGCATTTGCCAACTGGATAATGCGATGTCGACGTATCGGTGGAATGAATAGGATTTGGAGCCATGTGCAAGAGCTTAGAGCAGCCATGTTTGTGTGTCAACTCAAAATGTGACAAAGCCGGCATGAGAGTCGGCGGAAACACGGGGGTCGGCGTCGCTGCGAGTTGGTCTGCGTGTGTCCAGGTGCCCACCCATTGCCGTGGCCAAGGTCATGGCTCAGAACGGTGACAGGGCCTCCAACACGCTGCACAAAAACGGTGTGAGCGCAGACCTGAGCACACATTCAGCCTGAGCCAGCAGTGCCAGCTCCTACTGTTTTGATGACATTTACACTCAACCTTTCTAGTTTGTGATTGATTGGGGTTAAATCATACCAATGCACAAAAAATCTGTCACCACCGTGTGCAGATGTGTGTTCATGCATGGTCCCTGTATGGGGTGTGTGCGTGTATGTGTGTGTGTGTGTGGGGTGGAGAATGAGGAAAAGCCAGTCAAGTGTATTCAAGCCTTCAGCGAGACTCAGTAGGCACTGATGGGTCAGTGTGACTTCATAATTTTGTTGAACTTTAACTGAAGTCATTTCAGCTTACCTGGTGGATGAAAGGCAAAGTGTTTGTTTCGGTGTGTTTGCGTTTAGAAGGAAACTGTTTCTGATGATTTGATAAATTAAAGAAACAGAAACTTTAAAGTCAAAATGATGTCTGCTTAAAGGGAAAACTGGCACTGATGTTATAAAACACACAAGGTGTTCACAATAGAATTCGAGGCATTTCCAAACATTACAAGGCATGTGCTCTACTAGACTGTTTACTTCCTGGTTTTAAAAGTACATTAGGATGGATACTATGCAGAACTATAGTGAAAAAGTTCATAAGAATTCAAAAACCTCTGTTGCAATTTCAAGAGGCACGAGATTCAGTCAAAGAGGGTAAAATGACTGTAATATAGATGTTCTATCCTACCGAGATTATTAATGGTTTTCTGATCGATGCAAAAATTTGAAGCAAGAATAAAAACAGTTTAACCTAAATTTAATTGATATTCTTTGGTTTTACGCCAGATCAATGAAAGCAATTTATCTCTATAATTCTGTAGTTTTAAACATTTGGATAAGTACATCTTACACTGTTTAGATAAGTTATTTCTTAGCACTTTGCTATGACTGTGTTCCAATATTTTAATGGGAAATATGTCCACATAGTGCAGTGCATATCTTATTTTATAAATTATATATTCATCTTAAAAACCCTTTGTAAAATTTGTCTAATTTCAACGGCCATCTGTGATTTTATATGTGCAATAAAAGCAAAATTTGAAAGATAGACAACAAATTTTATAAACAGATTCAAATGCACTCTGCCACTATTTTACTGTGGTCAATAAAAAATGGATAAAGGCTTGGGACATATGCTTTCCTGGATCAATGGCTGTAATGCTGTGATTCATTAGTTTTCTGCTGGATTCTAACTTATCATCTCTGTGAAAGAACACTTAAATCAGCAGGTTAAACCTCAACGAAAAATGGTAAATTGGTACTGCAGAGGAAAAGTGTGATCAGTGCATATCAAAAATGTATCATTTAAAAATACTACACATTGCACAATTAGATACTATCATCCAACCAACAAGTTTCCATATACCTGTGCTGCAGATTTATTCTTGCCAAATTGTTACAGCTGCACAATGAACAAAAGCAAAGGAAATTGAAAAACACTGCTTGGATGTAGTACCTGTTAGGCTTTAATATTTCAGGCGTCAGACAATTTAACTCAGCCTGACAACAATACACTTGAGTACTTCAATGTACTTCAGTGACCATTAGAAGCTTGGTTGAAATGGGTCTTAATAACCAAACACAAAAACTCAAGTCAAGTGAAGGATTAACTGTGATGATGAAAAAGAAAGTGGATCAGGAAAATCATGCATTAATAGCAATCATCATCACAGTCAACAACCTTGAATGTTTTTCTATAACAACCCTTTATGCTCTGGACTGTTGCACTTAGTCTGTTAGAACAACAAATCAAACATAAACAAAACACAATGTTAACCTAAATTTCCCTGAAAAACACTTTAAATACTAAGAACAGTTCCAAGACCACATAATAATATGATGCCAACTGTAACATTTGCGATACAAACATTTCTGAGTGTTTAAGAACTTGTATCTACTAAATGCATTCAGTCGTCCATTTTCTTCTGGTATTTCTTAATACATCTTACACAAAGTGCGCAGGTTTTTAAATCAATTTGGTTATGAGTATCAATTTTGACACAATGACAGTTGAGAAAATCAAGTGATGCCTACAGTTGTGGTTGTGTGTGTCAACAGATATGCAACAGTTCAATTTTTGATAGCCATTGAATCAGGTATAACATGGTGAAACCTTATTTCTCAATCCATTAAAAATACTTAATAATTTGTAAAATAAAAAAAAGCAGTTACTCAATACAAAAGCTATTCCTGTCAGGTTTGCAGCTAAATTCAACTGAGCACAAGAAGAAAATTGGGCTATTATTATAATTTCAAAAATGAGAAGCTGGAACGGTGGTAATTCCATTAAACAGGAGCAAAGGAGACAAAAACACTCAAGTCTAAAACTCAGATTTTACACATGGTTTTAAAATATGTGTATGCATAGGCAACACTACTCTTGAATGAAATCTCAAAAGGAAAAACGTGTAAAAATGACCTACGCGAAGGTTAATAATACAATTTCAAAATAAAAGCACAGCAAAAAAAAAAAAAAAAAAACATTTGATGATCCTATCATTTATAGGACCAGGCTCTAATCTGCGAATGTGAAAGGGAGCTGTGTGACACATTACAGCTGCGTGGCAGCGATACATGGGAGACCCTAAACGTTTAGCCAGAAGTTAAACATAGCGACCATTGTTGGTTTTCAAGTGTTATGGGTTGGGTTTTATTACTTCTGTCAAAACATAAGAAGCTGTTGAGCCGGGCCAAGTTCATGACTGGGGAGTATACATTCTAATAATGGGCCTTTAACGCAAAGATCACAGGGATATGTGGAAATGTGTAAAGACAGCGCAGAGGTCAGAGAGGTGGGAAGTGGTGGATAATGTGCGCGTTTCTTCAGCGACCTGAAGGATTGAAATAAATAAATAAACGGAGGTAATCTGAAAACACACGGCATTACCTTTGTTTTTATTACTATTATCGTAGCCACTGAAAATGCAAAAAAGAAAAAAAAAGAAGAAAGAAAAGAGGTGACGATAATCTATGAAGTGTGTAAGATGCCTTTAAAAAAAAAAGTCTGTCTCTGCGCGTAGAGCTCGTTTCGTGCTTCCATTTACATTATATTTCTTTTGGCTTCGGTGCAGAGGTCACCGGTCGCATATTTACAGCAGCGCGCGCATGTCTGCTCTCTGGTTGTGTGCGCGTGCGGCTGTTTTGTCCGCACACGTGCCCCGAAAAAAGAGAGAGAGAAAGAGAGAGAGAAGAAGAAAAAAAAGAATACCGGGGAAAATAAATCTCCTCTCACTCAAGCGGAAGCCCTTAATTGATCCAAAACCAATTTAAAAGCTACAAATGGGCCCAGAAGAATACCACAATAAAACAGCCGCAAGGTGTTACGATTTTTTTTCTTCTTCTTCTTTTGACTTCAAACGGTGCACCGCCACCGCTCACACACACAAACAAATAAAACTTTAATCTGCGTGAGCAGTCAAGAATCGGGAGTGTTATGCGTTTTATTATGAAGACATAAATTAATTAACTTTAAATGAATTAAACTATTATTCACCATTGATCGAAAAATGTTAGCTAATTATTTAAAAATTAAGATGCAATTATAAATCAGAATTAAACTAATCTTCACATGTTAAGATAATTAAAATTTACTATAAACAATAACAATTAAATCCCATTAAAATACACAAACACTTGCAGCTGAACTTTTTTAAAAAAAAATCCATGCTCGTCATTGTTGCAGCAAAACACCCCACAGTTCAGTCAGATGATATAGCTGATGTGTCTAAAGGAGAAATCACCCACGGAGGTTAAAAATAAAATCATAAAACAGCTGGTGGACATTTGCTGCGGGGCCTACTGTACTCGGAGAGGTCAGAAAAAGGAAGGAAAACGAGAAAAGAAAAAAAAAAAAACAAGACGTGCACGTCCACTGTACGTCATATTCAAAATCTGCGGGCCGGTGTGTTTTGAATGTTTGAGGAGAACAAGATATTTTTCATGCCAGCTGCCTGCTCGTGTTTTCCCTGTAGCTACGGCTGCAACACAACAAGATCCGAGGCCTGCAGAGAGGCTGCCAGCCAGTGCAGCGACGCGACACTGGCTGCTCCCAAAGCCAGACATTTGTGTTCATTAGCACCCGGATCAACAGACTATCAGGGCTGTTTGGAGATCAAGACCAAGTGTAATTACCTCCTGGCAAAAAGGACCCCCAATTCTCAACGTGTTTGGAGTATTTCATTCAGTAAAAGCAGCCTAATTAGACTTCTGCTTTTTTGTTCTTTTTTTTTCTCTCCACCTTTTCTATCCGATCTCTGCATGGTGAGCCATAAGCCCGATAATTATTATTTTTTTCTATTTAATTGTGCCGTTTCATAGCAGTAGCACTGTAAAACAACAACAAAAAACAAAAATAAAAGACTAAATACAATTCAAATAAACTGTTTTTTTTATCGGTGTAATATGTCATTTCACTTTACTATAAGTAAAAACATTTTTATTTTATTTATTTACTTTTTTTGTCAATAAAACCAGTAGTGACGTGTTTAATCCTTGTAAGGCTACAAATAAAACAAGGCTACAAATTATGTAATAATTATAATTATATATATATATATATATATATATATATATATATATATATATATATATATATATATATATATATATATAATAAATTCATTATAATCCTTAAATGGAATAAACTAAGTAAAATAAAACAGCAAATGGATATGAAATGAACTACAAAAAAAATGTAAAATGTAAAAATAGCAACAGGCCTTCTTCACAGGTCGAAATGGGGTTGAAGTAAACTGTGGCCAAAACTAAAATAAAAAATAAAAATAAAAAAATCAGACTGACCCAAACAGAACACGCAGTTTGAAATAAAGTTCATCCATGCAAGCATAAACATGATTCATAAATCAATGCACCCATCAATAAACAAATGTCAAACAATAAACCCGCTCCATGCCTGACAACAAAAGTGCTCATGTTCAACAGGAAAAAAAAAAAAAAAAAAAAAAAGGAAACAATACATGAATTTTTCCGTGTGACGGGAACAGCAGTCCGTTCAGAAACAGCAGCAAGCAGCAGCAGCAGCAGCAGCAGCAGCAGCAGCAGCAGCAGCAGTGCATGGCGCTTGCAGGACGTATTGATTGGCATCCCATGAGAAGGAACCAGTCAGCAGCAGCGGCCCCGGTGGCCCTGGCATAAAAAAAAAACAAAAAAAAAAAAACGAGGCAAATATCTTCTGCGATTTCAAATACGCGTGCATTTCAGATCTCGCTTGCTTTCTTTCTCGTCCAAATATACGCATCTCGGCGTCTCCCAGTCGTTTTTTTTTTTCCTTTTTTTTTTTTTTTTTTCAAAAGGAGCGAAATGAGTGAGTCCAGAGCAGCGTGAGCTGTGAAGGCAGCGCGCAGCTCGCAGCGGTGCCACAGCGCCCACTACATTTCAATTCCACCAAAACCTGGAATGACTCTCGCTATATAAAAAAAAGTTACTCTGCGATTCGACAACTTTTTTTTTTTTTTCCTTTTTCTGTCTTGATTTTTTTTTTTTTTTATTATTATTATTATTATTTTGGAGAAAAGGGACCGATTTGCGCCTGTGTCGAAACGACCGACAACAGAACCGAACTGAAACAGGGGATAGAATACGATACGACGGACGGTGTTTATTTCTGCTTTTACAGAAGAAGTGTGATCAGGTCTAAAGCACCGGCGGCGTTTCTCATCATGCGTGAAACTTTGCGGACGCAGGGATCAGCGTCCGCAGCATGCGGTGCGGGGACAACATCCAAACAGCCAAATAACTGAGACGTAAAGTTATCTGTGGACAAAAGAGTCCCCCATCCTCTTTTTTTTTTTTTTTTTAATGGCTCTACTGCAATTGACAAGGACACTTTGGACCGGGACAAAGCCGGCGGAGTTTTAGAAGCCGGCGGCTGGAAGCGGTAAGAAATAAAATTCATTTTAAAAACCACAGAAGAAGAAGAAGACCTACTTTTAGCCAGTTTTCTCGCCCTCGCCTTGGATCTCATCTTGTCGGCTTGTAGATTCCTCTCGTCGTCCTCCGTGAGCCCAGAAGCAGCAACAACACTATCTTCATCTCACCAGCATTGTCAGTTTGGACACCTTCGCACATGCGCACAGGCCATTCAATCTGACACCCTCGCCCGGGCCAAAAAACTTTCCAATGTATTCATCATCATCACTTTTTTTTTTTTTTTTGTCCTATCGTCTCCCCTTTAGATCACTTATCTCTTCCCCTCCTCCTCCTCCTCCTCCTCCTTCTCTTCCTCCTCCTCCTTCTCCTTCTCCTCGCTCTTCACCCGTCCCCCCCCCCCCCACCCGCCGCCACCCCCATGTCATCCCCCTCACTCTCGTCCCCCCCTCTCACCCATGCACCCCCCCCCCATCCCCACCCCTCTACCCCATCCGCCCCATTCAGCTCCTGCCAGCAGCGCCGTCCTGTTTTTTTTTTTTTTTTTTTTTTACCTCTTTAAACAGAGGCTGCTTGCTTTTCTGCAGCGCGACGGCGGGACACACAGTGAGGTACGGTGCCGGGGTCAAGGTCGCATTTTAAATACAAAACAAAAACAAACCCTATGTATTTTTTTTTATTTTTTTTTTACCGTGCAATAAATAGCAGTTATTATAAAGAATCTTTCCGTTACTTCGTTTTTTTTTTAATTTAAATTGCAATTGTTTTTGTCATAAATTACAACAACTTCCCTCTCTCTCTTTTTTTTATTATTTGAATTTACAGATTTATAGAAAATCGTCGGCTCAGCTGATGCGTCATGGTAGCGTTCGTGCCAAAAAGCGCTCAACTTCCAGGCGTTATTTTTAACTTCATTAATGCACGTGGGAGAAAAAAAAAAAAAAAAAGGGAGCAAGGCTCGATTGCTGTAACACACTTCCAGGGTATGATTTGGTCTTGTGAGGAGTATGTTGGAGTGTGTGATTCCTTCTCTCCGTGTGTGTGTGTACGGTTGTGTATGCGGTGTGTGTGTGTGTGTGTGTGTGTGTGTGTGTGTGTGTGTGTGTGTGTGTGTGTGTTGTGTGTGTGTGTGTGTTGTGTGTGTGTGTGTGTTTCCCTCAGTGTGTGTAAAACCTTGTTGCCCTCAGGACAGGCAGCAGCCAGCAGCTGTTTGACGGAGGCATGGACCCTCCACCAGCAACCAGGGAAAACTCCTGGCTTTCCCCTCTTTTTTCCCACTGTTATTTTCCCATTTGTTACAATTGTATGTGAAGCTCTTCGCTTCTTGCAGGAGTGTTTTGCGCGTGTTGCGCGAGCCCAGATGCGCACCTGGATGACGGCGGACCGGCTGCTGTCTCAGCTTTGCGCAACGCCGACTGTTAACTTGCACATGTCTGTTGCTTTGCTTGTTTGTTTGCTTGTTTGTTTGTTTGTCTGTTTGCTGCAGGCACGCGGAGATCGTTTTCTTTTGATGTTGGTCTGAGCGCGAGGTTTGAAGAACAACAAGGTAAATATTTCCAGATCTGTGTGAGAGGTGTCAATTAGACACTGAGGTGACCCAGATTATTTGGAGTATAGTCTATTTTTATTTATGCTTATTATTTAAAAAATATATAATTGTAGCATTTAAAATGTATTACATTTATAAGATATTTTTATTATTATTATTGTAATATTGGTGGTGTAACTGGCGCATGTGCATCAAGGTAAAATTTATATTTAATGACTCAAGCTGTTTATTATTATTATTATTATTATTATTATTATTATATTATTATTATTATTATTATTATTAATATTATTATGTGTTTTTGCTTTCTTTTCTTTTTAAGAGACGAAGTCGCCTCTTTTTTTTCTTCTTCTTCTTCTTCTTCTTTTTGTTCTTCTTCTTCTTTTCTAATGCTGTCAGGCTGCTCGTTATATTCATGCGGTGCCGGGCCTCCAGCCCACATGTCATATGGGAATGGTTTCCGTCTAGTTTGGCTGAATAAAGGCGGCTCTATATGCTGGAGCCTATTAAGGATCGGTGGTGACGGAGCAACTGAAGTCTGCTGGGAGAGCGGCGCGGATCAGTTTGCTCGGAGGAGGGAAAAAAAGTTAAACCGCATTTTGTTCGAATTAGTTGTCATTCGAACAAAAATAGCATGATCATTATTATTATTACAATTATTATTAGTAGTGTTATTAGTATTATTAGTATTAGTAGTAGTAAATGTAGTAATTGTATTTATTTATTAGCTGTCACGAGATAACTGATTGGAATAAATGCCACCTCTCCAGTAATCGGTCCACCGCTGCTGGCGAACAATCGCCGTGGGATGGTTTTTTTTTTTTTTTTTTTTTTTTTTCTCTCGCGAGTGGAAGTGCAACGAAAGCCCGATTATTAATCAATAATAATCAGCAGTAATTAGCCTGTATTCACTGGATATTTTGGGGAAGATTGTCTCGCCTCCCTATGAGCAGGATGATGATGATGATGATGATGATGATGAGGAGGAGGAGGAGCAGTGGTGATGGTGGAGGATTTTTTATTGACTTGAAGGAGGGAGGTGGGTGAAAAATGTTTTTTTTTTTATGTACCTGTTGCGCGGATGGGGCGCAGGGGTGAGCACCTTGTTATATTTTTAATAATCTATTTGTCGTGCTTCGGGTGAACAGGGATCATTAAAGGTGAACTTTTTAAAGGCAAGTTAAAAGCGGAAGCTCAGAAGGACTGCTGGGGGTCAGTGTTTTATCCTAAATTGGTGCCTTACCTTTAAAAGAAAAGAGAGTATTTTGACTGACTTTATGTACCTGAATTACCTCCACAAACCGACCCGATACAGCTGAGGCCTTTAAATAAATCCCGCACCTCATTGACTTGGACAAACGATTCAACACCTTTTTTTTCTTCTTCTTCTTCTTCCTCTTACAGGCGCAATTAACAGCAATTAGGCTACGGAAGGGAAAGTCTTGCTGTCCAACGCCAGCCAGCCTGAGGAATTAGCTATAGTTTATTCTGCATCGCTTAAATGCCGATATTAAAAAAAAAAAAAAAAAAAGAAAAAAAAAGGAAAAGGGAGGTGGGGGTGCAGGGGAAACCTCTTGTTTTGTCTCGCAGACTGGAAAGAGCTGCGCCGCTGGCTGCGGCCCAGGAAGAGAGGTGGAGAGGTGCGCTGCTTCTTCTGAGCAGGGTCTCCACTCGATTTTATTAAGCCCCTTAATTGGACTAAACGGGAGCAGACCAAATTCATTATCAGCTCAAAGGGGATCACAAACAGAAGAAAAAGCAACGTTGGGATGTAAATTTGTTTTACTTGCTGTCAGTGGCGCCACCAAGGGGTGAGGGCATCTCTGAAATTTGTTGGGCCACTCTGTCCAGTTTTTTTGTTTTTGTTTTGTTTGCCAAGATTCATATAAATATAGGAATTTTATTTAGGAAAACATTTATTTATTCATGTATTTATTCATCTGACTGTAGTTTTAAGATAGATTTTTGTATTTTTGTGTTAGCCTGCAAGATCATCAGTGGCCCCCACTGATACACGTGTGGACGCCCCTGTGTATCTTCAGTTTTATCACCTTATTTGGAGCTTATGTGTCCATATGTTGTCACTGAGGGTATTATTGGCCCTTTATGAGCGCGTGTCAGCCTTTTACATTGTAAACAACACGTTTACACCAATCACTTTCAGTTCCTAAATCACTTTGATGAAGCAAAGGCGAAGATGCTCAAGCTGATCAGAAAGACGTGGAAAGCATTGAGGATAAAAAATGGACTAATATATTATGTTGCACTCTGTGTTGTAGTTCTGCCCTCCATATTGGCTCATATTTTTTTCTGGGATATGTATTAAATAAATCCAAGGAGTAGGCCATTAATAAAAATGATTTCCGGTGTATTATCAGGTAATTTAGCTCTGATTAAAAATAAAACAACCAGTACATTTAATTAGAGGCTGATTCGACATGTTAGAATACGATTTTTATTTTTTTATTTTTTTTACCGCTGGCATTTTTATTTAAAAAAAATAAATAAATATGGTAGCTCTCATAAGTTAGCAAGCAAAATTTTAAAAAATAGGGCATTTATTACAAAGAAATAAAAGCAGATTAACCTTAATAAACAAATGGAATCAAATTTCAAATGGTGGCTATGCTTTTCCTTTTCAGAATCGCCACTGCTAGACATCCGTAACAAATATATGCAGAAATAAAAAGGGCACTTTGTAGAACAATTTGTGTTAATACAAATAAGTAAGGCTTGTATAACTTTTTTTATAACGCTTCTTTTTTTTAAATGCATATGAAATATTTAGCATAAATAATATTCTGGGCGGCGGGGTCACCGTAGCGCCACAGCCATCACACTTTTACATCAACAATTCGATGATCAACTGAAAAATATTCACTTCAAAATGTTACTCAATGAATCTTTTTCACTCATTTTTGCGTGTATACTGTGAGGCCGGGTTCTGACACTGTGGACTGGTATGGTGTGGTCGGCCTGTGGTGACTCTACCTCCCACTCCTACCACACACACACACACACACGCACACACACACACACGCACACACACACGCGCGCGCGCGCGCGCACAGAAACAGAGAAACATATGCACAAAGCCCGCTGAAACACAAGCTTTATCTGCGATGGAGAGGGGCTTTGGGTCTGCGGATTAGACGTTGTGCGCAGATAACATCGGCGCATATCAGAAATGTGAAATGGAGCACCTCGCGGCGCGCGGGGGAACATCAAGAAGCCGCAGTGGGCCTTTCTTGTGGGCGCGGTGAGTATTGTAAATTTGCGAACTGTAGTTCTGACCCACTTGATGTAACGGGAGAGTAAACACACTCAGTACAGCTGGAAGCAGGCAGCCGCTTGGAGTGAAACTATAACGCCATCGGCCGCAGAATGACCCACCTCTTGACGCCTCTTACATGACAAAGAACTTATGTTTATTTATTTATTTATTTTTATTTTTTTGTCAGAAATTGATCAAAAGTAAAGTAAAAAAAAATCACCCAGATTCCAGCAGCTAATCAATCACAAAATCCATTTGTCCCTATAAGTCTCGGGAGGAGCCCCTCTGCAGCCTCCTTCTCCTTTAATGAAGCAGCACCAGGAGCGGTCACGGTGAAGTCGCCCTGGTAATTATTAGACATTAATTGGGTTCAGGACCTTGTGCGTCTATGGGAAATGGGAAATCTGACCGCTAATCCAAGACATTTCTTTGGGGCCTTTTTTTTTTTTTTTTTTTTTTTTTTTTTTTTTTTGCAGTGTTGTTAACATGCTGTCAGAAGCTGCAGCGCTGCAACTACCGAGCGGGGAAATGGGAGAGGTTAGAGGGCAGCCGGTGTACAGGCACCAAAACCTGCAAGAGCAAAGTCTGGGCTGCAGAAATGTTTCCAACCAAAGCATTTTACACCTGAGAGTGCGCGGGTTGGACGTCTCCTGATTCCTGGTGTATCGCGAAACAAAGATTACGGGGTCTATTTCGGAGCGTGAGATATTTATGTAAATTGATAAGAATGGATAAAATGGGGGATCCAATCTACAAACGGCAACATGATTACATTTGTTTTTAATAAAGGTGTCATTTCTTGTCAGATTTGATTTTCTAACTGCTGCTAATTTCTGCTGGTCATATTTGTCGTTTTTCGTCAGAGTCGATCGGCCCTATTAGAGGAAACAATTCAAAGCATTAAAAATAAGAATCACATATTAAAAATGATAGTTCATTATTTTTTCAAATGATTGTTTACCTCCGCAATTCGCGATGAAATACATAGCAACGAAGAAATAAATTGCAAAAGGTTGGGTATGACTACGAAAGAGGTTTGCTCTCTGGCACGAAATGGGGGATTTGAGCTCAAATTAAAACTTAGTGACGTGACGTCAGCCCGAATCCCGTAAACACACCCTGAATAAACTGAACCATTTTTTTTCGGTTTTATGTTTGCATAATCTCATTGGAACACTTTCAGTGAAACAAATAAACAAATACGGAAGTGATGGGGATGAAGGGGGTAAGGTTACAGGTTTTCCTGTGCAAAAAAAAACAAAAAACAAAACGCGAATTAAGACAAAACCATGATGCATCGTGTAATTTCGTAATAATTCAGAAAGAAATGACTAATATTTCCAAAATGTAAACAGTTGAAAAGAAAAAAAAAAATCTGATTATGAAAGCTTTTTTTTATTTCCCGCCCCCATTCCTGAGCCATCATCGCTAATGTTGTTGCTTTTAATTAATCGCTCGTTAATGTCGCCATCCATTTCCCCGCTGATCAGAGAAGCGAGGAAACCCTCGACAGCCCCCGCCAAACAAATGCACATTAAAATATCGCCGGGAGGCTTGAGTGAAAATTACCCCGACGTAGAAATGACCTTAATATGATGTAATCAATCACGCTGTCTGCTGGGACACTGGGAATCACAATGTTAATCTTTAGTTTGGAGTGGAGGGGGGGGGGGGGGGGGGGAGATGAGGGGGGGATGGCCTGTCATATTTTACTCAGCCAAGGAGCGCACCGCTTGTACGAATGCAGAGATATCGACTGTAAGGAACCTTAAAGTCACAAAAATAATGTCGGGCAAGTGTCATTATTTATTTCAGCGGAGACACGTGAAAGCTCTCACATACAAAAGCCGGAAAGGCAGGTGTCAATGCCGCGTTTAAAGCGATGCATTCAGATCAGAAAGAGCTGCTTTAACACTTTATTTCATTTTGAATGAATAACAACAACAACAAAAAATTAAAATTAATTTTGAGAATATAGCAAATGTAACAGAGTTCTCTTTCATCTTAAATACAGGAAAGATATTAATTAAAAAAAATAATTAAAAGAAGCCTTAATGTCTTTTTTTTTTTCTTAAGGTTAAAACCTAAGTAGTGAAACACACACACACACACACACGCACACACACATAATTATACTAATTTGGGAGTCAAATACTACTTAAGGACGCAATTTCCGAAGTTGTTGAGAGCCAATATGTCTCAGCTGTATTAGCACCAAGAACATGCGCAGCACTTGGCAAGGCTGTACGAGGCCCACGCGGGCAGCATCAGGCGCGGAGGCCAGCGCATGTTATCATTAACAACTGTGGACAGACGGAACAGGCCGAGCCCACAAGTGTCCATTTCACACCAGCCTGGCATGGCGGCTGCGGGCTGGTCATCAGAAAACAGCGGTTCACTGCGGCTTCTGGGGATTTCTGCTTCTCAACTGTGAAACAGTCTGACCCGAGGTCTTTCATCTCCTCACATATTTGAGTGGGGATGCTATCATAAGCCCAGTCATAAAAAGAAAAAAAATGTAGGAAGATATAAGATAATGGTGCAGTTTTCAATTTAATAATAGTCTATGAGCCTTACCACTAAACTATTATTAGACTAATTTGAGACTATTAATGTGTTTTAGTCAGTAGGACTAAGTTTGGAATGTTTAAAAAGAGCAACCTTCTCACATTTCTATGTTCAAAAACTTACAAAAAGATATCTATGTTGATTTCCAAACACCTTAACTTTCTCCACATCACCAGGGAAGCAGCCATGATGCACTATGGTGTGATTCGTTTGGAGTGATGTCGTGTGAGTAGCTATAATGGCGCTTGAGGCCGCAGCATTCACATACTCACAGTGGTGAAAGTGCTTAAGGGGTGACTGAGGGCTTTGCCTGCTGCACGGTGCTGAAGAACAAACACATTACGGTACAGCAGTGGACGTCTAGTTTCTTTGGTCAAAACCACAATCTGCATGTATCTGCATGCATTCTGTTTAAGTGTGGGATCTGCAACCTGTGGCTCTTCATCCTCTCCATGGCGACTGAAAATTAGATGGAAATTAGCAAGAACTTTGGATGTAAAGATGACAGGAAAATACAGTTTTGGTTTAGGAGGTATATTTGTCATCCTCCTACATATCACATAGAAATTATTTGTACGTTTCACATTTTGTAATGTTTTGTGTTTTATTTGAATATTTATGGGACAGAGCAATGCAAAGCACTGCATGATTACGGAGTGGAAGAAACAGGACGTCGTGTCTTTCCGGTTTTATTTAATGCAAACAAAAATCAGAATAGTGTGCATTCACATGTCAACCTCCTGAGTCCTGAGTCAACACACTGATAAAAAAAAATACAATTACAGCTGCAACTCTTTAGGCGTATGTCTCTTATCGGTTTTGCATATTTAGAGGCTCAACATTTTCTTTGCAAAATAGGCCAAGCTCAGTCCGAATGGACGGAAAGCATCCGTGAAAAGGATTTTTTGAGTGTTGCCGTAGCTCTCATTTGGATTCGGGTATGGAAATTGGCAGGCTATGTGAGATTCCTTTGTCGTTTTGCTTGTAATCTCGTTGTTCCGTGGGACGGCTCTCGTATGTTTTCTTCCTGCATTTAGTTCCATCTACTCTCTCTTCTAATCTCACAAGCTTCAATGTTCATGCTGAAGAAAAGCATCCCAACAGCACGATGCTACCACCACTGACATTAAAGCCGCCCTGTGAGGCCTACACAAAATGTCTTTATTTGCAAGATTAAATTTGACTTTTTACCAATTTGAAAGCATCTTCGTGTAACTTGATGCTTTTAAATGAAATTGAAAAAAGATTATTTTACTCCCACTTCATCATTGTGCACTGGTTTGGATTGGGTTATCACAATAAAGTCCAATAAACTCACTGTAGGTTCTGGTGGTGACAAAACATGGAAAAGTAAAACTACTTTTTTTTTTAATTTAAAACAATAAAAAAAATGCAGCTTGTCTTGTTCTATTGCAGAAAGTGAATTTTATTCCTTCACTATAAAAGTTTAATATTTCTTCATTTTGCAAACTAATGATACAAGTATAAACAAACTGTTTATGTATAATCTCAGCAAGTTATCCTGTTTAAGAAAGACAAACTTTCTTAAACAGGAGGATCGTTGAAGCAGATGATGCCATGTTGGACCAGAAGATGGTCTTACTGTTTACCTTCAAGTGGGTCGGATTTTCAGCAATGTTTCCACTGTCAAGAAATCCAGGCCTGCGCTGTGGGAGACTTCAGCTTCAACAACTTCTTGCTAGAGCAAATATTTCCATTCACATACACACACATGCACAAGCACACGCACACGCACACACATACACACACTCATATACCTACGCTGTCCGGTGCTCTTGCTGCTGAGGGGCGCTCCATATTGGGCTCTGAGGAAAACATTTTCAACTTAGCCTCTTTTCCCCAAAGGAGTGGATGACTTCCCAGCATGAGGAAAAAAAAATTAAGTTAGGCCAAGCTGAACACTTACACTATAAGCCTGACATCGTGGGGGAAACAAACCATAAAACACCAAACACTCCACAACCCAACAAAGACCAATAAAGGTTTCAACAACTGCAGCACAAACACTGAGCAGCAAACAAATCTGGCAGCTCTCAGGCATTTTTTCTTTTCCTCTCTTTCTCTCTCTCTCCTATTTCCATCGAGATTATTCTCTCGTTGCCTCTTTAGGCTGCTGCCCAGCAGTGACCAACTGCATTATTTATTTGTTTATGTGTTTTTACAAAGTGTATATGTGAGTCTGCTGCAAAAAAAAAAAAAAAAAAAAAGCAAATGCATGTGTTGCTGTGACTGACAGGATGATTAATAGAATCTCCACTAAGGGATGGGGGCATAGCGACGATCACGGGAGGGGGTGGGGGTGGTGGTTGCCGGGTGGGATTTTCGGCAACACATCAAAAACAACAGTACTTCCCAGGGTTTGCCACCACTTCCTCTGTAGGACCTCCCCCCACCCCCCTCCTCCTTCCCAGCACCCTCACAGGAGCTGCTGCACAGAAAACACACAACGATGGGGTGGCTCGACGATGGGGGGGCAGAGAGGAGGCGAAGAGTTAATGAAGAATGTCTTTAAGACATGCTCACCCAGAGTACCAACTGAATAATTAGTTGGACTTCTGCACGAACAGCAGAGTAAGAGAGATGAAGGAAGGGGGAGAGAGGTTTGAGAAATACACGGGGAAGAATTTCAATGTGCATCGGAGCTGCGTGTTGTTTGTCGAAGGGGCACAGCAAGTGCTGAAGCGGCAGATAGCTCCATGCACAACCTGGACAAATATTGACGCTGGACATTTTTCAATTATGACAGCTCAAAAGAAAAGATATGCAAGCATTTCCAACAGAAAAGCGTTGCAGAGGGCGACGATGAAAATGAGAAGGAAACGGAGAGCGAGCGAGAAAATAAGTGGGAAGCCACTGGTAAAGAGGCAATAAAAAAATATAAAAAACAGAGGGAAGAAAACGCACTCAACCTAAATGAAGTTGTACCAGTTACCGTACTTTATATGAAATAACTACATAATATTAAGCTTGGGATCGATCCCAGTCTCTAAGAGAGTTCTCAGGGTGAATGAATAGTAGGCTGGTTTAGAGTGACACGTTGAAAGACTGCCCTCCTGTGTCAAATGCACAAACACGTGTTGTACAATAACCTCAGTCTTGGTTGCTGTCTTTCAACTATTTTTGACCTTAGAAGTAAAAACGCCATTGTGACCGTATGATTTTTTCAGACAAAATATCAGCATAAAAAAGGTGATGGAGTGGAGTTGTGTTAATCAATGTTCCGTCACAACAAACACGACTTCTGTCACCATCCAAAAGCATCCACATTATGTTAACTGACCGATATGAATCGCCACACGAGTGTGTTGCACGTGTGTCTGCTGACTTGCACATAGTGCAACCTCTGGGGACAGTCAGCTGCTTCCTCAGCAACCCTCAAAGTATTAAAAGATGATTGAAAATGCATGGATGAAATCAGACCAACAGAGGAAGGATGCGCAGTTTTGTTTTGTTTTTTTTGCTACTGCCAGGAAGGTTAGGGGATGCTAACAGCACATACAATAAACACATTTTACATGAGCATTTGTGTGTGTTCCTATTTCTTAACCCTGAGAGATGAAAGAAACAACCAATTATTTTAACAGGCCACCATTCTTCTCTCATGCTCTTTTCCAAACAAAGCTGGATGTCAAATCTCGGAGAAAAACTTAATTGCAACTGCGTGGGACACCCACACAACTTCTGGAGTATCTCAGATCGAAATTTACTGACATCACACTGTTGCCGTTTGCACGCTCTGTCCCCTTTTCCTCAACTCATATCCCCAACTTGTTTATTTAGAGCAGCGGTTGCTCAAGCGGACGCCGCCACGTCAACGTCAGTCTGCGCATTGATGTTTGAATGCTCATCACTGGAAGGCTTTTATTTTAGCGGCGTGGTTTCTGTTAACATTGTTCTACAATAGAGCTCATCTGTGGACCAAATGTGTCGCACTGTGCGGTGGGAAATATTCAGCCTCTCTGGAAGAACTAATAAAGTGTGTCTGACAAGCGGATCAAAGATACGCACTGTCGTCACATTTCATCTTCATAAGCTCATAAATGTCACGCGATGCAGTAAACTGCTGGTCAACTTGTCGTTATGTGTCAAGGACTTCTCTCCTCCCTCCTCTCTGCATTGTCACATCACACGTACTTCTGAAAAGAGAATAGCAGAGTAACAGTTTGAAGTTGTCGTTGGGGAAAATACGGCTAGCAGAACCCGTCCTATTAGCGAGACAACTGAAGACATGTTGGCACATCTCAGCTGTCAAGAGTCCCGTCAAAAGTTTTGTCCTCCCATCTGCGTAGCTCAGTAGCCTCACTCAGTACAGCGCTTAAGTTTCATACCGCCATTCATTCATATGTCAGATTTTTGTGTCGTCTTTTCAAGCGCTCTTGATCGGTGTTGATCTCTGATCTCCATCCAAGTCTTTTGGAGTCGTTTACAACTCTTCTGTTCAGTCCTCGAGCTCTGACCATAGCAACACCTTGTGCGGTATGTGCTAAAAAAGCTCACGGAAGTGAACAAGTGAACAAAGCGTTGTTACGTCTGAGGAAACCATTGTGGTTTGTTGGAGCTGAGGTTGTGGGAGTTGCTGTGGCAGCATGGAGGAGCAGGGATGCTTTTAAGGGCGAGTACCAGAAGTAAGAGTTTTGCACATAGTTGAGCCTATTTTAAGTGCTAATTAATCCACCAAAACGGCTAAATCTGAACAACCCCGTTTGCGGTGTTAATTGACAGGATGTCAAGGTTTAAGCGAGCGAAAAGCAGTTGCTTTAGGAACTTCAGATTTTCATCTTTACATATTTGATGACAATTTGGTTCTGTTGGCGTCTTGAAAGTTACTGAGGTTTAGTGGACTCTGAAGGCGTTTGGAGTTGAGCAAAAAGCAGCTGCAACAAGACATGACTCCTGTAAGTATGAGGCTGTGGTTGTCAACTGGACACAGGTAGACTGCTCTGTCAAACTCAAGGGTCCGTCTGCCTCAAAAAGAGGAGCTAGTGTCCCTTTGTCTTGTTCGGTAGTGATGGTGGGATAACTCCAGGATGTAAATCGGGAGATAATACGCGTTTCACTCCTAAATCTGTTGTGCTCTCAACCTGTTCTCTGATAAATAAAGGTACACACCAGGTACATAGTGTCGTAAACTGACTTACTGTACAGAACTTTGGAGGAAAATTCTAACTTCTGTTGAGAGTTCTTAGAAATTAAAACCCAAATCACTGATGTCAAAAGATTTTTATAGTCAACAGTGTCAATAACTTGTGGCATCCCTATTTAAAATAAATAGCTTTCTGATTTCTGTTCGCTATGAACAAACCTCAACTTTACAGCAGTTACACAGTTAAAGCGGCAAAAACCATTAAGTTGTTTTTCACCACTCCATCTTGGAAAGCAAAATATGACAGCATGTGTGACTAAAAGAAAAAACACACATACACATACACATACACAGGGACAAAGTGTTTTTTCATTAAGCTGGGTCCCTAAGAAAGTTTCCATGAGATGATGAGCAAGAGATTTCCCCCCTGCCCCAAATCTGAATAAATCCTTTCTGAAAAGACTGCCTGGGATTTATCTTTCAGCTCTCAATACAGACGAGTCAGCCTCATTATGCGTACATGTTTTTTTTTCCCTCTCTCTTCCTCCGTACTTGACACTCAAAGAGAAACTGCAAAATATTCAAAAGCAAAAAAAAAAAAAAAGATCAAAGCAATTCCATAAAATATATTCACAGTACTTGGCCGCTCTCATTCCCGGCATGTGAGGTTTGTTGAATATATGTCCATTTGCACATACTGGAAGACGGGTGGTGATGTGTTGGCATCGGTCATCATTTCCGTGTCGCTCACAGACAGGCCAGCTGCTCTGTTTCCTCACATTTGCAACTGGTTGCTGTCTTGTTCCCCAGTGGGCTCCGACTGGCTCCCTGCCCACGCAGAGAACTCAAGCCTTTCCTTTGGAGTGTGCGCAAGCTGAAAATCATTTCTATCTTTGTTTGATTCCTCTAACCATTTGGGGTCAAGACAGATGAGACGCCATGTAAAAGGTAATTGTGTATACGTGTCTGCGGGGGGTCAGGGGGCAAGGGGGCTCTCTGCTCCTAGGTGAGCTTATCCAGAGGATCTGTTCTGCTTCAAGAGGGGAGAGGGCTCTGATAGGACTGGATTGTGCCACACACTTGCAAGGAGACATGCACACGGCCCGGGACTTCGTCAACCTTACCTACCGCTGAGTGTTTAAGCTCCCCCGGTCCAAAATCAGAGCTCCAAAAACAAACTCCACAGGCTCTTCTGATTGGTGCTGACGAATGCGCTTTGCGGGCTGCTCTCAGGTAATGTCTGCTGCGAAGGATCCGACAGTCCGTCACCTTGATTTCGTACGAGACAGACTGCGTACGAGTGAGTGTATGTTGCCTGTTTAAGCGTATAGCAGAAAGTCAGAACATCATGTTTGTTTTAGATCTGCAAAGACAAAAGAAATTTGTGATGGAACAAAGACATTGTCAAGAAGACAACGGAGAAACAAAAGAACCTTTTTTTAGGGGTTTTAAGACGGTCATCCACCTATTTAAGCTGGTTTGCCCCAGCTTTAATTAATATGCACTTTGTTTCTTAGTAGACAGTGGGCAGGGGGGGTGAAGAGGTCTTTATGCTGATCGCCACCATTTTGAGTTAGCAAAGCCAGTGGGAGTCAAACGGCAAAGCCTGTCGGATTATTATTTGAGTGTCAAAACGGTTGGAGAGGGAAAGGCAGCAGAAAGCCGGTGATTAACATTCCTGCCACCTTGTTGACTGAATCTCCCAGACTAGGTTTCATCTACCTCTTGGGGCTTAGCGGCACTGCAATACATATTTTTTAGAATTTAATGTGACAGAGGGACACATGGCTGTGGAGTGGAAAGAAAAGGATATGTTGGGACTTCTAATTTTGTTACAAATAAAAAAGATTTCAAAATATGATGTGAATGTGTATTCTTCCCCCCTGAGTCAATAGTCTAAGCATTTCACTCTGCAGGGACAGCTGCAAGGCTTTTAGTGGCATGTTTCTTACAGGACTGTACATCTAGGGATATTATTTTTCTCATAATGTACTTAATCCTGACATATGTGAACATCACTACCAGTCTTGCTGCTGTATACTCTCAGTGACATTACAGTCTGGACTTTCACTGGGCCTTTAAACTCTGTTTTCATCTTTAAGCCACTCCATCATAGCTCTGGATGTTTCTTATTGTTCTTCTCCTGCTGGAAGGAAAACCTTTAACTTGGTGTCCGTTCTTTTAAAGTTTCCACCAGTTTTCAAAACAATATTCTTATCAACTATAACCAGCTTCACATTTTTTGCTAAAAAAAAAAAATAAAAATCTCCACAAGATAATACTTTCACTACCATGTTTTGCTCTGGGAATATTGGGTTCAGGATTATGTGCAGTGTTAGTTTTCCTCCATCCATAGTCATAGGACCTTCCACATGTTTACTGTTGCACTGGATAGTTGACATATCATTGAAATACATGCCATTTTTTTCAGATTATTACAAAAATTGCAACCACTTTACATTCTTCTTATATTTATAGGCATGGATTTCTTTGTGTTGATAAATTATTCTGTAAATTCGCAATGAGATATATTGACTGTTGTAGTTGTAATGTTACAAAGAGAGAGAAAGAAAAAAATCAAAAGGGAATGAATACATTGCTGAGTACTGTGAAAAATAAGGCTGACCACCAAAGAGTAAAATAAAACCTCAGGCTTGCAGAGGTTTTGGAGCTTAAAAACTATGCAAATATGCAAGAAAACATCTTGCCAATGCTAGATGTTTAACTCTATAAACAAGAGGGAGGAAAGAAAAGTCAAAAAATGGCTCTGACGACCTTTTCCTACACAAAGCTTTGATTATTGAAGTCAGGATCAAGTACCACATGGATGAGTGCTCCCGATCCGTATTTTATCACAGAATAGAGAACGAGCAGACAGAGAAGCAATCTAAACTGCTATCCTGAGTCCTGCACAGATACAGGATATGTGGAAGAAAGGAGCACATGAGATAGAGTTGTCAGCTCTCTTTACTCTTTCCTCCTTATTTTCAGTCGTGAACAGAGGACCACACACTGAGCTGAGGGCAGGTCATCGGGGTGTACGAAGGAAATGGTTGGAGCAAGAAGGGATTTGTCTACTGGACCCTTCCATGTCTGGTGATCCTTTATGCTACTGAACAGAAGGGCCGCAACACAAGGCCCTCATATTTCAACTGACTAGTATGATTTACAGTGCAGCCAAAAAATACATTTAAGATCAAAACAGCGCTCCGAATTAAACTGCTACTTACTAATCTGACATAAATTCAACCCCTCGATACATAGGTAAGGATAGAAAACTAATTTGTTTCCCTGAAGAAATGTTGGAAACAGACAACTTGGACATTGTACTTCAGCAGATATTAAGACTTGTTTTTAGAATAGTCTTAGGTAATTATTTTTGGTAACACTTTATTATAAAAGGTGTGTAAAATTCTGATACGACACTGTCATAAATACGACATGACACCTGTAATGAACAGGAAGGAGTCTTTATGCATGTTTGACAGGTGTCATGAAGTGTCATTTGTTAAATAATGACACTTTTAATGCAAAGTTGGCACTTTTAATGGAAGGTAAATTCTGAAAAATGAAAGGCACATCATATGTTACATCGACTGTTACCACCTATCAGAAGTGCTATTAAAGCAAGACACAGTAAAAGTGTGACATGCTTTTATTTAAGAAGGTTGGATTATTGTAATGTATCACTACTAGTTTGTGTAAGAAAAAACAAAACAATACAAAAAATCTGTCTTAGTTCATCCAAAATCCTGGATGAACTGCAGTTATTCAACTTTAAAGCTAAAGTCCTAGCACTAGTGTTCAGATGAAGCCACTTCAACCAAGTGTTGAGCTCCATACAATCTTTATGTATTATAAACCCCACATGTTCATAGCCAACAATGCTTTTAGCAATGCACAGTCTGGACTTTACCACAGTCATGACTGGTTCTTTCTCATCTTTTCTTTTACAGTTGCTCCATCCTGATTGGTTCCTCTTCAGTTCCGTGGGCACATGTCCATTTCCCTGGCAACTTAACACTCAATCACAACGACTACACATCTGTTTCCCTGGCAACACTCGCAACTATCCATTTGTTTTCTCGCCACAAGAGGTGAGATCCTTCCAGTTCTGACCAGAATTTAATGCCACAAAGCGTAACCCATTGCAAACCCTTTGTTTAATGCAATGTTTTGCTTATCCCTTACTGTACTCCTAACTTCATGCTTCAATATATACTTCATGTAATCATGTAGTCCAAATACCTGATCAACTATAAATATTGTAGACTCCACTGAGACCCGTAGTGTTTCCAGAAGTAGAACTTTAAAGGGAAGGGAGATTTTTTTTTTCTTTTTAAGGATATATATATATATATATATATATATATATATATATATATATATATATATATATATATATATATATATATATATATATATATATATATATATATAATGTGCATAAAACTGCGAATTTGTTACTTTTTTACTATATAAAAATAGTAAATTATTACTACTTTTATAATCAGTAGTAAAAACATTACTATTTACTTGATATGTTTGTAATATCAAATTTTTTAATGTGATAAGTACATTTTACTATTGTCTTCACAAATTTCATGTTTGAAGATAAATTCCTTTATATTTCCTTTTTTTTCCTGTATGAACTTCAAATTACTTTGTGTATAATTGGTGCTCTGCAAAATACCTTTCCTTGTCCAACCTTGTGTAGTAACACAAGGTTAACTTCTCAGAAAGAACATTACCAAAGAATAATCACATTTTCAACTTCACGTGGACTTGAGCAAGAAGCTATTCCATCATAAAAAAAAGAAAGCCGGTAGGACTCTTTTCCAAAATATGACATGGGGAAAACAATACTCTAATGATACAAAGACTGAACCCTTCAATTGCACTTCTCCATTTTAACTAAAAACAAAATCAAGTAACAGACATCTCAGCCGCAGCACTTCGCAGTCCATTAAAAGAGAGCAAGTTTCATTCTGCTGGGATTTTTCAAAATTCACAGTTCTCAGGATTTCAGCAATAAAACCAAACCCAGAGAAAATATCACAGCAGCGAAGTGAGGAAAACTCTGCAGAGTGAGCCAACTGGAGTCTACCACTAGGCCATGACAGCACATCTGTCATCCCATCAAACCAATATTTACCCCGGGAGCCAATGTAAAACTCGTGAAACCATTTTTAATTATAGACACTATTTACTGTTTCACACACTAAGATGCTGCTGGGAAACGCAACAGACAAGCAGAAATATACACTGAAAACTATCTCCTTTTCCATAGCTATGTGTGAGTGTACGTGTGTGTGTGTGTGTGTGGTGTGTGTGTGTGTGTGTGTGTGTGTGTGTATAGAGTCCCCCTCCAGTATAAGTGACCTGCTGACAGATGAGCTGATGGTCGTCAGTGATGATGTGCAACCCAATGACACCCCCCCCGCTCCGTTGCCACCCGTCCCATCCGCCGTTCCTCTCTCTTTTGCTTTAGCTGTTCCTCTGTGCTGCGCCGTGCGCTGCGGTAGGTCAGCTAGGTAGAGGCGCTGAGCAACAGAGCTAAAGACAGAGCAGCAAAGAGTGAAATGGGAGACTTTTACTATCACCAATGTTTCAAACTCCCTGACCACCCTTCGTCCCCCCCCCACCCCCTCCTCCCCTCGCCATCAATGACTCCTCAAATATCATGTCTTTTCGGCACACCTGAGCTCTCCTCATCGTCTCGGCCCCTCCCTCACTCCGGTGATGCTTCAGTTCATCTCGGATCTTACTCGGCAGATCTCCCCAGCCCCCTGTCCGTCTCTCCCCGCGCAAACCCCTCCGCTCTTCATTTGCTCCTCTCCCTTTCTGTTCCTTTTTGGTCTGAATGGACTCACGCTGGGCTTGGGACTGTTGGTGGAAAAGAAGGGGAGAGAGGCCAAAAGAGCGAGGAGGAGAAAGGAGGGAGAGCGGCAGGCCTCCAGCTCTCTGAGGGAGAGTGCACCTGGATGGGCAGGCTTCCTGGACACGCTGTGAGGGGCTTTTGTCCTGCATGTCAGCAGCCCTTCTCTTTTAATGGGGCCCGTATATCATCATTCTGATTATGGCAGATGACTGGGACCTGGGGGGCATTAAGGGGCGAATGGGAAGAAACATTTATATGTATGTGTGTGTGTCTGTGTGTGTGTGTGTGTGTGTGTGTGTGTGTGTGTGGTGTGTGTGTGTGTGTGTGGAGAGAGAAAGAAAGTGCGTGGACAGAAATAGTGTGTCTTGAGAGAGGTGGATATGGCAAGGTTTGGGGGATAGAGGCTTAAAAACACAGGGACCCCAAATCCCCCATCGAGTGAAATCCTAGCACTTAACCCCAGCTACAGCATTGTTTGGTACCTTGGGGAATTTTTTTTTTTTTTTTCTGGTGGCAGTCAGTTTTAATGGACTCTTAAGCTCTATAAACTCCTCTCTCAATCCATTCACTCAAGATTTTCTTAGATTCTTGTTCAGAGGCTGTTCACCTTCTCTAGGTTCTATATATCTATCCCCACTCAATAAATTAGGTAGTAATTGTAACATCATTTTATTTTGGAAACTTTTTCACTAAGTGAACCACTTTATATACATTAGTTACACAAATGGATGTCTACAAGCCTTTATTTATGTTAATAATAGTGATTCTTTTTTTTTGCTTAAAGCTACATAAAACATTTAAAATTAGAATATTATATCAGGTAATAAAAACATTTTGTGGGCTTAATGAGAACAAAAGAATAGCAAATTAAAAGTAATATTATATCTTCTGTCATTTTATATAGAGTGTGCTTTATTTCATACATATTTATAGCAACACCAAAGATAACCAGACTAAGCATAAAGTATAGTTTTTCAATTAAAAATTCATGCATTTTGGAAAAAAAGCTAGTAGTGGAAAACTGGGATAAAACACATATTTGGAAGCTGAATTTTCTCAGCCACACTCAGGTTTTCACAACTATCAGAAGTAACTTGAACCAAACCAGCATAACAACATGAAGCAGGTGAAAACAATCTCAAAAAGCAACAGGTATTGTCTTAATTAAAGCAAAAAGGAAACAGTCATTGAAATATCAGTCTGGAAATGATTACAAATACATTTCTAATAAAAAAGGGGGAATCCAGCAAAGCACAATGTAAATCATTATACACAAATGGTTCACCGTGGTGAACCTACCTAGCCAGAGCAGCTTGCCTGCCAAAATTAGAGCACTGATGACTTATCCAGCAGGTCACAAAAGAGCCCAGAACAACATGTAAAACACTGCAGGCCTCAGTTAAGGTCAGTGTTCATAATTTTTTACAACTGAGTGACTGGGCATCCGTGGGAGAGTTCCAGGGCTGCTGAACTAAAGAGACTTAACTACTAAATGAAACATGTTGATAATCCCCAAGACTTTTAGGAACATAACGTGCTAATGACATAAAAATTGAACTTTTTTTTCGGGGGAGGAGGGGAGGAAACGTGTGTCCCATTACATCTGGCTTAAAAACGATAATTGTAGTAAAAGAACATAATGCTAACACGCAAACATGGTGGTGATAATGTGATGTGCTTGGTCTGCTTTGCCTCTTGAGGACCTTAAATGATTTTCACATTACCGATGGAACCATTAATTCTACTCTTTCCCAGAAAATTATGACGGGGAATCTCTCGTCGCCAGTTTGTGACCTGAACTGGTCCCCCACCCCTCTATTTTCTCTTGCTTTTACTAATTATCTGTTAAATGTAGAAGACCAAAGAGCACTTTATTTAGGAGGGGAGCAACACCCGTTACATTTAGCAACTGGTTTTGCTGCCTAGTCTCTTTCTCCTAGCATGCTGCATTCTGTGTCTCTTTACTCAGACAGTTCAGTCAGCAGGCTGCCTACCTCCACGGATGATTTTACAACTTCTAATCCTAATCACCACTTAAAAAAAACAAAATACTTAGAAACACTTATCACAGTGCACGGAGCCAAATATAGACATACTGTACTTCTGCGGCAGCACGTCCAGGCTTGCGTGCAACCGTTCTTTAAACGATTTAGAAAGTTTGCACATTAAAGCTGTTAAGTCACCGTGCGCCCACTTTTTCCACTGATGAAACATTTTGAGTGTTAAGTGTTTCGTCACTTCACTTGGGGAGGACCTGATCTAACTCACCCGTGGTTCAAAGAGTGTATCCATGCTTTTTAATGAGTAAGGACTGAGAGCCCTCCATTCATGGCATGGTGACACATGACAGCTGAATCGAGGTGCTGTAAGAGCCCAACTGAGGGTCAGTTTATCCTTACTGAGTTAAACAAGATTCTGCAGTGTCCGCAAAGTGTGGAAAGTGTGAAGACACAAATGTCCATCCTTACCATCGCTGGCATTTCTTGAAATCAACAAGTGTGTGTGTGGTTCTGCATGTGGTATTATGCGTGTGTGTGCATGTGTCTGTACCTGAGCTCATTTCCCTCAATTAGACAGAAGCATCAACACATCATAATTTGACCTGCAGAGCTGGGCAGCAAAACTCAAGTTTAATGGTGCTGCTAATAAATATGAAAAAATAAATAAATCAAATGAATATGTTATGGAAAGAACATGATCTCCCATTAAAAAAAGAAAAAAAATATATATATATAAAATTCTGGGACACACTGTTAGAGACCATTGCATAAAATGCTAAAAAAAAAAGAAAAAGAGAAAAAAAAGCAAAATCTACAAGATCTACAATATCTCATCTGCAAAGATGAGATATTAGCTGAGTCTAGTTGAGGAAAAAAAAGCACAGAGAACTCAGGACTATTCAGAGAGATTAGGCAAGAAGGAATGGTAAAAAAAAAACCCTGCTCTCTGTAACGTTTTTGAAATGTTACAGGAAAGGACAAGTTGTGCTACTGGCAAATGATATTGGACATAGTAAAAAACAGCAAGAGTGTGGTTATGTTAAAAACAGTTGTTTCTTCACAACTGGATTACATTTTCCACACACACACACAAAAGAACTCAAAGTAATTGATGGAATTTTCTAAAATCCCCATCTTCACAAAAAAAATTTGAATTTTTTTTTTAAAGGATGCCAATAAATTTGTCGTTCTCTGGCTTTTTTTACTCATGGAAAAAAAAAAACTATCACACTGATGGCAAGCCACACATGGCCAAAGTCACAACTCACCACTTGTTTGTTTCACTTTTGTCTTCCTCTCGTGTGTAATGTGTTTTTTTTCTAAAGCAGTATTTAAAGGGTCACCACACCACCAGAAGAAAATGTTGAAAAATCCCACCTAAGTGGGCTGACCCAAGAGACACTGAAGGGCACGGCCAAGTGTGGGGATGAGCGGGTGAGCCGGGCTTTGGTCGTTTATTTAGCAACATTTTATCAAACAACAACAAAGCAACATTTTTCTGTTATTGGACACTTTTATTGTGACATGTGAAAGCAGAACTACTGTCCTGATCTTTCACATAAAATGTTAAAATTCACACATAAACCACACAGAATTCCTAATAACTTATTTAAAACAGTTTACCAACAAATAAAAGCTGATTTCAGGATTAATTACTCTACAAGTCCATCTATAGATCAGTTTGTTTGGTGTTTTCGCTTCCCATTACTTAAAATCTTGAGTCTAGTTTGTTGAGTTGAACTCTTTTTTTAGGTCTGTCCAAGTCTTGAATTTGCTATAAATTTTTTTCCTGTATTTTCGTAAATAAAAGTCTATCTTTTTTTCATTTGTCTCCAGTATGATTTATTGCTTGGTCCTGACAGTCAAAATTCCATAAACATAAAGTGTTGAAAATAGTTTTCCAGGTATTCAGTCTTTCGGTTTCAGTCAGGCAGCTTAAGCTGAAACAGTGGCGATAAATTGATTTAGGCACCCGTAAAACATTCTCCATTTTCTGTATGTCTCTTTAGATAATGCTTTTACAGAAAAAAAAATACAGAACAAAAAAAACCCAAAAAAACATCTGACATATTTTCTTCTTAAATACAAAGCATGAAGAGAGGGATTTACAAAGTGTGAGTACATGTCAAAGAATTTCCTTTTCAAACCAAGGCAGCTTTCTGCAGGGCAGCGAGAAACTTATAAGCCTTTATTGCAGCTTCAGAGAGTCATTCTGAAAACAGTGGGTTAGTGTCTGCCTGATGTGTGGGGTGTCAGATGAGAAGCAGTTAATGTGTCAGTAATTGGATGAGCCATTTATTTTGGGGAAAGCCCTTTACAAAAATATCCACCCACCAATTCAATGTGTGTGTGTGTGTGTGTGGTACAAACAGAAATCCTCTCAACAGCCTGCAGGATAAACAACCAAACAAAAAAAAAAAGAAAAAAGAAAGACGTAAAAAATAAAAGATGGAATAAAGCTGTATTATTGGTGCGGCTGGCTGGCAGCTCTCGAGGGATTGGCAAGATTAAGTGCGAGCCGAGGATGACATCACGGGCAAGCACGGCCACTTGACTCGTAAAGTGCCCCTCGGTATGTGCATCAGCAGGCGGGGTTCCAGAGCCAGGGTGTGGGCAAGGGGGTTGAGGGGATCATTAGTGGGCTTTTATTGGAGCACTGGGAAGGAACCACTGGTACATGGGTGCAGACTCACAGGAAAACAAGAATCGGCCTGGCTGTGTACTGCAGCTATTTGATTGGTCCCAGATGCGAACTGCAGCGTGTGTATGTATGCATGTACGATTTAGCAATACAAGGAGAACACAGTGCTTGTTTGATTCATGACCAACGTTCATGCTGCATAGCCAATGTGGGTATGTTGGCACATTTGCAGAAAAGTTCATTTATGTATGCATGTGCATGTTCATGCAAGCTTTTTTTTTTTTTTTTTTTTTTGCATGATGGAAACCAGATACATCTAATAGTCATGAGCGCCCGGGCAGCAAGTGGGTTGTCCAATGACGTTTGCCATGAGTTCCCATAAAATGCACAAACCAAAAGGCAGATTTTTTTTTCTTCTTCTCTTCAGTTCCCAGTCAGCCCTCTGTGAGCTCCTCCTCCTTCGCCTCTTTCATCTCATATAAAACAGGACAGCAATGATATCCAGTAACGGCTGATGCAAATCCCATTTGGTCACCTCCAGATGGGGATGGCTGCCATTTTTTTTTTTTTTTACTCTGAACTGAGCAGTAGCCCATCTTAACTCATTGTTTCACTCCATATAAAATGAAATCAACCACATCTTCTGGGGCTGGTGGAATTAAAGCTACCTTCTTCCCCCTGTTACAGTGGAAGAAACCCTTTACAGAGACTTGCTTCTTCTGTGAAGAGACTTGTCTCAGTGAATCAACTCATAATGACCCATGTGGTGTTGAGTACATGAAGCAGGAGCAGAGAGTGGTTTGACACGCTCTTTAAGGCTTGCTCTGTTTCTGACGGCCAGGAAGGGAAGAATGGAGGAACTGTATCCCCTCCATCATGCCACGGCTAGGAAATGAGCCATTTATTTTGACCACTGGAGCGGGGCCTGACCTCTCATGGCTGTAAAGCCCACAGTGGTCTCATAAAAAAAATGCCAGTTATAAAACGGCTAAAGGGGGCTGCGCTATTAGCTTGTGATACTCGATGAGATTTCAGGAGGTGTCAGGGTGTAAGATTGGATGATGCTAGTAGGCAGGCTCGTGTCTCAGAAATGCCAGCTTATGAGGTGGTGAGAAGCTACAAACCTGATCATTACTGTATAGGCATTTTATTCCCACAACAAAATAAACCAAAAAGGGGAACAGAAAGGGCCTTTAAAATTAACCCTAATTGCGCCATTAATTCACACTCGGCATCAAACAAATCCCATCCCACATGAAGTCTATAGGCACTAAATGCTCTCATTATCAATCGGGGAAAGGCGCTATTACCTATTCGCTTTTTTAATGGTGCAAACAGGGGCAGGCAAAATAAATACTGAGGTTTACAACTTCCCACACTCAAGAAAAGCACATGTTTGATTGTGGTTGCTAATGTTCGAGCATTTAGGGAGGTCTTGGCTAAAATGCTACGCAGAACTTTCACAAGTTAAGTGTGGGTAAAGTGGAAAAAATCCATGCTTATTAGAAAAAAAAAGGTCTATCGCATTGTGTACACAAATAATCAGTTCAAAGAATTTCCTTGCAAGCAAAAAGTATTTTAAAGTATATTTGTTTTCTAAATGCCAAGATCACAAGGAAGATATATACATGCTTCATTTAAGTTCAGAACTTTGCATGGGTTTACTTAGTGTTAGTATTTTACTGAATTACTTTTTAAACATTCATTTCCTTACACTGGATTGCTGGAACTTTGGCCCATTCCTCCAAACAGAACTGGTATGAATCACTGTTTAAGCTATTTGACTGGTCAAATACACAGTCCAGTCACATTAATGTGACCATCTGTCAAAAGCCAGAATAACCACCTTTCGCAGAGCGAACTGCTACGAGACGTGCAGGAAGAGAGTCACTTAGGTCCCTGAAGGTCTTCTCTGGGATGTTGAGCCATGCCGACTCTAATGCCGTGGCCAGCTGCGCTAGATTACGCGGTTGAGGATCCATGGCGCGAACAACTCGATCGAGATGGTCCCACAGATGCTCGATTGGGTTTAAGTCAGGTGAGTTTGCTGGCCAGGGGAGGACGGTAAACTCATCCTGGTGCTCTTCGAACCACGCACGTACACTGGCAGCTGTATGGCACCTCGCATTGTCCTGCTGGAAGATGCCATCATCCTGAGGAAAAACAATGCGCATGTAGGGGTGGACATGGTCCGCAAGGACAGATGCGTACTTGTATTGATCCATCGTGCCTTCCACAATAATCAGTGAACCCAGAGAATGCCAGGAAAACATTCCCCAGACCATAATGCTCCCGCCTCCAGCTTGGACCGTTCCTGCAATGGTTGCAGGGTGGTTCCTTTCAGAGGTTTCACGCCTTATACGCCAACGTCCATCTGTCCGATGGAGCATAAAACGCGATTCATCTGAAAACGCTACCTGTCGCCACTCAGTGGACGTCCAGCTGCTGTACTGGCGTGCAAATTCTAGCCTTCGTCGTCGATGAACACCAGTCAGCATTGGTGCACGAACCAGGCGTCCGCTTCGGAGGCCCAGACGCAGCAATGTTCGCTGAATAGTGGTTTGGGAGACACTTGTGGTAGCCCCTTGGTTCATTTTAGTGGTCAGTTGCTCAACGGTAGCCCGTCTATCTGCCCGAACGCATCTCCGCAACCGTCGTTCGCCTCTGTCATCTATGGCCCGTGGTGCACCACATTTGCCACGTCGTTGATTTTGGACAGTCCCATTTTGCCATGCACGGTACACTTTTACCACGGCGGCACGCGAACAGTTCACAAACTCAGCCGTTTCGGAAATGCTTCCACCCTTGGCCCGAAAGCCAATGATCATGCCCTTTTGGACGTCGGATAAATCGCTTCGTTTCTGCATTACGCCAACGATTGAAATGTTTTCCGAAGCCCACACACACCCTTTATATACGCTCAACTGCACTGTGCTGCCACCTGCCTTCTGTGATTGGTTATTTAACTCTGAAGTGGAAAGTACGTGGTGGTCACATTAATGTGACTGGACTGTGTAACTGACCAATCAAAACTCTGATCTTTGGGGGTGACATTAGATTTTTGTATAGCAATCGTTGGTGCCTAAGTTTTAATTTCCATGGTTCTGAGCCTTGCTTCTGCCCTCTAAATATAATAATAATAATGAATGAATTGATATGCTATATGATACCGGGTAAGATTTGACCTGGGTGTTCAGCCTCTTGCCCTTAAGGAATGACATAAACAATGATGGAATCTCAAGTAAGAGAAATCCTTTCAAATGCCCAAATTATTCTGCTCTGGGGAAAAAAAATGCTTATGTCGTGGGTCAGCTAGTCACACATCCATTCCCTGTCCCATTTTCTTAATCCTATAAATGTTTCTTTAAGTTGATGTGCCTCTCACAGACCTGGACACCGAAGTGTTTACATTAGACTCTTTGATGGCACTTAACACTGTATGTTCATCCAGGATGAAAAAACCTTTCATAAACACTCCTAATTACGCTGCACTTTATTTTTATTTAGGCCACAGATCATTAACTTAGAGTAAACTGACACATTAGGCTGTGATTAGTCTGACTGTTTTAATAATGTTTTTATCATTTATCATAGCACAGAACATTCATCACACAGTGATGTTTAGGTCCAGCGGAGTTCCTCTTACTAAAACATTTATTTAATATAATGACCGACTTTTAAAATAATAGCTCTTGGAAAAAACCTGGCCTATAAATTGATCAAATATCAAAAAAGAGAGAGAAGGAAAGGAAGAAAGAAACAAGGAAGGAAAAGAAGAAATAAAGAGTTAAAAAGAAAGACAGCAAAGCAAACAAAGACAGACTGATAGACCTGACTTGTGTCGACAAGGAAAGACTGTTAGAATATTATGATGCGACTAAATATTGTAGCCAGGTAAATCTGTAAAATATTATCAGAAGGATCGTTCATCACAGTTAGATGTCTGATGGCTGGAAAATATTATTTTGTTATTATTAATATTATTATTTCAAGGAAAGAAAGTTGTAAAAGGATTCATGGAAAAGGGGAACCTTGACATAAGAGAAATGCATACCTTACTTGTGTTGTTAGTGTTGTTATTTAAAATAACAATCAAAAACCTATATTATGGACTTGACAAAATAGAGTTTTGATTTCACAAATACTGTTCAATAGCAGTTTAATTTCTTAAAAGTTAAATCTAAAATCCTGGTTTGCATGCATTTGCTGTTCCTCTGCATGCATACGACTGAAGAGACTGTTAATCATAATTTATCGAACTAATTTGACAGAGTCTAATAAATGGAGGGAACATGCAAAGTCACAAAAAGTCTATTATGTCCCGTTCCTCTGCATGGACTTGGATGAAGGAAAAGAAAAACTGTGGTTCCTGTGTCTTTACATGAGAATTTTGCTTAATGATGAATAAAAAATAAAGCTCCACATAATAAACCCTCCATATTCATGTAGCACCCGTCTATCTTTTCTAAAAACCATAATCAACATCCTTGCAAAACCTAAATCTACCAGTGGCCAAAGTTCAGGCTGATAATGCTCCATCATCAGCCCTGGTTTCATTCCATCTGAATACGTCTCGTAAAATCAGCATCAATTTCAGTGTTGTTTATGTCCATGTGCTACACTATGGTAGAAACAAAAAAAACCAAAAAAAAAATTATAGTCATGATGTTTGCTTACTGTTTTGCGAGCCATTATCAAGTTCACATTTTCCATCTTCCAAAACAATAAAATCCAAAATTTGACAAACGGATTACCAGAAATCCTGCCAACATTTAAGTGATTACTATAACGACCTGGAATAGCCCCTGATGTTTGCCACAGAGGAGCATTATACAGCAGGAAAAAAGCTGGAGGGCAGAAATCTTTCCGAGGAGTATTACTGTTGACATCACCCTGCTCATGTTTTCTACGGTCATCTTCATTATCCCATGTTGGAGTCGAAGATAATACAAGCGGGGCTTCGGTTTGAGCGAATACGCACAAACACGCACATCCATGTAGGTACGAGGAGGCAGACTGCGTGGTGGAGCCGATCGTTGCGTGAGTGTCTGTAATTGGCAGCAGAGGCAGAACCTGTGAGTTGACATCTGCAGCTGATTCTTTTGGTGATAATAAATCTGGTTTCTCTCTCCATTAGTGTACGTCTATACAGCTCTCACTCTCCGCTTGTCAAGGTATCACACACACACACACACACGCCCACCTACACACACAAATAGACGGGCTCCTCCTTATTTCCTCAGGCCTGCAGAAAACCCAAGGTCTATCCTGCGTGGAGATTCCTGCAAAGCTTTGGACTCGGGCCTCAAGTTTTGCGAGGCCACACAAGTTGAGTTGCGAAAGCTCCTTCCTTGCAAGAGCTGCGGAGGGAGAGGAGGTAGAAGGAGTGTAAAAAAAAAGGAAAGACCTGTTGTGTGATTATCAGCAAGTGGAGGTGGATGGAGACAACGAAGTGAGAACAGACTGGTGAAGTCTGCAACTGCATGTGTGGAAGCCAATTTTTGCTGAGTGTACCGACTGTGGGTTCCTGAGTTAACCGCTTCTCGTTTCTCTCTACATCAATTTCCTGTCCAGCCACAGCCATGACACCTGAATCTGGGCTCTGTGACTGCTGTTTTTATTATAATTGTTCTTGTTTTATTAAACATTATAAAAGAAAAAGGGTGAAAAACAAAGACTTTAACCTTGTGATGTGTTACATTAATTTAAAAATCCACACTCAAATATTTTTACTATAAATTATGTCCAATCATAAAACTGATATATAACAGTACATTTCTTTCAGGAAGGATGTCTGAGTTAACATTGAAATTATGGATGTGAAACATTTTCCCTTGCGGTCATTAATAACAGAAAAAGGAAAGAGTGTCCACTATTCAATATTTTAATACACTCTGGGAAGAAGAAAATAAAGTCAACAATAGGAGATTTTTATCAGTGTGAAATTGTTGAGCTCTGCACTTTGATGTTCTGTTGTAATTATTCACACCCACCGAGTTTGCTTCTGTGATATTTACTGTTTTTTACAATCTTATCACATAAGCTTGAGTTTCTGAAAACATGTCTTTCATGCATCTTGAAGGGAGGAAACTAAGAAGATTTTGTGAAAACATCAAGTCTTGTACAGTCCAGGGAGTGTGTGCGTCGGTTTTTATTAGTCTCTGTTTTATATTGTGTGTATGTAAATATATATTAAATATGTATTTACAA
Source organism: Poecilia picta (assembly GCA_033032245.1). Classification (NCBI taxonomy): domain Eukaryota; kingdom Metazoa; phylum Chordata; class Actinopteri; order Cyprinodontiformes; family Poeciliidae; genus Poecilia; species Poecilia picta. The sequence goes on along the minus strand of CM065359.1, from coordinate 23,004,338 downwards.
ACATACTCGACTCATTGGAGGGACTATGTTTTTCAGCTGACTTGGGAATGTCGAGGGATTCCCCTGGAGGATCTGGCCCAAGTGGCTGGGGAGTGGGAAGTCTGGGTCTCTTTGCTTAGGCTGCGACCAGACACTGGATAAGCGGAAGTTATTGAATGGATGGACATATGATTGGTCATCAGGGGATTTAGGTTCAATGTCCTAAACACTGTTTGCGAGGGCCAACAGCTAGTCTAATATTTATTAGCTAAGTTAATCAGAAACGGGCTTGAACAGCCCTCCTCTTGGACCCACGTCAAGGATCCTGCGAGTTGAGGTGAACGAAAATCTGGAGATTAATTATTTTTATTGGCAGTTCTTTCCTGCAACGTTATTTTGAAGCACTTATGTAACAACCCGACCCAAACTACAGAGTTAAACAAAACGCTGACTAGGTCATAGGCAGTGAGTGCACCAAACTCATTTCGGTTTAGGTGAAGGATATAACCAGCAAACGGAAAACTAATCATAGATCAGCAACAAAGGATAATAATTAATTCCGTTTACACATTTGTGGGGGCATTTGGTTTGTTCGCCCCCACAAACAAACCAAACGCATACATCTCCAAATCCCAAAAAAACCCATTGATCAAAAAGGCAAGTGGTAGAAGCATGTGTATGAGAAAGCGTTCACCCCAAAAGGGAGCCATTATGAGCACATTTGAGGTCAAACCCTGATGCTGGACCAAAAGGCCTGAATTACAGTCTCCACTCAAATTCATCCTCATGGTATTTTGTCTGGTTGAGGTCTAGAAACCAGTCCTGCTTATCCATGTCTTTATGAATATCGCTTTATGCACATTTGCAGTTGTGCAGTCATGTTGGCGCAAGACGGGCGCAGCTCAAACTACTTTATTCCTGTATATTTAGGAGTATCACAGTGTCCTAAATGTCAGAGTTTCTTCAACTGAAAGCAAGGCACTAAGAAAAACACCATAATCTACTCTACACTAAACTTTACATTTTATACAATGCAGGCAGGCAAACGCTGTTTTCCTAGAAACTGCCAAATCACATTCGTCCATTGGACTGAAAGTCAGAGAGGCATGAGTCATCACTCCAGAGAATACAAGCCTCTACACTCTCCAGAGTCCAGTGGTGGTGTGCTTTACACCATTGCATCTCAAGCTTCTAATTGCCCTTGGTGATGTAAATGCAGCTGCTCACCCATGGTAACACACTCTATGAAGCTGCCTATTCACTGCTCTGGAGCTTAATGTGAAGGCTACATGAAGTTTGGACATCTGTAGTTGTTGAGTTGTTGGTTGCATAAGACATTTCTATTTGCAAAAAATACAATCAATGTTGTAAGTGGCATCATGATAGCACAATGAAATAATGTTATGTGATGCATTTTTGCTTCAAATGTTTACACTGATTCCTCAAATCCATGAAACTGTGGTAATTTTACTCAAAGTTATCATACCAAGACGATGTCTTCTTTCTAATTTGATGTACCATAAAATATTTAAATATGGGAATACAAAAATGCAATTACTGCGTAACAAATGAAAAAGTACCATAAAAAAACAAAATGATTTAATGTCTTGGAAGCTTTGCTACCAAACATATATCACTTGCTTAGAAATTGTAACTCCAGTTTTATTTACTTTCATTTCTGTTTTATACTATTTGCAACTTTATGACTGTTGGTGCAATTGTGCAGCATTTTGGTCAATGATTTTTAAATGTACTACAAAAATAAAATTGACATTGCTATGATTTAAAAGGTTGAGTTATTGCCTGTAAAGGTTTGGGTGCTCCATTTTCTGACTAATATCTATTCTATAGGCACTCAATGATTTTAGAGCCCCCGTTCTCTAAAATCCCCAAAACGTCTCAATTAACATAGAAGTAACATCCTCACTCGGTATCTAGGCGATGTTTAGTTCCCGCAGCCAACTATAAACACCGAACCCTCATGCTGTCAGCGCTGTTGTGTGTTTAGACATCTGCTTCGACCGCAGCGCCGCACTGATCGTCAGTATCATGTGGCTGCAGGCTGGAGTTACATCTGCGCTTCCAAATAAATGTTGTCTGTTGCCACATTTGGATCTCATTGTATGGAGTGTTTAGCGGTTGCGGTGGTGAAAGACCTATCCTCTCTTGTTGTTATCAAATTTGTACGAGGTGGTTAGCATGAGTCTGCGTGCAGTGCAGGGTGAAAGATTTAGTCATGTGTTTTCTGAAAGATAAAAGCACATAAGTTTGACTTACAAGAATTTCCCCTCGCACAGCTTGCACTGAGGTTAAAATTGTTCTGTAAACACTGTATTTTTTAGGTCGTGTTGTAAATCTTCGGAGCCTGTCTGTTTAAAGCACTGCTTTGATTAGTCAAGACTTGATATTTGTTCCTCCATCAAACACCTTATTCATGTGGTTATGTGTTGGAGATCTGCAGTAGGAGCCTTCCTGAAAAAATGGCGGCATGATTTTTCAGATTTTCTGAATTTCTTCATCATTTTCATTGCAGAAAGACAACTTGTAAAGTTAAATGAACATCTTCCTAGTTAATAACACACATACAGTTTATCCAACTCAAACATACAAGGAGGTAAACATTATTCCATACATGATTTTTGAGTTCCCACTTAAAGAGTCGTGTTTTTGGACTTTGGGACAAAGTCAGAGTACCCGGAGAGAACACAGGCATCCTCAAGGAGTATGGAATGTCATACTCTTATTAAGTTTGCTCTTTTGTTTTTAAGGATATATCTTATTTGTGTGTTTTTCCCCGTGTTTTTTTTACAATTATACAACATACTGCAACATATTCAGTGTGTGGCAGGTCCATCTATCTTTAGATGATAGATAGATAGATAGTCCATCTATCTTTAACCATCTGACAGTTTTGGTCAGATGGTTAAAACTCGGTCAGGATGTTGTGTTCTTACAGCCAACGGTTCCAAACATGCATCAAAATGTACAGCGTATTTATTCAAAGTCTGATTTATTCTTGTTTACCTTTGAGGTGTCTGAGTGTACATACACTGAAGCCAACTTGTGAGAACAGAAACTGTCTTAAGCACTATAAAGCGTCCCTTGACTTTTAGTGCTCATATAAACAATAATCATTAATTTATCTAATGGCAGGAGATTTTCAGTAACCTGAGTCAGTCAGAAACAATACCATGCAAAATCCCTTTTTTATATCTATTCAGTTCAGGACCTGGAGTTTAATAGCAAGATTTAGGCTGATCTATCTAGGTTAATCTGTATGGAGCTAAATCAATACCGGGGGTTTCTGCAGGGGATCACTTCCTTGAGGGGGAGGCCAGCCACTGAACATGACACCACGGGACGAGCGTGCCTAATCCACGTTTGAACTCTATGGGGGTGTAGGCCTCTCTCCTCTGAACATGACAACCACATGCTTCCCGACCCTCCGAGGCCGACTCAAACACGGTCGCTAATGATCACATGAAAGACGGGAGTAGCCATGACTCTACCAGGCCGGCCTCTGTTTTCTACCAAACCAATCAGTCAAGCCCTGGCAGGCCCTCTCTCTGAGATACAAAAGATGCTTTGCATACGCTCCCACACTTCCAGGTGTTTAGCTCATTAAGGCTGCTGGCCATTAGAGGCACAACAGCACTTGCTTAACGGCTATAAGCTGAGCCGTTGTGCTCGGATCACACCTCCGCAGCTGTAAAGGGCAGCAGGGGAGGGGTGGCAGCCGGGAGAGGCAGGCGCGAGGAGGGACTGGGCCAGAAACGCCCGCTTTGTTCTTTGGGGGCTCTGGTTACCCCCAGCGCTCCCCCACCCACTGCCCACTGCGACATTCAATACAGCAACTGTAAATTTTACATTAAGCGTGCAAAATCGCAGATGCACATGTCACAGCAGTGTCATAAAGTGAATTTACTTAGCTTCACTTTAGCACGCACCTTAACGCTTTAAGTCTCTGTAGGGGGTGGATATTAGGTGGGCACGGCAGACAAAATTACAGCAATTAATTCAGATAATAGTCCCCCAAAAAGTGCACTCTGGGTTTAATGTGCACACCTGGTGCAGTTCGCTTTTATACCAACAGACCTTTCTGCTTGTTTTTTTTCGTGTTTTTTTTTCTTTCTTTTTTTGTATGTGTTGGACATAAAAATTTAATTTTATAATATTCAGGTTTCGCTGCAAGGTTTCAATGTGTGTTAATGTGAATATTTACTACACCCAAGAGAACAAAATTATCTTAGGAACATAAACAACAGCAGAAATTTAATAAATGCATGTCCAAAAGAAAGGGCATGCTAAACTAAGCGCACAGACTAACTTACAAACAATAATGTACTTTAAATAGACAGTTTTTATTTGAAGTGAATGTCTTGGAAAATATTTGTAATAGTTCAATAGTTCAAGTTTCACATATCCATGAGTCTATAGAAAAATAAACAAATCCTCAGTATGGTTATGTGTCCAAAATCCGATGGCCTTTTTTTTTTAGCTGTTTAAGCAATTTCAAACATCTCAAATTGAAAATATATACTTATCAACCACTTTATTAAGTACACATGCTAATTCTGTGTTGGACTTTTTGCCCTCAGAATGAATTTCCTTGGTGGCATGGATCCAACGAGGTGTTGGAAACACACTTCAGATTTGTTTTTGCCTGAAAATTCACAATACATACAGCAAATACTGTAAGTAAAGGTAATTTTCACAGACACAGTCACCAAGCGACGTACAACATAAATCAGGTTCACCAATTCCACCACATCCTAAAGCTGCTCTGTCTGATTCAGAGTTAGTGACTGTAGAGGTCTATGGATTACAGCAAACAGATTGGGAAGTCCAAGGATCCACTTTAGGTTTAGATAAGTTTTGTGACAAGATGGATTATTCTGCTGGAAGTAGTGGCCAGAAAATGAATGGTCATAAAGGTATTGGTGCTGGCTGTGGTGTCTGAATAATACTCAATAATTACTAAGTATCACCTACACCATTACTCCACACCCACCAGCCTAAGTGTGTGCTTCTGCTTTCATGTTGGGTAGAGTTTTATGTTGTTTATGTGAAACTCTAACTTGTCATCTGAATGTCGCAGCTGAAATCTAAAGAGAAACGGTAATCTTTTTTTCTAATCCCCAATTGTCCAGTTTTGGTGACTTTGTTTGAACTGTAGCCTGCGATTCTCGTTCTGAGTGGAAAGGAGTCGCACCCAGTGCGGTCTTCTACAGCTGTAGCCAATTTGGTTCACGATTCAATTCATTGCTAATTTGGATATGATATTCTGCATACAATGGAACAAAATACATTTTTACTTTCTGCTATTTTAAACAACTATTCCCATCATCCTCCAACATCAAGCGCTTACTTTAGTAACCAAGTAATCTGTTGATTGTTCTGATGAGTAATCACATAAAAAGTTTTAATCAAATAAAATATTAGTAAATTCTGACAGAACAACAGTATCGATAACAGATAAACATTGGTCCAAATTTTCATATCTGTGCATCTCAAACAATTGCGTTTTTCTGTCTTAAAAATTCACCTGTAACTATGATGCGCTTCGCTTGCTCTGTTCTGTCTAACTCCTCCATCTGAATTCATCAACCTGCCACACACTTTATTCTGAGCCAATCACAGCAGCTCTGGGAGAAAGCCTGTTGTATTATTTTGTATTATTCCATGCACTGCGCCAATGTTGGTTGCACGAAAAAAGATGAAAACCCAGACACATCCAGTGAAAAGAGGTCGTTGGGTCATTCCTGTGCTATGATAATAGGACTTGGCTCTTGTCAAGTCCAAGTTGCCAATGAATCGTTACAGCTCTACATACCACATTCAAAGTCACTTAAATCCTGTTTGTTTCTCTTTCTGGTTTGAACTTCAGTATGTTGCCTCCTCTATTTCATTGCAGGAGAGTTGGTCCACCTTAAATGTAACTTCAATGCGTGAACTGAAACTTTTACTATGCTTGAAAGTAAAAACATTTTAAAAGCCAATAATGTTGCCCTATCTAACAACTCTTTATGACAGAGAAAGATGTTATGATATTAAACTAAATCATCTTTTTAAAGTCGCATGCACCAAAGAAGGACAGGTTTTCTTCTTGGTTTGGAACAAAGCATTTGCTCCACCTGTTAACGTATTATCCCTGCAATAAAATTTAAGAGGATTCAGAAATCCATTAAAGTTTCAGCTGTAAACAGCAGCTGACTGAGAACCATAAATGTTGCTTTTACCTTTTCACAACAACAGATTTTTTTCTTATGTTTTTAATACAAAACCAATGCGTTAGTTGTGGCAGGAAAAATTGAGAATACGTTAATCCACAGTAATAATATTATATGTACAGAAATATATAATGCAACAACAGCAAAGAAATAAAGCATCAATCTTGAGAAAATGTAGCTGCTTTCTATGGATAAAAGATAAATATGACTAATTCACTTCCCCAAGCCCCTGCAGTTCCTACAGCAATGGCTAAATAAATTTTGCAGAGCACCCTGCCAGAGTATCACCCGTCTCGAAGGGGTGAGGGAAAGCCAACATTAGGTCTGGTGGCTTGTAAAGTGAGATGGGAAGTTTAATTGATCTAAAAGAATTTAATGTGGCGTAGTGAATCGCAGCAGACAGCATGGATTTATTTCTCAGCCCAGGAGAACCGAACATAATATTGCCGGAGTTTTATAGCAGAAGGGGATTCTTTTTAATTATGGCCACAAAAATGATTTACTTTCTGCTGGGTAAAAACCACAATTTAATGACAACTCCAAACGCCTGTTTTAATTCCATGTCCTGCAGAAGAAGTGTAAGACAATTAACTTAAACTCAACGGTTTAGACTTTTTTTCTTCCTTTTTTTTAAGAAAAAAAATACACTCAATTTTCAAGTAGTAATGAAAGCCACCTTTCTTGCAGTAAAAAAAAAAGAAAAACATTTTTGGCAATGACCCATTTCATACATTACAAATGAATTTTCACATCTGAAATGTATCACTTAATACTTAAGTCTCTCCAGCACGGACTTCCATAAAAGCAAAAAAAAAAAAAAAGGAACTCTGCAATGTGTTAGAGATTTTGAACGTAAAACCAAGATTACCACACAGCCACAGGGAAATGGATTCAGCAAAATCCCCACAGGATGTGTAGTGGCCAAGTCAAACATGAGCACAGATATTTACCAATATGTTCAGGATACTGTGGCCACATTGAAAAAGAGATGCACACAACGCATAACAGATGGATATGAAAGGTTGTTCACATTTTTCTTTTATGTGCAGCACATCGATACTGCTTGATGTTCAAGTTGAGAACATATAAAGTGCATCACACTCAAATATGAATTATTCCAAGCTAGAAAATCTGAAAAACTGAAGATTTTGTTAAAAATTTACATACTGGATTTTTTTTTAATCCGACTTTTTTTTTTTACTTGTGTTGAAAGCATTTCACACAAAATATTTTTATGAAGAGACATTTTTTAACCCTCAGCAATATCTTAAAAGGTTTTCTGAACTTTTGTAATCTGATATCAGAAGAAAACAAACTCAACAATCCTAAAAAAGAACAAACAAAAAAACATGTCATATTCCTGATTATGAAATCAACAACTCTGCTTTTGTGTTCCTGATTTGCACAAACACTGGACATCATAAATGGAGATATTAACAGAAGTGAAACAACAAATAGTGAGTCAGGAGTGTTTGGTTTGTTTACTGCTTATTTCAAACTAGCAAAGACCAAAACCTCTGAACATGAATGTTAACTTAATCAAAACATGACAAGAATAAGGAAGACATTGTTTTTCTTTATAATATGCATTTTATGGTGTTTCAGGCTTTAAATATCAGAACTATTACATTAGCACATTGGATTTTTATGATGTAGAGCACCTTGTTGCTGAAATGTGCTTTGCAAACACAATTTGATTTGATTTAGCATCACTTTTTCTGGCTTAAGAAAACCTGATTCACTCAACGTGATGTTTCACGTCCATCTAGTCAAGTGTAGTTGTACGTTTCAGCAACAAGGCAGTTTAAAGTTCTGAACATAATAAAAAAACAGTTATCAATTAATTATGAAACAAACAACAAATTTTAAATTTTCTCAAATGCCACCATCAAAAATAATCAACAAAAATGCATATAAAATATATTGATCAATGTTCCAGTCATTAATAAAAAGGCCACTCTATCCATGTGGGGTTTAGTCTTGGTTTAAAGGAACAAACTTAGTGTTTTGGATTTTTCTGTAAGTTTGTTCCTGATTAGCATAAAAACTGAATGTTGCTTCTCCATGTTTGGTTCTGGGGATGAAGAGCAAAGTTTGACCAGAAGACCTGAGGTGTCTGGAAGGTTGATACAACAACAAAAGATCTTTAGTGTATTATGGTGCTGAGCCATCCAGTGACTTATAAACTAACAACAGTATGTTAGAGTCTACTCTCTGAGCTACAGGGAGCCATGTAGGGACTCTAGAACTGAGGTGATGTGCTCCATCTTCCTGGTTTTAGTGAGAATGCAAGCAGCAGCATTATGGATCACCTGTCTGACTTTTTAGGCAAACCTGTAAAAACAGTTACAGTATTCAATGTAACTAAAGATACATTTTCTTAGATCAATGGTCCTCAAATCCAGGTATGACAGGTTGGTTTCCTGCAAATTTTACATGCATCTCTGCTTCAACACAGGAGTTAAAAAATGAAGTCATTAGCAGAACTCTGGAGAACTTGACTGAGGATATTATTCAGCTATTTGATTCTGTTTTATCAGACAAAGGACACATCTAAAGGTTGCAGGACACAGGTCACCAATACCTGGATTTGAGAAATCCTGCTCTAGGTCTTGCTTGGACATTAGTCTGTTAGTCCTAAATGTTCTATTAGTCCAAGAAATAAGGGTGATGGGGCGATGCTATCCAAGAAATCTCAGCTTGATTTCACTGATACAATGCAGCCACGACTTTAGTTTACAGTTTCCCATTTGTAATTATGTCAGTCTAGAGTCCATTCATTTAACCACATATTTACGTATATTTAAGATATTTTTAAAAAAATATGCAGATTCATAATAGAATAGTTACTTTCCCTGGGAATTAGTTACTTTAACAATAGACTAACTCCATTATTAACTCAGTTACTTTTCTGATAAAGTAACTAGTAACTAATTACTTTTTAAGAGTAACTTCTCCAACGCTCACTATTTCTCACAATTTTAGTACATTTGAATCTCAACAGGATGCATAGTCTTGGTTCTCTCTCCTACTACACTGAATCCCAAGTGAATCATAAGGTTAAGCAGTTGGGAAAGCCATTATATTACAGCTTTGTTTTGGTTGAGCCTGGTGTAAAGCTAAAAATGAACATAAGTGACAAGTGGCTGATGTGTTTAAGAATGATACCAAGCATAATCTAAAGCTTTACCAATGCTTTTGTTGATTTAGCTTAGCCATCCTGGGGAAAATAATACCACGGCTCAGCAGAATGTATTTACATTACAGTAGGGTGCACCGGATGAGGAGGATTGAGTCAGGAAAAAGTATGATGTATTATAAAAGATGTGATTCTTCTCCAAAGGAAAAAAAAAGGTTCCACTGCAACTTCCCGTTGGAAGGAGTTTTCAGACAGACACAAGCTCATGGGAGGAAACCGAGCACTTGTTAAAACGTACCAAACCTGGCTCAGTCCTCACCTAGACCTGGCCATCCATCAGAGTGACTGGACTGAATTTACAGTGTGACCTGATCGGTCATCATTTATAACTTTTACTGGCCCTAAGTGGAGGCAATCACGAGCTGGTGTTTGTGTAAGAGGAAACCTCCACCTGTGAGGGTCTCCCATTAACATAAACCTAACTTGGAGGGAGATATGTCATCTGTCGGCGTACTCTGGGGGCCGGAGTTGGGCCTGAAAGAATTCTGCAAGGAGGACTTTTCCTTCTCAAATGAGCTGTGGTGTTTCTTTAAACAAAATAGATCAATGACTAATGTCAGTGTGTGTTAGTTTGGATTCCAGGAATTTCTCAGAACTGTGACTTTTAAACCTCGGGAGAACCTTAAAAAAACAGAGATGAGTATCTGAATGTCCATATCTTGGCATTTTGTTTTGAGGCAACAGAAGACAGTTCAAAGAAACTGAGTGACTGAGCAAAAAAGCAACCACGTGTGTCAAACAGATCCCGGTGCTGTCTTATCTTGTTGATCAGAGAAAGATCTAAAAGCAAAGTTGAAGAGCTGTTGATCGAGCTGGATAATGAGACCACACCAATAAAGAAAACCCTGCAGCTACAGTCGCCTTAGGGGGCACGGGCAGCGTGTGGCTTTGAAAGGCTGCCGAAACTGGCTTCTGTTCAAGCTTCCTTTGGACGCTCCATTGAACTTGATCACCCAGCAAATAAATGTTCAACCAAAGAGATGGACATAAAGAGGACAGATTAAGAGGAGTAGAAGAGAGACGAAAGTAATATAACAAAATATGGGATAGATGTGTGAAAATGTTTACAGAGGATCATGACTTTCTCCGTTAACAATGTTTTTGTTAAGCACAGTTCATGTTTGGGTTATGGTGATAATGTTTCATCATTGGAAAACAGGGAAAAGACAAAAACAGAGCGAGAACCACAGCATCTGATGAAAATATGTTTGGCCCAGCACCATATCCCTGATTTGGATGCTCATCAGTTAAGCAAATGTGATCAAACTCCAGCAGTGAAGCACGACACTGTGTGCGCCCACGCATCCACCTCTCAAGCACGAGACATATTTTGCATAACAGGACTCCGAGAGACGTGCAAGAGTTGAAAAAGAGGTTTTCAAAAACAGGCATAACAGAGTTAACCTGAAGGTTTAATTCACTTCCTGTTCAAATCACAACCACATGCTGATGATACTCATAACTTTCCAAAAACACACATTCTTTTTCATTTGCTTCCCATGTCAATCTGGACATTACAAATGGTTGTACTTGATGGGAATTTTATGCGAGTCGTAACTATTGTTATTGCTATTATCTCATCTTAAAAAAATTCCTAAAAACTCTTGTGTAACTAAAGTTAGGTCTATGTCAGCTATGTCCAAAGTTACGTCAGTTCCTCATTTTGCTTCTTTTTTATATGGTTTTGCCCACGTTTGAATCTTGTATAAAATTACTTAATACAAGAAGATTATGTCGGGTCTAAGACATTGTCGGATATATTGGGGGCTCCGCGGCTTGGTAGAGGTGCAATGTGATGCTCAACATCTTCTCTGTGCAAATGTGTACATTCATGTGGACAGACAAATCCATGCACAAGTTATCTGTACAGATAGAAGCAAGTACAATCACATAAATACATCCACATATGTGTATGTAAAAGCCGCAACCTTTCTACTGGTATGACTGCTGGTGCTGTTGGAACATGACTTTTCTGTTATTATCCTCTTTTATATTATTGCGTTTCTCTCTTTACAATTGTTGCAGCCTCTTCAATTTGAATTCTGACATAGCATGTTTAAAAAATTAACTAGAATGTCCTTTTTTCTTCCCATTTCATAAAGCAATTCTGCTACAGGAAGTCCAACGCAACCTAGATCCACCATGTAGTTTGCCTTTGATGCCAGAACAGGGCACTTGAAAAAAACTGAACAGAATTAGACCAAAACCTATATCTTACAATAACTTCATATTCAACATATAGTTGCATTGTGTTCAGATAAACTGTCTCCTTTTGGCTGTGACAAAAATAAGCACACAAAAAACAACCTTAACCATCAAAGTCAAAGCGTGGGAATACCAACCAAAAACTGGCAAGTACACAGCTGACAAATAAATAGCATTCCCTACCTCAACGCTCCTCTAATTACAGGTATGGTTTACCAGCCACGGCCTATTAGTGTTTCCTTCAAAAACTATAAAAACTAATGACACCATCGTCTCGTTGCCTTGGTTTTCTTGAGCCTCCCTTTTTCTCCTTTTCCATGTTCTTGGACAGTGCGGATTATTTTTAGCTCCGAGTGGTGAGAGTTGTACTCTTACAGCCAAAGCCAACGTCGGGTTTCTCCTTTGGTCAGCAATTATCGTCCTTCAGTTTAGCTCTGACTTTTTAGAAGGGTCTGTATGGCCGCACATTTCAGTTAAAATAATCCTGAGATTTGGGAAGTGGTAGAGTGTAATAAATGTCAGGGGAGAAAAAAAAAATTCAAAATCATGTTGCAGAAGTGACCTGGTGAAATTAAAACACAAATACATATAAGCTTCAAACACACCATTGTAAGTGGTACCACCTTACACAGCTGTTTAGAGGCGAGTACTTCTGGTAGAGTTGCTCCCCCTTGTGTTACCGGCTTTGACTGCAGGCAGAGCAGATCTTAAACTTCAGCAAAGCACAGATTTCACACATTTCAAGACATTTGGTAAGTCACTCCTGTTGGTTGTTTTGAACTGCACAGGTGAAGCTGAGCATTCACTATTTACTACTTTGATACTTTGGCCACGCATAAAAGACGTGTTGCGCTCAGTTTCGCTGCCACAGGCCACACTTAAGATGGTTATGACTGTTCACACACTAGAACAGGCTTCAGTGAGTTTAGTGCTGTCCTCAGGGCAGCGCTGACCTTCTAAAATGTAGTTTACAGACAGTACTACTGAATGCTTTGAGGGCATATCTGTTAATGTTCAGTTCTTCTCTGCAGGGACAGATGGAAAAACAACAGAGAAGAAGGGATTCAACTACAATACATTATCAGATTTTAACCAACATTTGTTTCATTTTGTCTTGTGGTACAAGGACATTTTTAACACAGTCCTCTTTTGTGTAAGTGCTGAATAGCTGGTTTAAAAATGCACCAAAGATTAGTAGAGCATCATCAAGAAATCAACAAGACAGCAAAACTGTCAGAACCGTTTTGTCCGGAAAGCCGTGTGCATGTTGTCCTACATCCATTAAAACATCTTGTTTGCTTGTTTGTTTACCTGCCACTCAACTCTATTCGGCCCATTCAGTGGTGCTTTGGTATTCACAGCGATGTAAAACATGCACATCTAATATATTATTTAGTCATATTTGCCCTCTGTAATAAAGCATATTTTTGAATCTTCCAAATATGACATTGTATTTCCATTATTTTCTCTTTAAACATTAACCACTGGCTGTAACAGGGATGCATTCCACATTCTCTTCTGTGCTTAAAGATTCAAATGCCTTACCATGGGTTTGGATAGGCAGACAGTGATGTTTAAACAGAGCTGACAGAGGAAGCAGGGGAAGGAATGTTTTTGCCTAAAATCTGCTGAAAATACAATCTTTACAAGTCTCCCACCCCTTGCTTTCTCTCCGCTGCTCTCTCCCATTACATTATCGTGCTAAGTCTGCAGTTTGATCCTCACCAGGTGCTGAGTGGGGATTTCTTCCTAATACAGGGTGATAATAACTTCACATATGACACATAAACACACACGAAATCAATGTATGCGTGTTCAATGAATGCGTGTATTTATGAGTAGACTTTACTATATTGATAAAGAATATTCTATTCAATTCTACTGACTTGATTATATGTAGTTCAGCTGGATGCAAAGTGGATCTGTGGAAATTGGGAAAGACCTTCAGGTGGCATTTGTTGTAAATCACCGCAACATACATAAACCAAATAAATTCTGGAAAACAAGGGTTTCACACATGATTTAATACTGTTGAACTCAAAATTATTCATGGTCCAAGCAGAGTTGGGCTTGAAATAAGCTTTTTATTTTATGTGCATGTTTTTATACTGGAATACCTATATCGGTTGCGGCCCAGACCTTACTACTACGTAGACTTTGAGCTCATCATCAATGATAAATTGTCAAAATGGCAGTGAAAACACACAAAATATTTGGTCTGCAATTTTAATACAGATTTTGTTGTGATATCAATTCCAATTTTTACATTGAATATTAAAACAAAAATCAAAAACAGTCCAATTGTGTTTTTGCACAACTATCGTATCATCTTTTGAGAGACGCCTCTCTCATTTCCAGTCAGAAGTAAGCTTGTCGTTTGGAAGAAAATATTTTTAAATCTATATCTGACAGAGGTATAACTAATTTTTGACCTTATGAGCTTATTTATGTGGTCAAGCATACATAATTTTTGCTTAATTTTTGAGGAGGATCTCACAACTCGACACTTCAAGCCCAATTTTTATTCAGCCTTTCTTTTTGATGAACGTTATATATATATATATATATATATATATATATATATATGCACACACACACCTGATTTGTTATGTTAATTTTATTATGATTCCTGAATTTGATCATTAATGTCTGCCATTTTTTTAAAGAAAGGCTGTTGACGATAGTCATTTGCATGCACATCAGTTTAATTCCTTAAATGAATACATGCTCTGTCACTTAATCAAATTATAATTGCTAAAATTGCATCCACTATTTAGCCATTAGACAAAACTCTCCAAAATTGTATATGCTCAAAGGGAATAAAAGACTGGTTTGGAGATATTTCCTTTCGTTCTAACCATGTTATTACATCACCGTTTTCACTGTGGTGTTCCAAAGATATCCCTCTGTTCTGTAAAACAATGTTATTTCCCGAATAGGTCGGCTGAGGTAAGCCTTAAAAGTGTCAAGACCACCTGGCAGGTAGAAAAAAAGGACCCTTGTTATCCCCAAAAGTTCCCATTCTGGCTCAGTGATTATAGAAAGCCACGACTCCACACCAGAAGCGCTGGATGCCCCACTTGCTGCTAGTTGGCTGATTGGCGTGCGGCTCGAAAAGCTACTCTCTCACATGGTGTCTTGACTGAATCTGAATCAGTCGCTGATTAGATCAAATTGCAGAGAGAAACCTGTGTACCCCCGTGTGCCCACCTTTATATATCGCCTCAGTGCCAGCAGTTAAATTGGACATTTGGAGGCAGAGAAGCGGTGTATTTGATTATATGCCGGCTTCTCTACCAAACTGTCATGGCTGAGGAGCTGAGACTTCCTACCAGCAACCACCAATTTGATTCGTGTTGGTAGGAGAGAACAAAAGAAGTTACAATGTCGCCACACCGCAAAAGGATTCAGATTTTTATTCTTTGTCTTTGTCTCTCTTTTAATCCATGCTGACATCCATACACATTCAGTAGCATAGAAAAGTACATCTGACAATCCTGGGAAATCTCAAGGGTCTTCATCTTATCATTTATCTGTCAGGATGGATGTTGGTTGTGATACAAAAAAAATCTCATTTAATAGACTGAAAATGCTAATGGACATAAGAGAAAATAAAAAGACAGATGAACAGGGGGCAGGACAGGAGTGTAGCAGTGAATATGTCCCCTCTAATTGTTTTATTATAGGAGCAGCTCACTATTAGAACGGGAGGGAAATGAATGACACAAATGGATGCGATGGTTGACAGCTGTGCCAAGATGAAGAGCCGTCTCCTTGAAACAGAAACAGAGATCAAAAAAGTGTGTGTATGCAATGCCTAGCACAAGTTGTGGACTCATTTGGTATCCTTTCTGCAGATATGATTGGGAAACACTTATTTCTAAGTGATTAAAACATCATCATACAAATATAACAGATTAAGGTAACTAGTTAAACAGGGATCTGAAAACCCAAGTATTTTACTTCAAATGTCTTTGGACAATTTCTCATCTTTGACTGACTAGGGTTTTCAAGATCCTCTCAAAATTTTTCATACCTCTCAATTTTTTTTTCATATACTTGTAACATTACAACCACAAAGATCTTGGAGTGACATTTGTTCATAATTATCTTTACATCTTTACACGGTTCATTTATTTTGACATGAAAACCTTAGATTAAGAGTGTAGCAATATTTTTATTTTTTTTGCATTTTCCCCAAATAATTTTCTTAGATTAAAGACATTAGAATTAGGATATTTCATTTAAACAAAGTCGTTGTTAGCTCTAGGTAAAAAAGGCTGATCTCTGACCCAAGCTGATAGGAAAAAGCTTTAATCACAGTCAAACTTTCGACCATGATATGTTAACTGAGACAAAAACTGTATCTTTCTTCTTTTTTATGCACTTCTTATTTTTATACTTGTATCATGTTCTAATAAAATTTCATTTCATTTAAAAAAAAAAGAAAAAAAAATAGCAGACAGGAAGGCTACAGCTCAGATGGACAGGTATGGCTGACCACACCACAAACTTGGTCTTTATAGACCAGTACCAAAATTCATCTAATTCATGATACAGCAGACCAGATTACAAACATGCCCCAATTTGTGTTGGTCTATCACAAATACAAGCCAAATAAAACATACTAAACACATGACACAATGGGACGTTTTATGCATATGAGTACTTCTGGAAGGAATTATTATTTCTTCTAAGCATGGTTCCAGCACTGCATCATGCAGGAAAACAAGAGACAGGAATATAGGTAATGGATAATGTGTTTGCTTTTGACTGACCTAATGATGGTGTGGATTTATGTGAAGCTCAGATGGATAATGGAAAAGAGGCACAAGCAAGGATATTATCATTTGGTAGAGGAGGGGTGGAAATATATTGCATGATTGATAAGGGGGTAACAACATCAAGCTGAGATGCATCAAAAGTGGAGTTATAAATCAAACTAAGATATTATGTTGTGAAGAACATTGCACGTCAAAGGGGCAAAACAATATATTTTCTTCATACATACTCAGCGGAGAAGATTGGATGTTTTGTGTGTGTTTATGTCTCTATTAGGGGGGCACTGAGAGAAAGTCACATAAACGAGTGGCAACATCTCTCCCTAGAGGACCGGCAGTGATGAGGAGAGGAGGCGCCACTGGAGTCTAGTCGAGCCAAGGGAACGGTGGGACGCGCTCAGGCAGCATCTCTCTTTCTCTCGGTGGCTAAAAAATAAAAGTCAACAGGAAAAGGGCTCGGCACGCGGGTGCCGGCATGATGGCCTTCATCTGTTATGGTTAAATTGAACTGTCAGCTGCTTGGTGTCATTTCCATGGCTGGATGAGGGGCAGAGGCAGAGGCAGAGAGAATTATGGGGGTATTCACTGGGTGATCACAGTGTGCAACGAGACTGTTCCGCCAAATTAACTCCCGACAGAGATGGGGAACACGGCGTTAGGCTGTCAGAGAGACAGAAGGATGGCAGGATAAACAGGCAGAGAGGGAAGCAGACAGAACTGCTGTAGTGGATTTTAAGAGGAGGTTTGCTTTTATTTATTTACCCCCCCTCCCCCTAAAGGTTACAGCATTAAAACACATTTAATAGATCGAAGAAGTTCATGGAGTTCACGATAGGAACCCAAATGCAGCAAACACTTTAGAATAAGAGATCAAAAGTCAAGAATGACAAGCTCTGAAATCAAAGAAGCTGTGTACACAACACTATATAATTTAATACATAATCTAAACAATATGGAAATAAAGATATTGAGAAAATTATTCATACCCTATTAATTTTTCTACGTTGCCAAGTTGGCACCCCAAACTTTAATGAATTTTGGAGGATGTCATTTGATAGACCAACACAAAGTAGTGCACCACTGAAGTGAAAGGAACACAATTCATGGGTTTCAAAGCCTTTACAAAGAAGCTCAAAAGTGTGGCCTGCGTTTGTTTTACTAACTTTAGACAGGTAGAGACAGAAATGCTTCCTCATCTATATTTGGCAAAATATCTTGGTTGGACAGAGAGCATAAGAAGATGTCGATTTTAAATTCATATTTATGCGCTTGTCCACGTCATCAAAAAATCCCAACCAATTAAATTTTGTCCCTGAAAACTATAAAACTATATATATATATATATATATATATATACAGTATATACATATATATATATATATACACAGTCCAGTCACATTAATGTGACCACCACGTACTTTCCACTTCAGAGTTAAATAACCAATCACAGAAGGCAGGTGGCAGCACAGTGCAGTTGAGCGTATATAAAGGGTGTGTGTGGGCTTCGGAAAACATTTCAATCGTTGGCGTAATGCAGAAACGAAGCGATTTATCCGACGTCCAAAAGGGCATGATCATTGGCTTTCGGGCCAAGGGTGGAAGCATTTCCGAAACGGCTGAGTTTGTGAACTGTTCGCGTGCCGCCGTGGTAAAAGTGTACCGTGCATGGCAAAATGGGACTGTCCAAAATCAACGACGTGGCAAATGTGGTGCACCACGGGCCATAGATGACAGAGGCGAACGACGGTTGCGGAGATGCGTTCGGGCAGATAGACGGGCTACCGTTGAGCAACTGACCACTAAAATGAACCAAGGGGCTACCACAAGTGTCTCCCAAACCACTATTCAGCGAACATTGCTGCGTCTGGGCCTCCGAAGCGGACGCCTGGTTCGTGCACCTATGCTGACTGGTGTTCATCGACGACGAAGGCTAGAATTTGCACGCCAGTACAGCAGCTGGACGTCCACTGAGTGGCGACAGGTAGCGTTTTCAGATGAATCGCGTTTTATGCTCCATCGGACAGATGGATGTTGGCGTATAAGGCGTGAAACCTCTGAAAGGAACCACCCTGCAACCATTGCAGGAACGGTCCAAGCTGGAGGCGGGAGCATTATGGTCTGGGGAATGTTTTCCTGGCATTCTCTGGGTTCACTGATTATTGTGGAAGGCACGATGGATCAATACAAGTACGCATCTGTCCTTGTGGACCATGTCCACCCCTACATGCGCATTGTTTTTCCTCAGGATGATGGCATCTTCCAGCAGGACAATGCGAGGTGCCATACAGCTGCCAGTGTACGTGCGTGGTTCGAAGAGCACCAGGATGAGTTTACCGTCCTCCCTGGCCAGCAAACTCAACTGACTTAAACACAATCGAGCATCTGTGGGACCATCTCGATCGAGTTGTTCGCGCCATGGATCCTCAACCGCGTAATCTAGCGCAGCTGGCCACGGCATTAGAGTCGGCATGGCTCAACATCCCAGAGAAGACCTTCAGGGACCTAAGTGACTCTCTTCCTGCACGTCTCGTAGCAGTTCGCTCTGCGAAAGGTGGTTATTCTGGCTTTTGACAGATGGTCACATTAATGTGACTGGACTGTGTATATATATATAAAATGTGTTATGTTTGCAAAGAAGCGTAAAGAGGAGCTCTGACTTATATTAAAAATTGCTTCACATTACTGACACAAAATCGATTTTTTTTTTTATCCGAGTTTCTCAGATAGTGTTTTAGTGTATACCATGTGCACTCAGGAACACACTTGCTCCCCCCATCCCCTCCCAATCCTCATACTTAAATATTTATACAGATTCCTATTATTGTATTAACTATTTATTGATTTTTTTAATTTAAAAGATTTATACCAGGCACTGGGAACTGCAGGGGACAGTGACTTTCACCTATAGACATCCATGGCTGTTTGCTGACTTGTAATGTTAAATCAGTACCTTTATGTCTCTTGGTATTCAGACTCTGAGAGCGAGAGAAACGGAGAAAAGCCCTGAAAGACACAACAATACATAAAAAGATAGAAACGGGGGGAGAAAAAATGAGCAGGAAGGGCAATCTGGTTCAATATTGCTCCTGGTTAGGTATTGGTGAGCTGTGCTCCATCTCCCTCTGGAGCGGGTCACGCGCTGGCAGTTTGCACAGAGCCTCGGCAATGAAAATGCATTGCTCTGCTCCATCTCTTATTGATTTACATCTTAAGGCTCTTTGCATGTGAAGCACTTTTCTATAAAGCTTCAGCTGTCAGAGGGCCAAACTATGGAAACCAGTGAAGAATCTAATCCAAACTTTCAACTAGGGAATAAAAAACAAAACATTTAGAATGCAGTCAATATCCATCAGTTGTTAAAGTAAATGTAGCAAAATTTAAAAGACCTTTCATTCAATTTGCCCAAAAGAGACAATTTCAAAGAGATTTTTGTCATAAGTTCTCTGATTTTCAAAATGGTTTTTACTTATAATTCCTGAGTTTTAAACAATCAACAGTATAAGAGCGGAGTAAACAAAAATCCAGTCAGTCGAGAACAAACTGGATTAGCAAGAAAACATGAATACTCACTTTGAACAATATGTGAATAATCACTTCTATTGTTTTATCAGAAGACGGATTGAGGGACAGATTTATCTTTATTGGGAGGTTCAATCAAACAACGACAAGGCCAGAAAGCAAAGAATAAAAGAAGACCTGTTGTGGTCAGCAGGAGGATGGATGTGTGTGGAATGGCGGGTGGGGGAAAAAAGGTTCAACGATAGAAAGGAAAAAAACAAAACAAAAAAAAACAGAAGGTGTTGGAAGTGAAAAGCAAATCGTGCTTTCACATAGTACCCCATGAGTGACAAGGAAACCATTAACAGAGCAGAGTTAGGCATAGGGATTAAGTCTACACATGCGTGGCTATTATTCAAGCTAATTAAAAGTCTTTTTTTCTCTCTCTCTCTCTCTAGGAGGCCAAGTCCACTTCAGCAACAAAGCCAGCAGAGAATGAAGCAGGAAATGGCTCGAGCAGTTTTTGCTTAGCTTGCAAATGCCAATCCATGAGGGACAAAGATGGATCGGTTGAAGAGCCTTGTTTGGAATGTGGCTAAAAATGCAATAAATGACTAGCAGTTTTGAAAGATCGTCCCCCCAAAGCAGGCAAGGAAAGCAATCAACTATTTTAAAAAAGAAAGAAAGAAAAATCCTAAAACATTTTTTTTTTTTGTATTCTAGATAGATGAAGCTGTTTTGTTGAAGAGAAACTCCTAGATTGTCTTCTTCTACAGAAGATCACAGAAAAAAAGAGTTATGAAGGGTTTGGTTTGTGACAATAACAATTTAAGGTAACACTTACAGCTGAGCTGCCTCTGGTGTATGAGGACTAAAACAATGGAAGTATAAGGCCATGGTTTAGGTCCCTTTAATGTGATATGACCTGATTGTGAAAGTATTATTGAAAATAGTTCCATTACCTTTAGTAGAACAATGTCATATCAACAGGAGCCTGTTTAAACCTAATACATAAAACCTAATACTGCCTCCCTGCTGATTTGGTGACAGTTTGTGTTTCACAATAATTAGACAGCTAAAGGACCTAGAAAGCAAAGAAATGATAATTGCTGCACAACCAGCCCAAAATTCAAAACTTTCTTGGCAAAACCAAAGCATGGTGGTGAGTTGCAGCTGATCCATACAGCTCAACCAGTGTAATTTCAGAGAAACAAGATGACTTTTGAGGAGTAGAACATCAAACTTAACATTTATTACACTGATGTGTAGCTGGTTGCCATCCACCACACAGAAAACTAATTTCATTTCCAAGAACCTTACAGTTCACAACTTAGTGTTTTGAATACAACAAATTTGATCAAGTTGAACATTTGTTGATAATTTTGTGCTAATGTCGTAAAACTGTGGTATTTTTATGTAAGGATATCATAAACATGAAAACATCATTCTGGCCCAAGTGTGAACAGGAACACAAAAAGTTTAACTATAAAATCACCAACTTCAAGAAAGGACAATGCAGAAAGTAAACATTCAAATTTGCCTTTTAAACACTGATATTTTATTTCACAAGTGCTTCACTCACTTGCGTAAAGCTCTTGTTGAAATAAATGTGATTCTACTCAAATCTGGACTGTGTGTTCGCTTCTCTCACAGAAATCTCTTTAACAGGTCAAAAATAATTGTGTGGTCCACTGCCACAAAGGGAGCTCTATATGAATCTTTCACACATGTTTGCACAATCAGGGCTGACCAGACCACATAAAAGCTCAGCAAATGGCCTACTTAGAGCTGGAATAAGCTGGAGTAACGTCACCTTGTGAACAAATGTCAGTCAATAAATGATTGAACGTTTGCAGCAACTGTATCACACCACTGACCTGCTGCAGATCGACCCCACGGAGGTCAGCCGAGCTGCCGTTTTGCAGGATCAACTAAATTTTACCCTTTTTCACTTGCAGAGCAAATTTCAGGAACAGTTGTTGCTGAAACATCCTTCCATCCATCCATCCATTTTCTTTACACCCTTGTCCCTTAGTGGGGTCGGAGGTGCTGCTGCCTCTCCAGCTAACGTTCCAGGCAAGAGGCGGGGTCAACCTGGACAGGTCGCCAGTCTGTCGCAGTGTTGCTGAAAGAGTGAAATTATTTTTTGTAAAGATGACATTTATTGTGAATTGGTGCTACATACATCAAATTTAATTGGAAAAAAAAAGAATGTAAAGTCACAAATCACTGTTGACTTTTCACAACTTCCTCATGAAACAATGTAAGATGTAGCATTGGTTATGATCACAAAAATAAGCAAGATAAACATGTTTAATTTGACATTTACAATCTTTATATCTTTGTCTTATGTCAAGACAGAGTTTGGAAAATGAATGTAGGCCGAGGGCAAATGGACACATGTGAGTGCATAATTATATCAGGCTCAACATGATAAAATAGATATGATGTAAAAGAATCTCATTCTTTTAGTCACAATCCGTATCTCGTAATCAGAAGTCAAGGAGACAAAGCAAATTGACAGCTTTGCTTTGTGGCTCAGTTTTTTCTTCACCGTGAAACTTGGACAGTGTCCCCATTACTGAAGATGTAGCCTCAATTGAGGCTTTAAAACATGAACCTGACTGATACCAGTCTTGCCAAACTGGCTCATCTCTACCTGCTTGATCTGTTTCTAACACATCGACTTTGAGGACAGAACATGTACTTGATACCTGAAGTAATCGAGCTAATATGCTGCCACGATGAAGTGATAGTTACTGACTTCACCTGTCAATAGTTGTAATGCTTTGTCTTACTGAATTTGCATCAAAATGTCTAGTTTCATCTATAAATACTTTAACTATAAATACACTAAATTTAACTAAAGACAAATATTAAAATGAAAGTTAAATTTGTGTCCATGAACAGTCCTAGTTCATAGACCATAAACCCTGAATTAACACACCTAACACTGGAACAAACCCAGCCTGGCACTGAGAGGTGACTGACACCCATGTTCGCCTGTCAAACAGCAGCAGCTTTGGTCTAACAATCGGGACCAGCAAAGGCTCTGTCCCGAGCGGCTGTATAAGCTGCCAAGTATCTAAGCTGAGGGGAGTTCACCCAACAGCTCCTAAGAGACCAAAAGAGGGGCTGCCAGCCTCTAAACAGACAAACAGGAGCATTACCGATGCAGACAGCCACCAGAAAGGAGGCTGGGATGTGGGAGAACAAGGAGCCAGCGAGGGACACGTCACTTTGCTGCTTTTACACCCACACACATGCAACAGCGGATCAGTCAGACGGGATTGCACCTGACGCTTGACATCCCGCCAACATGGCAGACAGGCACGGAGAGATGAGAGCGTGTGCCGGTGAAAGCGAGACCCGAGGAGAAAGAGAGAGGGAGGGTGTAGATGTTGGGAGTGCGGTGAATGACAGACGACGCACTGATAGGAAGAGACGGGTGTAATGGGCTGTGAAGTGGAAGACCTCAGGAGACAGTGAGAGACCATCTGCCTGTCAGCACGGAACAGCCTCTCGTCTTCCTCTCTCTCTGCTCTGACAGCTTCTCGTTACTGTGCAAACACACAGAGGGAAAGAGGTGCAAACGTGCTATTCTGGCAAAGAAGATACATTAACAGTTGAAGCCCCATTTGTCACCATAACTAGATGACACTTGTTGGAAAACGACTGTCAGTCACAAAATGGCAACAAGTGAACAGTAGTAGACTAGGAGGAGTGAGAGAAATGTGCATAAGGCCTTGTCTCGTCCTGATGCACATTTATGCAACTTTACCCATGCATCGGTCTTCTGTTTCTGCTATGGATTGTCTCACTTCGGCCCCACCAAGAATTTTTTTTTCACCAGCCGCCACTGATTCAGACTATCTATTAGTAATGTGTTTGGTGGCAGGTGTTTGATGCAGCATTAAAAGGTTTAAAGGGCAAAGGACTAATAAGACGGGAGAAATTCCAGCTGTTTGTTCAGTACCAAACCAGCAAAAGTCATATTTTTTTATTGCAATCATCCTATAAGTCAACTATTAAACATTGATGTACAAAACCTTGAAAAAAAATATTTTTAACTCTCTCTACGTCATTTTTGGTTTATCTCATATAAGCTCGCCTTCTTCCTTGTAACCTACTAAATTGGCTTAATGTGACACAGATCAGGGCTTTCTGAAACCCTGTCAGGTTTTCTTTAAAAGTTGGCTGTTTTTCACTTACTGACACATTAGTATATCAGACCTTGTTAGCAATTACTTTAACTAAATTTATGTTTAAAGAATTAAAGAAATATGATGTGAATTATGATCAAGTATTTGACTCAACTGGGAGAAAAATCCAGGCATTTTGATGAGATGTCAGAGTGTCAGATGTCAGAGTGAATGCAGCCTAGAGTGACACAATAGCTAGGTTTATATATCCTTGATCAGATTGAAATGTGTTCAGATTCAATCATTTAAAATGATTTTTTTATACTTGCATAATTAAATAATCTGATCATGAAGTGGAGCTTACATACACTAGAATACGTTCGGAGTAGAAGCACTGACATGCGAAGTTGTAAAATGTTCCTAAGCAAACTTATTGAACATAAGAAAAAAGACCAGCAGTGTTTGTTCTGTGTTTCCTGAGCGGCAGAACTGAACCCAGCTGGAAATAAGAGTTGAGATGTTACGGCATTCACAAATTAAGCTACCGGCTCAGCAGTCTGCCCTTAGTCTTCCTGCATTGTAGGATGAGAGATCAACAGTTTTTCTTCCCCATCAATATTCAGAATGGAGTGCCTGGTTTTCCAATTTCTTCTGATTGAATTCGATTTGAATTCGATCAGAATATTGGGGGGTTTACATAGCCCATTTTTAGTCTGATTGGCCAGTTATTCTGATTGCTTATGTCCATATAAACGTCTGAATTCACCACCAGCTAGGCAAAACAATGCCCTTACTATTCTTTCCTTTCTTGCAAGACAGACAAAATTGGACTGGTTGAAAATATTTTCTGATGAAAAACACAGTATATGTCATGCTATGGGATCTAACGAAGCATCGCCCGAACCTCTTAAGGTTTTAAATGCAAGTAGCCGGCCTATATTCAGGACACCCAAGCAGACAGTCTGACAAGTCTCACCATGCAGTATCACATAGAATAGTATTATTGAAATATATTTCTTAATGTATTGCAGTGTAACTTCTAGTTTATTGCAACATACTAGAAGTTAGACTGCAATACATTAAGAAATATATTTCAAAAATGCTATTTTATGTGATACCGCATGGTAAAAATGCAAACATGTGAGGCTTGTAAAGTGCTTATTGTTGTGCCAGACATTCAGATATAACTGGGAAAACAGCACAGCCTAAACTGCCTCAGTTCAATCCTTCACCCATCTGTGGCTTCAGCTGATCCAGCTGTTTTCATTGCCCAATTACCCCTGCCTATCTCCTGCTTGGTCTCATCTTGCACTCGCTGCATGTGATAAAAAACAGCAACACAGTCGGGGGAACCAAGCTGCTTCTTAATTTTCCCTGACAACCACCTTTAAACACACAGGCCCAAATCCACACTCTAATTGAAAGCACATTCCTATTCCAAACAAATTAAGCACAATTAAGGCCCCTGAGTTATGAGTATCTATCACTGTGAGATGTTTTCGTAAAAATCACTGTGCTCTAGATCAAAGTCTCTCGACCCCTTGGCTTAATTGCCTCATTAAGAGCTCCCTTCTTTGTGCTACGGGCTTCATAAATACAGGGTCTGCTCGTTTCATTTGGGAATTACACTAAAAGACGCCCCTTAAACTAATCGCTTCCACGTTTTCAATAAAAGTTCAGCTGTTTTTAGGTAGGGAGCAAAATGAAATTTTCTTCCATTTATAGGGCATAATTTGCTGGGCCTTTCTGACCCAGAGTGGGATATATCATTTTCACTGCGTCCGTGACGAGGCACAAACTTGTAGTTAGTTAAAGCTTCCGCAACGCTCCAAAGCAGGGCTAACTTAAATAAAACGCAAGCGCTTAGAACACATTAGCTTGGCCTATTAGGTGTGGCGTTTGACACATCATAACAGGTGACAGAATGAAAGGTGTCACCATCAGGAACCAGAAAATCACATGACAGGAAGATGATTGTGTGCAGCTGAAACAGAAAAGCAACCCCCGCATCCCTCCTCCCCTTCTCCTCCTTTCCTCATTGTCGCAAAATACCATCTGAGCATGGCTGGCTTTTAATTTAATCTTATAAATGAGGTGCTCACTCCTAGACAACATGCTGTTCCAATTTCGAATGGTTGCTTTATTAGGGGGACAGCGACACAGAGGAGGGAAAGCTGAAGAGTGGGAGACGGAGAAGAGGAGGGGGCAACATAGAGAAAAAAAAATGCAAGAGAGGCCAGGGGAAAGACGGTGGTATGGAACATTTGTTAGTAATCCAATTCCACATACCATATGGCTTCATTACCATTATGCGGGAGAGAAGACTTCAGTCAGTCTGAAAATAAAGGCCTACTTAGCCCCATCCAAACTGACCCCAAATGAGACATGTTTGTCTCCGTGTGACAGTGTTAGTGTTATTGCCCTGCTTTTGAATTCTTTGCGGTCGGCTCAGATGGAGCGTGCAGCTGTGCGCGGTTTCGCCATGCGTGTCCCTGCGCACTCGTGCACGTGGCTGTCTGTGTCTGGGTGTGCATGAGATAGGGATCGGGCGGTTTCCCAGTGACTGATTATCACGGAAGAGAGTCCTTACTCATTACTGTGCGGAGAGGCAAAGGGAAGAGAGAAGGCCCATAAGCCAGCTCCATTCAGATGTGAAGATGACTGATAATGCAGGAGCAGCAGGACCCCTCGCTGGGTTCATTGGCCCCTAAGTGCTCCTTTGCTGAATGTGTCCCTTATCTTGCCCTGACAGCAGTAATAGAATATGCATAGCTCTATTAGCATACAAGGTAATGGCACCCTTGAGGGAGGGCACTGACATAAAACTTTAAGTAGAAATCAAAACATTGGTAAAGGCAGAAGCAGAATAAAAAGGGGTTATTGTCACCCTATGCAAACACGCCCCGAGGCCTCGACTGTGACTGCGTGCAAGGTATGCTGCCGTCACGCTTCCATGCACATCTGTCTGCACTCACGGTTACGCAGAAAATTTAATAATCTCCGTACGGCAGAACATACAAATATGTGTCATTTTATCATTTACAAAGAACAAGTTACATATTATGCTCGCATGCTGCACGGAGGTATGCGCGGACACACTGCTGAATTGCCTTCCTCGGGGCATCCGAGGAAATGAAATGAAGCTTGGAGCCAAAACTAATTTCACTGTACCATCGCAACAGAGTGTCCACATAAAAGAGGACATTAAGGAGAAAAACGGCATTTCATAGTTATCAATAATGTTTCCAGTTAAGGTAGCAAAAAAATGTTAAGGTTTTGTTGAATTAAAACGAGTCATATGAGATTTTAGAAAAGAGCACTCATTAATAGTTTAAATCTTGTTCAAAATGTGTACAAAGGGATTCAAATAAATGGTTGTTATGCAGACTAGAAGACCCTAATATTAAACTGTTTACAGCAGCACTTCTACAGTGGCATCTGAATTTTCTTCTTGATCTAACATTAGTAAAATAAACTCAAGACTTTATATAGCCTTGTTTGTCACAGCCAAATTGTATTGGCTGTGCCAATACAATTTACCGACACTGCAGCTTTGAGTATTTGTCAAAACCGATGCTGACCCAATACGATATCAGCACAAATTATACTTTTATTACTTTTTTGTATTATGAGAAAAGGCTTGATCAAGTAATATTATGCAGAGAAAAATAGTCAACAACAACAGGTATGAGATTAACTGACACATTTAGCTTTACCAAGGGGTCAGCATGCAGGATACACAGTGCTGTTGGGCAGACATGCTGCAGTGAAGTTCTGGAGTGAATGCTTCTATCTCTGTGCTTTTATTGGATATTTTACATGCAGGGTGATATAATCTGATACTTGTTGCTTGGCTGATATCGGACCGTCATGGTTCCAGTTGTTTAAAAAATTTTAATTATTTTTATGCCTGTACTTATGACCATGCTGTGTTGAGGAGCTATTTTCTTACATCTTATGTATTTTCTCACATGTTTGGCTTACTAGAACAGCAATTTCTCTTGTCTTTCCAATCCTAAAGAGAAATAAGTCCGCGTGCAAGGAATCACAATAACAAGGATTAATAATTAAAAGTGTGTAGTTAAAAAACTTGATCAGAGGGAAAATGAAAACAATGTAACTTTTTCAAGACATGCATCTGACCGGTGATTTTGTTCTGTGCGCCTAAACTTTTGGATCATCTACCCTTTCATGTATGGACCGCTGAGATTGGTAAGACGTTTAAAATCTTTGCTCAAGTCCCATCTTTGTCCTTCGGCTTTTGATTCTAGCAGAGTTTTAGATTCTTCCTTAGTGATAATTTATCGTGTACATTTGCAATTTTTAACCTTTTCAAATGTTTCTTTGTTCTCTTGCTCTTATTATTGTTTATCTTATTTCACCTTATTGAGTTGGAAGGCACTTTGGTCAGGGTCTGTTAATAGATTTATTTTTGTATCTTATTTGGTTGCATTTTATTTTCAAACGGTTTCGATTTATCCATCAAAGTTGATATAAAAACAAATTTAACACACTTGCTTGATTTTTTCTTTCTTTACTTTCCATTTTTTGTCGGCAAGGTTTTAGCTAGCAATCTCAGCACCGCCAAATATGTACTTCTAGCTATGAATTTTTCCACATGTCAAATTGAAATGTGCAATGTTGCATCAATCTCTATTAAATCATTTTGGTTGACAGCTCACAAAAATTCCTTGCAAGACAGCTGCTTTTGGATAAAGTCATGACTTATCTCTGTTATGTTAACTTCACCTTCTGTGGTTTGAAACATTTTTTTTCTAAAATTTCGCAATTAGCTTCTAATAGCTTTGCTGACAAGGAATACATTTGAATAATGCAACAAATCAGAACAAAATCTTAAACTCTCTGCTAATGTAATAAAATCAACTTTAATCAAAGAGTAGCCACCACAGGAAATGTAAAATGTCCTGTTAATGTAATTAAATAAGAAAGGGAAAAACAGTGAGGACCTGAAAAAATGGCAGGCTGCTAGCTGCAGGACAATCCTTGGCTGTAGCTAGAAGATTTTAAGACAAAGCAGGACAGACAAAACCACAAAGAACAATTTGCAGTCTGCAGTGCGAACATTCAACATAAGAAAGCAATTTACTGGTCCACACATGTCACCGTCAAGAGCAGAAACATGAAGAAGAAGAAAAAAAAAAGACACAGAGAGAGGCCGAGTCCAGTGAGAAGCTTAATTCAGTCTGGTGGGACAAAGCAGGCTAGAGAGAGCTTTTCTAAATTATTAACTTTTATTATATATATTAACCTCGAGGAAGAGGCCAAGGAAGTGGTGTCAGTGCAGGTTAAGAATTAACACCACCAAGGTGAACAGTTAAATAAGTATAATTCTCACATTCGGCACAATCTCTTCCATTTCTCTTCCCTTTCCTCCACTCTGGTAAGCATGGAAAACAAAATCAACAGTAATAACGTAATAATATGCCTAATTGCATCCTCACTTGCAATTATGGTGATTATAAAGTCCTCTTTGATATGCAGTTCTGCTCTACTATCGATATGAGCCATATGGGAACACGGGACAATTATGCTAATCATTCCACATGCAAGCATGTAAGTGAAATAAAGTTCACCACCCCGAGTCGGAAAGGCCAGTGAAGAATGGGCCATATGTTGAAACTTGGACCATTAGAAAATAAAAATTAGGCTTAGGCCAGCCGTCAGTGTAGGTCTTTGATGGAGGAAATATCCCAGCGAGTCACCACTTACTGGCTGTTTTATGTTAATTACCATGAAAAATGTAGGTTAGATATCACTAAAAAATATATATGTTGACGCTTTCCAAAATACTTTAGATTATAAAGTCTCATAATTAGACTTGGCTCAACTTTTATGGCCCATTTTGGCCTCTAGTAATGGCTCAGCGCTTGGACCCAAACAGACCTATAAAGCACAGCCTTGCATTGTACACAGGGCATTATTAAAAAGAGGCAGACACAATTAGAAGCCATCAAATCTATCTCAAACTGAGCAGCATAATTTCTTTGCTTAGGGTCTGGTAAAACAAAGACCTGCCTTCTCTAATGTGCACTTTATTTAATATGCTGATTACATGGGTGGCCAGTTTAATGATCATTCTCTGGGCTACATCTGTTAAGAGGCAAAACTGTGAATCTAGGCTAACACAAATCCACCAAACAAACACAGCACAACACCTTCATAACGTCACCTCCATCAGAACCTCACACCATAGGTACAGCTAGTGAGGAATGATTAAAAGTGACTCCTTCACCGCTCAGGATTTCGGCATTTATTGCAGCCTGTGCGTCCTACCTGGAAGCCTGTGCCTCTAGTTGGTCATTTCATTTAAGGAGGAATGTGTGTAAAATGCACACTGTTCTTAGTTTTCCTCTTTCCCTGCATTGTTGGTTTGGCTGAGTGACGAGAGAAACTGATTCCTGGCATCAAACCTTCATTCTCTATTTTATGGTGGCTAAACAGTTTCTATTTCCCTCCGTCACACTTGCCGCATTTCAAGGATATAAACCCCAAACACTTATTTACCAGTCCAACAATCAATTCTATTTTTTTTTAGCTATTATTCTGGGAAGGTTGTATAAGGAGAGCACATAATGATCTTTGATGCCTTTGTCCAAGTCACTCCAAAAGTCTTCTTTCTTAAAAGCCACTGCAGTTTTTCTTGAGGGTTTGGTGCTGATAACCAGAAAGATGTGTTGATTAGAGTCATAACTGCAACAAGAGTGTGGACTTGACACAGTGAGAACAGGCTGTGTACTGCAGCACATGCTGTGTGTGCATCAACCTGTTTGACTGTGAGCTTCTCGCAACTACAGCTTTTCTTCTTAGTCCATGGAAGGAACGAAAATTCATTCAACCAAAAAATAAAATTAAATAAAACAAAAATGTATTATATAGAGGTGATAGAAGTAGAAATGGCTACAAAACAGCGTGAAACTGATTTGCAGTACATGGTTTATGGCTATTGCTAATTTTCAACTCTTATCCTTAATTTGCACAATGATTGTGCATAAGTAGTGCATAACACAGAAAGTCAGCACAGGACTACTAGCTATAAAGTGTACTCAATGTAAAAATGTGCATTTGTAACAGAAATCAAAATAAAGAGGTGGTAGAAAAATCCATTAATCAATTGTGCCACAAGCTGCCATAGATAAGTTTGTATTTTGGTGTGACTCTCATAAACTACAGATAAGCACCTCAAAAACTTTTGAATTATTTCTGGATCCTAAATTAATCAGACCTATAGCCATACATGGTTAATATTTAAGATATTGATTTGAGTTGGCGCACACGTGACAAGTGTAGCCACAAATGTTCACCAGCGTCTCTATTTTCTTAGACAACTTCAACTGTGTGGCGTCTCCAAAATGATTATGTTTATGTTTTATAGAGCAACTGTCGAGTCTAATCTGAGCTATGGCATTACTTGATGGTTTTGAAATCTTACTGTTAAATTAAAAACCCAAAGTCTGGTGAAGATGGCAAATAAGATCATTAACACTCTGGATATATCCTCTCCACAACACCTGTTTGAGCAGGTTACCATCATCCAAGCTCAGAACATCATGTCTGACAGGACACATGTCACATGTGCTTGTATCGGAATATGTTCTCATGAATTCAGGGAAAAGATACAGGGTTCCTTTGTGTCAATATAACCATCTGAAACATTTGTTTATAGAACTCTCCATTAGCCTGATAACGGGCCGACTAGCCTGGACAAACTAATAGGAGGCCCCGATGGTGATCAAGAGTAGCATAAAAAGATGTAATGGAAATTGTTATGGGGATGTACTGCTGATCTGACATTTGTGTTTTTATGCATTTATTAATGGCTATTGTCTTTTGTAGATGTTCTGTTCTTATTGTTGTACTGCAGGTTTTACCCCTGCTTTCTAGACAAATTTCTCCTATGGGAGACTAATAAATTATGTTATCTAAGGAGCATAATTTCATACAAGTATAAATGTTTCTCACACTTTATCAGCACAAAATGTTTCGATATTAAATGTATTAAGTATCACCTGATAGACCAGCAAAGAAAGCTTCAGGCTCTATATTTGTGCAAAACTCTTTAAGTTAACTTTCTGTCATTTAACTCCAACACTCTGACAATGACAAGTAGAGCTTAATTAAGTGCAAACTACATTATTTTCTCATGTGCAGCTTGTAGCTTGAATATATCTGTCGGTCAATGTGTTCTTGCTATCTGGAACAGCGAGATTTACCAGTGTAGCTAGGTGAAAAGGAAACGATTGTTCCACTTTCGCAGAGCATTAATTGGCAAAAAGACAATGTCGTCATGGTACTGAGTTGGTAAAACTAAATGGGTCATTTAATCACATACCTGTTGTTGTTGACTATTTTTCTCTGCATGAGTCAGCTCCAGAGCCATTCAGGTTTTCATTGTAAATGACCATGGTAACAACAGACACAGGTAAGATGTGAACCCACTTTTTGATACTTAATAAATATGTATTTCATACAGAGGCAGTGAAGTTAAAATTTAAGAAATGTGATATATCCTAAAAACTCTGAAAATGATCTGGATTAAAAATCATAGCAAAAATAGCAACTTTCCAAATGTAAAAGTTAAGACACTTTTAGTAGTTAAGAATTAATGTTTCATGACAATATTCTGGCTTTTTTTCTTCATCACAATAGTCAAATATCTGAAGGAATTTCCACTAAATCAAAGATAAAGTTAACGTAACTGTTAGATTGGACTGAATACGCAAACAGAGAAGGACCTATTTTGATTACTTATTACTTAATCTTTAATGTATTCAATCAGTTTTTTGGCTGCTTTCCCCTCACTCTTCTTCTCCACTCTCTGTAAATAAATGGAAAAATATTCAGTGCCCAGGGCTACTGCTGAACTTCTCACTCTCTGCATCCAATTTGAAGCAGAGTTGCTGTGATGTCACCGGATCGTCCAAACACAGAGAAAGAGAAAAAGGGGAAGAAAGCAACCAGAGAGCGAGAAGCTGACAACCTTCAGACCTTCAAGGTCATGCTTCTTAACCTCACCAGTGAAAAGAAAAAAATCCAATAGCACTTTATGAATGTTTGAGTTAGAGGTCATTAATGCAAAAGAGCATCTGTTTCCAAAAGAATACAAATGAGGTGCTGTCCTGCTCCGCACCTTTCCCAGCTTAACTGCAATATGCCCCTGGGCACAACATCCTGAGTGTTGAGTGGGAAAGTGGGCCCTGAGATGTGGATTGCACAAAACATTGTCCAACCATCTCTTTGGGTTTTCTGGTTGCATATTTATAGACACTAGTCAGGTCAAACATCTGGCCTTCCGCTATTGAACCACAGAGCAGCAAGAACATACGATCAGACGTCTAAGTGATTTTTAAACTGAGGTACAGGTCCATGCTTGAGTATTTGCTCATTTGTCTGTAAACGGATAAATGTTTACAGACAATGTAGACAAAGATGTGTTAAAAGTTTGAAAATTTCACTCTCATTTGTGGCCCCTTAGTTACTGGTGGAAGTCTATCATAAAACAGATGTGTAGTCTACTTCAGAGTGGATGTAGCCTCCTGCGACATAGTCACCGCTGGACGCGCAATAGTCTTTATTCTGGCACCAATACCACAATGTAGAAAAGTACCTCATGCCCACTTTAAATTGTGGTGGAGTGTCCGTGTGGCTATGGGTGTGTTTGTCCCGTTGCTGATGGGTAGGATCAATTCTTTGGAACACAAGGAAATTTTAAACTAAAACTCAGGTGAATCATAAGGTATTTCAACTGAAAAACAGTCCAAAACAACATAGGAATGGTTCACAAGATAAACCTTCTGTCATGACCATTTCAGTTCCCAGACCTAATCCCAGAAGACAATATGAGGGCTGAGCTCGGGAGGAAATACACAAAGGGGCAACCAGGAAGATCCATCCAGAGTTTGCAAACAGGAATAATGAAAAATTCATCTTTGCGCGGTCCAATCATTTAGAAAGTGAAAGAAAAAGTACTCTCCAAAGAGGAAACGTAAAATTGCAATAAACTTGCAATTATAAGACCAAATTAACAACTTGCATTTTCCTGATTCTTTTTAATGTTGTCCATAATAACATCTCTGCCATTCTGAGATTCACCATTTTGGTCAGCATATACTCATATAAAAAAATTTACGTCAAAGAGAAAAAGATTAGCCAACAGGTCTGATATATCATTTGAATTCAAAATTTGCATGCATAGCACTTGAAATGCCATTACAGCCAAATATTGCATCCAAGCAGCGCTTTGAAAATGCAAAATTGAGCACACTTGTATAATGACTGCAAATGAAGGTAGTAAAATATTAAATGCAGAAGTACCAACAAATTTGCAACTAATTTTTATGTGGGATTACTTTTAAACTACTAAACAAATGCATGTTCATAAATAAAGGATAAAGTTTCAAGCTTTCAGGGCAAGATTATGTTACTGCAATAAAATCAAACATTTTTTGCACAATTATTGCCCAGGAATACCAATTAAGGTGGCCGACAGTGTATTTTATGCATTTAAAGACTAACGGAACATTTGCATACATTTCAAGGTGAAGTTAAATCTTCTTAAATGTTAAAATCTTCACAAAGTTTTCGGTGAAACAAGTGTCCCGATTTAGCCTGCAAATTTCATGTGTGATTAAGCATCAGGCCAATATTTCCAAATCAAATAGTTTCACAAGGATAACTCAATATCTAACAGCCCCTGAAACTCTCTAAGAGCTGCACGCTTCATCTGCTAGAAATAAATCCAATACAACACCAAGACCTGCTGCATTAGAGGAAAGAGTGTTCACATTTTCTACATGAATATCTTCTGCACAAGTAGAAGGGCTGGTTGGTTTAAATAAAGCAACAGTTCTGCTCACCCTCCTATTTACCTGTGTTGGACCATGTGATCACACGAGAAAAAGAAAAGGCCGCGGGGAGGCAGGGCATTGAATAGTGTTGTTGCAGCAGCCGTGATGATGATGGAGCGTCTACAAATATGACTCCAAACAGGGTCATTTTGATGTACCGGCAGTAGGCAAAGGCTCGCCCGTTAACTCCTGACCTATTCAGCATGACCTGTGGGGGGGAGGGGGTCTATCTGCCAGGGGAGGATGGAGAAAAAGGGAGAAACAGAGAGTGGGGCTGTGCAGTGTCACGCCCATTATGACCCGTTAAAAACTTGGACTGCTCTTTGGCGAGGAGCCATCCATCATCGGGGCCTCTCTAATCAGCATGTTTGTCACTGTAACTAAACAGTGGGCTGAGCCACATCGCCTCGCTATTGGCCCTGACAGGGAGAAATAAATCTGCTGCCGGCCAATGGGCTGCAGGCAGCCGAGCGTGACAGGAAAGGTGACAGACTCTTGAGGTCTCAACTAGTGCGAGATTAAGGGGAACTGGTCCAGACTCTGGGGTGGAGGAAACATTTGAACAGTTTTACTGGTCTTTAGCCAGGGGCTGACGTTGGGGCTGCGGCGGTGTGGGTGTTGAAAGTGAGAATGCCTTTGTCTTCGCTCTCGCTAAAGACAGGTCCATTTGTTCAGTTAGGAGGAACTCGAGTTCCCTTTGTACAACGCTAACAAATAGGTGCTCTGCTTGCTTTTCCCTGTGACATCTCACAAAGGAAAAGTCTTTCCTTTCGTAGTCGTACTGGATTTATTCTGACACATTCTTGGGGGAAGATGTCTTCTCTAACTACAGATTCTCTTTATAGGTGGAAGTAAATTTGGACTTAGTTTCTTTTAAAAACTACATATTTCAGATAAATGTCAGGAAGCTTTGCCAATAGTAAAAAAAAAACAATCTGCAAACAAAATTCTCCCTGAAACAAGTCATGTTTAATTGAAATGTTGGTCTCTGCATTAACAGCCCCGCTTGTTGAGCCAGCTTGCTGTTGTTTTGTTATGTTATGACTGGCCCCCTTGTTTACATCTCAGCAGGCGGGCTGTACACAGAAGCTGAAAAGCTGTGGTTACTTTACCACTTGGAGCAGGAATCCTTTTTCCACAACAGCTAGTGGCTTGCAAACAGGGAAAAACAAAGTTTTCTTGACGACGCAATGACGTTTGCTACCAGAGGCTTGGAGGAAAAACAAAACAACAACAAAAAAAACCTTCTGGGAAACCTCAGGAAATCACAACTGGCACTATTATTTTTAAGGTTTTATGTCTGACATCATATCATTGTAATCCTTGCTTTCTGGGCTGGTCTTCAGCAGATTTGGTTAGTGTCTAAGCTAACTGTATTGTATGGATCACAGATTCAAACACATATCTTTTGTTTCTAAAGTTTGAGAAGACAGTTCAAGACATGGTTTTGGATATGACCAGAATGACTATATGCCCAGGGCAGTATGGCCCAGGGTTGCCATTTGTATCCAAATTAAGACAACTGTTATCGGTTACTTTATTAACTACTTCTTTGCGTCTTCAGTCTTAAATCCAACTTAAGATTCACAAAACCTTTATTATATTTCCAATGTCTTAGTTTTTCACTTTTGGTAAGAGATGAGCATGGGAAGTATCTCTCAAGTAGAGCACGACTAGAAAGAAAACAGCTCTTTTTCTTAAGGGCAATATTTAGAGTAAGTGCAGTAAAACATTATAATGGAAAGTATGAGCAGCAAGCCTGGCTATTGGTGGAGACCTCAAGGGATCAGGCTGAAGGAGGAGGAGTTTGCCCAGGATGGTGTTCATAGAAAAAGAATTGCTACTGGTTCAAGGTTAAAACAAAAGTACAACTTCACTTTGGGATTTAAGAACTGCTGATGCTGCAAAGTTTGCATTTAATAATTACAGTCAGAAAAGGTGGCACTAAAACTGAAAGACTGAGCATGTTTCCATGAATTAGGAATTAACTTTTTAAGTTAAAATAATATTTTGGTTGTGGGCTTCTATGCGAACACTGGTATTCACTATTTGAAATTTGGAGTTCATAAAAAGTCATTGTAGATCTCTTAAAAGTTTGTTTTCTCCCAAAGCAATAGCCAGTTACTTTCAGAAGGTGTTTCTATCAGGTAAATTAAGTGTGAGTTGTTATCAACTGTGTAGATGCATGTAATATTTCACTCATCATGCTGAAATGTCAAAAAAGTTTATTTGGTTAAAACAACTTTATTATTTTTTTTTATTTTGTATACAGCAATATAATTTTTAAAGTTCAATTCATTTATATATTTTGTTTTAAGGAGGTTATTGAAGTGCACTGAAGTGTGCTGGTAATTTTCTTTTATAAATAGTCAGAGTGACAGAATCGATTGATTAATTATTTGTAAGCACTGTGATAATACCATTGTCAGTAGCATTAGTTACTAATGATGCTTAAGTTGCTGCTTCCCGTTTTTGATCTACACAAAACTAAAGAGCGGTTAATTTTTTCAGCAGGTCTGGCCTGAATTTGATAATCTCTAGTGCAAAATTTAAAACAGAATGATGAAACCCAAATTGCAGATCCTTTAAATGTTTTTGTTTATTTTATGAAAACACAGAAATTGGGATACTTTGTTTACCCACTAAATATTTTATCAAAATCTTGACTTGAAAACCCAGTATTGTGTATTATTGCCTTAGCTGGATGTATTCTTACACCCCTACCATTTACAAAACATATTGGTCACATAATCAAAGCTCTTAGGCAAGATCAATGTCCTGTCCAACATCCTCCACTTAGGTACACAGGCACAGATTCTTAGGCTAAATGAATATCTTCAGTTTCATTGTGTAAGTGGACACATCAAATAGGAAACATGTTCATTCTTAACAACACTGGTAGTAACCTTGGGTCACATTTCAAGCTCTCCGGATTATAGTAGTGGTGGCGTCTGAGTGCGGAAAAGGGGGAGCACATGCATATACTCATTTCTGCCAAGTAAAATGACACTATATCAAATCAAGCATTTCCATATGTGGACTGGCCCTTAGTGCAGCTATGGAGGGAGCATGGCAATGCACCAAGAGATGGGCTGTGCTCTCCTGTTCAGTAGCATTTTATGATCTTTGGAGCCTCCTACTGAGAGGAGAAAGAACTTGTCTCCCACTGGATATGCTACTGTGTTAGAAATAATGAAGAAAAAAAAAGCTGCAACTGTCCTCAATGTTGACATACATGTTAATCAGTTCATTGTCTTGCAAAAGTATTCATACCCCTCGAGGTTTATTTTTAATTTTCTCAAATTAAAACCACAAAAGTTGCAATGATTTATTGAGATGTGCATGATAGAACAACACAATGCAAGGTCAAATTGTCAAGCAAACAGAAAAAAACTTTTAATACTTTCAACATTTTTTACAAATAAACATAGAAAACATATTTTATGATACAATTGCTTTTTGATGCAGTTAAAACTGCTAACTTTGAATGTGCCAATTCTTCATTGCATAATGGCTTTAGCTCTGTAAGATTGGATGGAGATCTGTGGATGGACATTTACGTTTGGACATAGACTTTCCCCATTATAAAATACATTATGATTTTATTTAAATCATTCTATTGGAAATCTGACTGCAAGTTGATTGTTGTTTTCCTCCTGGATAATAAATAATAATAGTGTTTTCCTACCAACCCATTTTTTTTCTGTACATGCTAAGCTACATGATGGTGGAGCAATTTCTCCACACTTACTAATGTTTAGACGTGTACCTTCTGCATGATGCAATATTTGATTGCATCTTACTAATCATACTTACTTCCAAAGTATATGATCGTTAATCGTCTTACCTTGTATAAAATGTTCACTACAAAAACACTGCCAGTCATTATGATTGACGGCTGCTATCCATCGCCGCCGTATCTTTCCTCATTAAAAGTTCTGCAATAAAATGACAAGTCTGATTTCATCCTCGTCAGTTAGTGCAGCCAACCACACAGCATCCTATGACAAATTTGCAGGTGAAATTAATGACATAAAAGCAATATGAGGTTACAAGTTATCTGTTTTTTTGACTAGCTTTACAGGAGCACCGGTTGGTTTGGCGTTTGTCATGGCAGAGTGGGCCGCATTCTGGAGAGAGTGACGTCACGTGGAAAACGGTAAATACATGATGTCTAGTATGTTGGCCCGAAAGTTCAGTTTTTGTCCAATCAAAAGTCATCGGTTGAACTAGATTTGAAAAATAAGTACAAGAGACAAAATACAAATGCACAGCACAGCACACTTTTTTAGATAAAAAAAGTACCAATAGATACATAAAGTACACATAAGTATGTTGTTTTAACATGACAAAACTTGAAAAGGTATGAAGGGTGTAAACATTGTTGCACAGCTCTACGTGTAACTCTATCATGTAAATGTAGCTGTTAAAAAAATCTGTTTTGTCTACATCATCAGTTCTTTAAAGCGGCTTTAGTCATTGCTGAGCAGGCACTAAGACTAAGCTTGTGCAGACACAAAATGCAGGGGGACATATGGATCATGAGTACGGGAGACAGCCTCACTTTCCAGAAGTTAATGACTTCTACTTCACCATTAGACGTGGGAACTCAGCCCATAAATCTCAAGACCTCTCTGGACTTGTCTGAAGGCCAGCTTAGATAATTGAGCAGTGGTCTGCAGCACTGGCCTTCCTAATGTAAGTTTGTGTAGTATATCAGAAAGTCCCATTTTGTCAGCTGCTGCAGATTCATAGGAAAGGTCAACAAACCTTCTCATCAAAACACTACACTACGCTAAACAATCACGTGTGTGCGCCCAAATTTTCCAAGATGGCACTTTTTTCTTTCCATGGTTAGTGGATCCCCTCCTCCTCTTAAAAGAAATTAAATTAGCCAGACTGCCACAGCGTGGGTCAATGGCTCAGGCAGTGGCCTTTTCCTGAAAGCTGCACTTCACCAAGCTTGTCTTTACATACATAAATTAGCCCAGGAGTGCTGGGTTAAAACATGTCAGGGTCTAAACGAAGATTGAGTGATGAGGTCGAACAGGGGAGACAAAGGACCACTAGGAGTGGAGCAGCTCTTGTCCTTCTCTGCTTCATCGCTGACCCCCACCTCTCCCTGCTTCTCTCATCAAAAATGGAGGAGGAGGGGACGTCAAGTTCTCTGGTACATGAGTTGGCACAAGTTATAGCTCAGGAAGTCCAGGAGACGTCTCTGCCTGCCCCTAGAGTGAAACCCAAAACCTGCGACACAGCCAATACATGTCATATTCTTGCCGTCGAAAACAGTTTATTTTCCAGGAAATTTCAGCTAGAAACTGGTCTTCAAAATTATCTGGATTTGTTTGGGAAAAAAATTAAAAATCAAGGTAGAGAGAGTTGGCCCAACTGCAAACAAAAGACCACTATACATATCCATGTACTGTATATGTTATATATCTTCAGTTGTTAAGTTTACGTCAAATATTTGACAATTTTGTTTAAAAAAAAGATACGATATAGGAAACATTCCCATGCATGGTGCATAAACTTAAGTTCTGTAAATGTTTCCTACCTACACATGAGCTTCATTTACTGCTAAATGCAGGAAACAAACGTGAACATTTGCAACTGAATTAAATTGCAGCTCCTGCTTGCATTGCATGTGTACAAACTCAAAATTCCTCTCATTTTCAGTTTGTACACATGAGTAATATTTTAAACCAGTGAGCTGCTAATAAAAGTAAAAAATATTTCACGTGAGCAGTTTGCCTTTGACAATATGTCAGTCAATAAAAAACTTCTTAGCTTTAGCTAGAGTAACTTAAATGATACAAATTATATGTCCATTTCAACAAGGAAGTATTTACAAAATTTTCAGTTATTTGTGGCTTTTCTGTTCGTTTTAGTGTCAAACCTGATTGAATTTTTCTTGTCAAAGACAATTTTTGATTCAGTAAATTGTTTTATCACAAATTAGTTATATGCAGCTCTGCATAATTAGTAAATTAACTTTAGCAGCCAGGTTAAAGATAGATAAGTTAATTTGTTTCATTAACTGTATCTTCATATGTACTTTTACGTCCTGAACTGATCCCAGGTATCAGCTTGAAGTCTTTATGGAGGAATTTTCAAACAATCTGCATCAAAGACCTTGAGAAGCCAGAACTCATTATATCTATTCTTGTTCTACAATGTTCTGCCAGTTCATCCTTAGCAAGAAATAGTTCTGAACTCTTAGTTCAAGTAGGTTAAAATGAATCGATTCATGTTCACATTTGGCCACCAAAACATTTTCAATAAGTTTTTGAGCTTCTTTACCCTGGCACATCTTTGTTCATTCATCTGAAATAACATTTATAAAACTATATATGTTATGATGTCATCCATAAATTGGGATATAGACCA
Organism: Poecilia picta; assembly: GCA_033032245.1. Lineage (NCBI taxonomy): Eukaryota > Metazoa > Chordata > Actinopteri > Cyprinodontiformes > Poeciliidae > Poecilia > Poecilia picta. The sequence goes on along the minus strand of CM065359.1, from coordinate 22,963,049 downwards.
ATCCTTGCCTTAGTTTATCCTTTCCTGTTGTCTTTGCTAATATAAACTTTATTTTATATTAGCTTCTATTAAAACAGATGCTCTTATTCACATGTTGTAAAAGTTTCATTACCAGAAGAAAATGCTTGAAACGTTTCCATTTAGTCCATGTTTTTAACTGCTGGTACTTTTAACCCTCTCATTACCATCAAGTCAGCGGAGATGGGACTTCCAGGAATATTTTTTTATTCGTTGCTCTTTAAACAGTCAATGCCCACAGTAAAATTGAACAACCACAAAATACAGAAAGTCAACGTTGCTTTGATAAAAGCACACACTCATGCCACTTTTTGTTTTGATAGTGCCGTAGCTATAAAGTCATACTAAATTCATGTTGTACAATCTCTAACGGAGGTGTCCCACCAAGACGATCCACAAAATCCTGATTCTGTTTAAAACATTGGCTGACAAAGTCTCCAGTCATGTAACTTAAATCTCTTTTGTTCTTTTAGTTGCTTAACCGCAGGTTCTGGTATCCCCACCACTAGCAGGAGTGCTGTGCAATGAGTGGTTAAGACGCTAGTTATAAAATTTTACAACATTCCATGCCAAGCAATAAACTTATTAAGTAGCAGTCCATCTTCTTGTACATTTCGTCAACACATGATGAACTAGAAGTGCATTGAAACAGGTTAGTAGCTAAATTAATATCAACAGGTCCTACATAAATAGAGCGGAAACGAGTTTGTTAGCTTACCACGTCAGTAAATTTCTCCAAATGAAAACATTGTCAGTAGAGGCAAAAAAGGGATAAAACTACATATATCATACTATGTGCATCTTCAGAAACAAATTACTGTATTAAGAGTTGTGTTTTTTTAGGTGACTTCTTTTTTTTTAGGTGATCCCAAACAATAGCAACATATTGAGGTCAACCTGAGACTGTAGTGTATAGTATGGTGAGTGAATTAGTATATTAATGTAGGCCGGGTGTGATATTGATGAAATGTACACACACACACACACACACATGCACACGCACACAAACACACACACACATTTATATATATATATATATATATATATATATATATGTATATATATATATATATATATATATATATATATATATATATATATATATATATATATATATATATATATATATATATATATATATATATATATATAAAAGAAATGAAACTGTTAATAATTTACTTGAGTATATTACTGGTTATGTTGTCAGATATTTGAGGCTCCGGATCCCATTTTCTCAAACACTTAATAATTATAATCATTTGAATTACAAAATTGGTGAGAGTACTATTTACGAGGAAGAAAAGAAATACCTGGGATAAGACTTTGAAAGTCAAACACAGAAATCTCAAATTACATTATCATTTTTTTCTTCTCTCTCTGGATAAGAATTCAAATTCATTTTAAATGTAGAAAATGTATAGTACAAGAGTTCAATTCATTAATAAACCACACTGCAATTAGTAAAGCAAAGTAAAATTTAAAGAATTAAAGACAATTAAAGTTGACCATAGTCACTATTAGATATATTAAAAAAATAGTCTGTGCCTTTAAAAGTTCTCGTTCCAGCATTAACACCAAGTTGGTGAGGCTTGGCGCAGAATGGGTGGGGGCGGGCAGGGTCTCTGCTCCTCTGTTTAAAAAACCCTGAGGTATTAGGGTGGACTAATCTTTAAAAGGTTAATTTATTCATAGAGATTTTGACAGAGATGTATGGCTCAACCAACATCCCAGGCACCTCTTCCCAGAGGGAGACGACTTGTGCAAAGAACAGAGGGGGAAAGGGAGAGGAGAAAGGGGGGTGCAGGCAGGCAGAAAGATGGAGTACAGAGGAAGAGAAACAGAGTGGTGGAGTCAACACACTATAAACACAAACACATAATTACCTCATAGTGGCTGACAATGACTCTGGCCTTTAACCCACTACACTTAGTGCTCCTCAGTCTGCGTTCTTTACTAGGAAAAGAAAACCCAAATTTAGTTTAGCTAAAATAAAATAGCTTAAAAAAAAAAATCTGAGGACATTGAACACAAAACATTTTATACATACATTTTTCTCTTATTAATTGGTTTGAGGTCTTAATCTGCTGCTAATTCTAATAACGAGTAATCAAACAAACCTGAAAGCACCACAAATCAGCCATGACCATGCAGCTGAACAACGGTGAAAGGAAAGATCCTTACTCTAAATATGTGGGTCAGGAGCCCTCTAGCCTCGCAACAATGCAATTAAACAAGTTATCAACAATATTCAAATAAAACAGCCATGAACTTAGGCAGGCTTTCTCACATTACTAATGATTAGCTGCTGTGCTTATGTGAACTGTGTAGCCGGAGGCGACAGAGTGAGGAGTTTTTGGTCTAAACCAGTTGCACAAATGCACAACCACAACAAGAGTTGTGGAGTGTATGAAAAGCAGCAGCTTGAGCTTCTTGTAATGATTCGACTAAAGGCAACCATGCTCTAAGTCTCTATAGCAATGGTCTATTTTATTTTTCCTTTCAGGGAAAAAAATTTAAAAAATTGCTGACTTTTTTAACAGGCCACTTTTTGACAAAAATGTCAAAAAGTGCTTCTAAATAAAATAAGTATGATAGTTATTATACAATTAAAATATAATAATATACTGTCCATAAATATAGGAATATATTGTTAGTTTGCTTGATTATTTCAGTGCCACAGCCTTCAAATTTCTACAGGAATGTTTCAACTTTTGGACACTCGTGCTGTCACTCTTTAATGAGAATCAAGGGAAAAAAGTAACTTTGTTTAAATGTGAACAGCAACTTCCTTGTAGCCTGTTGATGCAAAGGCTTTTTTAATGGCTGCTATCCTCTTGTTGATGAATGAAGCATTGTCCTGAAATAAATGTACACAATATACACCATGCTGGCTTGTATTTTTCTTTTTTCTCATTTTCCAACTGCTAAAAACACAGAAAGTGTGGAGTAAGCCTAGAGCTCCTTCAATGTGTAACCCGGGTCTGGACGTGGTGGAAGAGGCTTTGTTTTAAATAATGTAAAATTATGTTTTTCACAAGGCAAAACAATGTCATTATTACGATGTATTAACAGAGGACTGGGAAATCACAGCTTGAGAATCTTGCTTATTGATAGGGACCAGGAAAACATCTCCTTGTGTTGCTGTTGTTGCATCTAGACAATATGAAAAATAATTTTGTTTACTCTTTTCCATAATCGCAATTTATCTAACTTTAATCGCCAGCTTTAAAATCTCTGTCACTAAAAATATCAGCATGGAGCATGAAGAACAGTTGGAGAACATCGATCTGAACAATATCACTGGTATTTAGGAGTCTGAATGCATGGAACATGGGCTAAATTATATATAAGTTATATGATAAGTGTTATATGACAGTTAAAAGTTATATTGTGTAGCTCTAACTATTAATGATGAAATGGACACTTACTATATGATTCAAACCATTCCAAAGGATAGTGAAATGTTTATGAATAAAACAAACTAGAAATATCTTTTAACTCTTCATAATAATGAACAAAAAATAAGTAAATGTTTTAAGAATTTCATATGGAAATATTATGTTGAAATTAAGTGGATACAGGCCAAAACATGACTGTTAGGTTAATTGGTTATTTAAGCTTAGGTTATTTAATTTGTTTTAGAAGAGCTTTTTACCATGCTTTATGGTGGTCACATATGCTCATATATTCAATGTTTCCCTCTTTGCGAATGTTCCCCAAACCTTCTTAATTTAAGCTCCTCAGTTTCATAATAAATACTAAATAATGTATGTTTTTTGGCAAAACAGTCAGGAAACTGGCTAACCCAATGTCAGGCTATAACGTGTCGACTTGTAACATTCACCATCAACAGTACTAATGTGTTACAGCTATGATGTTTGGAGGGCCAGCTTCGGTTCATTAAATGGAAACACTAAGGCTATGAAACACACCGAGGTAAAAGCCTGAGTGCACGCAGAGGGCTGCATGCCCAGTGGTTGGTGCATTTATGTGTCAAAGCTGAAAGGGCAAGGTTCTATGCAAGTTACACCTGTTTCGTTAAAATATAGCTTTTTTATTTAAAAAGAAAAAGTATGAGAATGTGGTTCTTAAAAGCTGATCAAATCTACATGTCCCATAGAAGACTTTTAACTGGCCAGATTACAACAATGTCATAAATCCAACTTCTCTACTTTGTCAAGGGGAAAGTAGTTCAAAACAAGTGTCCTACACTTGTTTGCACTAAACCATTTCTGATTTGCAACCACAATGCTGTTTTTTTTTTTGTTTTGTTTTTAATCTACTTCAGTGTCTCTGAAGTGGGAATTCTTGTAAACTGTTTCAGCAACCAATCAATCAATCAATCAGTCAGTTTGTTCATTCAAAGCACATTACAGCACCAATGTACAAAAACATTGTCTTGTAACAATTAATCGTGAAAAGGAGCAGGAAGAAAAACCTTATAAAAACCTGCCCTTTTCTCAATAATTGCAAAACAAATCTTTTTGTTTTCATGATCACATATATAAAATGCAGACTATAACTTACAAAGCACATATTATTCTCCTCATTGTTAACTCAAAAGTGTATAAGACTTGATCTTTTTTTTTCCTTATTAAAAAGGGTGAGAAGTTGGAAATGCAAGCACGTCAGACTGTCAACAGCACTCCAAGTAAGCCATTGCCAATTCCAGTAAGATATTTAATCAAAGATATAAAAAGTTATCCAATAAGAAAAATATTTTCTGCAAAATTTTGAAACCTGTGTGTGGCTCAATCAGGTGCAACAGAAGAACCAAAGGCTTTCAGTGGATAACAAGATGAGTAAATGAAGTACAGCAAAGTTTTAATCTGTTATGAAATATACTAAATTTGGAAGAGCTGGCAGATTTCTGGATCCAAATTCTCTACGATATAGACATAAACATTGCAACTTTGCAATGCAAGAGCTACTCGCCACACTAATCACTAAAATAACTGCCAAGTCCCACGACAGCTTCCTCCAGTCACATGTCAATGTGCTTCTGGGCAGAGCATTTAACCCCAAGTTGCCTACCAATCTGCGTATCAATGTATAAATGGGTGTTTTGTGTGTGTGTGTGTGTGTGTGTGTGTGTGTGTGTGTGTGTGTGTGTGTGTTTTGTGTGTGTGTGTGTGTGTGTGTGTGTGTGTGTGTGTACGTGTTTGTGAATGTGAATGAGTGATTGTAGTTTTACTGTAAAATGTAGTCAATATGACTGGAAAAGCGCCTTTTAAGTTCAGCTCATTTTCCATTCCATTTACCATGTCTGCTCCTAATGTAAGGAATTAACAACTGTACTCAGTAGGAAAGCAAGAAAAACATATACTGAATGAAGTTTTAATGTCTTCTTATAATAATTCTGAATTAAATGTCTATCAGCAGGAATCAGCTATTGAAAAAAATAAGGATGAGACGTTAGCTCAAACATTCTGATCAGTGAATCTCTTCTAACCTTCATTCTACCAGCGGGAAAAACTATGTTTTTATAAAAAAAACAAGCAACAAACAAACAAAAAAAACACTTTGCTTTTTGCAAAATGTAACAAACATGTATTCAAATTGAAGTTATAAAGCACACTGATGGTTTACATATCTGGTGTGGTTGGATTGAACTAATGATTTGTTTATTTATTTATTTTTATCATAATGACGCTTTTATCTCCTGGTCAAACCTTTGCATGAACCATAAAGAAGCACAACTTTAACTATGTCATGCGTCACCTTCCTGTTCTATTCTGGATGATGCTGGGCTCCTACATTCCCCGTCACTCTCGTACCCTCACTCTTGGCGCATCTAATTGAAAGCGATTTTGAGGTATGGAGAGTTCCGTTTCTTCTCTAATCCTTCCACTGGGGAGGCTCACATGGTCTCAATTACCCTCACCCCACCCCAGAACACTGGGTCCCCTCTCTCTGCTCTCCATCCATCTGCCTGGCCTGCTCCTCTGCCAATGCACTGGCCCAGGACCTTTTCAGCAGTTTATGTTATTAAGCACATACTGCTGAGTTCCTGTCCTTGACAGGGGCCTGGAGATGTTATCTCCCCTGCCGCCGTATACAGTTACCTACAAAATATCCCATAAATTAGATTGGGATTGGCAAATCGGAATACTGAGGTGGAGGCTGTGGTGGTCAGGGATTGGCTTGGGGGTAGAGGGTGTGGAGGAAGAGCTAAAGCAAAGCACACTGTATTAGCAAGGAAGAAGCCCCATGTGTTTATATTGGACGGGGAGCCTCTGGGAGGTATGTCACTGGCAAACTGAAGGTGAATTGAGGAGAGTGTGGCATTTAAGCGCTTTGGGATAAGGTGAAGAGGAGAGCCAAATCCTGTTCCTATTTGCATAGAGATTCTTTTGGAAGTGGAGTTAAATGTCTAGCCTGACATGAGTTAGACTGGGCATTTATCGAGCTTGAGGGATTTTGCACAATGATATGCATGCATCCCCCTCCTATAATTAAACAAGGCTGTATTTGGACAAGTTACTTTTCAAGTCCAGGACAGCTCTGTCAATCCTCAAAGCATGAAGAAAGTCTTGAGCCAAGACATCCGTGGCCAATTATATTAGGTGGAACCTGTGAGGTCTTCAAACAATGGGCTCTCAGAGGATCAGCAATAATACAAACATGGCCCTTGACACACAACCGCAGCACTTCAAACGGCCCTTATGGATCTAAGCTGCAGAGGGTAAAGACATAATGGCAATCACAAATTAATTACACTGGCCAACAAACTACAAGAGTTCATGGTCATTTAGAGTTTTGCATGACATTAAAACTGGGGAGAAGCGGGGGAAAATACAAATTTATCTCTCAAAATTTTATTTTATAATATGATTTCTTAAAATCTTTAATGTTTGGTCAGATCAATTGAGCTATTTTTATGGTTACTAATCCCTTAATCTAAAAGAAATAGAAATTTAGCAATGGAAATTGTATACATAATCTATCAATTAAAAAAAAGGAATTAAAAAATATATTTGTATTTTTAACAATTTGTACAGAGGTGCTCAAATTAATTTAACTAATCAAAAAAGTGTATTAAGACTTGGACAAAACTAAGTTTTATTAATCAAATGAGGATAATTATTATTTCTCAGTCCCAAATTATTATTAATATAACTTTGAATGATCAAACTGAATAAAACCAAATACACAAGATAAATGAAGGTGCACTTGCAGCTATTGATAAATTTATCAGATAGACAAGTTTTATAGATAAATAGGATGAAATCTGTCACGATCCACCTTCATTGTTTATTTAATTTCATAAATTACAAGTCATCTGGTTTGTTCTTCAGATTAAAACGGAAAACCACAATTTGTTATTAAGACACGAAACGTTTTATGACACAATGCCATAAAAATCCTGTCAATAACAACCACTGATGGCAAGCTTGGTAGCGACGTTAGCATTACCGTTGTCTTTAGTGAAGGGCCAGATGAGGCCAAAGCCAGAGCAAAATGTTACAGAATGAGGAGCTGATGGTAGATTTGTTAAGTTTTAGTCATGAGACAGATTACGCATAAAGACTTCTAGGGAAACGCACACTTTGAAATGGTCTAACATTTTTGCATGATTAATTCCTTTCAAAGTATTGCTATATTTTTTGCAAACACTGGGTGAAGTCTGAGATTACAATTGATGCCCGAGAGGCGTATTGGCTCAATGTGCAGAATACTAGCTATTGCTATGCTACTTTTAGCTGGGTACAGACTTCCTAAAATCTAGTTTACCTCAGTAGCATGTAAACGTTTTCCTGAAAATCCCATAAATAACCCCCTTTATGGGCAGCTTCTGTCTCAGTGTTGAAGGTAAGGTCATTGATAAAATACTTTTTTTTTCTTTAATAATGCCATATATTTCTGTGAAACACAATTGCAAATCAGTAAACAAACAAAATATTGTACAATAAAAACATTACATAGAAGACATAAAGTAAATAACTGTTGAATATAGCAAAGATTAAAATAGCATGGCAATATATAAATCCACAACCAACTCATACATTGTCACATGTCAGAGACCAATTGGATTAATAATCTGAACCTGACTGCAGTTTTAAATGACTGGGATCAAATTTATTTAATTGACTTTTAACCTGGTCATACAACTGAACCAAGATGACCTTTTTTGTGACAATATTTGTTAAACTTGCAAGTTTAAGCTTAGAAATAGCCCTGGCTGTCACAAAGAAATGCACAGTAAATTGGACTAAAAATAAACAGACTCCCACACAAAAATCAAGTTATATATCAACCCAACACTTTCATAAAATCCAGAAGACTATGGTTTGTAAGTGATGTATCTGTTTTGTTTTCAGTAAAATGGAGCATATTCAGTGAAGTTTAAGTGAACGTTAGAAGAAGCAGAGAAAAACTGGGGCACTGGATATGGGTCAAGAGTTCATCCTTAACTCGCATGGCTAATGTGGCACACTGTCCTTAAATTAGAAGTGACCTCCCTGGCCAGCCCGCAGCAGTTTAAAAGCCAAAGCAAACTCTTAAAGACAGAGCAAGCTGCATGTTCCAGTTAAGGAAGGTTGTGGGGTTAAGAGAAATATTCAGCCAGCATATGTTGGTACAGTTTAGATTCAGTAAGAGGTCTGTGAAAAAGTCTTGTAAAACTTTAGGATGTCAGAAAAATTGAAACATAAGACAGAGCAACAGGAATGAACAGCTACTCCAGCCTGAAGGTTTATAAAAAGAAAAACGCCATAAATTACAAGTTTCCAAAAAATATGGAGAGTCATTGTTAAATAAACACTGTAGCTGTGGTAACAACCGCCAGTATAAAAGTTAGAATAACGTACTGGCTTCAATGCGCGAAATGGCTATAAAGAATAATGTTTTGAGCTATGTTTTTGGAGATGTCCGCATTTACCACAAATAAGCAGCGCCACTGCAAGTGGAGAAGCACTCAGAAACTGCATAACATTATTAAAGGCTTTGGAACTATGTTAGTCTTTTATAGTGCCTTTTTTCTCATAAATGTTTTGAGATTAAGATAAAAAAAGAAATCAGTAATTGTGTAAGTGATTGCACAAACATGCTAGAATATTCAAATCATTTTTTGCTAATGAGACATTAATGAAAGATGTATCAAAACATGAATCACAGAAAGCACACAATATAAAATAAAAATGTATTATATAATAACCATAAAATATAAAACTTGTCCCTAAACTTTAAATATTAAGTATTATCTGAAATATTGATGGCTAAATGCACTTTGCTTATTCATAAGAAATAACAAGTCTGTCCATTCAATATGAACAGTTTATCATTATCATTATACCCAATAAGCTTATCAGGAACAACTGCTTTTACTGCAATTAGCGATTATTGAAAGAGTAACTAAACCCCATGAACATTTTTTTTACTGTGAGTTGAGCCTTAAGGGCAATACTATCTTTATGATTTTGTCCAAATTGTGACATTTGTGTCTAAAACTAAAACTATTTCAGTGGTGTCCTCTTTGGGTGAACGGTGGCGATTGCAATCACATTTTCCTATCGTTTACAACGGTACAGCTTGTTTGATGTCTACGTCACAGCCCCCTATGGAGAGTCATTATTCGGATATAAAACCATCTCACTCAGACACGTGTCACCATGGCGAGTCAGAAGCTGGAAGCTGGAGTATTGATCATAGCATTTTTAGCTTTGCGTGATTTATTTGCCATGTGGAAACGGACTGCACTATGTCTCTTCTCTGACTGCAGGTGGGTAAGGGCTCACAGCAGCTCTCGCTTCTTGCTGAGGATAGCTACTGCAGAGTGATTGGAGCTTTTGTTTGTTGTCGGCAAAGTCTGTAATAACTGCTTATTCTCTGTGGTCAGTGTTTGCAATAGAACCACAGCAGAACGACATTATGTAATGTTTGGATCTTTGCTTATTCATCACGAGTTATGTTATTGTAACATTTAAGACTGTAATAACTACTTTAGTGATTTGAGTAACTCGATTATTAAAATTCCTTGAGGCAAATTATCTGCCTCGAAGCTTTGTTAAATTATATTTTACTGTTTAGTGCACTGTGCTTCCGCCAGGTGATTATTTATGTTGTGCAACATTCTCACTTTCGCCTATGGCCTATGAGTCGTTGACGAATGCTGAACCAGAAAAACAAATTTCATACCATTCCGGTTGCAACAAATGGGTGACGTAGGTTACCATAGCAGAATAACCTGTCATATATCTTTTTGTGTAGCACATGGACACAAAAGCTATGAATAGCTGAGCAAAGTGAGTGTTTACCCAATAACTTGACTGAAGATGAATACATAAACTAAAAACTTGTGTATAGTCATTTTTATAAGCATACTTGTGAGCCTACTTCTTTATTATTAAATTGAATATACATTTTTTGTATAATTTTGGTCCGTGTTAACTTAAAAATTGAGTTCTTATTATGCAGGATCATTTTCTGAACTACAAAAAAGTAATTATTAGGCAGGCACAACATTTTTTAAAAATGGGCTATCGGATATCCGATATTAAAACTGTTATGGCAGAACTGATCAATACTTTATCAAATGTTTTTATTTGATTTATCGATTAATTGGCAGGATATTTGATAGATCACTCAATTGCTAAAATAATCACTTACAACAGACTTAGTACAATTCACCAGTGTTACTGCATATCACATTTTCCTAATATTATGCTGCACTAATGATAATACATAAATAACTGGTAGACGTTTGACAAATTCCAATTTGGTGTCTGTGAGGGATGAGTTGTTGACTTGTTGAAAGTCAGCTGTACATGTTAATAATAGCACTGAGTTAGCTGATCAGCTTTTGTTTAAAACATGGAGCTATTCTTTAAATATATACTTTTTTATCCAATTTTAAAAAAGCAATTAACCCACTATAAAATTTGGTAAATTACATGACAAAGTATTCAATTTAAAAAATTATAATAATTATAATCCTTTTCGTTCTCTAACCCCCACACGTACACAACCATCGGATGCAGCGGCGGCAATGTGCTTTTGATTTTATTTTCCTGATTCCTATAAAATGCACAATGCTGAACGGGTGTTGCACTGGAGTTAAAATGGAGCCCTTGATGATAGAGTACCAATTCCTGATGTGGAGTTGCAGAGGCTGCCTGTGTTTGTCTGTTGTACACTCTGAAACATGTGGTTTTGGTTACAGAATGTTTTACTGCTCAACAACGTTTCTGCCTTGGAGCTCGGCACACTGCATAAAGACTACTTTGTCCCTTGATGCCCACACGGGGAGAGCCAGTCTTCAGTTTGCGCACACACACACACACACACATACACACAAACATGCATTCATCTCATGATGACAACAGCAAGCCAATTGAGTCAATTTTGATAGAGGGTCAATTTTCCCCAGGTCTGGCGAATATAAAGCATGGACGGGCATGTATATCATTTCTTAAAGAGCAAAAACCAAAAAGTAAAAGGTAATTTTTTTTACAGTCCATCAGGATTATGACATTATTCAACTCAGATTGTCTGCCTAAAATGTCTGCTACACCAGCACAACAACAATACAGAGTATAAAAGTATCTACTGGGATAGAATAGGTAATTGAATAAATTTAATGGCATACTTACAACCATCAATACATCAGCGTAGTTTTGAAACCAATATAGAAGTATATTTATGAATTTCAAAATAGTATAACATATTACATATACCTATCACTTATAAACATGTTAAACACCAAGTCAAACTCAGAGAAGCAATTGGGTTGTATTTTAGTAAGCATGCTGACCAGAAGTGATGATGTATAAAAGATCAGCTTTGTCATCAACTGCACAATTAGAGTGAGCAAAAGAAGGCAAATGTGGTGGCATTATTAGTCCCGTTATGTGTTAGAAGTGGTGGACAAAGTACTCAATTCATACTTAAGTGTATTGATACTCATGGTCAAATCTTACTCATCTACAAATAAAAGTTACTTGGTCAAAGTTTTCTTAAGTGCTGAAGTACAGTACTTACTTTTTATTCAAAAACACAAATGATGTTTTTTGAAGTCAGTGCATTTCTGTATTGTTCTGTGAGTGATGAAACTTTTGGACACCACTGCAGTAAGCGATGGTCACCACTACATAATAGGCACAACAGATAGCATGAACAGTTTAAAATATTTTGACAGGGACTACATGTTGGGGATGAATGGCGCTGGCTGGAACTGTCATTCAACTATCTGAATATATGAGGACATTACAGGGATGTAGCAAAACACATGATCTTTCATTTATGAAGATTTATTATATTTTAGTATTTGCTGCTCATTTGAGCTGCCCTTTCTAGATTATATCAGCAGGCAAAATGAATGAACTCTGTCACAATAATGTTTTCTGACTTAAAAACAGTTTCTACACCAATATATATATATATATATAAAAATCCAGTTTCAAATTAACAATCCAGCCTCTCAGAAAGCTGCTGTTTCCATACATTCTGAAAGAACTAATTAAAATAAACAATATTAAGAGCCAATTAGATATTTTAGATTTATTTTAAAAAATGTCATAAACTAAATGCACATTTTACTTTAGCATTGTGAGATATTATGAAAATAAACAGGTAAAGAAAGGACAATTTTTTGCATTGATATTTAAAACTACAAATATATTTCACTAAAATGATAAAATAATGCAAATCTATTTCATGGTACTAGTTGCAATACTGTCGTTATAACTGGTTGCTCCATACTGTCTGATAAGCTGCAAATTTTATTTGAGTTATTGAATTAAACCCTGCCTTTATTATTGCTAAGTCTCCTTTCGTAAAAAAAGAAGTTACCAATGAGTAGTCCGCATATTCATTTTGTTTTGATTTTTTTTTTTTTATTTCTGTTCATCAGTAGCTGGTAGACATTATTTTATTCGTATTGGACTTTATTCATGGTAATTGGTTTTTATTGGTTCCTTACCCTATTTAATGATTTCCTCTATAACCTTCCATGTGAATTTTTCTGACTACAATCCCAGTTGCCCATGAAAACAGAGGCCTCATTTGATTGTATTAAATATATTTCTGTGTAGAGTCAAGAGGTAAAGAAGTTACCCATTGGATGCATTTCTGATAGATTATGAGGCTGATGTACATAGGTACAGTTGAAGGTAATTATTCCACATTAAATGCGAATACATTCACATAATAGGTTCCAAACACTGGATTTACCCAAGTAAACACCTATTAAACTTGGCCAAATATTGCTTTTGTAGTTTAATGCATGAAGAACAGTGGTTCTTAACCTTTTTTGAGGTACCGAACCCCCCAGTTGCATATGCGCATTCACCGAACCCTTCTTATTCTACCCCTCCTTACCCCTTGCGGTATTCTGATTTAGTAATGTAATTATATTAGTTGTGTTACCACCCCCACGCCACTAGAGGCAGTACCAACCCCAAAAGGATGCGACTAAGGAGCAGATTTAGACTATAGAATTTGATCAAAACTTAGCTTTACTTAAGTAATTAAAGACACAAGTTCAAATCCCTGCTGAGAGTGGAGCTCCTTCAATAAGTGCTCCTCCGCAACACTGATTGGCTAAACAATGTAACGTGATCCTCTGCAGCAAGTAATGGCAAAGCGGGGCGTCATCACGACTTTACACAAGTGTGTCTTTACCTTCGCGCCAGAGGCTCCGCCGAACCCCTGAGACCGTCTCATCGAACCCCTGGGGTTCTATCGAACCCAGGTTAAGAACCACTGCTCTAGAAGGACTGTTTTGTCTGTTACTCACTGATTGGCTGGTTACCAACATGTATGCCCTCAGGTTTCTATTCAACATATACAGGCACTTTACAGACAGATAAGTCTATTTTGGAAACCACTTGCATCCCGCTGGAGGTTTCCCTAAGTCAGGGTCAAACTGTGCATCCTTAGTCAAAATCTTTTTTTATCGTGAAAGAAAACCTCTGGTTATGAGCTTGAACTGCTGGACCGAGATCATCCAGTGAGCTAGAAGCACTGACCGCCCATTTAGCGCTCCAACTACAAAGACAATCTGTGAAAAATATCAAGTACTGTTTGATATTTTCTGCAAAACTAATCTGGTCTGACTAGTGCTGTCACCGCCGTCTGATTCTTGTCCTCTTTTGTCCTAACATGAGTGCTTCTGCTCCGTCTTTCTCCTCCTTTGTTCCGTCTTTTCAGCTTTCAACACTAATAAAAAGCATTTTAAAAGCTGTAACTCATAGTACATATATTGATTGATATTTCTGTCCGATGTGATTGCGCTGCGGCATAATAGTGTAGCCTGGCATCTTCAATTGTGCAGTGTGACAGGAAAATATCTGGCTCACACAACGTCACACATATAGGTCCTGAACAATTTTTTTACATTTTAGTTTTGTCCTATTTCTTAAGCCTTAAATACTGTGAAATTTAAAACCCCTCCTAACTTTCACTCATCCCTTCTTGTGTTCCTTCCATAAAGAGACTCTGCATTTGACAGATGTTTAAAAACCCAGAACTTCTAATAAAATGGTCCTGAACTACAGGTTTAATGGTAATTTTGTTTCAAAACTGTATCATAGGTGGAAAACTTACCATAGCACCCTTTAAAAACAGTGGCCATTTCATCCCTAATGGACACTTAACATTTTTAGCTAGCGAGTTCATGTAGATAAGAACCTTAACATCTGAACATTATAATGTCGTTTTAACTCCTCCAGTCTCATAAAAACGCTGAACAAAAGTCAGAAAGTGACAAGTGAAGGTATTAAATGTTACCAACATGACATCACACCTGCACCTCATTCAATTTGCAGTGATCTTCAGGAACATGTGATTGTGATCTCATATCCGAGAGTGGTAGTTAGCACAATAAGGAAAGTAGAGTGAAAAGTGTACGGTCGAATTAGAGGATTCCTGGCATGAAATACTTGCAGTCGTCCCACATCACACTTTGACATAGCTCTCCAAAACCGAAGTCATGCCATACACTAGTTAAATGCATTAAAAGCCTTTGTTACTTCTTAATATAGTGAATACACAGTCCAGTCACATTAATGTGACCACCACGTACTTTCCACTTCAGAGTTAAATAACCAATCACAGAAGGCAGGTGGCAGCACAGTGCAGTTGAGCGTATATAAAGGGTGTGTGTGGGCTTCGGAAAACATTTCAATCGTTGGCGTAATGCAGAAACGAAGCGATTTATCCGACGTCCAAAAGGGCATGATCATTGGCTTTCGGGCCAAGGGTGGAAGCATTTCCGAAACGGCTGAGTTTGTGAACTGTTCGCGTGCCGCCGTGGTAAAAGTGTACCGTGCATGGCAAAATGGGACTGTCCAAAATCAACGACGTGGCAAATGTGGTGCACCACGGGCCATAGATGACAGAGGCGAACGACGGTTGCGGAGATGCGTTCGGGCAGATAGACGGGCTACCGTTGAGCAACTGACCACTAAAATGAACCAAGGGGCTACCACAAGTGTCTCCCAAACCACTATTCAGCGAACATTGCTGCGTCTGGGCCTCCGAAGCGGACGCCTGGTTCGTGCACCTATGCTGACTGGTGTTCATCGACGACGAAGGCTAGAATTTGCACGCCAGTACAGCAGCTGGACGTCCACTGAGTGGCGACAGGTAGCGTTTTCAGATGAATCGCGTTTTATGCTCCATCGGACAGATGGACGTTGGCGTATAAGGCGTGAAACCTCTGAAAGGAACCACCCTGCAACCATTGCAGGAACGGTCCAAGCTGGAGGCGGGAGCATTATGGTCTGGGGAATGTTTTCCTGGCATTCTCTGGGTTCACTGATTATTGTGGAAGGCACGATGGATCAATACAAGTACGCATCTGTCCTTGCGGACCATGTCCACCCCTACATGCGCATTGTTTTTCCTCAGGATGATGGCATCTTCCAGCAGGACAATGCGAGGTGCCATACAGCTGCCAGTGTACGTGCGTGGTTCGAAGAGCACCAGGATGAGTTTACCGTCCTCCCCTGGCCAGCAAACTCACCTGACTTAAACCCAATCGAGCATCTGTGGGACCATCTCGATCGAGTTGTTCGCGCCATGGATCCTCAACCGCGTAATCTAGCGCAGCTGGCCACGGCATTAGAGTCGGCATGGCTCAACATCCCAGAGAAGACCTTCAGGGACCTAAGTGACTCTCTTCCTGCACGTCTCGTAGCAGTTCGCTCTGCGAAAGGTGGTTATTCTGGCTTTTGACAGATGGTCACATTAATGTGACTGGACTGTGTATATAACAGTACAAATTCATTTGTAAGTTCAAAATCAGTCACCGTTAAATTAGAGCTATGCTAATCCTTTTTCATTATTTTACATGTTGATTTATTCTGTAGTTATTTTATGTCAATGTAGATTTACAACAAATGTATTGTTTTCTAAGTTAAATAGTAAAGACAAGACAATTTGCTAAATTGTCTTGAAAAAAAAATTATTCATATTTGACCAATCAATGTTTGCAATCCAGAATCTCTCAAATCAGATACTAATTTCAGCGTAATGCACCACAATGCACAGACATATCTTACTTGTTCCAGAACACTTCAGGGCACCCAATTCTCATTAAACAGGCAAACAAAACACAACAAAAAATAAGTTCATTTTTTATTCCACATATACATGGGCCATCTCCTAACCAATAGCACCTTTAGGTGGTGAGTCACATCATCTACTCTACATCCAACCACTAAATGTCTTGACTCTCTGACAGAGGTACACCCAGGAAGAAATTACACTGAAACTTTGTCAAGTAGTACAGCGTAGAGTAAAATTCTCAAAAGCATCTTAAAACTTTACTGTACTATAAATAAGTCATTGTTAACAGTTGTCCTCTCGGTGATCTGAGGCATATATAATGGTCTGTCAGATATTGGAAATGTGTCTTGTGCAGAGACAAAACTTTTTTGGATAACTCTTTCTAAAGGGAGCAAAAGATGCCATATGGTTTGGTCTGTGCTTTAATTAGAAAGAGGACCAACCAGATGGCTATAAGTAAGAGTCAAAATAATATGTGTTTCCCTGGAAACTGGCATTTACTATTTCAGTGAAGCAAAACTGAAACTAAAATCATTTTGAAAATGTGCAAGACTACAATATGTTTTCAAGACAATGTTTTATTTTTTTAAGAAAAAACACCCATCACTCAGCATGACAATATTGCAACTATTTTTTTTGATTACCATCTTGTGAGTTTTTGAAAGTGCATTAAATTAAGTTCCTTAGTTTGTTTTTTCACCCGCACTCTGAGGCCAACAAAGTGTGTAACAGTCTTTACCAGGACCTGCAGATGGTAACATATGTTAGATGTTTGAAGCAAACTCGGAGTGCGCAATCCAGAAATTTTACCGAGTGCCAAAAACATCTCATCGTATCATAAAGCAGACTGAAAGGTTACATTTGTTTAACTTTACTGCTTGCTGGGTTCAGTGCATGCACTGAAAACCTCACACATGCTGGCTTGCAACAATCAGACAGCCTTAGCTGCAACACGGACTGTTTGATGTCAAGCAGAATCCAGTCCATGAAACCAGCTTGAGCTCATCTGACAAATCCCTTTTTCACGCACACATTGACACCATCAACGCCACTGCTCTGCCTCTGACTAAGGAAAGCCATGAACTAACATCACATTGGTTGATTCAAGCCAGTTACACATTAATGGAGATATCTGGATGCAAGTGAGTAACAAAATATCAACCATAACATGGTGTTCTTCTTAAAAAATTGAGAAAAAATTAATAATAGTAATAATAAGTGTACCTTGGACATTGATTATGGTAAGGATATTTTTGGTTGACTCAAGCTGCCTTGTCCAAGCTTTCATTGTAATGTATAAAGAACTCCAAAACGACTGTCTTGAAGCTGCCAGAAAACCTTGTAAGACGCTACCAAACAATACTATGTCGCCATCTTGTGGGCAAAAATCAACATTGCTAAAAAAAAATGAATTGATGCAGATCCACAGCTCTGTTTATAGCTACATGGTTATGGAGAACGTGATAATAATTATTATTACTACTACTATTATTTTTGGAATAAAGATTGAGTAAAGGGGAACTATTAGGCAAATTTAACTTTTTGCATGTGTTTGTAGTTCCAACAGTCCAAGCGCTTAAAAACAGGTTAATGTTTTTGGTGTCTTTAAACGAGCCACTTCAGCAACATCCTAAATAAAACGCCATAAATCACCAGTGCCTGGTGATTCCTCGAGAAGCTTTGCTGAGTTGATTTTACCGCTGTAAAAAAGCAGGGCCGAAATATTAACCCTAGGCAATGAGGCCCCACTCACCATCCTAGTGCCCACACTGTGCAAAGGGGGCAATAGCAAACTCCAGACCACTATAGAGGATTTTCCAGATAGATTCACACAATGCTAAGGCCCAACTTTATTATTTGAACTTCCAACCAGGCTTGTTAAATCGTCAAAAGCTAAAACCTTTCCAGCGGAAAGTACGCCTTTGCAGTATGAGAAACCCGGTGCTGCTGTCTTACTCATAAATCACAACGAAGCTGAAGTTGGTTTCTATTTCTAGTTTCCAATAGCTATAGGGCGATTCCACTTAATTTTTCACTACCTCACGCATAATTAATCGACTGTAGTTCCAAATCTACTATACCTAGACACTTCAAACCTGGACTAGATTATTCTGCTCTAATAGCAGAATATTTAAAACCATGTTTGGGATTTGTGAAACCTTTTTCTGATTTGTGAAAACTCAATAAAGGTCGAAAATCACAATTTTTTGGCATCTCTTTCATACTAAAACTGTTCTAATTAAAAATCTACAACATCTAGACACTTCAAACCTGGACTACATTATTCCCCTCGTTCAGAAGAATCTTTATAACCATGTTTCAGATTTGTGAAACCTTTTTCTGATTTGTGAAAACTTAATAAAGGTCGAAAATCACAATTCTTTTGGCATCTCTTTCATACTAGAACTGCTCTAATTAAAAATCTCCAACTCATACACACTTCAAACCTGGACTACATATTTCTGCTCTAATAGCAGAATATTTAAAACCATGTTTGGGATTTGTGAAACCTTTTTCTAACTTGTGAAAACTCAATAAAGGTAGAGACTTACTATTTTTTGGCATCTCTTTCATACTAAAACTGTTCTAATTAAAAATCTACAACATCTAGACACTTCAAACCTGGACTACATTATTCTCCTCGTTAAGAAGAATCTTTATAACCATGTTTCGGATTTGTGAACCCTTTTTCTGATTTGTGAAAACTTAATAAAGGTCGAAAATCACAATTTTTTTGGCATCTCTTTCATACTAGAACTGCTCTAATTAAAAATCTACAACACTTAAACACTTCAAACCTGGACTACATTATTCTCCTTTTCAAGCTGGATATTTAAAACCATGTTTGGGATTTGTGAAACCTTTCTCTGATTTGTGAAAACTCAATAAAGTTCGATTTTTATCATTTTTTGCGTCTATCACCATAGATCTGCTCTAATTTAAAAGTTACAACACCTAGACTCTTCAAACCTGCACTGGATTTTTTTTACTCTAATAGAAAAATATTTGAAACCATGTTTGTAATTGGCGAAGCTTTTATCTGATGTGTGAAACTTCTGAAAAGGGCGATTTTACCACTTTTTGGCATGTGGATCACACTAGAACTGCTCCAGTTCCTAAAGTACAACTCATAGACTCTTAAAACTTGGACTAAATTATTTTTCTCTAATAGCAGATTATTTGAAACCATGTTTTGGATTTGTGAAGCTTTTTTCTGATTTGTGAAACTTCAAAAAAGGGCAATATCATCACTTTTTTAATCTTTTATCACACGAGAACTGCTCTAATTCCAAAGCTACAACACCTAGACACTTCAAACCTGAATCAGATTATTATCAATTAATAGCAGAATATTTAAAACCATGTTTTGGATTTGTGAAACCTTTTTCTGATTTGTGAAACTTCAATAAATATTGATTTCAGACGTTTTCTGGATCTTGGTCACATGAGAGCTGCTCCAGCTCTAAAACTGCAACACCTAGAGTCTTCAAACCTGGACTATATTATTTTTCTCTAATAGTAGAATATTTTAATCTATGTTTGGGATTTGTGAAACCTTTATGTGATTTGTGAAACTTCACTAAAAATCAGATTACTATTCACACTTGTTCCATGCGGTTGTTTTCAAATTCAATTATAATTCAAAACCACTTCATTATAATAATACAGTGCAGATTTAGTAATCCAGTGCAGGTTTGAAGAGTCTAGTTGTTGTAGTTTTTAAATTAGAACAGATCTATGGTGATAAATATGCAAAAAATGATGAAAATCAAACTTTATTTAGTTTTCACAAATCAGAAAAATGTTTCATAAATCCCAAACATGGTTATAAAGATTCTTCTTGAAAAGGAGAATAATCCAAGTTTGAAGTATCTAGGTGTGGTAGTTATTTGATTAGAGCAGTTCTAGTATGAAAGAGATGCAAAAAGTCATGATATTGTCCTTTTTGAAGTTTCACAAATCAGAAAAAAGCCTCACAAATCCCAAAAACAGTTTCAAATATTCTGCTATTAGAGTAGAATAATCTAGTCCACGTTTTAAGAGTCTATGAGTTGTATGTTAGGAACTGGAGCAGTTCTAGTGCGATCCAGATGCAAAAAAGTGGTAAAATAGCCCTTTTCTGAAGTTTCACACATCAGATTAAAGTCTCAAAAATCCCAAACATGGTTTCAAATATTCTACTATTAGAGAATATTTAATAGTAGGATCTTGATCTGGATCTTGTGTGATCCAGATGCAAAAAAAAAATTAAATCGAATTTTACTGAGTTTTCAAAAATCAGAAAAATATTTCACAAATCCCAAACATGTTTTTAAATATCCAGCTTGAAGAGAATAATCTAGTCCAAGTTTGAAGTGTCTAGGTGTTGTAATTTTTGAGCTGGAGGAGCTCTCAAGTGACCAAGATCCAGAAAACGTCTGAAATCAACATTTATTGAAATTTCACGAATCAGAAAAAGGTTTCACAAATCCAAAACATGGTTTTAAATATTCTGCTATAAATTGATAATAATCTAATTCAGGTCTGAAGTGTCTAGGTGTTGTAGATTTTTAACTAGAGCAGTTCTAGTATGATCCAGATGAAAAAAATTGTAAAAATCGACCTTTATTGAAGTTTCACAAATCAGAAAAAAGGTTCACAAATCCCAATCATAGTTTCAAATATTCTTCTATTAGAGCAGAAAAATCCAGTGCAGGTATGAAGAGAATAGGAGTTGTAGTTTTTTTCTTTCATTAGACCAGATCTATGGTGCTTCAGATGCAAAAAAATGGTGAAAATTGAATTTTACTGAGTTTTCACAAATCAGAAAAAGGTTTCACAAATCTCAGACATGGTTTTAAATATTCTGCTATGTGAGCAGAATAATCTAGTCCAGGTTTGAAGAGTCTACATGTTGTAGTTTTTTAATTAGAGCAGTTCTAGTATGAAAGAGATGCCAAAAAATTGTGATTTTCGACCTTTACTGAGTTTTCACAAATCAGAAAAAGGTTTCACAAATCCCAAACATGGGTTTAAATATTCTGCTATTAGAGCAGAATAATGTAGTCCAGGTTTGAAGTGTGTATGAGTTGGAGATTTTTAATTAGAGCAGTTCTAGAATAAAAGAGATGCCAAAAAAGTTTGATTTTCGATATTTATTGAAGTTTCACAAACCAGAAAAAGGTTTCACAAATCCCAAACATGGTTTTAAATATTCTGCTATTAGAACAGAATAATCTAGTCCAGGTTTGAAGCGTCTAGGTATAGTAGATTTTGAACTACAGTCGATTAATGATGCGGAAGGTAGTGAAAAATTAAGTGGAATCGCCCTTTAGCTATTGGAAGCTAGAAATGGAAACCAACTTCAGCTTCGTTAAATCACACAACAATGAAATAAAGAATAATTAAGTATTCACTAAAAGACAATCGAACAGAAAGCACACCAGTAGTGAAAACGCCAATTAACCTAGTGCACGTATAATAACTCAGCACCATACCATAATGATTTAACCACGTTATACCAGAAGACATTTTAAACAAAACAAATTCGTTATCTAGTCGCACAACCACAACAGTTTATATAAGCCCACTCAATTCACAGAAGGTGTTTTGCCCCTTACCTTAAGACGTTTTCTGTTTCTTATCTTTATCCTTGCAAAGTTTGCAAAAAATAGTCCTCAAACTTCAGCTTCCTCATTAGTTAGTACTTGATGGTCGTCAACAAGGATACTGCAGAAAGCCTCTTTTCGAATAACAGTTGTCCTGAGTTCTTTTTTTTTTCGTTTCACTTGCTAAAATGTAATCTCTGCATCACGGTTTTTCAGTTTTTGAAAAGCTGAAATAATTGAGTAGCCTAGTATTTCCTCCCGAATGCTTTTTGTAATCTTGACAGTGCCGGTCTGAGAATAGCACTTGCCGCTGCCAATGAGCTTGACGTGGCTTCTGTTTGCTCGCCATTTCTAGCGTTTTTGCTGGGTTTTTTGTTTGTTTGTTTTGTTTTGCTTTGTTTTCTAAGCTATCGTTAGCTACAATTAATTCAGGCTGAGCACAGCTGGTAGAGGGCGACGCTTCCAAGCTAATGTCACTAACATATTGTTGGAACTTTATTTTATTTGCTTGTCTTTTCCCTCCCTCTTTCTCTCCTCGCTGGATTTCGGTTACCGCGGTTTATTTTCTGCCAACACGATGGCGATACATTTTCTCACAATGACTATGTATTATAACACTTAATACAAAGTGTACATTATTCAAAATGTCTTTGTTATGACAACTTGACATTAACCAAGAAATCATTACTGTTTAAACTTTACCTTTAATAACATAAAGTTACCCAATTTTTAAAGTCCAATCATTAATACTTTTATAACAAATTTATATCAGTAATGATTTATTGGTTAATGTCAAGTTGTCATAACAAAGACATTTTGAATAATGTACACTTTGTATTAAAAGTGTCATAAATTACCGAATGAGGCTTTATGACAACAGTCATAAATATTCATGAAGGCTTATTCATGTTCATGACAGGTGTTGTCATGTTTATGAAAGTGTCATGACAGTCTTATTGACCTCCCTTCAAATAAAGTGTTACCCATATCTGTGTTAGAATGACCTAAATCCAATCGAAAATGTTTGTCAAGTAGTTAAAATTGCTGTTCACTGACACTCTTCAATCATTTCTATTCAGTTTTCATCTTGAGGTACTTTACCAAAAAAAAAAAAAAAATACAGTAATAATAATTTCAAGTGAAGAATATTCTGTCTGAGGAAGCCCAGCAGATTGCATCAAGTTTTTGACTCGCAGCATTCGCTCCTCCTGGAACAATTCTGACTGAGTTTGACCTACTTTGCAAAACATGAGCAAATTGTTCAGTCCCTGGATGTGCAAAATTGTTGGAGACGAATTCCAAAAGCCCTCAAGCTGTAACTCCAGTAAAAGAAGCTTAAAATATCACTCATTAAATATTTACTCAGTTTCAGCAAGAAAAAACTTCAGAAATTGGTCTCTCCCGTTTCCAGGACGTTTTTATCTGAATGTTATTTATTCATTAGCAGTCAGTCCCTTAAGCTCTTTAACTGTCAAATCTAACAACAGAAAATAATGAATCAGCTTTATGTGGCCTAACTTATTATTTTCTTATTATTTTTACCAGTCACCTCCCAAAAGTAGAAAACACAATAAGCCACTGAAGCAAATAAAAACATGGCCTCCCTAGAAGACGATACCAATGTAAACATATAAATAGCTCATTTGAACGTTGCCAAGTCTAAGATAATAACATCAACTCAGTGGCATTAGAAGAATTGTGAAATATGTTTGCTTTATTAATGTGTTTTCCTGTGTTGTTAATAGTAATTAACATGCAAATGAACGCTTGGAGCAAAACTGGGGCATGCACTTCTCTTTTAATAATTACTGTGTAACATCAGCATTATAAATGAGATCTCCCTCGCTGGAAGACAAGACAGTAATTGGGGTTTTGACTAAATAACTCGCTACCCAGAATAAAGCATCAGACAGAGGGGATAATAATGATCTCTGTTAATTATGTGTCTGATCCCAGGAGAGACTGGTCTGTGATGGATAAGCAGAATTAGCATAAATTGAAATATGTGTGTAGATTGTTTCTATGGACATGCGCTATTATCAACTGCTGTCATGAATATTGATAGTTAAATCCTTAACCATTTCTGCTGCTGGATTGTTTTCAATGTCCAAAGATTCCTTGATTCCAATTTTAGATCATTTTTTTTAATTGAAACTGAAACCCATTCTAGCCTAACACACTAACTGAAAACAAACAAAAAAAAAAAAGATTATGATTAAGTGGAGCATTTAAAAAAACAACAACAACTTAGGACAAGTTGTACAATATGGGTTTATGGTATATGTGGGATCATTGTGTAGTTCGAATAATGTGTCTATACCCTGTTAAAGTTTTACTCATCTGACCTATCCAGGAACCTATCCTATGTCCAGGAACAACTCAGGAACCAACAGGAAGGCTGAGGCCCATCCTAAACTTCAACATGCTGGAACATTGCCGTTACCACCTGTAAAGTTGATGCTTTCTTTCAAACCTGACATCACAAAATATCGTCAAGCCTGCTGGTGGAAACATGGGGGCCGTTTTTGCCAGTGACAGAGATGCTCTGAACAAAGTGGGTAGAGCAAAACAACCACAACAAAAAAGAACTACTCCAAATTTGACAACTTCAAATTATATCAACAGGCAGATGGTTGAAACACAAATCAAAATTGGTTTTGGTTAAAGGATAAAGCTGGCTAAATTTAAGCTCTTGAAATGGTTCTCGACTTTAATCTGATTGAAATTTTGAAGACTTTGTTTGCATCGGTGCGAAGAACAAGACAAATTTAAATGAAGTGTATCATCAGTTCTGTCACTGAGATTGGTCAGATTAAAATTCCATTTTACAAAATATAAAAAAATATTTTCTTCTGTTGTTTTTATTATTATTTATTTATATTCCTTGAACTTTTCAGTGCTGTTAAAATTGATTTCAGATATCTATTTCTAAAGGCTTTCACGGAGGGACTATTTAACACAACTGGTGACAGCAGCCCAAACTTTCTGTCTCTGCAGACAACTGACATTCAAAGTAAATACACATTTCTAATATGGCGGAGTTTACTGAATCAATGTCTTGAATGTCGGAATAAAACACAGAGATAAAATGTTCTTTCAGCCTTCATTTATTTGGAAAGCAACAACATCAACTATGAGCAACACGGACCCAGTCACTTTAGTTGGAGGTCATGACCTGAACAAAACAAAAGGCAAATATTATTTTATTCTGTGCTATAACTGAACATTGTGTCAAATGTCTGTCCTTCCATAAGATCTTTTAATATAGTTAAATTACAGTGGGGTATTTTTTCACTCTTTTATTATTTTGTAACAATTTCAAACATATAAATAACTATAGACACACAGTTAACTGGTTAAATTTGAAAAGCAAAAAAATAAATAAATAAATCCCCTATTCTTACCAAATGTTTCTACTATATAAATGTTTCTACTTACAGAGTTGATCCAGCTGATGTAGTCACTGACTCTGGTGAAGACAGAGGGCTTCTTGGGGTAGTTGCAGCCCGCACTTGAGCCGAAGCTCACCACTCCATGGACATCCCAAGAGCCATCAGGGTTCCTGCAGTTCAGGGGACCGCCGGAGTCTCCCTGGAGGACAGAAGAGACAATGTAACTCTGGACAGTATGGCATAGACAGACGTAAGTGTAAGAGGCTAGGATAGTTTATTAGTCAAATGAAAGTTTATCAAATATAGGTAGTCTGACACTTACGTTGCAGCTAGCCACCTCACCATCACCTCCAGCACAAATCATGCTAGTGGTGACCAGAGAGCCCCACCAGTCACTTCTGCTGCAGGTGGCGTAATCGACCACGGGGAGGAGGGCCTGCTGCAGGATGTCAGCGATGGGGCCTCCAGCTTTACTCAAAACAAATAAGACGCCTAAATTAACATCTGGAGTTCAGAAGAACATCTTCATGAATAATGGCTTAGCTTATTTTTTGAGTTGTGATCATGTATCATCATTTCAAGAAGTGTTTTAACTGTGCATTTTACAGATTAGCTGAAATGACTAATTGTCTGAAAAGTTTTATTCATTCAAGCCTTAATCAGGTCTGTGGTAAGTCACATTTAGGTTCAAGATTATGGTCTGTGCAACCAGTCTTCAGAAAAAAAGACATGAATGATGGGTTTCTTCTTAAATATAACGTCAATCCACCTTAGCACAAGGCTGAGGTGGACTGTTTGTCTTTCTCTCATGACTTACTCCAGAGACGTCCCCAGCCAGTGACGTAGCAGGGAGCCTGGTGGGGCAGAATTTCACCAGCACTGGGGAGACAGGCGGGGGTGATGGAAGCTGAGATTGTGACAGGAGATGCCAGCTTGATCAGGGCAATGTCGTTACTGGACGACATAAAGAAGTAGATAAAGATAGAAAAAAAATCAGAAACAGAGCAGTGTGGGAAAAATGACCCAATGCGGGTACATCATCATAACACCCAGCATGCCGTGGGTTCTCTCCGAAATCTGTTCCCCACCGGATATTGTAAGAGTCCCAGTTGGGGTGGACGATGATCTTCTCGGGGCTGAGGGCAATGGAACCACCCTCGTTGGCGGCGGTCAGGTCATGCTTTCCCAGGTAAACTCTGTAGGTGCGGCTCCTGTTTAATTGAAGAAAGAAAAAAAGAAAAACAGAAAAAAAATTTAATGAAATGCAAAGAAATTTACAACATCACTGAAGTTAAGAATAACAGAAAAACATTATATTAGAAAGAAACTAGGGCATTTAAATAAACTGAATTGAAGACTGGCATGAAGGGCAAAAATATCATGATTTATTTTTCTTTTATGGAGAGAAAGCAGGTGGTTTTTAGTACACACACACACACACACACACACACACATATATATATATATATATATATATATATATATATATAATATATATATATATATATAATTTACAGGGTTTTTGTAAAGCTGGTGTGCTTCTATGTTTTAAGATTTTAAAGAAGCCTATTGAGTGTTAACAAATTAACACAGTAACTCAAAGTGGATTTTTTTTCTATTCTGTTACATTTGTAATCCAACTTTTTACTGTTTCTATTGTCATCAGACTGAATTTCATTGAAATATAATTTTTTTTATTCTAATGCAATTAATTGTACATTTAAAACTCATAATTGTAATTATTATTATTATTATTTTTTTACCCGATGCAGTGAGCAGCAGTGATGACCCACTGGCTGGAGATCAGAGTGCCACCACAAGTGTGGTAGTAAGAGCTACCACTCAGGTACTGCAGAGATGCCTGAGGAGAGCAAAAACAAGCACAGACACACACGGGTCATGATTTGATGAAAACATTCAAATTTGGAATCTAGTAAGAGGGAACATGCCTGCCAGGGCCAGCTGTTCTGACGGACATCGACTCCGCCGACCACCCTGGATAGGATGGGGGGGTAGGTGGGCAGGCCACAGCCGTAGGCTAAAGGAAAACAGTACAAAACATTGTAATTCTTACAATTTCCTATGTTAATCAATACAAAATTACTATTTCAGCCTTGTGTTTATGATGAAACACAAGGATGACATTATTATTAGATTTTCTTTCTCTTTTTAAAGTCAGTGAAGAACCTTTTGCTTACCACCGGCAACGAACAAAGCCAAGATCACAAACTTCATTGTAACTCTGTGAGTTTTATGATGACTCGCAGCTCTTTATATACGATATCACTGTGACCATATCAGACAAATTGTGAATAATTTTCCTGGCCACGGCCAGGAAAACTGGGTTGGAAAAACAAATTTAGCCTTGGAGATAAGAGTGAAGATAAATGAGCCATATCTGTCGTGTGAGAAAAATACAGATGCCTGCTGATGTTGTCAGCTTCTTTTTAGTGGCTGAGAAAATATTTTTACCTGAGAATATTTATTAAAATTTAGAGGGTTTGACTAATCCTTTTTAGTATACATATATATTACAATCACTAACAAATTTTATTTGAATTTTATGTTGTTGCATAACACATACTAAATAGATAAATTGATTTCAAACATTTTGACAAGTACAAATCTGAAAATTTTGAGCACGCATTGGTGTACACCCTCCTTATGTCAATGATGCTGCTCAGGAGAATCACCAATTATATCAGTTTATTGGTTGGTTTATGACTTGACCAGCCCTGAACATCTACAGTAAAATTTGTTATCTTTGTCTCTGCAAGAACACCTACATATAGTGTCAATGAACCTCAATATTGAAGTATTGTCATCAAGACCATCAAGATCAAGATCACAGATCATCAAGTGGCTTTACTTAACAGATAGAGGAGGAGTTGCACTAAATCTATGTATATACAGATGTTTAGTTATAAAAATAAAATCAATACAATTGTAAGAATTCACAATGACTCTTTGTGTAAATCTATCTCATAAGATCCCAACACATATAAGTTATGATGCTATGATCTTAATTTTAATCCCAACTTGTAACAAGTAAAATTTTGGTAGTTTTTATGGGATGGAGAACCTTTAATAGATGCACAAAGAAGAAGGCAACCTCTGTAATTGAAAACATATAACAGAACTTATACACGACACATTTTGTCAGTAATCAGCGAAATTCAAAAAGTTTTTACTGGCTTATGCATATGTCAATCCAGGTTTTTGGCATCTTCCGATATAAATAGTTGTGTGTGACATGTTCACAACAAAAAAAAAAAAAAGAAAAAAAGAAACTTCAGCTACAGGGCACTTTGACCTTGCCGTCATGTTCCACATCTGCCAGTCTGCCTAATCACCTGTAGTTGGCGTGTCCACCTATGGTTCTGCCCTCTCTGTTAAAATTTCTCATGGGCTAATTTTCCAGGAATTAGAACCAGATTTAGCAGGTTACATAAGAAAGGTGGTGAGAGTTATAAATATGTCAGAAGTTAACTTTGAGCTGTGAAGATACTGACACGATGAAGTTTGTGGTGCTTGCTTTGCTCGTTGCCGGCGGTAAGTCAGATTTTGCCGCCACAAAACAACAGAAAAAAATCATGTTTCTATTCCCCTCTCTTCACTTGATGAACTATGTTTACCTAAAACATGTAAGTTAAACATAGCTGATTAAATTAGCTTTTAACATGGTTCCTTTATTTCAGCCTATGGGTGCGGCAATCCCACATTCCAGCCCAAGGAGAGCAGAGTGGTCAACGGAGAGGACGTCAGGCCTCACAGCTGGCCATGGCAGGTAGGAAGAATACAAAGTGTTTCAAATCTACAAAGCAACTTTTAAAATAAAAGCAATTAAAATTATTGATATAGTACAAGCAAATATTTGGAGGCTGAGGGAAAAAAATATGAAAGTAAAAGTTTCGTCGGTACACAATTCCCTTTTTGTATGTAATCCATTTCAAATGTTTAAAAAAGTCAGCGAATGAAAAGGAAGTCTGGCCACACTTTGCATTTACTACTTTACTACCAGTAAAGTAGGAGTTGTAATTTGCTCAGTAAATCAAATTGAAACTATAATACCAACCATGATAATTAATCTTAAAGCTAATCCTTGGTATTCTCACACATTCTTCCAGATTTCCCTGCAGTACAACAATAACGGTGAGTGGAGACACACTTGCGGAGGCACTCTGATCTCTAACCAGTGGGTCCTAACTGCTGCTCACTGCATCAGGTAGGAGACTGTCACCAAACACTATTACAAAGACTCAAGCTTTCCATATAAAAACATTTGTTTTCACATGTTGCTTCATATCTCAACTGCTTCTTATTTTTCCCTTTCTTAGCTCAGGCCGGGAGTACAGAGTGGGTTTGGGAAAGCACAACCTGCTGGAGGAAGAGAACGGCTCTCTGTTCCTCGGCACTGCCACCATCATTGTGCACGAGAACTGGAACTCTTTCTTCATCCGGTAGCTATCCCGGTCTTAACCATATTTGTGAAGAATGCACCAGTACAGTATGAGCTCTGATAACGTTTGATGTCACTCTGTCTTCCACAGTAATGACATTGCCCTGATCAAGCTGGAGGCCCCCCTTGAATTCTCTGACACCGTCCATCCTGCTTGTCTTCCTGTTGACGGCTTCATCCTCCCCCATAATGCACCCTGCTATGTGACCGGGTGGGGTCGTCTATACAGTGAGTTATCTTTTGTTTCGTGTTACGGGTCAGGTGGAAACACGCAAAGAAGTACAAAGTTATATCCAGCTGTATGCGGCGTGTCTATACTGCCCACCTGTGGTCATTCTACGTTAATTCTACCATGCAGGAGATGCGTGTTTCGATTTATAAATGTGACTTGATTTCTTTATTTTGCACTTTTAGTGCTTTTATCTTGTGTAAAAACATACATTTTCAAAACTAAATATTCTGTCTTCGTTTTAATAAATCCTGTATCTTGCTTTAGTACTTATTGACTGGAATCTGCTAATGAAGCTTTACTGACTGGAAAATTTTTAATTTTGGTTGGATTAAGATTTTCATACAGATTATTTATGTGTTATTTAGAAACTTAAAATATAATACATCAGTGGCTATGGTAGTAAGGTGGTTTTCCAAAAGCCATTGGCTGATACAGACATGTGTCTCTCATGTCCACAGCCAACGGTCCCATCGCTGACATCTTGCAGCAGGCTCTGCTGCCCGTTGTGGACCATGCCACCTGCAGCCAGTCTGACTGGTGGGGCTCTCAGGTGACTCAGACCATGGTCTGCGCTGGTGGAGACGGAGTCGTTTCTGGATGCAATGTGAGTCCTAAGCACATCAACTTTCGCTTGTTTTTTCCTCCATCTATAAGGATCGAGTCTTCCTTTGTGTATCAATGGATGGCCCTGTACATATGTGGAAATATGAAAGTCTTTATTATTATGTTTTGTTAGTGAAATATCTGTCGGAAATAAATTATCAAATTGTTTATCTTGAATGTAAAGGGGATGTTTACTTTCAAGGCATAGGAGATCTGCTCAATTGTACAAAGTGATTTATCCATTACTGTCAAAAAATATAAACATATCATGCAGATCTGACGCTACATATTACATTTTATTCTGCTGGATTTTGATAGCTGATTTTTTTCTGGCACTGTTAGGGAGACTCTGGAGGTCCTCTGAACTGTCAGGGCTCTGACGGATCCTGGGAGGTTCACGGTATTGTCAGCTTTGGCTCTGGGCTCGGCTGCAACTACATCAAGAAGCCCACAGTCTTTACTCAAGTCAGCTCCTTCCTGGACTGGATCAACGCTGTAAGCTTCTGAAACTACTAAATGGCTGGATGTGAAGTTCAAATTATTGATCTCATAAAAAATCTGATATATCTTCATGATTTCTTTGACAGAAAATGGTGGCCAACTGATGGAGCACCATTTTGGGACCAAGGCTATCACTCTAGTCTCTCTAAAAACAATAAAACCTTTTTACATACTGCATGTGTTGTGTCCTGTTGATAACTAAACATCCTGCTCACCGGACTTGATGTCCTTCAAAACCTCTTTCATTTCCTCACTTTAAGCCAGTGGTCTCAAACTCCAGTCATCAAACTCCTGCAACTTTTAGACGTCTGTCTCTTTGCTTCAGCACACCTGGCTCCAATGTTAGCTCATTAGCAGAGCTCTGTAGCTTGACAGTAAGCTAGTGAGGCAGTTTCACCACTCCAGTGTGTGGGACATGGGGCACATCTAAAGTTACAGAACCCTGAATTGCTGCTTCCCATTTTTTTTCATTCCAGGAATGCTGAGGGAAGTATCTAGCTAACATGCAGCTCTGAGCAACAACACATTTAAACCATGACGTTTTAGTGCTTCATAGACCAAAAGTAAGATTTTAAAGTCTATCGTTTGCATAAACAGGGAGACAGTTTGAGACCTTTAAGGACTTCTGTGGTGTTGATTAGGATTCTGGGTGCAACATTTAGCATTAGCTAGCCAGCAGAGTTCCACCTTCTTCTAATGATAGGGCCGTGTTGTAAACACAAAACCGTCCCGTAATATGTAGCGCCCCGTATCTGATACCAGACGCGATTTGATCCGTGTTCTACAAATGTGTATGTGGAATAATAAATATTTTGTCCCCAAGTACCAAGTACCCAATCATTGTTTCATTCACGGTGCTGGTGCTGCGATATTATGCCCAACTGCTTTCTGGGTAACGCATGTTGAGTCAGTTTTTCTTTACCATGGTGAAGAAAACCTAGTTGGAAAAAACAGCATAGTCATTGAGATAAGAATGGAGGTATCTTTCCGTCTCTACTGTCCCTGAATGAGAACCAGGCAGATGACATAAGTTGTGGTCTTCAGAGAAAGATGTGGCTGTTAAGATGATGTTTTAATTTTTAAAAGTGTTTTTACTGCATGTTTAAAATGTTAAAAAATGCATCATTTATTTAAATTAAAATTTTAATGAACAGTAAGGTCACGTAGCGCTTTAATCTCTGCTGACACGTTCAGAAATCGCTGACTTGTTTACATCAGGCTCTTTTTCTGACACCCACCTATTGAGACTCCATCAAACTGCAAAGTGCACAAATGGAAAAAAAATGGAGAACACGTTTCCTAGGTTACATAAGATCGTAATGGGCAAAAAATAAGTCTGACATTTCAACTCCAAACTGTGGAGCTAGAGCCAGAATGAGGTCTGTGGTGCTTGCTCGGCGGTAAGCAGCACACAACTTATTCAACCTTTCTCTGCTCGCATGCTAAATGCTGTGTGTTTTGCATGTGCAGTTTAAATGATTTCTTTCTATCTTTGAGTGAACCCCTTCAGTCCCACGGGAGTGGGAGTCCCACTGTCCAGCCGGCAGTGAGCCGAATGGTTAAGGGAGTGGATGTCAGGCCCCATAGCTGGTCCTGACAGGTGAAATGAAAGCACAAAATGCCACTCAGCTAAGCAGATTATACCTCACTGTGGTCTCTGAAGAGTGGATCCTGACTGCTGCGCACTTCGTTATGTAAGAAAATAAAAACACAACTTAGAGAGGGTCATGTCCACAAACTAACTGTGCCACTACTAATAATGCTTAGATAAATGGGATTTGATTGGATTTCTGTTGCTTCTGACAGACCAGCTTGCAGCGAACACATGGAGTGCAGAGTGGCTATGGGAAAGCATAGCCTGAACCAGACAGAGTCTGGCTCTGGGTTCATGGGGAGGGCTAGCATTGTTATGCATGAGGAATGGGACACTTTAACTCTTTGCTAAGTAAGCATGCAGACATACTGAAATCACTAGGTAAGCGTTGCTAAAAACCAGTGTGTGTCATTTGCAGTAATGGCATTGCCTTCTGCTGGCTTCACCATCACCTCTAATGAAACCTGCTATATCACCGTATGGTTGTTCACTTACGACTACAACAAGAAGTCCAGAGTCTTTACTCACATGAGCTGCTGAAATGGCAAGTGAATTGGCAAAAAAGGATTGGTTCAACATGTGATACAGGTCTGAACGTCACCTGTCACTACAATCTCTTTCAGTCAATGCCAGTTGATAGAGGAGGACAGAAGTTGCTGAATGCATTTTTAACTTAATAAAATATGATAATTTTTCATTAATATAAAAAGCAATAGATTAAGTTTAAATTGATTCTACACCAAATGGCTCAATCCAGCATGAAAGTGCACTACAACTTTAATTTAGCAACAGGTCGAGAAAAAAATAAAATGGAAAAAAAAAATAGTCTTCAGTAGTCGAAACACACCTCATCTTCACAAGTGATGGGAACATTTTATCACCAACCATCTGCCATGTTCTTAGTCTCCAACATCTGTTTGACATTCTGCACGTTTCTCACAACAGCAGCAGAACTAGTCAGCAGGGGGTCGTTCTATGACGGAGAAAATATATCACTCTTTTTTAACTTTAAAACGTGTCATCAGCTATGAAAAGGCTGTTGGTTGTTGCTGTTGTGGTGGCTGGTGGTAAGAGACTAAATCTGCTTCAATACGTTGCTTGTTGCTCTTGCTTTGTCTGTCTTGTATTAGTCAATTAAATCCAGGGATTAGACTATTTGGGAATACTCCTGAAATATTTACTAGATAAATACATTAAAATTGATGGCATCTGCTTTTTGTGGTGAAAATGTAAAAAAGAAATATCACTATGTCAGATTTTATAAGTAGGAAATAGCATCATGTTGTTTCTGATTCAGCGTATGGATGTGGATTCCCCACCTTCCCCCGTTTCCAACTTATATTTATGTGCTTTTTTTATGTGATTTAATGCATCTGTTCATATTATTCCTGGTGTTTATGAGGTATCGCTCCAGTCGAACAGCAGAGGGCGCTGGAGCCACGTCTGTGGAGGCACCTTCATCTCCCAAGAATGGGTCCTGACTGCTGCACACTGATTTGATCTTGTTCCAACAAAACACACCATTTTGTCTGTGTGTTTGAGAAGCTCAGAAACATGTAAAGGTAAATAACTTGAAGATGCCTGAATTTTGTCATAATACTAAACAAAAAAGATAAGAAAAAACAAAAACAAAAGAAGTTTGAACTTTTTTTTTTGAGAATTCAAATAATAGCTTAAAAGAAATTATACAGGTTAAAGTATTAGATCAAAGAAGTACCTAATACTACCCAACATCCGTTTAGCACATATTTACACACACAAATCAATATGTTTCGCTTTCTGAATCCCTGAGCCTTACAGTCAAGTCGACGACTACAGAGTGGTGCTGGGGAAGTACAGTCTGAAGGCCACTGAGGAAAGCCCAGTCGCTCGCAGCGCAACCAAGATCATTACTCATGAAGACTACAACATCCTGCTCAGCCGTTAACTGCAACGCTTTCTAAAACCACTTCTCTTTGGGTAGAAGAGTGTGAGGTATCGCTTAACAGTGAATGCTATTTCAGAGGTGATCCAAACTGTAGAAACCTTTCACCTTTTGTACATAAAGGTATTGATTTGATGTTTTTTTTTTTTTTTTGCAGGAATGACATTGCCTTGATTAAGCTGTCCTCCCCCTATTTCTTTGTCTGATACAATCACACCTGCGTGGCTTCCAGAGCGGGACATCGTCCTCCAACATGGGACCCCTTGTTTTGTCACTGGCTGTGGGTGTCTGTCAAGTGAGTGATTCAAAGAGAAATAAGACAAAGCTTAACTATTAGCTAAACCAAAGGTTGGATGAAAGGTTGGGTGACTGTTTATTCTGAATTATGCATGAGTACTATGAACAGTCAGCTAGCAGTGATGTACATTGTCTACATTAGTTGAGCTTACACATTTGCCACACAACAGCCAACCTTTATGGGAGAGACCAACAAAAGTAGCACTTAACTGTGTGGCAGAATTTCTTCACAAATGGAAATTTCTTTCACCCGTCTTTATTCACTTAACTCTGAATAAATCTGGTGCTTTCAGAAGTCAACCAGTTGGTAAGGAGAAGGTTGAGGTGAAAATATTGTCACAAACAATGGAGATCCACTCAAAGGCAGGAAAAGGACAGCATTTATCAGAAAAGCAGTCAGTACCGCCATTTTAACTTGGGAGGACTTTCAGACATGTAAGCTGAAAGAACAACCATTCCAAACGCACTCAAAAAAAAAATCTACCATTTTTAAATGTTAAGATTCTAAACCATATTAATATTTCTGGAAGGCTCTGAATACAATATGATTACGGAAGCATTTTATGCATACTGACATCAATTTCTCACTGAGGACGATTGTAAAGAAAAGCTACTTTAATATTACATGTTGGTCGCTTTAACCAGCTCAAATTTATTTTAACCATAGACAAAAATCCTTTAACACTTTTTATCCAAAGTCAAAATTTGCACTTTTCTTTTCCCCTGAGACAGCCAACGATCCTTCAGCTGACATCCTTCAGCAGGCTCTCCTACCTGTAGTCAGCCATGATGTCTGCAGCCCGAGTGGTGGAACATCCTGGCAACTGAGGAAATGGTCTGAGAAAATGGTCTGCGCTGGAGGAGATGGCATCGCTGCAGGCTGTAACGTGAGATTGCACTAGAACAATTGAACAATGTAACAATCCGTGTATCCCTAAGAAAAAACACAAATTTTAGTAATTTGTTTTTTCTTCCTAATTTCACTCAAAATAAGAGGAAAAGCGTAACATTTAACCTCACCTTTTTAAACTGCCAGCTAACAGCTAGCTAACCTGCAGGGAGACTCTGGCGGCCCTCTGAATTGGCCGAACCCAGGCAGCTCCTGGGACGTCCACGGCGTCGTGAGCTTCGGTTCTGGTGGGGGTTGCAATGTTCCGCAGAAGCCCACGGTCTTTATGTAAGTCAGCTCATATGTTTGGTGGATTAAACAAGTGAGTAGCTGTTTATTTCTGCAATTACCTTTTGATTAAAAAATTAAATAAATTAAAAAAAAATCATGTATTAAAAATCAGAGAATTTTTTGTGTTCTCTTTTATGTCTTCTTCAGGTAATGAGCACCAACCAAAGATGCTGCTGATAAGATCAGCTTGCAAATGTCAAAGATGTGCCCAGTGAAATGTAAGGACATAAAAATGTAATATTAAAAATAGTAATATTCTAAATGTACAAGAAATGACCACCAAACCAGGTCATGTTTGTGGCTATATTTGACTTCTCCACAGTTTATAAAAGGAGATTATTGCATAATTTTGTGAAAAAACATCAATAAGATATACTGTGAGAGTCCCAGATATTAAACAAATGCTTCCTCTTTATTTATTATAAATATTCATGAGATAAATGACTTTTCAAACTTCTGGGGAAAAATACATTTGTATAAACCCAAAAAAGATTTGTTTTTTTTCACTGCACATATAAAATATATAAACTGTAGTTATAAAAAGACAACATTAAATGACAACACGCTCATTATTGTACAGAAAAAGAGACTCCTACAACCAAATACTTACAATTAATGTAAAACAATTTGACAACTTGTGTATAAAATTAATCTTTTTGCTAAACTGATTTTTTTACAAAAATAAAATGACAAAAAAACAAGTACATTGCTGAGATCCAGTTAATGAAAACAGTTTTAGCCTTCAAAACAACAACTGTGAAACACTGGTGTAAAGGGCTCTTTCTTCTGCAAAACAAAAAGAGAAAAATCTAAAGTGTGCAATTTCACAAAATGAGTAACATTGACTTAAATAACTCAGGAATCACTTTGGCATCCGCTGCTTATTTCTAACATTAAAAAAAAAATGAAAGGAGAGCGTAGTGACAGGTCGGCATACTGCTGTAACACAAGTCATATCCCTGAAAAAGAAAGAGCCTAGAGCCATCATTTTTATTTCCATCTCTTTCCCTGCATACTTTCAGAATGAAAACAGTCCTGCAGGTCAAGTTGTGGTTGAAGGAATGATGATCAGCAAGCCAGTGAGCAGCTGCTGTTATTGTGTTGCAGCTGCACACTCAAAGAGTCTTTCTGTTTGTCAGTCGGAGTAAGAAAAAAAAAAACACAGCCCTGAGAAGGAGAGACTACACTGCATGCTTTCACATCTCGCCATGGCTACTGAGCGCAGGCTTTCAACTATTCACCAAATTCCCACAAACATCTTCCTGCCTATACATCTCTCAGCATCACGCTGTGTGCAAGTGCAGAATCAGCACTGTTCCGAAACAACAACAGCGTCACGTAATTTCTTAAGAAAAGGCTTGAAAGTCATTTCTTGGAGTAACGATGCTTTCGGTGCGTACAGCTGGAGGGTATTCATTGATGCGTTCAAAGTTATATCTTAGCATATTTGTATGAAAATCGGAGTTTCCCAGAGAACTGATTTCCTCGTTTAAAGTGATATCTGTTAACTGGTTACCAAACACGACTTTACAACCGTGGCCAAAGTTACTACACAAGACACAAGCTGGGAGTACAAATAGGTTTCAGACGTCAATGGTTCCTTGCAACTTCTGCTTTCAGAAAAGACTCGCTTTACTCGTGAATGAAACTTGGATTGGACCAAAGTATCCAACATCTACTTTCTTCTGCCTTATCTATTTATTACACATGTAAACATACGAGTCCAGAGTCTGGCACCCCTAGTATAGAGATGTATATAAAGCCCTGCTTTGATCATAATTGTTTGATCGGAGTAAAAAAAAAAATAATAAAAATCCAGTCATTATTTCAAGTATACTGATTCAATCTGGAAATTGTTTTGAAATTCCAAAAAAATTCTATCAAATAAATGTAGCTGAAGCACGTTTAATACCCAACATTACTTGACTCAGTTGTTCATTGTCTAGGATTGATCAATCAGTAATGTTTGACACAAAAGTCCAGTTTTCTTATCCATTCTTCGACGTAGGGAAGACCGAAAAACGCGCCTTTCAAGTACAACAGATGTACGTTGATCTGCATAAACTAAGAAACTGCTACCTCCCCTAAACTTGCTCATGACTGCAGTCCAAGCAGTTATAAAAACTGTGTACATAACTGGAATTGTGATATGTCAGTCTTGTCATAAACCCAAGTTTGTCTTGCCACCAAACAAGGTAAAGGGAATGGTAATAAAGTTAAAAGAAATTCTTAAGGATCACCGTTAGAGAACCAGAGTAATTGGAATTTATTGTGAGATTATATTACCACAGTGAAAAAATAATAATTTATAGCTTTTTACGCATCTTTGACCATGGTGCTAAGACCCTGTAAGGACTATTTAAAGAGTGGTAGTTCCAAAGCGAGCAAATTCATTTCCATCAAGGGAAAAACTAAGTTATAAGCTGGTACAATCTTGGCCAGAGTTTCAGAGAATGTCAAATCTGGACTCTTATCAAGAATCAAATGCTTATGGTCATCAAAATGTGTTTTTTCCCCTTTTAGAGAAAACTCTAAAGGTTTGACTTACTACTTTTGTTGACATCTTCAAAGGTTTCAAGGTAACATGATAGCACGGCTTCAGCAATGTAAGGGTCCATGTTTGGTTTAGTACCGACAGCAATAAATGGGTCTTTAAAAGTGGTATAAAAGACCTCACTAAATGAGTGAATGGATCCATTTTTTTATAGAAAAATCCTAAAAGGTGCCTCTCTCTCATTAGCTCCACTATATGACCATCAACTCACCTGTAAAATCAGTACAAAGTCAAGGTGGTTTCTAAAGCTGAAATCTGATATGCCACAGTTTGACAAAACTTTGTCACTTAACGAAGTGATAAAGTAAGGTCCATAAAAAAAATCAGCACTTTACAGTCAGGAGCCACGACGACAAATGTGAAAATATAACATTATTCAGTTGAAAGCAAGAAGCCTCCTTCAGTTCTTGGCTGAAAAAAGCACATCCATATCCACAAAGGTTGTCCATGGAAGATACTAGGAACTTCAGTCAATAGCTTTAAACAGCAGGTTGACCTTAAAGTGGAGGCACCTTATCTTCATATTGTGGCGGAGGGGTGAGCGGTTCAATACTGATTCCAGCTGCCGGCTGAGAGCTCCCGTGTTTTTCATGGGAAGCTTTTCCGACTTAATCCTTCGGATTTTGATGGGGAGGAAATTGCGGTTGTTTTTCCCCGGTCTGTGGGTTGATGTAGCAATAGTAGCGCTGGGAGAGCTACAAGCCGGGGCAGGTTGTGGAATGGTGGAGTTGACGTCGGCGACCTCGTTTTCATACTGGATGCCGTCGACCTGGACGAGGTCGTCGTAGGACGGCAGCTGGGAGACGCTTGGACGAAGGTTGCTCTGACGGACAGGGTACTGCCCGCTGCTGACCGCCTCCTCGTAGCTTGGTACTGCGTAGCGCTGGGCCTGCTCCTCAGCCCTGCAGAGATGAAAATACATGAATTAAAGTGAACCACAAACAGCTCTGGGGAAAAAAAAAAAAAAAAAAAAAAAAAAAAAAATCACCTGATGGTCAAATTTGCAACCCAATTTTTTTATGCAGTTAAACCAAGAACTATTCATATCCCTGGCAGATGTAAGTTGATTTATTATGTTTCTTCTGACAACAAGTAAGAAAATCTGTGGAAGGAGCCAAAGGTTAGGTCGACAATCTGGATATATTCCAACCCAAAATACTTTGTGTTCATCAGCACATATAAGTTATGAAAATACTAGTGGAAACACACAAAAAAGTTTGTCAGTAATTATGAGTTAGATTGCTGTAATAACAGATTTTTTTCAGGAATTACTGAGAAGGGGATAAATCATTTTTTGACATGGCATACATTTATATTTCTTGTGTAGTGTTTTATTATCATCTTTTTTAAAAAATGTCTTATTTATTGTCACAAACTGAATGCAAATGATTCAAATCGAAATTTGCAGAAGGTCTGAACAATTTCCAGCTTAACTGTGCACATTCATAAATTTATGAATGTGCAACTAAAAGTACTTATTTATACTACTTTTGAACATATAAGTAGTATAAATAACTACTATTGGACTCATTTTTTAAACCATTGTGTAACTTCATTATTTTCTTAAACTCACCTAAACCAAACCTAAAAAGTTACAAAATGATAGAGGGAAAATGGCACCGTTAATGACAAGTTTCCGGTTGAAACCTCTTTCCCACAATCCACCATGTTCTAATTTGTTATAATGCCACGTAATCAGATTCAGCAGACTCATAAATTAAAGCTGTGCATTAGCTTCCTGAAACTTCACTGATATCAGAAACGTAAATATTTCCAAATGCATCTTTTCAAGTAAAGACAGAAGGCTGTCATGAAATTTTAATGGGATATAAGCGCTCAAGTAAAAATATCATGGCCAAATCCAGTGGAGTAGAAACAAGCAGAAATGACCAAAACATTTTTTACTCTTGCAATGACTTGCTGGGAGTCTTAAAACCAAACTTTTCTTATAACAAACACACCAGTCCTTTTCTTAATCAGCTCAGGTAAGACGCTTCTAATGTCGTCTCTGGTGCAGGGGTTTGGCTTAGCGTCACAATCCTGTGGTTGTCCCTTATTTTCAACCACCCTTTCCTTTTTCCTTCCACTTAAACTTTTAATTAATATGTTTGCTAACAGAGTTCTGAAAAGCTGGCATCTTTAGTGTTAACATCTCATGACTAACCCTCCTTATGGAGGGTTTCAGTGACTATCTACTAGACAAACAGTCGCTTTTCATTGGGTACGGAGTGAGCAGCCTTAGCCAAGCCAAAGCACAACATTTCTGTCATAATAATCATATAAATAAATAAATTCTGTTTGTTATGAATATGACTACATAATGAGTTTAACTTTTGAACAGAATTAATATAAATAAAATCTTTGCTAATAAAGCAATATACCTCTGAAATTGTCATACAAGACGTTTGTTTTCACTGTCATGAATCATTCGTCTCACTAAGGCTGTACCATATCAATAACATATTCAATTGTGACGCCACTGCTAAAAACTGAAAATTATGCTGGTTACATTTAACCTACATTTTCTCGACCATTTTCATTCTTTATCATTTTATAATATCCTCAACCTCTCTCCATAAGCTTTAGCAAGTCAGCTATTAAGTAAAAACTTAAAGAGAGAAAAAAGAACAATTCAGAGAATCTTTCTCATAAGACTTTCTGCTCTCTAAACAGACTTCAGTCTTAACATTTGGTGTCAAAAGCAACAAAATGAGGTCAAGTCGTGAGCAGAGTAAACTCACGTTTCTCTCTCCTCCTGCTCCCTCGCCGCTTCTCTCTGGTTTTGGACCTCCTGGCGTCTCAGCCGCTCCCGCTTTTTGTTCCTCATCCCCAGACACAGAGACAGCAGCAGCATAGCCACCCCGGAGCCAGCCAGCACAAAGGCCACAGAGGACGCTTTATTTCTCTTGCCATCGATTCCATCATTCCCCCCTGAACCGCTGCTGCTGTTATTAAAACCGGGGTTCGCCGGCACCACACTCCACACAATCATCACCACTCCGAGGGCGACGAGGCCGACTCCCAAAGCACACAGAGCGTACTGTGAGCCTGAATTTCCATTGTTTTCTCTGTTGCTCATCTGGTTATGTTGTTGTTTTGTTGTTGCTGCTGCTGA
The DNA here is from genome assembly GCA_033032245.1 of Poecilia picta. Classification (NCBI taxonomy): domain Eukaryota; kingdom Metazoa; phylum Chordata; class Actinopteri; order Cyprinodontiformes; family Poeciliidae; genus Poecilia; species Poecilia picta. The sequence continues at coordinate 22,921,083 of CM065359.1, read as the reverse complement.
CGGTCGTCACTACTACTCCAGGGGGGCCGTCCACAGTGGATCGCATCTTGTTTAAATGTCAATACTTCAGTCAGATCAAGTCAAGTGAAGTCAAACACTGTGGAGAGAAAGGCATGTTAGCAGGAGAACAAACTGGGAAGTCTAATAAAAAAAATAATGAAAAAGGAATATACATGCATATAAAAAAATGCTTATTTTTCCCTTTAATATTTCAGAAAGGCTTACAGTGATGAGAACGCCTAATGCTCGTGTCTCTCAGCTGGCAACTGAAGTTAGACTGCTCTCTATAGTCTCAGCTCAAACGCCTCTACTGCCTAAAAAGGTATAATAGTCCAGCTTTTCGGAGAAGTGAAGGAACATAAAATTCACTGTAGTAAAATAAATCCAAGCCTTTCCCTGAGTCATAGGCGCGCTGCGTGGTAAAATATTTACAGCAGCCTCACCTTTCAAAGTCACCTGTGCTACAGTTAGAGCTACCAATGCTAATAAAAAGGGTGGTGGCCGCTGTAACCCCAACGCCTCAAGAAATATTACGTAGTTGTGTACTCCACAGGTTTACTGAGTGCTTATCAGCCACTAAATCAAAACTAGTGGCTGATAAGTGTATATTGAGAATTTATGAGGTTGGATTACTGGAAGCGTTTATACCGAGTAGAATGGTTCTCTGAAATGCAGTAAGCATGTCAGATGTGTATACTTGGCTACATATGATGAACATGGTAACGATCACATAGCTAATCATTTCTATTTAAAAAAAAAATAATAATAACCTCGCTACATGAAGACGTGATTTACCTGGAATTGAAGGGATGGGCAATATGAACCTAATGTCTGTTAATAAATACTTCTTGCATTAAATGCTCTATCCAAGTCTTGAGTATGATTTTATTAAAAAGAAAAAAAAATACAGATTCTTACAAAAGTATCAAACCAAGACTGTCTTGATCTGATTGCATGATTGAAAATCAGGTCCAACCAGGTAGTTTAAGACTCGACTGGAATCTGGTCATATATGTATTTTTATTCTAAAACCAAGTGGGAATGATCACAGTATCCACAGTTACGCAATGGTACTTTAACGTCTCGGCACGACACATGCGTAACACTTTGCAGCTCAGTGACGGCCATAAAGCTAGCAAAACATGTAATCAGCTTGAAATGGAAGAATCGTTGCCAATTTAGTGGTGGTGTCGGTGTATTTAAAGACTTTTCAGACCTCTCTAGCAACTTTCTTTGGTTTATTGGACAAAACGGGAAGGCACCGATCGTACTGCAGTTACAGTGAGAGCTGCTGTGAGTCTCTCCCACTACAGAAGCAGTTGCAGGCGGTCAAGTCTGGCTAACAGCAGGCTCGTCATGCAGCAGCCTGCAGTGGAGCAGAGAGGAGACCCGCTCCATTCCCACAATGCAAAGCAATCAAGCATGTGCAGAGCTGCCGGTGATCCCGATCTGGATTACAGTAAATATTATGCAAGTATAGTTTTTCATGTTGCCTAATGTTTTTGTTTTTTTTTTAAACCTAAACTATCACAACAAAATAAATCCCTGCATTTCATTCACACGGCCTCAGTCACTGATTCATCTTCTCCACTGTGTGTGCCTCTGATTAACCGTCTTTTCATTGAATTTGATATTATAAAAAAATATATATTTACTTAGTGTATGTTCAGGAAAAGTATTTACATTACCAAATTAAATGTATTAAATTATTTAATGACTTTGTAGTTTTAAATTTTTTTTTAAATCACTTTGACCTTGCCAGTGTTGATATTCCTGCCTGAATGACACATTAACAACTATGCAAGTAACACATGACATATCGGATCGGGACTTAGTATCGACTGATATGCAAAATAAAAGGACTTTGAGGCAAAGGGGAAAAAAAGGAGAAATAATCGGGACATTCCTACTTCAAATGACTACAAACTTTTTTGTACATGTTAACACTTTGATTTTTAGCCCATGCTTTTCCTTCCGCTTTGACGTTGTGGAACTCTGTGTTGATGGTGATTTTTCTGCATTACATTGCAAATAACATTTTGTATGTGGCCCAACTTTTATTTCTGTCTCCGTCATTTGACACGAACACCAACTTCCACATATTTGCCATGTGACCTACATGGAATGAGGCAAACATTAATTGACTAATGTTGTGTTATAGATAGATACAAACATCTGAATGTCCTCCCGAGTTATTGTGGGTATCCTGGCTGCTTCTCTGATTAATGTTTCCTCGCTGTGTCTTGGTAGCTTTTACAGGTCTGCCACATCCGTTTTAGATGATGAACTGAGAAGCGTTCAAACTATTAGATTTTCTTTTAGATCCTAAACTTGCTTTGCTCTTCTCCATAATTTAAACTTTATCTGTATGAGGCCATTTATGGTAATATTCTCCAACACGTCAGTTGCCACAGATTTTGGTAATCATATGTTAATATGCAATGTGTTTCTTTCCACTTCACCGTTAGGAGCTACATAGTGTTTGTCACATAATTAAATCAAAAGCAACATGATAAAAAGTTGAAAAGGTTCCACCTAGATTTGTTTTCCATTTTTTGCCACAACACCTACCTCTATTTGCAACAGTATGAAATTAATCAGCGTGTATCTTAAGAATTATCATGTATTCTTGGGCCATCTTTTGATAAACAAAGAGAGTTGGACTTTATATTTAGTGCTGTCTACAAACAGGCCTGGGCTTGCTGAAACCGAGGGGGATGTTGGTGTAACTCCACTTTAAATTAAGGGGACATCCCCAGCCTAAAGAATGCAAGGCATGACCCAAGATAAAGCTCATAACGAACAGCTGGACAAATACAATTTTCAGCTTTTTTTTTTTTTTTTTTTTTTTTTTTTTTTTATGAGAAAAAAAATACCAACACAGACATGTTGTGCAATCCAGAGGTACAAAGGAATTTGTATGAGGATGGGACAGTTTATGGGACAGAGCTGGGACTGTTACACTTTACCGAGTCAGCACAGTAAGATATTGACAGGCTGGGGGGGGGGAAACACTCGAGCACAAGAGGAATGTCTGGTATCATGTGTCAAGACTGAGACAAATAACTGAGAGAATGCATTCCGAAGCAAGGCTTGATGTCTCCAACTCGTAGTAATCCAAAAAGTATGTCAAGCGGATGTTTCTTTGATTGTTACTAAACCATCACTAGTTAACCAACAGTGCCGCTTCACCAAACACCGCGAGGAAGTAGTTTCGACCTCAATAACATAGAGTTGTAATTATACTTTAAACAGGTTTTTATGCATCATAAATGCAACCGTTACCTTTATCTTCATTTGTGCGATACAAACTAATACGCGGGTAGCTGCTTCGTCTGTACTCACCTCTGTATCATTTGCCGGTCTTTTCCTTGCGTTTCTTTCTTTCCTTCGTTCTTTTTTTTCACAAAGCTATGAGTCGCTATGCTGCTCACGTTTAATTTCTAACGAGCTTGATTGTAAACAGACCGTTTTCGCTTACGAATAAGGAACTTTCCTCAGAGAAGGATGGGCCCCGGCACATTTAGAAGCAGGAAGGAGGGACTTTCGGCCGCAGCGCACTTCCAGTTTGATTAACCCGTTCACTCCTGGCTTACTTCACGTTGAGTAGCTTGGAGCTAAATATTTTTCTGCATGACAACATTTTTCAACCCTACAACATGTTAAAACCACACCCACAGCATTTATTTTTATTGCTTTCTCATTTTTAAATGAAAGGATATTTTAGAAAAACGGTATTTTCTATGTTCCTAAAGTAAGCTTACAATGTTAGTGGTGTTTTTATTTTGTTTAAGTCTCGTGAGACAACCATTATGTGCTAGGATTTAGCTCAGGTCAGGTGATGAGTAGTGAGCTGGCCTGGGCTCACCGTGGGTTTAGAACCAACTTGGGTGGTTAGGCTGGTTCTCATATGAGTAGTAAGAAAATTAGTACAAACTTTGCAACACATTCAGTTCCCACTTTCCATCTAGGATTAACACTATAGGCATAGTACTGGCAAGACTGACTGCTTGAAAACAATGCTTCACCATAGCCGTAATCTAACATTCAACTCCAAACAAAGTAGAGGTTACTTCTCCAAACGTGTGATACTCGTTTATTTGTTTTGTTTTTATGTAATTCTGTATCTGAGTTAAGGTGCTACATTCAAGCCCTTGAGAGGCAAAGATTCATAGAAATGATGCGTTGGTTGTACGGAATTTGTGAAAGTGGAAAAAGATTGTTTCAGAAACATATTTTCATTTGGATATAATCTAAGAACTTTAGAGTTGATGTGGACCTAACTTTGATATCATTTGTATCATTTTGTAATTGATACAAACAAGTATCATTTGTAAAAGATACTTGTTTGGATTGGTCACCCAAACTGCCTCTCGCCCACAGACATACTTAAAATCCGTAACAAAAGTAACAAGAAAAACCCTGTAAATTCTAGACTCTAACAGGTAAAAAAATAGTGCACAAAAATCCATGTAGGACAGCAAAGTCCTAGCTCAAAAATCCGTGTGACAGCTGGATGGAGCCTGGTGCTGCAAGGTTGGAGACTTTGTCCTGTTAGGCGACGGGGCCTGGATAATACCCGTGTTAAACGGACGGCAGAGTCCGGTGAAGACAGGCGCTTATATTCCGTAACAAAAGTATGTTTTTATCTTTTTTAATCTTTTTTTTTTTTTCAAAATCTCTTTCTCATTGTTTATTCAATGTCACATACTGTTTTTATTTTTTCTGTAATTATGTAAAGCACCTTGAAATGCCTCGCTGTTGAAATGTGCTATACAAATAAAATTTGATTGATTTATTGATTGATTGATACTTCCTCCTACATCTAGTACAGGTTCTAATTTCCCTTTAGAGTCACTGTGAAGAGTGTCAGAGAAATAAAATCAACATTGAGTGCTTATGATAGTTAATGATGACACAACCAATAATAATAAAAAAAGACATACTGTCTCCAAATGCCTAAGAATAGCCTGAAAGGTCAGGCCTACAAGTGTTATTAGGTTAAAATGATGGCTGGTAATCGGTACTTGTCTAAGTAATTCGATTTAAGTGCAATTTGAAGAGACTTTTGTCAGAGCACCACGCAGCATAGTGTGATGAGACTGAACCACATACAGACAAAAGAAATGTGGAATATGTTTGACGCAATTTTAGAATTCAGGTTTGGAAAAGAGGGGAAAAAAGTATTTTCTCTAAAAAAGAATCTGTCTCTGAAGAAAACTCTTTAATGAATCAAGCCACGTTTTTCATTGCAAAGTTAGTCAGTGCAGTATTTCAATCACAAAGAGCTGCTTGCATGCAATTTTTTGTAAGTCAAAATCTTTTCAGGTCTCATCCTTGAAAGCTTTGCCTACTAATGATATATTTGGTCAGTTAAATTGAGTTTTACAATTTTTTTTATGACCGCGTCTAACAGGTTTTAATGACTATAAATGCTAAAGTTCAAGGAGAGTATTAGGAACATCATAATCAGAAAAACAACAGCTGTATGAGACAGTTTTCTATTTTTTTCTTTCTGTTTTCTTTGGCTGAATGATTTTACATCTCATCTTAGAAATGAGAGTGTGTATCTTCAAGCCAATGTCAAGCAGATGTATTACACAGCAGAGGTGAAATTTCTCATACTTTGTCACATTACTGAACAGAATGACGTAACAATCCTATCAGAGATAATGTTATCTATCAGACTAGGTCATCAAAGGCACTAAAATGTTTCTCAGGTAGCACAACAACAATATCTTCAAATGCCAGCTGAGTTTTGCAACAGTTTGGGGAAAGTTCACAATTAAATTTCTCGGAAAGTGCAATTAACCTTTTCCTTCGTGCATTTTTACAACAATTGACAAGGTCGAACGTCAGCAACACAGAATAATTTAGTACGTCTACATCCAGTAAACCTAGTTTTGTCATTGCTTGGCTTTTACTTCCTCTTTGTAAATTTACCACATACTTAAAGTCAGGCCTCAATTGCGCTTTTTGCACAGGCGGTCACATGACATAATTTATCTTTCATGACATGTTTTTGATGTGTGTCTGTGTTTTCAAGCTGACTTCTTCAAAATATGCTCCGCTTTGCCTTGCACTTCACCTTTCCAGTGCCAGCAGCTGCATCAACCTGCCAGAATGGGGAAGAGTCCAGGTCTATCGCAGCATAATGGCAAATACATTTCCAGCACTTGCCAAGTTGTTGCATTGTTCCTTTTCAATGAGGCTGCCTTGTTACTCTGGCCTCTGGGGAAGCTTTCTTCCTCCCTGTCATCACCGTGGTTCACTCTGTTGCGCTGCACACACACATAGAGGAAGGTGCAATACGTGTAGAGCCACTGTGAACGGGTCCTGATTAAATCTGCTCGTCTGGATTGATGCTACATCACGGCCAGTTCGTAATCACATTTGCTGGCAGGGAAGGAAAACATTACACGTGGATTCGAGCTTGATTTAAACAGCAGAAGCTTCCCATTTAGTTACCTTAAAGCTAAATATGTTCAAGTGGATCATTATATCACATCCACAAGAAGGCAGTTAAACAAAATAACTGTTATCTTCATTAGGTTTCTATCAGTTATGAGGTTGCAAACTAATTCACATCAAATGCTGTGAACTTATTGATAGGGTTGTAAAGCTCGATCGGGAATTGTGCTTACTCACTGACTTCTTCACCTTTGGAGCTTCCTCCTTCCTTTCCACTAATATCCAAGAGGATAGCCATCCACCCAACTTGTCTGGGATAAAGGTGGAGTCACTGTGAGTAACAGGAAGAAGTTGCTCCATACTAAACTACAACAAGTTTTAAACCATGACTCATCCCACAGGACAGATGAGTAATAATGAAGGTACAAATGGAAAAGTTTGGACTTTTCATCTCACATCTGAGTATAAGCATTGAACAATGGATGTCCTTTATGGCACTGTTTTACTCCTTATTTTATGTTTAATAATTGCTTTTGTCTTGCAGGGCTTTTCTTGGTTTGTACATGCAATTTGCAGCAGCCTTTCTTGCTCTAGGAAATGTGCGTTAGTTCTTTGATATTCACAGCATATCTGTGCTAAACCCTGAAGAAACAGTGGAAATAACAAAGACTGCCATCACCCATTGGCCAGTACAACAGTTGGTTAGAATGGAAACACTGCATGCAGGTTGTTGGACAGACGTCACAGAGAAAGATGTCACACTGGTTTTTCATTTCACCTTTATTTCACCAGAAAACATTAACCTCATTGAGATTAAAAATCTATATTACAAGAGACGCATGGCCAAAACAGCAGCACAGGGACAGTTTCACACACAAAAACTTACACATTAAAGTATACAACAAAGAGTACCATCAAGTTTTAGAAGCATCTGCATCAGAATGTATTACTTTCTACGTTCTTCAGAAACTTAAAAGTGTTCAGAGAGACCAGCTCTTGGAAATTTAAGACATTCTGCGACTGATTCCAGGCCAGGTCAATGGGACTTTGGAAAAATAGATGTTCTGGGAGCATAAGGAGTGTTTTGGTTGATATAACTGAGCATGTATGGATTTATAATTCTAATAATTGCTTTATGAATTAGGATATAGTATTGGTGTAGTCTTCTGGTGGACAGAGGAGAGTAGTATACCCTCTCAGATTAAAACAGTGGCACTTTGAGACTTGTTTAAAGCTCTGAGTACCATGATACCCTGAGTCAAGCATATGCAGTCTCTTAAAGGAAATATGTAGGCATGCATACAACTTTCCCATAAAACAAAATGGGTGAAAGGTTGCAGAAATATTGCAAAATAAAGGCCAGTGTTTGGTCTAAATATGAGACTTTTGTCAATTAGAATACAAAGATATTTAGCCTAAGAGAAAACCCAAAATCTAGCAAGATTATCATAGGTATGCAACTTATCAGCATTGATCTTGAGTTTAAAAACTGAATATGACTGAATTCAAAGGAGGTTATAAGTTAACAAGTGAATTTTGCGTTTGAGGAGTACCACTTCTTGTGTGCTAACAGAAAACAAATTTATCATCAACATACAGATTAAAAAAATAGTGTTGGTGAAAATTTGAGTAACGTTATTAATATAGATTATAAAAACCAGTGATCCAAGAAATAGCAATTGAGTAACACCCTCTAAGATGTTCACAATTGTGGAAATAATGCCATCTCATTTTACATATGGGGATCTGTTAAATAGCTTCAGGTTGCTCTGGAACTCATCTATCAGATACTCTATCATTAAGTTGTGACCTACAATGTGAAAGATCTTCAAAGATGTAATACTACATAAAAAACTAGATAAAATAGTGCTTAAGTCAAGTACTATTTTAATTGTTTATTGACAACAGATTCAAAAGCTTTAGCTAAAACAAAACTTTTGATTTCTTTAACTCCTCCTGCTTCTTGGTTGTCAAACAGTAACAGATGTTGGCCCCATCCTATATAATCTCCCTTCATCTGAAGGACAATATTACATCATCAATAACATTGCAAGGGAAATGTAGTTTCATCTCACTGCGTCTTTGAGAAACATCGGCTTTTTTTTGTATTATTTGAAAAATTACTTTCACTGGTCCAGATGTATTTGAATTATGATCTTTATTTTATCACAAGCATTCTTTATCCTTTCATTTTCAAAACTTTCATTTCATGTTATTACAGCACACATCTTTTGTTGGCATTGTAAGGTTTACTGCACAGTATAGATCTCCAAAGGAGGTGCTACATTTCTTCAGACACAATGGTGTAATTGTACATAAAAAAAATACACATAAAAACTTACAAATTTTATTTAGATTTTTCTCAACTGTCCACCACATTAAGAAGGTGTCACAATGGAGAGAACGGGACGAAACAAGAGCATTTAACACTGTAATCCTTTTTTCTTTTAAAGTAGTCTGTATAATACAAAGAGTCAATTCTTTGGGTAGAATAATCAGTTTGACTGTCAGTGTTAGTCAACATAAACAAACCACCAAGAAACATTAATACACATAATAGAAAAATAAGTCTGTCAGTTCTCTGACATTAGAGCAAAAAGAAATGATAGTCCAAACCAGCAACTAGTTGCTTGTGCACAATTTACTTAAATCAAGAAACTTTAAAAAAACCAAACATTTTATTCAAAGTGCAATCTGTCCAGAGTATTCACTGCATTTTCAGTTCTATTGCCATCACACGTTTGTGATCTCGATGCTTGAGTATCCTCGGATTGGGCTTCCTTCGGATCTGGAGGGAGTGTGATCTCGAACTTCCCGTGGTAAGGAGCCAAAACTGCTATGGCAACTCAGGTCCCGCCCACCCCGCTTTTTTGGGCTGAGCCCTATTGGAGGCTGAAACATTAAAACCTCATCACCGCAAATACATACAGAGACATATATTTTGGTAGATTTACATTCTATTTGTTGCTACAGTAACGTAAAAAAAAAAAAAAAGTATCACGTCTTAACTCAAAGACGTGAGCTACGCAACAAAGGTTGAAATTGAGAGAAACTCTTTTGTTTCTGAGATATATGTACCTTCACAGCCCTCCTTCGCAACGAGCCCTCGTCATCTGTGTGTCGGGTGTTAGAGCTGGGAGGTCTGGTCAGAGAGTTCTGGCAAAGCAGCAATGGTGGAGTTATCGCACCTGAAAGATCATAACTTTGCTGTGTATTTGCTCTACAGGGAAGCAGGAAAAGAAAAAGGTTAATAAAAGTAGCATTTGGAGAGGGCATAATTCACCTTTGTGAAGCATTTAAAAAGTGAATAGAAAATTTCTATTGGAGGTCATATTAATGTTTCTTAGATAGCAGCTGTGTGGAATAAACAACCCATGGGTAATATTTGGTTAAATGAATGTTCCTTTTAGACTGGTTTAATATATTCTTGATATTTTTAGATCACCAGTCAAGGCAGGATGCATCGTGATCTCTGTAACTCTAAGTTGTTCATTTTTCACATGCTGGACATGAACATTTGCGCCCAACCTGGCTGAGCTGATCAGTGCCATCATCTCCTCATCAAGATGTCGCCGGACCATGTGTTTGTTGCTGGGAATTCCCAGTGCTGCTGCCATTGAGTCAGTGTTGAAAGATGGGTCAAGCATCATAACAGCTCCATGAACTCCACTGCTGAGGAGGCTGTCAGCGTATTCCTGGTAATAAACATAAAAAAAACTAAACACAACAGTCGGTACTGAAGTCAGTATTATTCAGGATAAATATAAACTTCCAGGTCTGCATACAATGCCAGATCAGACATCCTAATCTGTGTATCTGTGACTGTAGCCAGTAGTTACAGGAAATGCTTGTCCAGCAGCAGCAACAACAAGGAGGATGTGATCTGACAGGTGCTGTGGATATTTAAGGTATGGTGACAAAGGCCGTTTTTTAGTCTGCTTCTTATCTCACTATGAAAAAAAAACTACGCTAGTTTATCTAAACCTATGACGAAACAATTTTTACTTCATTAAGGAAGATCTACTTTGAGTGTTTACCATCACTGCTTCCTTCCCAGTTTTATGGTCTCATTATCTCCTATCATAGACTGTTGGAGAAAGAGAAAACTTGCAGGAAATGTGCCAAACAAAAAAACATCCTTTTGGTAATATCCTTTTGGATTCAACAGCTGCATTTGCTGCTGTTGACCACAGTGTTCTCATCTCTTGTCTTGGGCACAGTGTTAGATTTAAAGGTGGGGAACTGGTTTTGTTCCCACACCAGTGACAGAAGTTTCAGTGTTGATTACAGAAACTGTCTGTTCATCTCAAACCCTTTTTCGTGGCGGAGTTCCTCAGGGTTCAACCCTTGATCCACTTCTTTTTGCTCTGTGCCTTCTCTCATTGAAGTCTATTCTGAGAAAAGACGGGTGCCAGATTTACCTGGACATAGAAAAATATCTTCTAGACAGTTTAATAAAGAGTTGATAGGACTTTAATTATTTGATTATGACTCTTTTAACTAAATTGCATTTGGATTCAAAATATGTTGTTTTCATTCATTTCATTTTGATAAGTAATTGTTTTGTGCACTTTCCTTTGAACTTCTTTACCTTTTGACCATTGTTTGGTCCAAATTATTTATTTTAAATTACTTCCCAAGTGGGTTTGCTTGACTTTGTGACCATTTAGACTTGAGAATACTGTCTTTTTTTGTGCTGCCTCACCTTGAGGTCAATATCTTTGATCCATTTCATGACACGATGAGACGTCCATACCAGTGGATCCTCATTCTGGTGTTCACACTGTATCCGGCGAGCCTGCAGCACCTGGGACATTATTTCGTGAAACACATTTTACCCAGTTGATAGCTTCCATCACTTGTTTTCTGCACATTCAAGCAGATTCGTCCCCAAAGCTTTTTTTCTTGCTCACCTCCTTGTTGAAGTCGAGCGACTGCAGCAGTTCGATGCCCAGCAACAGGCTGACCTGATGGAACTTCTTGGTGATGTTGAGGTGACGTTCTAGGTCACGGCGGGTCAAGGAGTTGAGCATCCGCCCGTCCACCAGGTGAGTGTGGAAAGCCTGGGAGTACTGAGGCAATCCCACGTCACTTAACCAGGCCTTGGCCACCCAGTGGTGGTCCAAATCTGCGGCCTTTGACAGCCTACAGACAGACAAAGGGTTATTCATGGAGAAAATTGGAATATATAAATCACAGATAGAATTTATTTAAAGATTAATTTAATTAAGTAGAAATAATAGGGTGGATCATGTATACATATTTATTGGAGTATTGTTACAACAACCACAGAGCTTACCGTTAAATTAGTTCTCAAGAATTATTTTATTCTAGACTGACACTGTAACTAAGGCTGTTTTATGAGAAGGTTAAGGAAATATTTATCTCATGGCGCAGTACAGACACAGCCCTTTCAATGACATTATTTTAACAGCAGATAATTAATGGGAATTCTGTCTGTTTGGACCTATCAGCAGCCTGTGACACCATTAACCATTATGGTATTATGTTTTTCTGGTTGGTATTAAAGGAACAGCTCTTTTCTATTTCAAGACAGGTACAAACTTCTCTGTCAGTCTAGGGACTCAGTCCTCTTTCGCAGCCAGGTGGACAGGACAGACTATTCCGTTATCAACACTGAAACTTCCATAACTTGTGTAGAAGCAAAACCAGTGCTGCACCTTTAATCCCAACGCAGCACCTCGGGCAAGAGATAACAACACTGTGCTCACGGCAGCAGAACATCCAGACTTGTCTGCCAGTTTAAACTAAGCAGCAGTAATGCACTTACCAGTTGGCTGAAATTAAAACCTCAGAAAAAGTAGACTGAGGTAATCTGATTTGGAAACTCTAATCACGCCCAGTACAGATGAATTTTTTTTAAAAATTGGGTCTTATTTTATTCTGGATAATGATCTTAAGCTTGACAAACAGCAGTCAATTTTTTCCAACTACTGCTCATTGCTAAAGGAAAGCCTCATCTCTCTTTTAAGGATCTTGAGACGATTACTCGTGCTTTTCACCTCTTGGGATGATTGCAGCTCTTTCTATGCCGGGCTAGCTCCATCATGCCTGCAAGTAGCTCTAGTTGGCACAAAGCAGCATGAACACTAGCTCCAGTCTGAACATCTCTATATTGGCTTCCTATTTGTCATTGCACTGATTTTACAGTTTTATTGCTCACTTTAAAATTTTTTAAGTGGTCCAGCCGCTTTGGGAAAACTCAGTAAAATATACATACGTTATATAACTTTTATATATTATTATTTACTGATGGTCTTTTTTTACAGACCATTTACCGAATCTGTGTTGACATTTTCTCTTGTCTGGTCAAAAACTCAGGTAAAAAAAATCCATTAAGTAGAGAAATAAATACAATTCTGGGACTTGAACAGTGCAGTCTTACAGACCTGTTCAACACAGATAATCAGGAAAACTAAAGTCATTATTTCTGACAGCTCTCATTATTTACATGACAAGTTCCAGTTTCTGCATTCTATAGCTCAGACTTCTTTGTATGAGAAGAATTGCAAGCATCCTTGTTTTTCTTTTTAATGCATCACAAGACAAGACTATCACTGGCATGTGATTTGTTGATTTTTATTTATTCTACATTATTAACATTGATAATAATTGTTGTTGCATGACTGTTGGTACTCTCCCCATCTTGATCTTGATGTTGCTTTGGCACACTGTATTGTTTCTCAATACAGTGCGACTTTGACCGTTTCTTAGTTTTTATGTCTTTTTTCCTTCTTTTTTACTTGCGGTAACATTAATTGCCCTTTAGGACTCAAAGAAACCGAACCTGATGTGGATATTTAAGTTTTTTGCTGAATCTACGACCAATTGAACTGCAAACATTGTGACTCCTTGCATTTCTTTCATAAGACAGGTACATTACTAACATTTTTATGTGATCAAATTCAACCTAGAATGTAAAAAAAAACCCTCATAAAAAAGAAAGCGCTACAAAATATAAGCCTTATAGAAGAATAAATCTACAAATGTATGTCAAACTGAAAGAATCCTTCAGTGAACCTAAAAAAAAGGCTTTGATGATTATTTAAAGGCTTGTCACTAAATATCTGATATTTCAACCAGCTTAAAAGTGAAAGGAAATAGCGGATAAATCAGCACAGTGCTATTGTAGTAAATGTTATGTAAAATATCAGATGGGTCTGACCTGCCTCACCCTGCAAAACGAAAATTTCTACTCTATTTTTTGGCTTTTGAGACAACAGGCTGGTTTTTACTTCAAATGACCAACAGATGGCTCTCTATACACACGCTGCCATGTCTCAGTTTCTCTAATGAGGCTGTTTGTAGCCCTTCCTCACTCTTTGCCATTCTCAGCCTCTCTGTAATCCTCTATGGCCAGGCGAAGTTTCCGGCGGTGCATTAAACTGTTGACGCCCAAACCCAGCTCCAGGTCTTCCTCCGTCAGTCCCAGTAAGACCTGGAAAATGTTAGAACGGACCTGTTACAACTCCTCCTGCTTGGAAGCTTGAGATGAAACCCGCAGCTGGCGTTACCTTTCCGCTCTTGACATTTTCCGAGCAGGTGCGGATGTACATAGGCATTGCCATGACAACCTCCAGCCAGGCCTGAACGGTGCCGGCCCTCCACTGAGACATGGGCGTCATCCTGGCCAGCTCCACTTGCTGGAGGCGATCCAGCTGGTCCTCTGACCCGTCTGACAGGCTGAGGCGGGTGGAGCTGTAGAGGCTGTCTGAGTCTGGGTGGGTGAGGGGGATGAGGTTCAGATGGGTGATGTGGGTGAAGTTTTTTGAGTGGAGGCAGGGGTGGCAGTGGGTTTTGTGAGCAATGATAAGAGCAAAGGCATTAATGCACCGCAACAATAAGAGGTTCAATGTGAAAAAATAAGCCCGTTGGGAGGGAAATCATTTTCTTTCATTACAAGAATGTGCTTTGCAGCTATAATACTGGAAACAAGGATGCAGCTTTTTATTAACAAGCTCTTCACTTAAAAAGTCCATTAAGTGGAGCATCTGTTTGAGCTTTTAAAATAACATGACTCATCCATATAAATAAGCCTGCAGGAACCCTACAGTTAGGCGATGTGTGGAGCATCAGTGTCCTGCTGGTACCCTGAATGGATGAAAAGCTATCACCCCCCCGCAGCTTTGCAATGTTTATTCGAAACCCCCCCCCAAAAAAAACATTATGATAGCTCAAACGTTTACATTTTATCAATAAATTATGTTTTCAGGAGGCAAAAAAATAAACGCTAATGAAAGTGTTTCCCTTACTCGAGCAGCAGGTGGCGACATCCTCACAGTTCATTATGCATTGCTTCCTTGTATTTGATCTACACAGGAAGTGTGTAGCGGCAAAAATAGCCACACGACTCATGTATTACATTTGCAAATCTTTGAATTATTACCATGCATTTCAACACACCTATTTTGTTTGCCTCACCCTTTGAAAGAACATTCGCCACAGAAATCAAGGCTAAAACAGTGAGGCTGCTGGGAAACTAATGAGCCTAAGATAAAAGCATCCATCTTTCAGCTCAGTCATAATGGACAATGCAGAGTCTTTGTCCTTGTTGTTCTCTGCACATTCAGCATCCATTTTATTACAGTGAAAAATACTGTATATATATCTATAGATATATCTATAGATATGTCAGATTGAATGTCCTCTGTCATAGTCACAACTTTTGAGATTTTGCTCTAAGCTTTACACAGAAGAAGCCCCAATAAGGAAAAATAGGATCATTTTGGGTCTTCTTCCTTTCTGCATCTCTGCAGTAATAGGCAACACAAAACTAATAATTTGTACCGAGTTGAGTGTGTTGACTCAAAAAGATTTAGGAGTGGACCGACCTTTGTAAACTTTCATTTCATACCTTGCGATTTAAATTGAACTGAATAAGCCAACGTTTTGAGAAGAACTTCTGTTTTTCAAAATTAAAGTTGCTTTTTTTAACTATGGAAAGAAAACACACTTAATGGAGCTTACTTAATGGTGCTTGAGAGAACTAAGCCAATGAGCAAACCTGTTATTTATTGAAATAAATAACAGGTTTATTCATCCATCTGTTACTGGATGGATGATTTGACTGCAAAGCAGATCCAAATTATGAAAGTATCAACAATTATATTCCATAGATCAAATACAATCCCCTCTATTTTTGCCTAATCGTAGCTTAGGAAACCCTACGCCTCGCAGGGTTTCCTGTTCTTTGAGTGATCGTTTGGAATTTACTGGATTTTAAACTTTATTTGTTTAGATTTAAAAAAATAAAATAAAAATCTAAATGTGGACACAGCCTGTGCCTAAATGGTAGACATTGTGAAACATTTAGAGGCAATTACTCCTCAGCATAGTCGTGGAGGTTTCGACTCCATGGCCCCACGTTTGCTGAACGTTTTCCCTTTTCTCTGTCTGCCTGCTTTCCTCTCACGTTAGGGTAAATAAAGGCTCTTAGCATCACAAAATCTTAGAAGATGAAAAATACAGATAAAATATATTGATTGAAAATTCCTCCACCACATTCTGTTAACTTGGTTTGATAGGGAGGTTTGAACATAATCAGTCATATTTCAGAAGAGTCATCTGACTCAGATGGGGATGAAAACCTTTAGCCTTTAAATTAACTAAAGCCTGCAACAGAATACGGCCTATTCTATTAGAAAACATGTGTTGTTCTGCATGTCTTTCTGGCAAAACAACATGAAAAATCTAAGTCTGTATTTGTTTTTTTTCAGTAATAGATTTTGAGAACTTTTGGGATGATGGCGGAATATGAGAATATCATCATGAATATAAAGTAAAACAAAAACTGATCTATACTTTAGAGTCTGTAAAATGATAGTGGCATATACAATATTTTGTTGTGCAAACCAAAACAAACTGTGAACAAAACATTGACACCGGTTTTGTTTGATGTGGGTAATGTGTCCAGACTGACCTTCAGTGGCCTCTGCTCATGCATTTAATAATATCTTAAAAAAATTATAGCAGCAAAATTGGAAATTAATCTGATATAAACCAACACCACCAAAAGTTATTTTTTTCATTCTTTCTTTGCTTTTTTGTGTTGTTTGCTTTTACCAATTTTGCTAGATTTGACATATATTTTGAGCCCAGGTTCTTAACAGTTCTTAAAGAAACAAAAAACGAATCTACCAAGATGTGGCTAATAAAGTGACTTGCCAATGTATATCATGAAACTTACTGTTGCTCTCAAAAGCCTGCTTATGTTTCAGCCCTCACTTTCTGTTTCACACGTTACATATTTTTCTATATAAAAAAAAAAAGAAAAAAACTTCTACACTTCAACTTGAAGAAGTGCCAAGTCGTGTGACGTTGTTTGAAAGTTAGAAGGTATCTGCCAACACAGTTTGCAACCCAGTGCAACTCTTTGTTGAAGCAACAAGAAATCGTCTTTCCTCCAAACTCTTTGAATGTGACTGGTTGCTTCTTGGGTCGCTCCACTGTGTTGAGAGTAGGATGGGAGTTTGACAGGAAGGGGTCAGAGTTACAGGTTAGAGGTCACATTGGTACACACCATTATTGACACCATGCGCTCACATATGAGATCTGACATGGCCTTATCTTCCCTTGTCCCTTTTGTTTGACAAAACTTTTGCAGCTTTGTGGGAAATGTAGGAGGGAAAAAAATTAGCTGGGAATGAAGAAATCAGAGAAGGAAACAGAGGAAAAAAAGGCCATTTGAAGGCTGCACACTGCAGCTCCCCCACGTGAAGAAAGGGACAGAAGTAACAACAAACAACCACAAAAAACACATAAACAACACAAACACAGGAAAAGAGAGGACAGCCACATAGAAATCATTATCCTTTATTTTATTTTAAAATAATCTTTTTTTTTAATTTGTTTTCTTTTTTTAGCGTAACGTCGTTGCCATGCCTTAGAAAGTTGCTACTATCTACTTCTAAATATCTCAGTACAACACTGAGGTCTACATCTCTGACTTTAAATAAAACTCTTCAATAATAATAATAATAACAATAATCATCTCATTTCTGTAATGCTATCTCATTTACAAAAAAGTAAAATATCTGTGGAAGAATAAAAACACACCGTGGCTCAGAATATGAAATCATACAATGCTGCATTTGATATGTAGTTTCCCCCCATCAGCAGGTAAAAACTGGTTAAATGAAAACATAAAAAGTAGCCTGTATTTTTCCCATATAATATTTGATAATGAATACCTTAACTGGTTGAGTTGTTCCTATAGATACAGCCGAATATGCAATGATTTATCTTTGAATTTCCTACATGTTATTTTCTGCTTTTTGTCACGCCTAAATGTTTCAGATAATCAAGCAGGTGAGAATGTCCAGTCATATGTTCTTGTCTTAAAACTCAAGCGTGCTCGAGTTATGAAGCTTCACAAGGCTCCATGACTCGACTCCAGCACACTAGCTAATCCGCCTCTGAATCATAAAAAAAAAAGATCTTCAAGTCAAAGTTTGGAATTAAATCTGAATTAAAGGCTTTGGTAATGACTTGGAGTAGGCTATTTAAAACCCTCCAGTGAGGCTGATTTACATACTGGTGTGAAGAAAAGTGGGCTAAATTCCTCCACAGTGATGTAAAAGACTCATTGCCAATTATCATAAATACCTGATGGAAGTTGTTGCTGGCAAGGGTGGAACAATTAGTAGCTGGTTTTAGGGGGCAATTATTTTTTCACGCAAGGGCAGGATGCTTTGGATAGCTTAACAAATTAAAGTCATAATTTGAAACTGCATTTTATATTTACTCAGGTTTTCATGTCTTGTATTAAAATTAGCGTGATGATCTGAAACATTGAACTGTGACCATGTAAAAAAAAAAAAAAGTCTGGCAGCAAATATTTTTCCAAAGATTTTTCTCATAAACTCTGGTTAAAAAAATAGCTCCAGTGCCTTCCGGCACTGTTTTGGGGTGATTTTTTGTACAGCTAATGAATACCCAGTGATAATTTAATGTCAGGGAGAGAAGAGATTTCCAGTGGGGGCAGTGCAGACTCCAATTTGATCCAGGATGAAAAGAATCCTGTGTCTCTGGACATTCTTTGGCTTGAAGAAATGTTATTAACCTTTAACACAGAGCTAATTGCTTCCCCCCCCCCAGTATTAGCTTAAACTGAAGAATGTCTAGTGAGCTCAGGGGGTCACCTGGAAAGCAATGCTTTTACTTGATTAGTATGCTTAAGACCTGATTCCTAACCTTCCGAGTTGGCACTCATCAGTGTTAGAGTCTTTTGTTTAATGTACGCTTCTTTTAATTGCAGTTCCAGTTATTAATTAAAAACAACTTTGATTCCAGCGGTCTGCAAAAGTCTTGACCATCAGTTTTATATCTAGCTTCTAATTTTAGACAGGCTCCTCCACTATAATCCAACCCCAGCAGCTTTTCGGCGTATTAGCATAATGATAGCTGCGAGCAACTGCGAGATCAAGTTAAAAGAAAATGGGAAGAAAAATTATGAATGATTAAAAATAGAGTTGGTTTCTTGACAACTTTGCTGATCTTGACATTTCCAAATGGATTTCTACTTGGAAATGTTGCCTTGGAGATGCAGAATAAGGCTAAATTGCTAAACCCTAACAGAGTAATCAAACAAAATTAAAGAGCCAAGCTTAAAAATCAAAAAGAATGCATTTGAATCTGACAAAACCATGAATAAACATCATGAAATCAGTAACTGGCCTCTCTTTTTTTTTAAGTGCCTTTTGACAACATATGCAACACGACCCTCTCAGCATGCTTTAGGGGTGTGAGGCTATTTGCATGCATGTTCCATGTTCAAATGTGTGCATTGTCTTGCATAAGTATCCCTCGAACGTTTAGATATTTTGTCACATCACAGCCACAAACTTCAATGGACTTTATGTGACGGACTGACACAGAGCAACCCATAACCGTGGAGGCATTCATGGTTGATCTAAAAAAATCTGAATGATGTAGGAACCATTTAGCTTTCTTTACTCTGTTACCCCATAAACGCAGATGAAACAACTACCAGTTACCTGACTAATCCACAGTCTCTCAGAATAGGCCCAGCTGATCTATCAAGGACGTTTGAGGACACTAGTGAACAAGCAACACCATAGAGATCAAGGGTCACTGCAGGCACATCAAGGTTCAAGTTGTGCTGCAGAATCTGAGTTAGATTACAAAAAAAACCCTTTTAAAATTTTAGCTCATCACAAAGCAATGTTAAACACGCCATTAATACCTACGAAAGCACATGTGTCAAACTCGATGCTCGGGGGACAAATCTGGTCCACCATAGCTTTTTATGTGGCCCTCTAGACTCCAGATGCCACATTACATCAATCACATAAATTCACGCAAAGTCAATGGATTCCAGTCATTTTGTCAATCTAGTGCACAACTGTTAAGTTTGTTTCAAAATTTCCACCACAAATTGTGAAAAATATTGGTAACTTTCTCCAGTAAAGGGCAGTATCTCTTCTCATTTTACAACACTGTTGCCTCAGCCTCATGTGATGTCAAATAATTAGTCAGTCCGTGACCGATGCAATGATTAACAAAGTCACAAATTATATTGCACATGTACGCAAATATTACAAAATTCCTCGTGAATATTTCTAAATTAGCTCCACACAATCAGTGATTTTGATTGCAAAAAGAATCACAAAAACAACTGTTAAATCCCAGAGGGACAGAACAAAATGAAAAGATATTATTATTATTATTATTATTATTATTATTATTACTATTTAACTTTAAGAAGTATTTATGAAATGCAGTGACAACTGTTTGTTAATATCTTTGATATTAGTTTGTTAAGGAGTTTCATTAATGCATTCTGGCTCATGAGAGAAGCAGCCAAGATGCCTACTTAAAACTTAGGAGCTACAGAGATTCACATCTCAGACGGGACAATAAACAGAAAACTCTGAGCTGTTCACTTAGCAAACCTGACCTCAAAGAAAGACAGATGAGGAGAAAGACATTGTGAAAAGATGGTAATAAGCTAATTTCACATCAACTCGATGAGCCCTCGATTCTATTTTGTGAGTTCTCAGTTAGGCTCGTATAGCATGATCTCTGGTCAGGTGAAAACAAAATGTAACGTTTTGGCCTAACATGGTAAAAGACAATGGTGGCAGTAACATGATTTGTGGGAAGCTGGTGAGAGTTGATAGAAACATGGATGGAGCAATCCTGGAGTAAAAATCTGCTATAGATATAGAACAGATATACAACCAGAGCATCAATTGGATGGAATTAAATAATTAGTTATTTTGCAAAAATGTGTAGAAAAGAAAAAATGAATACCTTGACAAGGCACTGTGCGTTCTATCTTAGCAGATAGAAATCTTTTTTTTTTTTTGCATTTCCTGTTTGGCTTCATTATTATTATTGAAATAACGGTGCAGCGTAGGAAGCTGACCCCGTGCTCAGTGGCTCTTTCGCAACCAGTTAGAGCCCCTGTTCAGTTTTCGTTTTCTGAGGAATGTGATAAATGATAATCAAATTGTTGTTGGAAGTGAGGAGTCTGCATGTTGCCTACAGGAAACTGTTCTCATCATGGCTGTGTGAAAAGGGAGGGGAGGACCAGGCAGGACAAAAAAAAACAAAAAACAAAAACAAAAAAACAACGGGGCTTTGAGTTGTGAGGGGAATTCATGTCAAAATGAACAAAAGTTAATCGGAACATGGAGACATTTACAAGCACAGAGTGCACAACAACCGTTGTTATTTACAGATACAGCAGTCCTTCAAGTTTCCAGCTTTTCGAAAACAAAAAGTCAAGAAGAAGATCCAGGAACACAGCTTTGACAGAGCAAGTCCACATTGTTGCTGCGTTTTTCTATTTACAGAAGTGTACATACATACAGGTGCAATGTGTTTAATAAGAGATACACTTTGGCGAAGCATGACGCGCCTCTGGCTCCTGACTCGGCCTCCGACCGGTGGCCTAACCACGCACGTGCACTCCGACACGCGCACACACACACACACACACACAAACACGTACAATTATCCCCCTTGTGGTGGGGCTAAACAGGCGCATGTATTATATTACATCTATACACTCCGACATCCATCCTCTCACACATTAAATGCAACGTGGTCCACAGGTGGGTTCACTCAGAGAGCTGTGCTTTTTACCAGTCTGCATCCTCTTCTATGTAATAATCGGGTGTGGAAGTACCATCAAACAAACCGGGGTCCAGAGACTTGCGTTGCTTTCCCCGGGCAAAAACACGCGACAGCGAGCCCAGCCCCATCTTCTCTTTCTTCTTCTTACGCTTCGCCTCCTCCAGATCTTCTAGGGACTGCAGGAGGAACAAGAGAGGAAAAAAACAAGCTGAACTGACGACCACAGAAAAGGAGTTACAAGAGCAGAAAGGGTGCAAAAAATATACCAAAAGAGATCAGGACAGAAAGGAGAGATGAACTTTTCATGCTGTTGGGCATGCATCTATTTACTACCCAATTCGTTTTGGTTTTTTTGTTTTTAATCGGCACAAAAACAAATCATATCACGTCTCCAGAGTGAGTGCACAACAGAAATGCACGGGGGCAAATGTGAACTCAGCCAAAAGGATGGCGAGGGGGAAACAACGGCGGCCAGGCAGTGGAGCAGTCAGCAGTCACTACGAGAGCAGAACAGGTGATTACTTGGGAGGGCGAGCAGCTCTTACATTGCAGAGGGAGTGAGTCCGGTGACGTGGCGAGTTTATGTCGCTGGGTGTCGACGACCGATCTCCCTCCACTGCAGAGGCGTCAGAGATGATGGAGGGCTGACGCGAGTGGATGGGGCTCACTCGCACCGCAGCCACTAGACGGGACAAGAGGGGAGAGAGGACAGGCTTACCTTTGTCTCGGGAGTTTGGGGCACCAGCGGCACAAAATGAGGGGGGAAAAAATCAAATAAAATATGGTGGACCCTCAGGATTACTACAACACCACAGAATAAAAATTAGCTTAAAAATGAATGGAGGAAGAAAAAGAGGGTATATTTTTCTAACCAGCTGCAGTTGCTAAGCAACAGGGAAAACAGCTTCACAGAGGTTTAGAGAGCGTGTGCCCGAACCAGTGAGACTGATACATACAGCACAGCCAATTGCAATGCAATTTGGAGTTCGTGACTGTTCCCACATCTTCCCCGTCTTCTTGCGTTCGTCCGCGACTTCCTCCAGATGTCTCCAATTAGTTAGCAACTGGTGTGTGGATCTACGGCTGCCATTTAAAACAATGCATTTTAAGGGTTTTGTACAGCTGCGAGGCTAATTTATGCAGAGTTTTCTCCACTTTATTGCTTTTTTTCTATGCTTTTTTTTAATGTCGGAAAACATTGTTTGGAAAAGCTAGTAGTAACGGCTTTCCAAAAGCATCAGACTTTGTGTGTAGTAACATAAGTCCTGCCTAGGAAGTGTGTGGCTCCTGCTGCACCCCACCTTTAGTGGAAGCTGTGGGATATAGGAATTCAACAGAAACTTTACTCTTACAGCAACACAGAACATTTTGTTCTCTCACGAGACTGATGATAAAAATGCTATTAGCAATATGCTTGCAAAGTAAAGGGAAGGAAATAAAATATCACAGTTAAGAATGGAATATCCAGTTGTTTTATCTATTTAATCTCGCCAATATTATCTGTACAGCACAGAGTTAGAAAAGTTTAAGAAATTGGCTGTTTGTGATATTTTTATTGGATTATGTCAAGTAACCATTTAGATAACTGTAGTATTTACTGAAACTTTTAACACAAAAACCAAGATTAAAATTTCGCTGACAAAGAGTGACGTATATGTCAGTGATCAAAATACTGGCAAGTCAGTGAAGGTTGTCTGCATAGGTATTTATGAGCATTCAGATATCCTGAGTGAAGTTGTCTTTAGTTTTTGTAAAAATATAAATGTTTCATATAAAATATGTTTTGTATTTTTTTTGCAAATCTCTCAACACAAACTCCATTTTACAGTGGAGTGCAGCGCGCTGCAAAAACTACTGATATATTTTCTGTCTACATGATGTAGAACTGTAGAACTGAACTCCTCAAGAAAAAGGAATTCAAATTTCAAATGTGATTTTGCATTACCTCCAGAGAGACGATATCAGAACCGCCATTGAATCCTTATTTTTTTTGCATTTATTTACAAGCTTGCTAAGGACTGACAAAGAAAAAATTGGAGTAGTGGACCTCAAGGTGAGTTTGATCTGTTCACTAATTTCTGGTCCTTATACATTTATGCAGTTCTCCATACTGGTAAAACTGAGGGCATCCTGTTGATACAATTGAGGGTAACTTTCTCTGGCAAACAGAAACATGAAACCTATTCCAGATCTGAAAGCTGGTTATAACCCTGCACTGATTTCCCACATTTTGGTTCCCCAAATCTGAATGTAATCAACACTTTAAACAAACAACACATCTCTTAATAAGTACTCAGTTTTGGAAATTGTGCTCTATTTTGCAGAGGGGCGTGGGGGGCAAACTCCAGTGCAGCTTTGCTACAGTGAAACCCTTGCATATTTTGTATTTGCATAAACATGTAAATATACTAGAAAGTGGCACTCAAATTCGCCATTCCTTTTAGGCTAATGCTTGCAAGTCATAGGAGATCCTGTTTCTTTCTCGACAAAGACAAAACCTGAAAATGTCGACATAAAAATTCAAACACGTATTCCATTTAGGACTGACCGCATGCAATTAACATGCAACTTATCCTTGGCTGCCACTTCAGAGGAAATAAAGCGCATGACATAACACAGCTGGAACGTCATAATATTTAGCAGATGGCACGATTTAATGCGTAGAGACCAGCTTCACGTGAGCATGCAGTTTGTAAGCGATGGGGCCACAAACCTCAACACATTATGAGGCAATCTGCCCTCGTGTCGGCCTACCTTGTCTGTCAGTGGGATGGCCTGTGTGGACGTAGAGGGTCTGCTGACTTTGCCTGATGGCAGCAGTCAGGGGAAGATCCGCCTGCATCACCCACTCCTGGTTGTTGCCATTGACGACCGCCTCCGTGGGCATGGCCAATGAGTGACGCTTGGGCACATCCTTTGTCAGCGTGGCTAGTGACTGTTTGGCCTTAAGGAGATAAACAGACACACGCACATGTTCATGCTGCACAGCGTCGTTGCACCACGCTCGCCATCGAGCGTGACGCTGCCTCCCTGGCTCCCGTTACCGTTACTTGTGCGCCCTGTTTTACTCGCAGACATGTTACGCGTCCAGCAAGCCATAACAAGTTTCCTCAATGTGTTAGTGCACACAGACATGCGAGCTTGCCTCCTGGCTCGTCATGCTGCTCCTGTATCTGGAATAATCTGTCTGTTTTCTCATTCTCTTTTTGCTGTGCAAAATATCTCACTCTCACTCCTGGGAGTGCTGACAAAGTTATTCAATAAAACACCAAAACATAAAAAAAGGAGGTGGGGGGGAGAATACTGATAATAGTAGTTTGTTGCTAAGAGGGTGGAAGCTGGAGGGTTGGTGTTGTGCAAAAATAACTAAGGAAATAAAAAACAATTAAGTCTTTCTATAACTTTATACATTTGCTTTGAGGCTTTTTGTTTCACATACAACAATGAGCTTCTGCAGCCTTAGAAGATATGCGTTTCACCCCCAAAATATGCTCAGAAGAAAAAAATACTCTTTCATTTCACCCCCCCCCCCCACCAGTCTGTGTTTTCTGATTAGCTGTGACATGTTGCCGTTTAAAAATCGCTTCAAATATTGTTATTGTTCAAATCTTATCATCATGCCGAGCACGGCAGGCTGCAACTCACCAGCACAATCAGCTTCACTGCAATCACATCTAGCTTAGTGGTAGTCAAACAATTATCAGTCACTTTTTTTTTTTTTTTGACATGCAAAACTGGATACACTGAACAATGTTCAGTGCAATTAGATGTCAGAATACAGATGAGCTTTATAGCACTCAGGGTGATCACTGTTCTAATCTGTGACATTTCCCATGTTAGGATCACTGGGGTCAGACAAGAGGTGGGCTGGGGGATTACATAAAAAAAAAAAAAAAAGAAGGAAACGTGCATCTGAGGAGGAATGCTTCCCAGAAAATCAAAACTGGGTGACAGGTAGGGGAGATTTCCGTGGAGAGTTGGGATCAAAACAGGTGAAATTTATTTTCAAACCGTGGGCCTGTCTTACCGCCATGACCCTAGGAGAGTAGTCCCTGTCCACAAGCCGCTCAAACACCCGGAACTCCATTCTCTGATTGACACAGTTACTCATCTGGGGGGGTTGGAGACATGAGGAATTGCTGTGTTGCAAATTTAAACCATTTTTTTTTTGTTCGTTTTAATCAAATGTTGTAAGTAAAACACTGTATGTGACAGACTATACACACACACACACACACTTCTTTAGTATTTTCTTTATGCTCTGGAATCATTTAGTATATACCTACTAACACCATGAGATACAAATATGAGTAAGCAAAACATAATGTAGTGGTAAAAGTAATGAAATGGTTTGTTTACATTTCTTCTTGTTGCTAATGATCACACTGCCTATAAAAAATTGATCTCTTATATGAAAAAGGATTAGGGCCACTTAAAAAAAACCTCTGAATTCTGAGAAAAAAGTCAGAAATCTCAGATTAAAGTCTGTTTTGGTTTTTTCTTTCTTTTTCAGTGGCCCTAATCCTCTTCCGTACCTCTTGGCAGGGGATTGGTGTAAGATTTAAGAAGATGAATTACAGCAAAACTGAACAACATGACCTTACTGTAATCGAAACAGAAAAGCAACAATCATGTTGCTGCTAATTTTATAAAACATATTGCTCATTACAGGTATGACATAAACGTTTTTTATAGTCTTTTTAAAGAGATAAACAGACCTAATCACAAAAAAAATAAGCATTTGATTCCGTTAAGTGAAAGGAAAGTGTCATAGCCTTGTTTGGCTTTGTTTTTGCCTTGTGAGGCGGTGTACAGCAGCAGGTTGGGGAGGGACAGCAATGTGTTTTTTTTTTTTTTCTGCACTGGTATGATGGAAAAGCCTAAGCCCCTTCTCCACTTCACATTGAAATTATGGAATAATCTGCTTTCTTTTTGTATATAAGAGCAAAAAAACCAAAACGCTACCAACAGAAGCTAGAGAGCTAAGAGTTTAAGTTCCTATAAATTACACTGAAATATTAAATAGGCTTTTCAGGCAATTTTATGAGTCTTAAGTCAATTCATAAATTCAGCTGTGGAAGAGTGTAGGAGGGGAAAAAAGAGTCTAATTTGGCAAAGCTAACTAGATTCTGGCTACTTGTTACTCTTTATTTCAAAAAATCTAAATACAAACAATATTTCTGCATCTACATGACTACATTCTCTTGAAAACCTACTAAAATAAACTTTTTCTTTCATTTTAACTTTTTGTATTTAGTTTCACTCCAATATAGATTTCACTGCCTCATCCTGAATGCCTCTTTCTGTTAAACAACCCCCCACACCCCGCATGTCTGCTCCTCTGTCTCACCATGGCGAGTTCAGCCTCCAGCTCCTTGATGCGGTTCTCCTTGAGGTCGAGCTGGGAGCGCAGCATGCCCGTGTGCTCCGTGGCCTCCTTGGTCTGCCGTCTCAGATCCCACTTCTCCCTCTCCAAGAGGTCTTTCTCCTTGGCCAGAGCCTTTACTGCATCCTCGCTCTCCTAGCAGACACACAGATCCTGATGGATTGGTTCACATTGTAAAGCCCTACTGCATGACTCGGACGTGGAAAAAAGCAACTAGAATCGACTCGTCACTCTACACGTTTAACTGGTTTTATTAGGCACAACGATAGCAATAAGAGTATCGCCGTTCATCTGCGTTAACGCTCCCCTCAAATATTTGCAGACAGAGTAAGGACTCACTGATTTAACTGTCAAAGCTTCAGAGATGCAGATGATATCGATCATCTTTACCTTTGAGCTGTTTTTATACAGTACAATGCCAGGCCAATGAGCGCAACAACAAAAGTTCAAACATGTACATTTGTCAGCCAAATGGGAGTCTATGAGTATGACATACTTTCCTGTGCTGCTCGTAGTTGCGTATGAAGTCCCGAAGCTGCTCCTCCCGGCTCTCTAGTGTGGCATAAAGCTGCTGCATCTGGTTCACCAGGTCGGCCTTCTCCGCCTTGAGACGTTTGCGGTCCGACTTCATGGCTGTGTTAAATAAAGAATGGAGAAAAAGAGTGAAAGAGAGAGACAGAGAGAGAGAGAGAGTGAGAGAGAGAGAAAGAGAAAGAGAAAGTGAGAGAGGGAGATGGAAAAAGTGACTGTGGGTTGTGAGTGAACTCCGAAGATTTTTAGAAAGATTTTGTTTTTGGGCTGTCCACCATATACATTTTATCAAAGGTTCCAAGGTGCTAGTAATGTTTTTTTTTTTAAATCATTCATATTTATGATGCTTTTATTGTGTTAGCCACTATCACCTTTTTACTACTACCTTCATGTAAGGAACAGCTACTAATGTCCACTGATAACTTCATTTTGATGAAGTTCAGTAAATGTAAAATACTTTCCCGGTCATATAAGATCACACAACCCCTGATTGGTTGTAAAATCCTGGAGCCTCATCTCTAAGGTTGAGTCCGGCCATCCGGCAGCACTTTGTACACGGCTCATATTTTGTGAGTCCAGGTGAGGGTCAGACAGTAGACAGACAAATAAAGTGGGAGTTTTACTATTTATCTTCACTCTTTCTGTATCACAATGGACCAGAGCAACAAACACATCCATCTATTCATCTCTCGCTCCATCCTGCAGTCCCTAGAGAACAACACAGCAAGACGCTTCAACTCCTCTGCAGAGAGAAAGACCGACTCGGTGGTCCAAACGAAGCTGTCAACATTTTTCTGGCAAGACCAACAACATTAGAACTGACCAGGTTTATTAAATATCTGAAAAAAAATATTTTTTTTCTGTAATGTTCGCTGACCTTGCTGTGTTGATTTTAAGTAGATCACGACATTTTTCAGTCAGTTGGTTTTAGTTTGATAAAATTATATTTGCTCCTTTTCATTATGTGTGTACTTCTTTATTCCTGTTTTAATTATTTATGACATCAGTCTTCCCACTCAGAATTCTGTAAACCACTTTTGGTTATATCTGTTAATCACACATTTCTGTGAATTTTGTTTTTTCCATGCCTCGCCATTGTTTAGCTCATAATGTTTTTTTTTCTTTTCCGTTGGTTTGTAATTTGTTTGTCTTTGCTTCCTGTTTCAGTCTTACATAAAGCACTTAGTGGTGCCCTCATTGTGTAAGAAAAGTGCTCCATAAATAAAGACTAAATGACTGATTGATTGATAACAAAAATGTTCTTGAGCATCTTCCTCCCATCCAGAGAAATAGACTCTTTTATGAGCAAGTGTAGTTTACAAACTCCACCCTCTCTTTACCTGTAGTAGGAAGAACATGAAGCTCCTTCAGATATGAAATGTGTGTGAAAACCTGCCTCTGGTCCAACATGGCCGCACCTCGATAAAGAGGAGAATCGCACAAAAGCCCTTGTGTCAATCTGTCCTTCTGCTGCTGCCTTTGGAAGAGACTGGGACCTTCAATTCATCTCTCTCTCTTTCTCTCTGCCACACGCAGACTATAATCCTCTGGCACCACACCCACGCGTCGTCATAAAAAATTACAGTTCACAGTGGTTATTCAGAGAAGTGCTAATTTTCTCAAAGAGTACATCTCCTCCGTCTCTCCTCCGCACCGCTCTCTGTTCCCGCTTTCTCTTGATCTGCCTCCTTGTGCACAGCTGTTTAGCCAGACTGTTAAAATGTATTTCCTGTAACCATATTTGGCCAATTTATTGCCTTTAGTGAAAGATTTGTATTTCATCTTCACTTGGACATCTGGTAGTGAGGCTTTAAATTTTATAACAGTACAAGTTAGTTTTTTTCCCCCCTTTTAATGCTTACCTCTCTTTTATTATTCTACAACAAGGCAGCTCTCGGTAAATAAATACATCAAAGGCTAAATATGAAATAGTACAGAGAAGTTCTGCTTTAGAAACATAATCACTTCAGCAAAGCGGAAGAGCTGTTGTTCCAAGTGGATTTCTTTCTTTCCTTCCAACCCTTTCATATCTCTCTCTAACACTCAGTTGAAATGGCGGAATCCAGCACTATGAACAGACCACACTAGCTGGCAAATGAAGACAAAAACCATCCCTCACTGACCAAGAGAAACAGGAAACCTCACAGCACCTGCCTCGGGGAAATGAAATGAAAGCTGTCTTTGGGACGAGCCAAAAACTCAGCCGCCGCCGCCGCCGCTCCACATCCTGCACCTGTGACGGCTTGGCAGCGACGACGCTCCTGATGCTGGATGCAAGAAAGCACTCAGTGTGACTCTGTGAATGGGTCCATTCACTGCAGCATATCAAACAACTATTAGATAGCAATTAAAATATGCCAATAAACACTTTTTTGTGTGTGTGTGTGTGTGTGTGTGCTCTGTTTGCCCCGGAGCTCAGTCCTGTTGAGTAACATTTATTAACAGGGGAGAGACACGTAAGCTTTTGCATGTCTCTTCTCTCCGACAGTCATAATTATGACTAGCATGCACAGCAGTCGGTCCAACTCTTTGAGAAATAACACCGAGTTGCGGCTGACATTAATATGGATGTCTGGATGTGGAAGAAGATGGCAATGTGAAAAGGAATCAGAAAGAAGAGAGATGTGCACCCGATGACCCTTTTCTGCTTACAAAGGACAACCCCAGTTTGGCTTTAGTCAGCAGGCAAAATACTATGTTTGACAGAAAACTAACACTCTTGAGTGTAATTACCAGCTGAAGCATGGTGGTGGCAGCATTATGCTGTGGAGATGTTTTTCTTTCAGGAGGAACAGGGGATGGATGGAAGTAAATAATGTGTATTTTTTTGTGAGCAGAACAGATTGATGTTTGTACATCTGGATCCAACAGACAATACCTTAAATTTACAAACAGAAATAGTGTAATTTAACTCAATAACTTTAAGAGATTTAATCAGTTTCCTCGATGGAGTAGAATATTCCAGTTTCATGTAAATAAACACAGAGTAATCAGACTTTTTAAAAATTATTATTTGGGATTCTTTCTCAAAAATGTCAACTCCTGCTTTTGTAAAAAACATCATGCAAGTGCCGAAGTGAAAAACTGCTCTCGCCTAAAAATAGTGGCGTTTACAGCTCTTGCAAAATAGCTCTCTTCAAAGTTTACCTGCTCCCATTATTCAGTGTTAACAAATACACTGAGCTGTATCATGCTCTCCTGACCCGCTCTCCGAAATCTGCATAAGTGGTTATCAGCTCTCTGCGCAGAGGCTCTTCTGCCACCAAATCCAAAGTGCTTTCCCGTATTTTAATGTGAGACTCTAGTGGTCTAGTGCTCTAAAAGCTTTTGTCCATCGTGCTTCTGCATGGTGCTTTCCTGCTAGAGGACTTAATAAATGAGCCAACTCATTAGCTACTGCACAGAAGAAGTGGCTTTGTCAGTCTGTGTTAATTTAAAACTTAGTTCAATGTGCAGTTTTCAACATTTTTATGTCTCCGTACACGTTGTGCTCGATAGTTTAAGTGAGTGTAATATAATACATATTTACAGTAGCTTTAAAAAGCATACAAACCCCTGCTAGAGGCCTCGATCGATAAAACCGTTTCCTCATGTCATATTTGTCCTGTAAAACTGAACTGCAAAATAAATCTGTCAGAAGGGAGATAAATAAAGCAGCTTCGAAAACCAGGTTGCATAAAGGTTGAGTAAAACATTCTCCTTTGATGTTAAGGGAAATTTCAAACAGAAAAAGAATAATAACGTTTGGCAACCAAACTTCTTAGTCCAGGCTTATGGAAATTGCCACATGTCACATGAAATTCCTGGTGGCTTCATCAGAGTTGCTTTCTCAGCACACTGCCTGAACAGTTTCTGTCACATTTTTTCTTCAATTTTAGAGAAATCTCCAGTTTCTCTCTGTTGTTCCATATCCCCTTCAATAATAATTGGCGACAGCCTATACTGCACCATAGTTTATATAATCCAAAGGATTATATATACACTTATATATACACTTCCTGGCAGATGCACAATGAGATCATTTGGGTCCTTTGAAAGTTCTCTGAGAACTATAGATTTAGTTTCAGGAGGAAAATGATTAAACTGATCATCCATCCATCCATAAATGGATGGATGAAATTCCTGGTGGGGAAGATGGATGGATGGATGGATGGATGGATGGATGGATGGATGGATGGATGGATCCATCTTCTTGCAGGATTGGGGTGTCCAGCAGTCATTGGACAAGAGGTGGGTTACATCCTGAAAGGACATTCTCTGACCTTTCTTTGGATAACATAATTTGTTCAATATCTACATCTTCATTTGAATAAATAAATCACAAGTGACTTATTAAGACAAACAAATGATAATCTAAAAGATAAATTGAAGTATGACACATACATTGTCACTTTCTTCCAATTTTCAATGAGCATCCATTACATGGTTGCATAATATTTGTATGAACCAAAAGGTGTTAAATGGTATTTAGTCTGAGAGAGAAAAAAAAATCCATTTGATGAATGCTTACTTTATGAGGAAGCAAATCACCTCCTGTTTGCAGGTTCACACAGTCTGCACCAACAGCAACGACATGATATCTGTTTCACATCCCACTCACTGCTTCGGGATGATTCAATGACGGGGTGCATTAGCATGCGTTTCCTGTCTATTAGAGAGCAAATGAAACTAAATTTGAACCATGATTTTAAAAAAAAAATGTCATTCAGTTAAATGGCAGGAACCCACTTTACTTACTTGATGGACCATTGAAATAGTTCTCATATTAAACAAACAACAACAAAAAAATATTTTATTAAAGTACATTATGCCTTAAATGAAATCACAGGGGCCACATTTATTGGCAGCTCTAAAAGTTAATAAAAATAGGTACAACTGAACATTTCACGACCACGTTCATCATTAATTCATCTTCAGATTCTGATCTGATCACCAATAATGCCTTGGTAAATTTCACATTCCATTCTTCCTTCAATTATATGTGAACTGTCAGTACTGTATGCCGTAAAGCATTCCACTCCATCATATTCCCACCCACAGGCTTTATTGTTGGCATGTTTTCTTTTTTTGAGCTGATGTGTGGAAAATCTTTTCCTCCGCGGGTATCGACGTCCAAAGAGTCCAGCTTTGGCGTTAATCTGACGAGACAACATTCTGTCAGTGTCTCACTGGCTTGTACAGATATTTTAAGGACAACTTTAAAAACAAGTTTCTACATGTTTTTTCTTCAGCAGTGGGGTCTTGTTCAGAGACCATTGCCTTTGAATGTATTTTTGTTTTCATTGGATAATCTTTATCTGTAACTTCCAGGTCTGGGGCTCTTTGTGCCTCCAGTTTATGGTAAAATTATATTTGCTTGATTCCATATACTGGTTCAAACTGCGTTCACCGGAGCATTCGCTTAAAGCTGCATTCAATACAGCTTTAACCAACGCCAATAGTATTTTACTATTTTGTTGTTGCTGTTTAAACAATTGTAAAACTGCAAAGTACTTTTTTTCATCTTCATATAAAATCAGCTGATACTGAAGACACTTTTGCAAATGCTAACAGAAGACTGGTTTCCTGGCTTTGTGTGTCTTCTTGAGCATCCTTTTCTTCATCTAGACCACAATATTGGGCAAAAGAAGCACACAAAGAGTAAAATCAAGCGTTTTTTGATTTTACATTTACAATGTAATATTTCTTAGCTATAAAATCAGTGGGTCTAAATCCTGTTGAAAACCTGTGAGCCTGAATAAGTGGCTAGCTCGGACTCTGGAG
This sequence comes from Poecilia picta, assembly GCA_033032245.1. Classification (NCBI taxonomy): domain Eukaryota; kingdom Metazoa; phylum Chordata; class Actinopteri; order Cyprinodontiformes; family Poeciliidae; genus Poecilia; species Poecilia picta. Next base: position 22,887,869 of record CM065359.1, on the reverse strand, counting down.
AGAGGATCTAGAAAAAAAATGCTCAATGGGGTTCTTTCTGGATCACACAAAGTTTCCTCTCTCCGTTTGCTTCCACTCTGTGAAATGTTTTAGGTGAAAAACTGAATTTGTCCCTGCTGGGAAAACGGGGTTATGTGAAGTAATTAAAGCACAGGTACAGATAAAAGTGGCTGCAGAGATTTTGTAAAAAAACGTTATTTCTTAAGGTAAGATAGTTTGACAAGTAGATTAGCTCAAAATAAAAACTAGATTTTTCCAAAAGTTTCATCTTGCGTGTATGATGCTGCACTCTAAGGCTTTTTATGTGTTTTTAGCACATCTTTATCAAAGGCGTCCATAAATGTTGATGGCAGGAAAATGTATAAACAGCAGTGAAATTTGAAATGCAATTTTACCTGCACTTCAACACAGAGCCTCGTAATTATGTGCTCGGGTCATCATACTAGATCACAAAGACAGTCATAAAATTTCCTTGGAAAATGAATGAGAATGAACTCCATACTGACAATACTCCATAAAACTTTGGTTCTACAGAAAAGCAAGAGGCTTCGACTCAAACGTTAACATAATTGTTTCCGGTGAGAACAAAAGAGAGAGAAATCCATTGAATGTGGTTCGGGGTTTTAAATCTGCCCACTGAATATTGAAGTGGGAACCTTGTGGCAGCACAGAGATTTCACCTCCTCTCTTCCTCTGTGAAACCAACCTCATGCACCGGCTGAGGTTGATTAATTTCTGGTGTGATGATTGCAGGAGGCCTGACCTAACGAAGCTGCCTTTTCAACCTGACTTCTTTTCCTGCGAAAGGAACAGACTCAACTGTTCGTAACAAAGAACACGCTGTAGTTTGAGGAAGAATGACGTCACAAACCACAAAGAGTCGTGAGGCTGTTGAAGATGTGAAGAAGAACAGTGTCAACTCAGAAATAATGATTTTTCTTTTTAAATTGAAGCTGCATCAGAGCCCACATTAAATGCAGCATGCAAGCACCCATGAGAAGATAACTGGCTAAGCAATCGTGGCAGAGTAATTAAGGATCCCTTTTCACATTTGCAACATTGGGAATCATTATTCAGTTAATAACTTGGAATACAAAGTTCTATAATCTGATATTTCATTTCTTCTAATGGTCAAGTTCTGTCATTTTCTTGTGTGACAAACTGTCTGGTGGTGACTTTAATCTGTAAATGCTTCTTTTTCTGGTCCCGAATGCTCCATGCATTGCCTAAAATAAAAGTTAGCAGGTTTTACTGAGGTGCTAAAGTTCAAAGCTAGCTATTATCAGTGTTAGTAGTGTTTCTAACATTAAGACAGGAGCGGGGAGACGCAAGAAACTGTTTAAAAAAGGAAACTGTATGTTTTAGATGTGGTTTAGTTCATAAGAGAGCTAGACTTTTAGTAGATAACAAGGATGAGTCTCTGTTTCATCTGTTTGACATTTCGACCTTTGTTTGCCCTGTAACTGTAACTGTAGACAGCCAATTGAAAATCTCAGAGTTAAGTTAGGGATGTAAAGGCATATGGTAATACACATGAAAAGCGCTGTTTTGTTATCAATCAAATATTTTTTGAAAAGAACATTTCAGCATCAAGGCATTTCAAAGTGCTTTACATAATTAAAATAAAAACAGCATGTGACAGTGAATAAACAGTTAGAAAGACAAATAGATTTTTTTTAAAGAAAAAGAAAAAAAGGTTAAAAAAATTAAAACCATTAAAACCCTTGTAGGACTTCAGTTAAACGTTTCACACCTCAGAGTTTTAGTTAAGATGTCATTTAACAAGGATTCTCACTCCCCTAGATATAGAATGGTTTAACTGGGACGTTTTCCGAGGGTGCTTTACATAGACAGTGTGAAAGAGAAATAAAAAGAAGTTAATAACTAGATGAAAAGTAAAGAGAAAAACATTAAAAACATCGAAGACATCAAAACCCGCAATTTAGCCATAAGAAACTCTAAACAGGTGGGTTTTAAGTTGAGATTTAAAGGTAACCAGTGTTTCAGCTGTTTTACAGTTTTCTGGAAGTTTGTTCCAAATTTGTGGTGCGTAGAAGCTGAATGCTGCTTCTCCTCATTTTGTTCTGGTTCTGGGGATGCAGAGCAGACCAGAACCAGAAGGTCGGAGGGGTCTAGACGGTTGGTACAGCAATAACAGATCTTTAAGGTATTGTGGTGCTAAACCGTTCAGTGATTTATAAACTAACAACAGTATTTTAAAATATATTCTTTGAGATACAGGGAGCCAGTGTAAAGACTTTAAAACTGGTGTTATGTGCTCTATCTTCCTGGTTTTAGTGAGAACATGAGCAGCAGCGTTCTGGATCAGTTGCAGCTGTTTGATTGATTTGTTAATCAGACCTATGAAGACGCTGTTGCAGTAATTAATGTGACTAAAGATAAACGCATGGATGAGTTTCTCTAGATTGTGCTGAGACATAAGTCCTCTAATACTAGAGATGTTCTTCAGGTGATAGCTATGCGAGCCGTACTAATGGTGCTACAAACTAATGCAGCAAATCCAGCTTGAAATGTCAGCTCTGTAATCATTTTGTCTTTTTGGAAAACATCATGAAACCCTGGCCTTTTTATTTGTTCTTTTGGAAGTGCATTTTTATTTATTTTTTTATGCAAATTACACAGTATGTATCTGTGCAATTTACTATGTCTTATAAACTGACGAGGCAGAACCTGCTATCTGAAAATCAACTCTTATAAAACGGCTGCAGAGGTTTGGACGGCCCATTATCTAAATGTTATTAACATGTGTGTGGTTTTGCAACAAATTTCAAAATCGTCAGTCAAGTTGCTCTCTAGAAATTTTCAGACATTCTAATATGTTTCAGTGAAATGCTTGTCATACATCTCAAAGCATACAGGAAATATCCTGTCAATTCTTGCTTCTGTTTTGATTTACCGTCTGGATTTCGTTTTCTTTCTTTCTTTCTTTTTTTTTAACTAATGCTACATTTCAAAGTAAAAGTAAACAAACATGCAGTCACTTTCATTATTTTGGCTTAACAAGCCAGACTAAAATGACTTATGCATTTGCGGAAACTATATGTGTGTCTCTGCATTTAGGTGATTAAATATCTAGTGAGACGTGAGACTTGTAGTGAAGGACACATTCTGGAGTAAAGTGGCTCCAAACAGAGCAAGAAGACAACACTTTGATGATATGTAGCTGTTTGCTACTTTCATTCATGCTCAAAATTATCGAGGGGGAAGGGGGTCAATTAGCTGAGGGGAAAATAGATAATTAAAAGCAATAGAAAGGCCCAACTACACTTTGAAATTTCATTAAAGGACTCTTTGATGAGGAAATCTTAATTGGAAGTTGTGATTTTTTTTTTCACTTCAGGGTTCACAGATTGTGAGTGATGCGTTGATTCAACGCCATGTTGATTTTTACAGGCAAAATTTACAGGCAAAATTTTAAGATTTTACTAGCCCTCTGAATTACGACAATGCACCTCACCGGTCAACATCTGGTTTGCAATAGCAAGCATCATTAGCACTTCAAACGAGGCAGAGTTTGGCAGAATAGAAGACAAACAGAGGGATAGAGGAGTGAAATGGGGAAAAAATGCAGCAATAGTGTGGAAAAATAAATAAAAACTCCTGTTTTTCTGTGTATTCTAGTTTTTGCATTTATAGTGGGCCAGAAATGTGTGTAATTGAGCTGCAAGCCATCTGAACTGAGTTAGGAATAAAGCTGCTGTGAACCTTTTCTAAGGTAAATAGGTATTATCGCAGGAAACAGAGATCATAAAGGATACATTACTGCACAGATACACAGATACACTCAGCACCAACAACCCTGCACCCACAAGCAAAAGAGAATTTAGAGAGACCAATTAATTTAACATCCATATTTGTGGACTATGGGAGGAAGATGGGGTAACAGATTGAAAACCCACACAAGCGAGGGCGAAAAAAAAAGCACACTCAATGCAGAAAAATCCTGATCCGAATTCAATCACAAAGATTTTGATCCAGTGCAGCACTGCTAGCAACTACTCCACTGTGCAGTTTATATTACTAATCAGTTCCAATAAATCTTCATGTCTAACAATAATACTTATATATCTCTGTCTGATTTTCAAACTCACCTTTGTGATTTAAGCCTGAGGCCTTTTTTTTTTTACTGCCAAACAGTGAAACAAAGAAAATTTGTTACAGTAAAGGCTTGAAGCTGCTTCAACAAATTGCCTCTTTGGTTTTTAAAGTGCACTGGATTCGAATAAAAGTGGATAATTTCTTTTGACATTCATGAAGAGCCATTTTTACAATCCCTGTCACTTAATGCGGCAATTTGACAGATACGCAGAAGAAAACGGAGTGAGACTTAAGCTGCTGTGCCACACGCTGTTCCATCACCGTTCACGCCCCGCAATTCACAGTGTACTTAATGCAACTCTGAGTAATGCGAGAGTCATTACTTTTGTTTGTCTTTGGGGCTCACTTGTGGATTTATTCACTATTGCTTTTGTGCTTTCTCCATCGCTTTTCATAACTGTTACAACCTTCAGACGTGAGAAGAGGAATACCGTGAAGATTGTTTCATAGCTTTCGCTGCCTACTTCCCATCTCACAAAGTCGCTCCTATCCAAAAGAGAACTTAAAAGTACACCAATGTTTTCCTGTAGGATTATTAAACCCTTTATATTTTTTGGTGGTGCCTATCTCCAGCTAACGTTCTGGGCGAGAGGCGGGGTCACTCTGGACAGGTCATCAGTCTGTCGCAGGGCAAAACAGAGACAAACAACCATGCACACACACACCTAGGGACAATTTGCAGAGACCAATTAACCTGACAGTCATGTTTTTGGACTGTGGGAGGAAACTGGAGTAACCCCATGCATGCACAGGGAGAACATGCAAACTCCATGCAGAAAGACTGGGGCCGGGAATCGAACCCAGAACTTTCTTACTGCAAGGCAACAGCTCTACCAACTGCGCCACTATGCAGGGCTTGGAAAAGGGACATGTTTGTTCTGGTGTGCATTCACATTCAGGGCCCTTATTTAATCTTTTCTAGATTCACCTTCAGCTGCAGCTTAAGCTGAATGCCTTTTGGGGAATAGCATATTAGCTAAAGTGTTTCACATTAGAGCACTTTCTTTCACATGTCTGCTTTGCTTCTTACATGGCTTGTGACAAACCAAAGAAGGTAAAGGGCATCAGAAACCTCCAGCATCAAACAAATGTCAATATATATATATATATATATATATTTTATATATATATATATATATATATATATATATATATATATATGTATATAAATTCCTACTCTTATCAGTAAAATAACTCACACTGGTAATGTTTGGTGAGCAGACGATGCTTCATTGCACAGAGCACAGCAATCCTGACAGTTAAATTATTTTGCTTTCTTACATAGATCCCAGAGTTGTGGCATGTACATAAAATACTTTTGGAATCTATTTATTTGTCCACCTGAGCTGTAAATCTCTGCACCTCACCTAAAGTTGCCATGGCATATAGGAAGCTTTTCTGACAGGCCAAACCAGAGGAGCATCACTTTTGGGATCTTAGAGTTAATTCTATGTCTTGGTGATCTACCATTTATGCCAGAATCTATAATTTTAGGGTGAAGACCTGAACGCTGCTTTGGAAAATGTTCAAAGCTTGGGATAAAATTTAAACTCAGCTGTTAGTTTACTAATCTCCAGTAAGCTTTGAGGCCTTCACTGAGCAGCTATGTCTATACTGGGATTAAATTACACATGGAGAAAATTTATTAATCAAGGATTTTTGAAGGCAATGAATTTTATTAAGTGAAATAAAAGAGTCAGAAGGCCTAAACTCAAAACACCCATCACGTTTTTAGATTCTTAATTGTAAAGAACACTTTAAATATAACAATTATTCATATTCTTCTACTTCACAAACTTTATATTATTATAAATGTCTGTCACAAAAAAATAGCTATAAAATATGAAGTTTGTGGCAAATCATTGGAAAGCTGAAGAGCAAAAAGCAGAACCAAAAAACATGCACCAAAAAAGGCAGAAAGAAACTGGAACTTTGCCTAAATGCTCAACTTATGAGTAAAAAAAAATATCAATGGGCAAAAGCTGTTGCTGTTGTATAGCTGCCTTAAAAGCAGTGTCTTTAAAGTGTGCAACGATAAAAACTCTCAATTAATGAAGATTTAGAAAGACTGAAACATGAACTGCAATGCAGCTCCTCCTGTTTCCAGCCAGTTCAGGAAAAAAAAGGGGAACATAACTAGATGTATCTTCCTTGGTGCCTCCTAAATCCAAATGTGTGTTTGTTCATGAGTCACATTCTGGTCAATGTTCAGCTTAAACATCGGCTCATTGTCTACGCCTCCAATAAAATCCCTTTCATGCCAAACGAGTCCACAAGAAAACTTTTGTGACGCAAACATTTTCTCTTTTAAGCTCACGCCCTTTCAATTTAACCCTGATAGAACCAACCTTTAACATCTCAACAACCAATTTCCTTTTGTTCCCTCTCATCCCTCTTTTAATTGCACAACAGATCCACTAAGCTTAACGTTCCTTGACCTTGTAAGTTAACCAAAGACCCCTTTTATCAAGCCTTTATTAGTGGTTGATTACTGTCACAGCCTGCAGGGGCTGGCAGGCTTTGGCCTTCATTAAAAGGTCTGAGTCACGCAAATGAGGGTACGAGGGCTGCCAGGAGTCTACTGAGATATCTAACCATCAAAGTGGGAGCGATACATATTTATCTAATACGTGTTCTGTCCTGCTCTCCATCCAGCCCTTTGTGTTTATAGTTCAGATCCTCCAGTCTCGCTGGTGTCGAGCAAAAATGTCGCAGCAACAAATTCTCCTGACAGCGGGTTGTGTTGTTTTTGCGCGATCCAAAACGATAGCGTCGCTCTCCGCCTCGTTTCACAGGTGATATTTTCTTTGAAAAGAATGATTCACTGTCGTTCTGATGACATCTCTGCTTGAAGCCCCGCAATCTACCGAGCAGTGCCTGGCAGAAACTCAATTCTTTTTTTCTTTTTTTGCAGTTTTGTGAGCATATTCCCACTTGGAAAAATTCCCTAAAACTGTGACAAAACCAGCCTGACATGGCTGGCGCCAAGAGAGAAAAAACACAAACCGTGGAGTGGTTTTCTGAAGAGCTCTGAGCTGAATTGTGACTTTGATTATTCAGTATTTGGAGCCATGTGTGACCTCGCAGTCACAGTTCATAATTGAACTGATTGGTTTATTGTGCTGCAGGTTTACAATCACTAATTTTAAGTCTGGAATCCATCAGTAATGGTTGAATCTTATCAGTGTGTGGTGTCGTATTTACAGCAGCCAGAAGATCAGTTCAAAGGTCTACACAAACTCTCACATAGACATTATTTGTTAATTTCACTCGCTTTAATGACCAAAATAAAGAAAAGTTTTATTTATACAGTCAGACGAATTTGGTCACAATGAAGCTGTCAAATAAAAAGAACACTGGACCAACGCCATGGCAACCTCCTCATTTTAGCATTATCTATAATTTCTAATTAGAATAATGGAAATTGGCCTACTCAAAACTTTGTAGCCTACGTGTTGTGGGCTACAAAAAACTTGATAAGGCACATTTATGTAGACATGTCAAAGACATCGTACATTTTTTAATCAGCCTACTCTGAGAGACAAGTGGGTCAAATAAGCAATTCAAAGGCCAAAGATTTGTCTGATACTTGGGCAGAAGATAAATGCATAACACTGAATGTAAACTCTGAATGTTCATATAGAGCTGAAAAGGAGGAAGAGGAGAAAAGTGAATGAAGAAGTAAAAAGTAAAATAACTGGTACGTTCTCCCACGCTCATGTGCCACAAAATTATCTGTCCAGCAGATCACATGCTAATGGCTCATAATGCAGTTAATGGACTCCATGACGCATGTTTGTTGCAAACGCTGCGGTCAATATAACGGTGCTGGGAAATAAAGCGGCAGAAGTGAAACTGCAAGAGTGGGAGCGGCAGGCGGTAAATCAAAGCAGGACGGCTAAACGGTTAAAGTGAAAACTGCTGCTGCTTTAAATGAAACAGGTAGATACATAAAGATTGAATATTTTATGAGATAAGTAATGGATTAGATATCTGATATAGGAAAACATGTAGCTTGGTCAGCCTTTTTTTTTTAATCGATACCTTAAACTTTAAAGTTACGCTCAAAGAATTTCAAAAATCTTCCTAGCCAATAATCAAATGACGGTTTCCAAATAAATGTAAGGAACTCTAATTTTTATTTTCACATTTTGACATGTTAAAATCACAAACTTCAATTTATTTCACTGGGTTTTATTTGGACAAGCCAACATGGAGTGGCGGAAAGAAAATAATGCAAATTTTTAAAATCTTCCTGCAAATGATCAACTATTATTCGGTCTGTACTTTGACTGGGCCAAAGTACAGACCGAACACATGAACATGCCATCATCCAAAACATGTTATTGCCATTGGCTCTCTGTATGCCGTCATTTTTCTGCATTAATATAAAGTTTCAAGTATTTTGCAGTCTGCAGTCTGTTTTTTTGTTTTAACAAAGACCGTTGCTGCTTCAACACGCAGCTCATGGTTTCCTGTCTGGACCTCTTACCTTGTAAAGCCTCCTTGGCCCGATCCAGCTCCTCCTCCTTCTGGGCCAGCTGCACTCGCAGCTCCGTGGCGGACAGGACGTCGGCCGAGCAGCCTCCCTGGGTCTCCTCCAGGTCCTTGCTCAACATGTCCTTCATCTGCCGCAGCAGGTGCACCTCCTCCTGGAGCTGGGCCACCTCTTCGCGCAGCAGGACTAGAATGTAAAGGGAGAGGAGGAGAGCTTTCAGAGAGTTGAATGAAAACCCGCTGACCTCCTTCTTTTTTTTTTTTAAAGCCAAAGTAAAAAAAAAAAAAAATCAAGCAGATAGAAAGGGGATTCTCACTAACAGTCTTGTTCAGGTTCCCTCAAACGTTTTCTGAACTGTTCTTACTGAAACGCAAATGACTTGGAAATCAGGAAGTCACAAGTTTTATTTTGATTGAGATAAGTGCCACACTAAATCCTACATTATCAATAATAGTAATCATGGAATAACTCACACTCACAGAATAACTAATGTGTGGAATAACTTTATGTTGTTATATTTGAAGCTGCCTGGTCAAATTACTCTGTGACAGGAATTGGAAGCAGCAGCATTCAGCCGATATTCACCAAACGCTTCAAAGTGCTTAAGACCACAAACACGAAATGGAAAACAGAAAGTGTAAGAAGCTGGTTCTTCCCTTCACAAACACGAGAAGCCAAAAAATGTTAACGTGCTCCTTTCTACAACATCTCATGTTTCTCACACAGCCATGACAGAGTAATGGCAAAGATTCTCCTGCACATCAGCCTTTATCTAAAAAATTAATCTCTTTTTGCTCAACAAATGTGCTTGCATAGATGAGGGCATACAGAGAGTGATTTAGAAAAAAAAAAAGATGGGTGGACTCATTCTGCTCAATTTCATGCACCCTGAGGGCAAAGGGGTAAGATGGGAACGGGGGGAAAACCGCTCAGCCCCGTCCTGCAAAGCTCTGTTATCGAGTGCTTTGCATAAATTCCACTTCACTGTAAATTCCTGCATCCCAACTCCAGTATTTCTGTATGGACACAGTGTGGATGGATGGAAAGAAAAGTTGAATAAAGTCTCCACAGAAATTATTGTTTTTTTAAATGCGCTGGGACTCAAGAGTATGAATTTGAATTTTTTAATTTGTTAAATACTATAACAGCGATAGATCACTGCTCGCTCCTTTTGCTCTTATGTTTTCTTAAATCTTGAGCACGTTTTTACTTGTGTCCCTAGAAAGAGTGGAGAACAGAGCTATACATAATTATTTTTTTAGATTGATCATGATGTGAACATTACTAAAACTTGATTATCTTAACGTTAATTTGTGACCAAATTTTGAGTTATGGCAAAGACAAAACACGGATGCACATATTTGCAGTTTAGGGTGAACACAGCACAGTTACACAGAAGTAGCTGAAATACAACAAGCCCAATAAGTGGTAAACGAAAAAATGCATTGGACAATAGTCATGGTGCATGCAGGCTATTATAGTAAGATGCATTAGTTTTGAAACATGACTAGGATGATAACCTATATCACACTTCTAAGAATAAACAGCTAATTCTGTGTTGGCACAATCAGAGGACCACCAAGCAAAAAGTGTCCCAAAGTTTATGCAGCTCTTGTTACTCTTACAAAGAACAATAGTTGCTCAGACCTAGAGCTGTCAATCTTTCAGAGCTTTCGTTTGACGCAATATCCCAACTTTAAGGTATTTTACCGACACAGTAAACAAAATGTTAAATTGTTATTCTCATCTGGTGGTCAAATTAAGAAATGAAGACCTAGATTCAAGGGAACCCAAAATAAAGGCAGTCAATCTCTTCCAAACACTCCTAAAAGTATTTTCTTCCCCAAACTCAAGTAAATGTAACTGAATAAATGTAACCGACATCTGCAGCTAATATTCATATCTCACATCATGACAGACTTTAAAAAACAAACCCTAACTGAGGATATGCAGTACATTTAACCACTTAGACCATCTAACACCTCATGGGGCGTGCTGCCATAATTTCTCCTTTGAAAAGAAAATAAATCTGTCTGATAAATGTACTGTCTGAATAATAAGAAGCTACCTCTCTGGGTTTTCTGGTCTGTTAATTTGACTAAATTCATGCGACTGAAGTGCTGCCAGTTCAATGATAAAAAATTAAACAAAAAGAGGTAATCAGAAGAAGGTTGGAAGAGAAAAAGAAACACTTGTTAGTGGAGTGTCATTAGAAGGAGGTATAATTAATGAGCATGATTAGCATCTCCATTAGCATAACCCTTACTGGACACCAGAACAGTTGTCCCATTTGAAAATAATTGGTTGTGGGGTAAAGCTCAGGTGGTTTAAAACCTAAAAATACTCACATACCCAATTTATTTTTCATTCATTAGCCTACTTTTCACATTTTCATTACTTTTATTTATTGTCCAAAGGCAGCAATACCAAAGGTGATAAATGGGGTCACTGAAAAAGAGCTTGCAGTTTGTCTTGGTCGCTTCGGCGCATTTCTCAAATCACCAAACAGTACTGGTAGATCTCGCAAATGTCAAAACAGTCGGTTTTGACATTTGCAAAACAGTAGATACATTTTCCAAAGCAATTCATACAAACAGAAAAACACCACGGACCATCTGATTTCTCAAAATCCCTAGTTCATTTCTGAAAAGTAAAAATTTGTGTCAGTGAACGTGACAAATTGTTTTGTATTGTTATCAATGTAAAAAGGTACATGTGAGGGTTGTTGTTCAGTAATTTATTGAAACATTTTTGATGACAAGTATTGTAAATTGTAATGACCACAAAATGAACAACTTTCAAGCATGAAATTTATATATCTATAAATGTTTGGGAAATATATAGAAAAGAATACAAAAACACTGTAACTGATTCAATTATTACTATTTTTTTTGTTTGAATCAGTTTCAATGTACAAAATGAATCTAACTGAGACCAGATGTTTGCATAAACCAAATAGACACAGTATTTTTAATCAGACTAAACTTTCCCTGTTTTTTACAAGTAAGAGTGACCAAAATCTTCCTTTTGCTTCCGATTCCGTTAAATACTAAGAATTTGTAGCAGATAGACAGACAGATAGCATTTCTATTAGGGAGTTTTTATTTATTTATTTTTTAAATCAAAATACATTTTATGATTGCATGATTTTTTTTCAGTAGCTGTCCATAACACCTGTAAATAAAACAAGAGTGGCACATAATCAATTTTATCCCTGAAAAGAGTTCTCTACCAGCCAGCTGTAGCAAAATGAACCAATCTACAAGAAGCATTGAGAGAGATTTTTTTTTTTCCATATGGCCCATTTTGTAGGACATTTTGGCTCAGCACTCATCTTAATTTAATAAATTCACCTGTCTTATTTGGCCTAGGGCTTTGTGAAAGCAACACAAAATGGAGGTGGCTCCAAAAAAATAGAAATAACTTTATGGGGGACAGCATTGACAGGAAAATATGATTACATTTCATATCCGAGAGAGTAATTTGGATGCACTGTCTTGCTTGTGCACTTCACTACCATTTCTAATAACAAATACTTATGAGAAGTTTAGAGATATTTAGTTTATTCATAAAAAAAAACTAATAACATCACAACTGACATTTTTTCAGAGGAGCTTCTGATTCCAATATTTTTAATGACTGCATTTTTCTTCTCATTTAAAAACATCAATTAACTGGATGTAGAACAGAGGTACATTTGTTTGAGCGTTTGTTCGTGTTGAAAATGATTCTCATCTGGGGAGCACTCCAACTCAAATGGAGCATTAATTGTAAATTCATTTAACCGGTTCCATGTGTTATCACTTTGTTGGCATCATCAGGTGAAATTCATTTGTGACGTTGATTGACAGATACGTCTTCCTATTACTTGCTCAGAACATTTTCGGTCTGCCTGGTTCTGAGTGAATTTTTCAGATGAAATCCCAGATGTCTCTTCAAAGAAGGAACTTCTGGTGTACCAGCTTGTGATTCTGTGGCCCCAGTCTGTTCTGCTGGCCCCTCCGGACAGTTTAGGGTCATGATTATTACCAGATATGATTCGACATTAATCAGGCGGCACTCAAAAGAAGTGAATGTGTCGCCTTGAGGTTTTTACATTCTCATTTAGTGCCTTTCCTGATTATAATCAGGCATGCAGTGACTCAATGCTGTCGGGATTCTGAGTAGCACAAGTATGCAGTCCACTGCTGCAGCGAAAGCTTGACAAATTCTTACAGTGTATTACAGACAAGACTGTCAAAATCCGAGCCCCACTGTGCAAGATCACCTGTCTGAATAAGCAACAACAGGAATCGGTTGGTGTGTGATGAAGAATCACACCGTTGGCCTCTGCAGGCCTTTGTTTAATTTATTTAATCATAAAGTTGTGATAACAAATAAAAGTACAATGCTCGAAAAAAAAAAAGACTTTTTTTTTTAAACAATTCTATCAAGGACGCATATAAACAGTAAAATGAAATGCTATTAAAACACAAACACATGTTATCCTATTATGCACCTTTCATTTTTGCTGCGCTCAAAGGCCAGCACAACCTTATTGCTACTAATTATTTTTCCTCCCTATACAAATAAACACAAACCACTGAACTTGCGTGAACAGATGTTTCTGTGAGCACAAACAAAGTGAGTCTGGCAAAACGAGGTTGTCTTTTAGTTTCGGATGTCGTGAGCCTGTCGCCAACACCAAGTCTCAAGATAAAGACCTTGGTGGGGGTCAAATGCTACTTTTATAGATGAACCTTCAACACCATCTGTTGCCTATTTGCTCAGTAAGACATCTTTTTTTCTCTCCATTTAAACAGTCGCCTCTTTCTGTTCTGAGAGGATTCAGTTGCAGCAAAACAACTTATAAAATATGCCAAAAAATGCATGAAGGTCGACATGAACACCTTAAGCTGAAACGTTTCACTGGAGCTCTAAGGATAATATCAGACTTGAACTAGCTGAGGGTTCAGTGGCGATATAAAGACCCTGTTTTTAGTAACAAACATTGTGACCTTTTGGTTTTAGACTAATCATTTTGGGTTTCTTTTCCTGGTTTTAAGTCCATTACCAGATTTCAAAAAAGTAAAGTAAAGCTTTTCCTTTATACAAGAATGAACTTGAAGACAAGAATAAAATCATGTTCATGCACAATGAAATATCCTTGTTTTTCCAGATGAATAAAAAGATTAATCTTTTTTTAAATATCAGTGTTGATTAAATAACACTAACATGCAGAAATCGTGTTTCATTTTGTATCTATGCACACAAACAAAAATGGTAGTTTTTCTTTTTTAAATACTAAAACTTGTACGTTCTCCTTACAATTTATTTCTGCACTCCTTGACATTTATTATAATGAGCACTGAGAGGGATAAGACCGAATCGTTTGAGGAATATTTATAAAATGATCCTTGAATTATGTACATTTTGTGATTTCTCTCCCAGTCCCATTCTTCTCCGATCCCCTAAACCGACTCCGGTTAATAAGATTCACTGAAATCGTAAATAAAACCTTCTTCCTCAGCCACATATCTAAACGGCCGCTCTGAGTGTGTGCATTTGCATAATAGCAGCCATAAATCAGCTGACATGCAATTGGGAGCGGTGAATTATGAATCTGATCAGTGTCGCTTCCTATTTATGTGATTTAAGCAAAATGGCTAAAACTGTCCCTCTAAATAATCCCGCATCTGTTATGTGACAGTTTTGGAATGGAGGGAAATTGCAGGAATATTGCTAAAAAAAAAAGATCAGCACTTCTCCAGGGACACAAAACTCATCCTTCTTTCTTCATGATGAGAAGTAATGGTGCGATAAAAATTTGATACAAAATGGGAACAGATCAGATTAAAATTTAAATTGACAGTTTTTTTGGGGGGTTTTTTGACCACAGGTTTCCCAGAAAAACTCCAAACTTATTTTGGGTGCCTTTCCTCAGGTTCCTGCAGTGTGTCCTGTTGAGGCGCTTTCTCTATCCGTCTCTGTCTTTAAGTCACCCAGTCCCCCACAAACTCCCGTCTTACGCCGTTTCGTCCGTCCCGAGGTTCCTCCTCTCCCACATGTAAGAAAAAGCAGCGGGACTCGGAAATGTAAGTCGCAAAAAAAAACAAAAAAGGGTCCGGCAATCTGTCAGAGATTTCACTGGCCATGAGGCAGCTGAAATTGGACTTGGCTGCAACAGCTGTGGAGGTGGAAAATTGATGGAGAACGACAGTAAGTGTCTAGAGGGGGGTCATTTTTAGATTGCTTTTCAATTTTTTGAGAGGGTGGGAGGGAAAGACAGGATGGAGTTCAATTTTTTTCTTCTTTTTGCTTGCTATCGGTGACAAAATCAATTACCGCCCTTATTGTTTCCGCAGAATTCTTATGCAGTCAACTTGTAGAGAGACGCACACACACACACACACACACC